>LR738713.1:155851267-155879301 GCA_902687465.1 Secale cereale
CCCCGCTTCATTCTGCTGCCCTGCGTCCAAGGCCCAGTGCCAGCGTCCGATGCACTGCATGTGCCTACTATGGCCACACGGCCCATTCCTGCCGCAAACGTCTCCGCGCTCTTAGGTGGAAATGGATTCCTAAATCATCGGTGACTTCCACTACTACCTCTCTAGCCCACCCCCCTCACGCTCCACCTTCCGCCTCGGTTCTCCAACCGCCGCGCTCCTGCCCAGTCCCATCGCCACCACTGCCGCGCTCCTGCCCTGTCCCATCGCCATTACCACGCTCTAACCAGAATCCACCACACTGCCTCACCTCCTTCTCGACCATGGCCAACTACGCCCTCAACCCTGTCCCGTTCCTCCCCCCGGGCTTTGCCGTTGAGCCGGGGCCGGCGGACCGTGTGGTTCCTAGCGGCATGATAGTGGGGCCTATCCCACCGCTCAACCACGATTTCCTGGCAATCGCTGAGGCGAGCGAATATGTTCCTCTTCATCGCCGGGCTTCCATCCGCACTGCCATTGTAGGTCAGCTTAACGCTTCTCAACTCTATACCACTGAAGTCAGCGACCATCCTCTTGGTATTGGGATTTTCGGATTCGTGGATTCTTTTATGCGAGACACTGCTATCAACACCCCCATTGAACTTGAAGATGAAGATCTGCTCATCACTTTCGTACCCCATAATGAAGCACTGAATTGGCGCACGACGTCTTTTGGGCCTGAGGTTTGGTTGATGTTTTTTGGTTTCCCTTATGACTATCAGACCGGTTATTACATCACCAAAGCTTTAGGTGGCTATGGATCCCTTGTTCATTGGTACAACCCCCGCCAGGACAGATGCTTTATGATGATCAAGGCAAGAGTGCTCCGCCTGCGCCTAATCCCTAAGAGCTTCGTTGTTTGGCAGCTAGGCGGAGCCAGGGACTGTTGGACCGTGCAGGTTACGATTCTCCGCAGCAATGACTGGAACGGATTGCTGCCTGAGGTGCTGCCTGCTGGTGAAGAACCGCCGCCACCGGATGGTAATCCCCATCCCCAGTTTGGCCCAGAACTCACCGCCGAGCAGCTCTACCAACAACAAGTCCATAACTGGCTGGTTCAGAACACTGCCCCTGTTGGCCCTCACGCTGAAGCCAACCCTGGTGCCAACAACAACGCCAATGCTGGCTGGGGTGTCTGGCCGGAGCCGCCAGCTCCGCCGCTACCTCCACTACCTCCGCACTTGGTCAACTATCAAGCTTGGCTTGCTTCCCAGGGCCTGACTTTCCAAGATGAATTAGTACCTGAGAACAATCTCATGGACAACCCCACACAGGCCTGGAACGATTCCTTCTCTGTTTCTGAAGATGGCGCCAGCTCTGACAGTTCCACAATGATCATTGTGCCCCAGCCTCACCCTCCGCCATCAGACCATCCAATGCCAAATGAAGCGCTTACTATCTTAGTTGTTCTGCATGATCGCGGGATACAGTTTGGACTGTCTTCTCAGGGCACGGATCTGCTTGCTTTACTGATTGACAACCCAGTACCCAGACAGCAATTGAACACTATCATTTTTTATGCCCTCCGACCAGCACTTGCATTTATAGGCCCTTGGAGATCTGCTTTTGGCATCAGGCCAGCCAACTTTGAAGTTTCCGTGACTGTGGCAACCTCTGCTGTCAGCAACCTCATCAGTTTCGACAGCGCGCCTTCTTCTTCTGTGGTCCTCCAAGAGCTGCCAGTGGAGGATGATAATCATTCCCCTCAACCTGAGGAAGATGCCCTCCCCAACCTGATACATGACTCACTGGAGGAGAATAATGTTCAGCAAGGTTCGTCACTCTCTGATACCCACCAGATGGACTCGGCTCCTTTTTCTTCAGATCTTACAGTTACTGCTCAGATGGAAAACTGCATGGCCACTTCTGAAACCCAGCCCCCAATGGTTACCCATGGCCGCCGCGCAAAAACCTCTTTGGTGCCCATCTCCACTACTGAGGTTCGTCGCAGCACTCGCTCTACTAAGTTTAAGGGTTTTAAAGTTCATATGCCATCTGACAGCCGCAAGCCCATGTCTAAAGTGAAGCCCAGAATCATACCTGCCATTGGTTCCTCTTCATCAACTCGGCCCAAGCATGACTCTGAAGACATCCCGCCGCCAACACCAATTTCAACACTTCAAGACATCGGAATCTACCAATGTGCTATCCCAGCAGAAGAGTTGACTGAAGAAGCCCTCCTTGCAGCTCCCACACCGACTGAACCGACACCCGCCATGCAGCAGGCTAAAGTTTCTGAAGCCCTCGTCGATGAAGCCTCCAACTCTGCTTAAACTATAAACAGTTGTCTCATGTCTCTTTTGCGATCGTGGAATGTCCTCTCTTGGAACATTCGTGGGCTTAATGCCGAACCCAAACACCTAGCGCTTCATAATGCGGTCCTTTCTAGCGGATGCGCAGTCGTTTGCTTGCAAGAAACCAAAAAGACATCGTTCGACCTGGCGTTTATCAAATCTTGCTGTCCGCGACAGTTTGATCGTTTTGCTTTTGTACCTTCGCGTGGCGCTTCGGGGGGCCTTATTACAATTTGGAAGAGCTCGATGTTCACGGGCTCTGTTCTTTATTTGGAACCTTTTGCGCTAGTTATCAACTTTGTTAGCACGCAATCCCAACAAGCCTGGACGTTAGCAAATATCTATGGGCCGTGTTCTGGAGAGGATCGTACAACTTACACAATTTGGCTCTATGATCTGGATATACCAGTAGCACAAGACTGGCTTTTGGTTGGAGATTTCAATTATATTCGTGCACCGGACAACCGTAACAAACCGGGAGGTAATGCTCAGGATATGTTTATATTTAACGATATCATTCGTACGCAAAACCTTTTGGAGCTCCCAGTAAAGGGCCGCACTTATACCTGGAGTAACATGCAAGTCGACCCGCTTCTAGTTCAGTTAGACTGGTTCTTCACGTCGCTGCATTGGACTCAAACTTATCCCAACACACTGGTAAAACCCCTCGGTAAATCTACATCTGATCATACCCCTTGCATTGTTACTATCGAAACCAATATACCCCGCAGCAAAATCTTCCGATTTGAATCGTTTTGGATATTACACCCTGGCTTCTTGGATGTGGTACGAACCTCTTGGAACAAGCCAGTTCATTTGACAAATGCTGCTTCCATATTGTGTCACAAACTCAAAAGGCTCAGGCACGCTCTCAAGTCTTGGAGTAAAAACATTTCACGGCTGAAGATTGCAATCGACAACTGCAACAATTTTTTAGCACATCTGGATGAACTTGAGAACAAGAGACCACTCTCTACCCCTGAATTCAACTTCCGGACCATTCTCAAAAAACATACTCTGCGCCTGCTACAGTACCAGAAGCTTTATTGGAAAAAAAGATGCACCATTAGTTGTGTAAAATTTGGCGATGAAAACACGAAATTTTTTCAGGCCA
The DNA here is from genome assembly GCA_902687465.1 of Secale cereale. Lineage (NCBI taxonomy): Eukaryota > Viridiplantae > Streptophyta > Magnoliopsida > Poales > Poaceae > Secale > Secale cereale. Next base: position 155,854,712 of record LR738713.1, read on the forward strand.
TGGCCACAGAACGGTATCGGCATAATAACATTGCATGTTTAACTGACGAGGATGGCAATCAGGTAGAAGACCATGTCAGCAAAGAGGCTCTACTCTTCAATGCTTATAAAAATCGTCTTGGCACTACCTCCCCTGCTGATATGAAATTCGATCTTCCCACACTTATACAGCGCTCAAACAACCTGGACCATCTCATGGAACCCTTCTCACACAAAGAAATTGATGATGTGATTAAAGCAATGCCGGCCGATAGAGCTCCTGGACCTGATGGATTCAGTGGGGCATTCCTCAAAAGTTGCTGGCCCGTGATCAAACATGACTTCTATGCCCTTTGTTCCCAATTCCATGAAGGAAATCTTGATCTTACAAGCATTAATGATGGCCTTATTACCTTGATCCCCAAAGTTCAATCACCTACATCAGTCAATGATTTCAGACCGATAACTCACCTCAACTGGTGCCTGAAAATGATCACCAAACTCTTGGCCGATCGCCTTCAAAAGGTAATTCTCACACTTGTTCATCGTAACCAATATGGTTTTCTTAAAGGAAGAACCATCCAAGACTGCCTTGCTTGGGCCTTTCAATATATTCATCAATGCCAAGCCTCCAAGGAAAAAATCATCCTTCTGAAGCTAGATTTTGCAAAGGCGTTCGACACAATCGGGCACGACCCGATGATCAACATCATGCGCCATATGGGCTTCAACGAGAAATGGCTTAATTGGATTCAATGCATTTTCTCAACTGGGCGATCCTCGGTCCTGCTTAACGGTGTGCAAGGCAGACAGTTTCACTGTAGGAGCGGGGTATGACAAGGTGATCCACTTTCCCCACTTCTTTTCGTCCTAGCGGCCGACCTCCTACAAGCTGCCATTAACCAAGCCTTCAGGCAGGGACGAATTCACCTACCCTTTCCTCGCCCTGGCCAAACAGACTACCCAGTTATACAATATGCAGACGACATGATCCTTGCCCTCCCCGCATGCCCCACACAAGCAACAACGATCAAAAACATCCTATCTGACTATGCAACTTCCATCGGTCTCAAGATCAATTTTAACAAGTCCACCCTCATCCCGATTAATCTTGATGACAGCTTCACTGTGGAACTTGCGGCTATCTTTGGCTGTTCGATTGGCACCATGCCTTTTACGTACCTTGGACTACCCATGGGCACGACGAAACCCACGGTACATGACTTAATGCCCCTAGTGTGTAAAGCTGAACGTAGACTCACTGCTACTATCTCCATGATGTCGTACGGTGGGAGACTCTCTTGGCTGAATGCAACTGTCACCTCAGTCCTCATATATGCCATGTGCACAATCAAAATCAACTCCAAAATTCTTGAAATGCTGGATAAAATCAGACGCAAATGTCTTTGGAACAAGATGACAGAACATGGTGAGAAATGCAACTCCTTGGCTGCATGGGACTTAGTTTGCAGCCAAAGAAACACGGTGGCCTGGGGGTCCTCAATATCAAACTACAAAACGAAGCCCTACTCTTGAAGTTCCTGCATAAGTTCTACAACAAGCTCGATGTACCATGGGTACACCTTATTTGGGACACTTACTATCAAGGCAAAGTCCCACATGCCCTTGACCTAATGGGGTCCTTCTGGTGGCGTGATATACTTAAACTTACACCTCTCTATCGTGGGATCTCCTGCGTTCAAGTGGTCGATGGAACATCTGTTCTCTTGTGGAAAGATCTATGGTTACCAGACATACTAGAAACATCACTCCCTCGAGCCTTCTCCTTTGCCAGAGATGAAGACATATCCATCAACAGTTTCTTGGAGAGCACGACACTGCATGATATGTTCCACTTACCTCTATCACCAGAAGCACTCGAGGAGGTCCAGCACCTGCAACATCTGTCCACTCACCTGAGCCCCTCCACTTCATCCACGAATGTTTGGTATTACACCTGGGGAGCAGTTGACTTTAAAGCAACTGACTATTATAAATTCTGCTTTAGACACACCCCAAGGCATCCAACCTTCCAACTCCTATGGCGATCCAAATGCACAATGAGAATAAAGGTATTCGGATGGCTCTTGTTAATTGATCGGCTTAATACAAGAAACATGCTCAAGAGAAGACACTATGACATTGGAGATGTTCTTGATTGCCTCCTTTGCGGACAAAACACCGAAGAAATGGTTAACCACATGATTTTCACGTGCCCATTCAGCAGGGCGTGCTGGGAAAAAGTTGATATACATTGGCCCACCTCAGACTCCAGACTAAACCTAGTTGACCAGACCAATAGGGGAGACTCTAGACCCCTCTTCATGGAAATATTCCTTATAGCAGCATGGAGTCTGTGGAAAGAACGCAACAACAAACACTTCAGAAGAATCAACCCCAGCACAACGTCCTGGTTGACACGTTTTAAGGAGGACTTTAGCCTACTCCAGCACAGAGTCAAAGACTCTCAAAAAGCCTCTGTAATCGCCTATTGTAACTCTCTATCCTAGCTCTCTACACATCAGCTTGGCTGACCTTTGAACAGACACCACATTCAACTTGCCTGACACCTCACCCCCCCCCCCTTCTCTTCCTTGAGGTGAAGGGATCAGGGGATGAAGTGAACATGTAGTTGCAACGCCACTTGTAACACAATTGTAACACCCCTGTATATTTATATACAAAAACAGTAGGAGCCTCTCCTACTGTCATTTCCTCAAAAAAATAACTTCGCCTTCTTTGGGGGTAGGAGGACATTCATCCTCCGGGGCCCGCCATTTCAGAACTGCTTGAGGGCCCAGAGTACCAATCGAAGCAGCATTGACTAAGTCCTCTTCCGTAATGTGGGAAGGGACCCAGTTGCAAGAAACAAACTGCTTGGCAGACATATGGGCAAAGGGAAAGTGCTGGAAAAGTAAAGTGCAAAATCCGGATTATTCAAGTACTGAAGCATAAACCGGATCGTGTTATCAAATTACATCGACGGTTTAGACAAGGGACTAATGGCATTGACAACCCGGGAGCAGATGGGAAACGAGCTGCTACCGGTTTATGATAACAAAAAAGGAAGAAGCTAAACCGTCGGATTCATGGTTGATGCGTCGCAGGAGCAATATATGATCGATTAAACCGGCAAGTAACTTGCAGATTTATCAAGACAAAGAAACATGTTTCTACAAGAGACTAAAGTAAAATAGATCTGAGCAGTAAGAAAACAGACGAGATTTACGCAAGTCTATCACAGAAGAACTGCGAAGTTTTTTTTACAGAACAAATGAATCTAAGGGCGAACTTAGAAATTTGAATCTAAGTCTAAAACTACAGAGCAGAGCGGGTTCGAAGCTAATCCAAGGTTGGAATCTACTGCAGACATGGCGTATAGGATGAACAGTAAAAGCTTCAAGGTCTAATGGCAGAAGCAATGGAGGAACCCTAGAACACGGATCTGCAGCAAGAGAAGGGGAATACCTGAGACAGAAAGGGACGGCGGCGGAGTAATCTGGTCGTGTTTTCAGGGTGATGCAGCGGCCTGGTCGACGACGGCGACGAGCTCGAGAGCAGCGGAGGAGCTTCGGGCGACGGAGGAAGAAGAGCGGAAGGAAGAAAAGAGTAAAGGCTCGGTAGTATTTATAAAGGCTGATAGATGAAACGGCAAGCGTGGGATTTGAGGAGGTCAGAGATTGGATAAAGATTCTATTGTCGCCTCGATTTTCGGGATGGCCTTTAAACAAAGGTAACAAACGGCTGTGCGCAATAAATGCGGAGGTGATGTCACGATCGAATCAAATGATTTCCAGGGATAACGTCATAGCCGGTTTACAAAACAGAGAAGAAATAGAGAAGAAGTTTATGCAAGATTTAGAAGACTGACATGAACAAGTTCAAATCATTCTGGGGCCTAATGTCAGGGATATTACCAGCAGGTATAAACCGGCTAGTGAGATCCGGATTATGGTAATATAGTTGTATAGTTATAAACTCAGTAGAGGTTACGGCCCATGAAGGCTTAGGGCCCATGTGTAATGTTTACGGTTTATAAACCATCCTATTATGTAACTTGAGGTACAAGGAAGAAAGAACAGAGACCGAGGCGGACACGATTATGAGCCGGCCTCGGGACTCTGTAAACCGGACCGGGCACTGCCTCCTATATAAAGGAACGACCCGGCGATGGTTCAAAGGCAGAGAACAATCCGTCGAGAGACAGGCAAGCAATCTGCTCCCTGTTCGTCGACGCCCAAGCAATACCAAACCAAACTAGACGTAGGCTTTTACCTTCATCGAAGGGGCCGAACTAGTATAAACCCTCTGTGTCCTTTGTGTGCTTTTAACCTCTTCAAGCTAACCCGCGCGATGGCTCCACACCTAAGTCCCTTAAACCGGACATCTGACGTGTTAATTCCACGATAGTTCCATTTATTATGACACACTTCATCATTGTCATATTGCTATGCATGATCATGTAGTTGACATTGTATATGTGGCTAAGTCCACCATGCACAGTTTTTCATACATGTCACTCTTGATTCATTGCCCATCCCGGTACATCGCCGGAGGCATTCACATAGAGTCATATTTTATTCTAGCTTCGAGTTGTAATCTTTGAGTTGTAAGTAAATAAAAGTGTGATGATCATCATTACTAGAGCATTGTACCACTAAGGAAAGGATGATGGAGACTATGATTCCCCCACAAGTCGGGATGAGACTTCGGAGGAAAAGAAAAAAAAGGAAAAAAAGGAGGCCATATAAAAAGGGGAGAAAAAGAAGAAAAGGCCCAAAGAAAAAAAAGAAATAAAATGAGAGAAAAAGAGAGAAGGGACAATGTTACTATCCTTTTTCCACACTTGTGCTTCAAAGTAGCACCATGATCCTCATGATAGAGAGTCTCTTGTTTTGTCAATTTCACATACTAGTGGGAATTTTCATTATATAACTTGGCTTGTATATTCCAATGATGGGCTTCCTCAAAATGCCCTAGGTCTTCGTGAGCAAGCGAGTTGGATGCACACCCACTTAATTTCTTTTGTTGAGCTTTCATACACTTATAGCTCTAGTGCATCTGTTGCATGGCAATCCCTACTCACTCACATTGATACCTATTGATGGGCATCTCCATAGCCCATTGATACGCCTAGTTGATGTGAGACTATCTTCCTCTTTTGTCTTCTCCACAAACACCATTCTATTCCACCTATAGTGCTATATCCATGGCTCACACTCATGTATTGCGTGAAAGTTGAAAAGTTTGAAAAAAATTGAGGTGTGAAACAATTGCTTGGCTGAAACCGGGGTTGTGCATGATTTAAATATTCTATGTGATGAAGATAGAGCATAGCCAGACTATATGATTTTGTAGGGATAACTTTCTTTGGCCCCATGTTATTTTGAGAAGACATGATTGCTTTGTTAGTATGCTTGAGGTATTATTATTCTTATGTCAATATTAAATTTTTGTCTTGAATCTTTCGGATCTGAACACTCATGCCACCATAAAGAAAAATACATTGAGAATTATGTTGGGTAGCATTCCACATAAAAAATTCTGTTTTTATCATTTAGCTACTCGAGGACGAGCAGGAATTAAGCTTGGGGATGCTTGATACGTCTCCAACGTATCTATAATTTTTGATTGTTCCATGCTATTATATTATCTATTTTTGATGTTTAATGGGCTTTAGTATACACTTTTATATTATTTTTGGGACTAACCTACTAACCCAAGGCCTAGTGCAAATTGTTGTTTTTTGCCTATTTCAGTGTTTCGCAGAAAAGGAATATCAAACGGAGTCCAAACGGAATGAAACCTTCGGGAGAGTCATTTTTGGAACAATATCAACACAGAAGACTTGGAGTACACGCCAGGAAGCGAACGAGGCGGCCACGAGGGCAGGGAGTGCGCCTAGGGGGTAGGCGCACCCCCACCCTCGTGGGCCACCTGTTGCTCCCCTGATGTGCCTCTTCCTCCTATATATACCTACGTACCCTGAAACCACTGAGGAGCACCATGGAACCCTAATTCCACCGCCGCAACCTTCTGTACCCGTGAGATCCCATCTTGGGGCGTGTTCAGGAGCTCCATCGGAGGGGGAATCGATCAGGGAGGGCTTCTACATTAACACCATAGCCTCTCCGATGAGTTGTGAGTAGTTTACCACAGACCTTCGGGTCCATAGTTATTAGCTAGATGGTTTCTTCTCTCTCTTTGGATCTCAATACAAAGTTATCCTTGATCTTCTTGGAAATCTATTCGATGTAATTCTTTTTGCGGTGTGTTTGTCGAGATCCGATGAGTTGTGGGTTTATGATCAAGATTATCTATGAACAATATTGGATTCTTTTCTGAATTCTTTTATGCATGATTTAAATATCCTTGCAAGTCTCTTCGAATTATCGATTTGGTTTGGCCTACTAGATATGCAGTTCTTGCAATGGGAGAAGTGCTTGGTGATAACCCACAAGTGTAGGGGATCAGTTGTAGCCTCTTTCGATAAGTAAGAGTGTCGAACCCAACAAGGAGCTAAAGGCATAACAAATATTCCCTCAAGTTCTATCGACAACCGATACAACTCTACGCACGCTTGACGTTTACTTTACCTAGAGCAAGTATGAAACTAGAAGTACTTTGTAGTTTTTGTTGGATAGGTTTGCAAGAATATAAAGAGCACGCAAATAAAACTAGGGGCTGTTAAGACAAAGAAACAATAAATTTAGTGATAGTGAGTGTGGAAAAGTGGTGGTAGGAGTTGCGAAATTGCACCTAAGCAATTGACTACGTTACTAGACCGATAGCAAGTTTTATATGGGAGAGGCCACTGCTAGCATGTCGACCCTTACTTGGAATTCTATGCACTTATGATTGGAACTATTAACAAGCATCCGCAACTACTAACATTCATTAAGGTAAAACCCAACCATTGCATTAAGATATATTGGTCCCCCTTCAATCCCGTATGCATCAATTTCTACGCTAGGTTGAAGTTTCTTTCACTCTTTCCCTCCAATACGTAGTCCTATCAACATACAGCTAACCCTATGGTGTGATCCACGCGCGCGCTCATATGATGGGCACCAAAGGACAGCAACATAACCACAAGCAATTTAAATCAATCATAGCAATTCACCAATCATCGATAGGGCAACGATAATCTACCCAGACATCATAGGATGGCAACACATCATTAGATAATAATATGAAGCATAAAGCACCATGTTCAAGTAGAGGGTACAGCGGGTTGCGGGAGAGTGGACCGCTGTACATAGATGCGGGAAGGTGATGGAGATGTTGGTGAAGATGACGGAGGTGTTGGTGTAGATCGCCGTCACACGATGATGGCCCCGGTGGCAATCCGGTGCCACCGGAAGCGAGGGGGACACGGCCCACCTCCTTCTTATTCTTCCTTGACCTTCTCCCTGGATGGGAGAAGGGTTTCCCCTCTAGTCCATGGCCTCCATGGCGGCAGACGGGCGAGAGCCCCTCCGAGATTGGATCTGTCTCTTTGTATCTCTCTGTTTCTGCGTTCCCAGATTCTGGCCCTTCACCGTTTCTTAAATTCCCGGAGATCCGTAACTCCGATTGGGCTGATTTTTTGACACGATTTTTATCCGGATATTAGCTTTCTTGTGGCGAAAGAAGGGCACCAACTGCCTTACGGTGTGGACACGAGGGCCCAGGGCGCGCCCCCTGCCTCGTGGCCCACTCGGGCATCGTTTCATGTTGGTTCCGCTTCCCAAAATTCACATATATTCCAAAAAAATATTCGTTCGTTTTTATTCCGTTTGGACTCCGTTTGATATGGATATTCTGCAAAACAAAAAACATGCAACAAACAGGAACTGGCACTGGGCACTGGATCAATATGTTAGTCCCAAAAAATAGTATAAAAAGCTGCCAAAAGTATGAGAAAGTTGTAGAATATTGGCATGGAACAATCAAAAATTATAGATACGACGGGGATGTATAAGCATCCCCAAACTTAATTCTTGCTCGTCCTCAAGTAGGTAAATGATAAAAAAGATAATTTTTGATGTGGAATGCTACCTAGCATAATCTTGATCATGTAATCTAATCATGGCATGAATATTAAGACACGAGTGATTCAAAGCAATAGTCTATCATTTGACATAGAAGAATTTAATACTCGGGCATCCCAACAAATAATCAAGTCTTTCAAAATATCAATGCTAAATAATGTTATCCCTACAAAATCATATAGTATTTTATGCTTCCCTTTTCTTAACACAAGGTACCCCTCATGCCCATCCCGGTGTCAGCCAAGAAATTGTTTTCATACTTTACTTTTTTGAACCTTTTCAACTCTTCACGCAATACATGAGTGTGAGCCATGGACATAGCACTATGGGTGGAATAGAAGGTGGTAGTAGACAAAAGTAGGGAGAAAGTCTCACATCGACTAGGCGTATCAATGGACTATGGAGATGCCCATCAATATATATCAATGTGAGTGAGTAGGGATTGCCATGTAACGGATGCACTAGAGCTATAAGTGTATGAAATCTCAAAAGAAAACTAGTGGGTGTGCATCAACTTGCTTGCTCATAAAGACCTAGGGCATTTGAGGAAGCCCATCGTTGGAATATACAAGCCAAGTTCTATAACGAAAAATTCCCACTAGTATATGAAAGTGACAACATAGGCGACTCTATCATGAAGAACATGGTGCTATGATGAAGTACGCGTGTGGAAAAAGATAGTAGCATTGCCCCCCTTTTTTCTTTTTTTTCTTTTTTTTGGGCCTTCCTTTTTTTTGGCCTTTCTCCTTTTTTTTATTTGGCCTTTTTTTCAAGGGGCAATGCTCTAATAATGATGATCATCACACTTCTATTTACTTACAACTCGATACTAGAACAAAAATATGACTCTATATGAATGCCTCCGGCAGTGAACCAGGATGTGCAATGATCTAGCGTAGCAATGACATCAAAAAACGGACAAGCCATGGAAACATCATGCTAGCTATCTTACGATCATGCAAGGCAATATGACAATGATGGTGCGTGTCATAATAAACGGAACGGAGGAGTTACATGGCAATATATCTCGGAATGGCTATGGAAATGCCATAATAGGTAGGTATGGTGGCTGTTTTGGGGAAGGTATATGATGGGTGTATGGTACCGGCGAAAGTTGTGCGGTACAAGAGAGGCTAGCAATGGTGGAAGGGTGAGAGTGCGTATAATCCATGGACTCAACATTAGTCATAAAGAACTCACATACTTATTGCGAAAAATATATTAGCCCTCGAAGCAAAGATACTACGACGCATGCTCCTAGGGGGGAGGTTGGTAGGAGTTAACCATCGCGCGCCCCCAACCTTCACGCAAAGATAAACAATCAAAATACAATGCGCGCCAATTTGGTTACATAGTTAGGAGACCATACGTGCATGCTTCGGGAATCACAAACCTTAACACCCATACTTTTACTAGACCACAATCATTTACTAGTTCCGCCCACATATTAGCATCTCTATATCACAAAACTATTGCAAGGAATCAAACATATCATATTCAGCGATCTAAAAGTTTCTGTAGGATTTTATGACTAACCATGTGAATGACCAATTCCTGTCAACTCTCTAAACAGATACTCCCTCCGTTCCTAAATATAAGTCTCTCTAGAGCTTCCAACAAGTGGCTACATACAGTACAAAATGAGTGAATCTACACTCTAAACTATGTCTACATACATCCGTATGTTGTAGCCTATTGAAATGTCTAGAAAGACTTATATTTAGGAACGGAGGGAGTATAAGTGAAGCAAGAGAGTTTTAATTCTTTCTACAAAAGTTATGTCCACGCTCTAACAATTATAAGTGAAGCAAAAGAGCATTCTACAAATGACGGTTTTCTATGTGAAGAGAAACAGGCAATCCAAACTTCAAATGATATAAGTGAAGCACATGAAGCATTCTATAAAGCCATACTCAAAAGATATAAGTGAAGTGCAAAGAGCATTCTATAAATCAACCAAGGACTATCTCATACCAGCATTGTGCATTTATTAAAAGAAAAATAAAAAGCACACGACGCTGCAAGATCTGCACATATCACATGAATGAAACGAATCTGAAAACATACCGATACTTGTTGAAGAAAGAGGGGATGCCTTCCGGGGCATCCCCAAGCTTAGACGCTTGAGTCTCCTTGAATATTAACTTGGGGTGCCTTGGGCATCCCCAAGATTGAGCTCTTGCCTCTCCTTATTCTCCTCACATCGAGACCTCCTCGATCTTCGAACACTTCATCCACACCAAACTTCAACAGAAAACTCGGTAAGATCCGTTAGTATAATAAAGCAAATCACTACTCCAAGTAATGTTGCAAACCAATTCATATTTTTTTTTCATTGTATATACTGTAATATAACTTTTCCATGGCTTAATTCACTGATAGAAATTGATATTTTCATCAAAACAAGCAAACTATACATCAAAAACAGAATCTGTCTAGAACAGAACAATCTGTAATAATCTGAACATTCACCATACGATACTTGAAAAATTCTGCCAAAATTAGGAAAAATAAAATTTTTGCATATAAAGACAGTGCAAAAAGTTTCATAACCATTTGACGTTCCAGCAAAAAATGTAAATCACGCACTACAGCCAAAGTTTATGTCCTGCACCGCACAAACCAACAAGCATTGTAAACATCCTAAAGGCAAACCTTGGCACATTATTTTTATAATACAAAGGAATTGTACAAGGGGATAATTATTTTTGTTTAAAAGTTTCTGTAATTAAGATTCACAAAGTTTCCATGGGCATGAACAAAGTTCAAGGACGTCCCCCATTTTCACAATGCTCGTCTATCTCACTTTCACTTTTCTTTTTGAAAAGTTTTGGGTTCCCCTCTTTATTTTTTTGTTTTTAAACTTTATAAAAGCACACAACAGAAATTAACGACTCTCTAAAACTTCCGGGTTGTCTCCTGGCAGCGCTTTCTTTAAAGCCATTAAGCTAGGCATATAGTGCTCAAGTGATGGATCCACCCGGATGGCAAGGTATATCAAAGCCAATTTTAATTAACAATGATTTGGCATTTAGTAGTGAGCACAAAGTGATATATATCATGCAACAACGAAGTCTAACTCTCTTCCTATGCATCAGCATGTCATAAAAGAACAATTCATGCACATCAAGTAAAGGCCAATGCATAGTATAAGCAGATTCTTGCAATTTTATCGTGTTGGAAACATAGAGAGGCGGAGATGTAGTTCCTCTCTCATAATAATTGCAAGTAGGAGCAGCAAGCACATGCATATTATACTCATCAAAATCATCATGTGTAATGGAAAAAGGCAACCCATCAATATAATCCTTAATAAGTGCAAACTTCTCCAATATAGTGTAGTTTGGAGAATTCAAAAAGAAAATAGGACTATCATGTGTGGGTGCAATAGCAACTATCTCATGTTTAACATAAGGAACTATAGCAAGTTCATCTCCATAAGCATAATTCATATTGGCATCTTGGCCACAAGCATAGCAAGCATCATCAAAAAGGGATATTTCCAAAGAATCAACGAGATCATAGCAATCATCATAGCATTCATCCTTCGGTAAGCACGAAGGGAAATTAAACAATTTATGAGTTGAAGAGTTACTCTCATTAGAAGGTGGGCATGGGTGATCAATACACTCTTCCTCCTTTTGTTCTTCGCTCTCCTCCTCATCTTTTTCATCCAATGAGCTCACAATGTCATTAATTTCTTCTTCCATAGACTCCTGCAAAATATTAGTCTCTTCTTGGATAGCGCAGACCTTCTCAATAAGCGCATCAATATGGGAGTTATATTCATATTTCAATATAGCAAGATTTTCAGGCCTAGAAACATCATCATCAAAAGCATCATTATTTCTAAACAGAGATTCAATTTCATAAGCACCCTTAAAAGCAACGAATTCTTCTATTTGTTCCACATCATAATAATCATATATACCATTAGCATAAGAAGCTAAGGTTCTATTATCATTAAATTTGCATGAAAAGGGAAGGTGTGGAGCCTTCATCCTAGAGCAACAAGTATAATCATATCTCAAGCATAGTTGCCGAGCATACCAACGCAACAAATGAATTTGATCCCATAACAGTTTCCCTTTTTGTGTCAAGTGATAATCCCTAAAGTATTCACGTTGATCCAACGTTACACCCATTACATAGTTGAATGGGGTTTTCTCAGGATTATTAAAGTAGTACATAATATCTTTCACATAATTTGCATCTAGGGTTTTAGGAGGTTCCCCATCTCCATGAGTAGCAAGTACACCTAAGTTTTTTGGTATTTCGTGTTCCATATCCATAACTAGAGATAGATAACAACTTATAACAGCAAATAAAATCTACTTAGTGATAAAGCTAACAAGCACACACGAGAATATTCACCCCACGCTATTGCTCCCCGGCAACGGCACCAGAAAAAGGTCTTGATAACCCACAAGTGTAGGGGATCAGTTGTAGCCTCTTTCGATAAGTAAGAGTGTCGAACCCAACGAGGAGCTAAAGGCATAACAAATATTCCCTCAAGTTCAATCGACCACCGATACAACTCTACGCACGCTTGACGTTTACTTTACCTAGAACAAGTATGAAACTATAAGTACTTTGTAGTTTTTGTTGGATAGGTTTGCAAGAATATAAAGAGCATGCAAATAAAACTAGGGGCTGTTAAGACAAAGAAACAATAAAGTTAGTGATAGTGAGTGTGGAAAACTGGTGGTAGGAGTTGTGAAATTGCCCCTAAGCAATTGACTACGTTACTAGACCGATAACAAGTTTTATGTGGGAGAGGCCACTACTAGCATGTCATCCCTTACTTGGAATTCTATGCACTTATGATTGGAACTATTAGCAAGCATCTGCAACTACTAACGTTCATTAAGGTAAAACCCAACAATAGCATTAAGATATATTGGTCCCCCTTCAATCCCGTATGCATCAATTTCTACGCTAGGTTGAAGTTTCTGTCACTCTTGCCCTCCAATACGTAGTCCTATCAACATACAACTAACCCTATGGTGTGATCCACGCGCGCGCTCATATGATGGGCACCAAAGGACAGCAACATAACCACAAGCAATTTAAATCAATCATAGCAATTCACCAATCATCGATAGGACAAAGATAATCTACTCGGACATCATAGGATGGCAACACATCATTGGATAATAATATGAAGCATAAAGCACCATGTTCAAGTAGAGGGTACAACGGGTTGCGGGAGAGTGGACCGCTGTAGATAGATGGGGGAAGGTGATGGAGATGTTGGTGAAGATGACGGAGGTGTTGGTGTAGATCGCCGTCACACGATGATGGCCCCGGTGGCACTCCGGTGCCACCGGAAGCGAGGGGGAGAGAGCCCACCTCCTTCTTCTTCTTCCTTGACCTTCTCCCTGGATGGGAGAAGGGTTTCCCCTCTGGTACATGGCCTCCATGGCGGCGGAGGGGCGAGAGCCCCTCCGAGATTGGATCTGTCTCTCTGTCTCTCTCTGTTTCTGCGTTCCCAGATTCTGGCTCTTCACTGTTTCTTAAATTCCCGGAGATCCGTAACTCCGATTGGGCTGGTTTTTTGACATGATTTTTATCCGTATATTAGCTTTCTTGCGGCGAAAGAAGGGAATCAACCGCCTTACGGTGTGGCCACGAGGGCCCAGGGCGCGCCCCCTGCCTCGTGGCCCACTCGGGCATCGTTTCATGTTGGTTCCGCTTCCCAAAATTCACATATATTCCAAAAAAATCTCTGTTCGTTTTTATTCCGTTTGGACTCCGTTTGATATGGATATTCTGTGAAACAAAAAACATGCAACAAACAGGAACTGGCACTGGGCACTGGATCAATATGTTAGTCCCAAAAAATAGTATAAAAAGTTGCCAAAAGTATATGAAAGTTGTAGAATATTGGCATGGAACAATCAAAAATTATAGATACGACGGAGACGTATCACTTGGCTTTGGGTTCAATCTTGCGGTGTCCTTTCCCAGTGACAGCAGGGGCAGCAAGGCACGTATTGTATTGTTGCCATCAAGGATAAAAAGGTGGGATTTATATCCTATTGCTTGAGTTTATCCCACTACATCATGTCATCTTGCCTAAGGCGTTACTGTGTTCTTATGAACTTAATACTCTAGATGCATGCTGGATAGCAGTCGATGTGTGGAGTAATAGTAGTAGATGCAGAATCGTTTCGGTCTACTTGTCACGGACGTGATGGCTATATACAATGATCATGCCTAGATATTCTCATAACTATGCACTTTTCTATCAATTGCTCGACAGTAATTCGCTCACCCACCGTATAAATTTGCTATCATGAGAGAAGCCACTAGTGAAACCTATGGCCCCCGGGTCTATCTTCATCGTATTAATCTTCCATCAACTATTTATCTTTACTTTACTTTTGTTTTGCAATCCTTTACTTTCAATCTATAACAAAAATACCAAAAATATTATCCTATCATCTCTATCAGATCTCACTTTTGCAAGTGGTCGTGAAGGGATTGACAACCCCTTTATCGTGTTGGCTGCAAGGTTCTTATTTGTTTGTGCAGGTAGGAGGGACTCGCGCGTGGTCTCCTACTGGTTTGATACCTTGGTTCTAAAAACTGAGGGAAATACTTACACTACTGTGTTGCATCACCTTTCCTCTTCGAGGGAAAACAACGCAAGCTCGAGAAGTAGCAGGAACCCTTTGGATCCAGATCTTAGAGTTCTTCGTGTTCTCTTCTTCGTTCTTCCTCTCATTTCCTTCCCTAGCATTATTTGCTTTGGTGGGATTTGGGAGAGAAGGACTTGGTCACTCCGTGTGCCATTGCATTTGGTGCATCGGTTTGAGTTCTCCACAATGATACGTGGAAGTTACAAGTTGAGAAGCTTATTACTCTTGGGTGCTTGGTACCCTTGAGCTTGTTCCTATTGGGTGCTTGGGCACCCTAGACTGTTGAGGTCACCTCGGATCCATATTCCATAGTGCTGAAGCTTCGTGGTGTCATTGGGGAGATAGCCCCAACCTTTGTGGTGTTCGGAGCTCAATCATTGTGGTGTAAAGCTCCGCGCAAGCGTCGGGGTCTCCAAATAGGTTGTGGAGATCGCCCCGAGCAATTTGACGGGTTCCGGTGACCGCCCCCAAGGGTTGCCAAAGTGTACGGGTTCGGTGACCGCCCCCAAGGGTTGCCATTTGTACGGGTTCGATGACCGCCCTCAAGGGTCCCTTGGTGAAATCGCGACATCTTGCATTGTGCGAGGGCATGAGGAGATTACGGTGGCCCTAGTGGCTTCTTGGGGAGCATTGTGCCTCCACACTGCTCCAAACGGATATTAGCATCCGCAAGGGTGTGAACTTCGGGATACATCACCGTCTCCGTGTGCCTCGGTTATCTCTTACCAGAGCCCTTTACTTATGCACTTTACTTTGTGATAGCCATATAGTTTCTTGTCATATATCTTGCTATCACCTAGTTGTTTATATTGCTTAGCATAAGTTGTTGGTGCACATAGGTGAGCCTAGTTGTTGTAGGTTTTGTGCTTGACAAATTAACCGCTAGATTTTTTCCGCATTTGTTCAAGCCTAAACCGTAATTATTTTGAAGCGCCTATTCACCCCCCCTCTAGGCGACATCCACGATCTTTCAAATCGTATCAGAGCCTTGTCTCTCTTTATAGGGCTTAACCGCCCACAGAGTAAGGATGTTGACCAGGGACTTATGATTCTCTAACACTCTTAGTTTCGATGGCACAAATTTTGATGTTTGGGTATTTCGCATGCTTAATCTCTTTAGGGTCATGGACCCAAATGTAGAGCGAATTGTAGATATGGGTTTTTTCTCCTCCAAAGGATCCCCTGTAGGATCGAAAGTAAGTCTAGAGGGGGGGTGATTAGACTACTTGACAAAATAAAAAATCTGCCTTTAGATCATGCAATGTTTTAGGCAGTTTCACAATTAAGATCAATTCAAGTAACACCCTACACATGCAATTCTAGAGTATATGCAGCGGAAAGTAAATTGCACATGTAAAAGAGAGGTGGAGAAGATCAAACGCAGTTTGGTGACACGGAGATTTTTGTCGTGGTTCCGATAGGTGGTGCTATCGTACATCCACGTTGATGGAGACTTCAACCCACGGAGGGTAACGGCTGCGCGAGTCCACGGAGGGCTCCACCCACGAAGGGTCCACGAAGAAGCAACCTTGTCTATTCCATCACGGCCTACGCCCACGGAGGACTAGCCTTACTCGGGGTAGATCTTCACGAAGTAGGCGATCTCCTTGCCCTTACAAACTTCTTGGTTCAACTCCACATCATCAAGACGGAGGCTCCCAAGCGACACCTAACCAATCTAGGAGGCACCACCCCCCAAAAGGTAATAGACAGTGTTGATGATGATGAACTCCTTGCTCTTGTGCTTCAGATGATAAACTCCCCAACACTCAACTCTCCTCACTGATATGGCTGTGGTGGAAGAAAGGTTTGAGTGGAAAGCAACTTGGGAAGGCTAGAGATCAAGTTTCATATGGTAGGAATGGAATGGCTTGATCTCAACACAAGGGTAGGTGGTTCACTTCTCAGAAAGTGTATGGTAGAAGTGGTGGTACTTTCTGATGGCTCTCCTCACGAATGAGGAGGGGGTGGAGGGGTATATATAGCCTCCACACAAAATCCAACCGTTACACACACATTTGACCAATCTCGGTCAGACCGAAGTGAAAACTCGGTTAGACCGAAAGTTCAAATATAGTGAACGTTGGGATTTTCGGTGGGACCGAAAATACCATCTCGGTGAGACCGAAGTGAGTCAAAGGTTAGGGTTTGCCATCTCGGTGAGACCGAAAATATAAACTCGGATATTCCGAATTTATGTCAACTGACCACAGAAGGTTGGAGCCCTTTTTCGGTGGGACCGAAACTCAGAATCGGTTTGACCGAGAAGCTAGGGTTTGGAGAAACACTGAAGTGGTTCATCTCGGTGGGACTGAGTTGGAGAAATCGGTGTGACCGAGATGTTAGGGTTTGTGGAAATAACTTCATCTCGGTGGGACTGAGTTGGTTTGACCGAGATTACTTATGGGTGTGTGTTAAGTAGTGAATAGTGCTGATAGTTGAGGGAGTTAGATCACCAAGCACTTGAGCAACAAGAACATTAACACAACCTCATCCCCTTTTAATAGTATTGGCTTTTCCTATGGACTCAATGTGATCTTTGATCACTAAACCAAAAATGGAGTCTTGAGCTTTTGCCAATGCTTGTCTTAGCATTTTGAGGGGTCCACTTCTTCAGACATTTCCATACCCACATCATCGAACTTTTCTGAAAAGATTCTCAAGAGAATATTAGTTCAATGATATATATGTTGTTATTAATTACCAAAACCACCCGGGGATTAGTTGCACTTTCAATCTCCCCCTTTTTGGTAATTGATGACAACATATAGATCAAAGCTTCGACAAAAGATATAATCAAGGAATAATATCGTCGCTTTGAGAAGTATGTGATAAACAAGAGCTCCCCCTAAATTTGTGCATTATTTAAAATTTGCGTTTGAATGCAAATGCACAATCGATTAGGATTATGGGTCACTCTTCCATGTCACATACATCTTGGTGGAGCGCACAAAATGATAAGAATGAATAACATGCACTTAATCAGCAAGACAAAAGTAAATAGCCATACAATAAGGAATAGCACATGATAAGCAATAAGCACACATTAAAGCATAGTATGACTAAGCACTCATTAAGGTAGCATCAAACGTAGTAGCAAGCACACTTAAAGTATCTGGAACCAAAAGAAACCAATGTATCTCAAGGAAAACCGGCAAAAGAACGAAAAGACGAAAGAGCACTCTCTCTCTCGAAGCCCTATGATCTATAACAATTTCTCCCCCTTTGGCAACAAGTTACCAAAAAGTTCGAAAAGGTATAGAGCTAAACGTCACTGCGGGCTCGGCTGGCGGCTCCCGTCTGGGTCGATGTCGGTGTAGAGATGGCTGCATCTGCGAAGACTTCTGCTGATGTCTGCGCTGGAGGAGTGGATGCTGGAGCTGAAGGAACTGCTGGAGCTGTAGCTGGTGCTGAAGTGGTAGCCCTGGAGTCTGTCACTGGGATAGCTGCAGACCTGGATCCTCTGGGAACCGGAGCAGTCTGGCGATGAGAGTCCTGGACTAGATCATCCTGCATAAGCTCTGCTCTCTCCTGCCTAGTCTCCTCCATGTCTGCCTCAAGCTTGTTGACAGACACCTGAATCTCAGTCAGCTTCACGTCCAGAGCGTGGATCTTGTCCTCGACAATCCTCTCAAGGCTCTCCTGAGATTGCTCAATGCTGGCCAGGCGTTGTTCAATTCTCCGGGTTGCTTCAAGAATCTGATCTCCGAAGCTCTTTGGCTTAGCTGCTGCTGCTGCTGCCTCTTTGTCAGCTTTGGCTTTCTTCGCAGCTTCAATCTTGGCTTGCCCTTCAACTGAGGTAGGATCCTCTACATCCATCACAACTACGTTGTCCTCATGCTCTGGCTGCAGTGGCAAGTGCTTCCTATCCAACATGAATTTGCCCGTGCCAAACTTGGCGTTGATAAGCATCTGTATCTGCGGTGCAAACCCACACGACCTCTTTTGGTCAGCTGCAGTCCTCTTGATGGTCTCTACCATCAAGTCCATCACCTTAAAAGGTGCCTTCTCATCGAGTATGTGCAGCATGTTGATAGAATAGCCTCGTATCATCCGGTGGTCACCTGACTTAGGCATCAAAGTATGCCTCAGGATAGTGTTAGTAGTGGTCAGACCTGCCTGGAGATAATACACTGAGCTGAGTTTCCATCCCTCCAAATCAGCAGCTGGGATCTCCTTGTACATATTCTTCATGGAATCATGACTCTTCTTAGGAATCCCATAGACATCAATGTCGTCCTCTCTCTGCACTGGAGCGTTCAGAAGTTCTGCCCATTCTGCAACAGTTGAAGAAAACCTTTGACCTTCAGTCATCCAGGTGATCTTGCCATCAGGGTAGAAGTGGGCTGTGGCATAGAACTGCATGATCATCTCGTCATTCCATGCTGTCAGTTCTTGACCCACAAAGTCAGCAACTCCACATGCAGTAAAGCTCTCATGCACATGGGGAAAGAAGTCCCGATGCTCTCTGCTGTCAATATACTTCCAGTCGACATACCTGGTGTCAGCAACAATGGGCTTCTTATCCATTAGCACTGTCTCATAGAAATCATGCTGCTCTCTGGTGTGGAATCTGGGGTCCACAGCAGTCCTTCTTCTTACGGCATATGGATCAGATTGTCTCCATAGCCTGAGACCTTTGTCCTTCCTTGCCTTCATATCCTCAGCTTGAGGATGAGCATCATTGTGGAGTGGCAACTTGGGACGGAGCTTGAGCAACACATGCTCTTCATCTGACTCAGAAGGTGGCATCTCACCTTTGTTCTTCTCAGAAGCTGGAATGCTTCTGGTTGTTCTCTTGGGCTTGGCTGGAGCTGCCTTAGCTTGAGCAGGCTTCTTGGGCTTGGAGGAGGCTTGAGCCCGAATAGCATCACCCATGAACTTAGCTTTCTGAGGAGGAGGCTGGGGTGCATCTTCTTCTTCTTCTTCTTCAGCAGCCTCTTGAGGTTCAGCATATACAACTCTCTTCCTTTTGGAAGTCTTCTTCACCTTGCTTGGAGCTGGCTCTTCCAAGTTGAGCTTCTTAGCAACTGCAGACTGCTTCACTTTGCTTGTGCCTTTCTTTGGCTGCTGCCCTTGGAGCTCTTTGGCAACCACTTGCCTCTTTGGCTTGGAGGTAACTTCCTCAGCAACAAAGTCGGAATCCTCATCATCAGACGTTCTCTTCTTCCTGGTTCTCGTAGCAGCAGGAGGCAGACCACTGGGGGTACTCCTCTCACCATCATCACTAGAGCTGCTAGCCTCAGGACTTGTACCTGCCTCTGGAATCTCAGCAAACGGTGATTCGGACCTGTTCTGGCTGTCACTGACATCTGACATGGCTGAAAGACCTGTGAATAGATAAGGTGTAGGCAGAGTAGAAGAGTTATCACAACTGCAGAAGTTTTTGCAAAAAAAAAATGAGTTTAAAAACTTAGTTTTGAGTTTTCACAGAATGTATTTCGGTCAAACCGATTTCAAGTTTCGGTGTAACCGAAGTGTTCAACAGAACCTACACACCACTTTCGGTCAGACCGAAATGGGTTTCGGTCCTACCGAAAACTTAGGGTTTCACAGAAACTTTAATTCGGACATTCCGATTTTCACAACTCGGTCAGACCGAACTATGTAGTGCAATGGTCAGAGACCAAATCGGTCAGTCCGAGTTTCAGGAATCGGCTTCACCGAGATGCATTCCGTGGAAACCTAAACCTAAGAATTTTCCTCGAAACTAAACGATCTGAACAATGTATTGGGATCATATCAAACGTGGATTGAATCAGGGCAGTCCTATCATGCAAGAATCAGAAGTGGAGCATGAAAGGGATCGGGACACACCCTAACTTGGTGGTGTCCCTCTACGGCGGCAACGGCGGAGAAGATTACCGTTGACGGCGGCGGAGACCTGCGGCGAGGGCGCACAGGCGACGAAGGCGACGATCCTTAGATCAGGGCGACGGCAGCAGGGGTCTTGGAGGGCGAACGGTTTGAAAGGAATAGATCGCGCGCAGCCCTCAGTATATATAACCCCGTGCTGTCGGTGGGACCGAGTTGAAAAACTCGGTGTCACCGAGATGCATAATTGCAGTGCAGTTACGCATGTCGGTCAGACCGAGATGTTGAACTCGGTTTCACCAAGATGAAACCTAGATCAATCTAAGTGTTTCGGTTGGACCGAGATTGAGAAACCGGTCAGACCGAAATGGACTTAGAAGGTTTTGGAAGTCAGCCTTAGAAGAATCGGTGGTTCCGAGTGCTCCTCACTCGGACTGTCCGAAAAAGACTTGTTCAAAGTTGTGATGTGAGCATGAAAATAATTTTTGAGACAAGAAAGCATAGATAGCTAGGGAAGGTGCTTAGGCATTCTTGTCCATCCATTTGGCCAGAAGAAGAAACCAAAACAATCAAAACCACAAATGGATGTCCTTGAATGGATAAAATCATGCATTCAACATGCTCACACAATAAGATAGCAAATGAAATATGTGTCAAACATGCACAACCAATCACTCTAGCTACTAGCACACAATTTGTCGATGACTAGGTCATCTATATATGAGTATGTTGACTTAGGAGTCAAATGAGAACATTTGATCATAGGTCATACTCATCGTTTAAGCACAAGTGGGGTTACCACTTTTACATAAAGCATTTATGTGTTCACATCATTAGAAGATGCTTTAGCTCAATTTTTAGAGCAAAGCTCCCCCTAGATGTGAGAACCCCTTTTAAAGGGTCAAACTAACCTTGGGTTGTCGTAGAAGACTTCATGTAGATGTTGAAGATGTGGATGCTCAATGTTGATGTAGATCATCATGAGTTAGGAGCAATCCTTTGAATTAGGGCACTTTCAATACCTACATGGGTTAGTCCCACAAGGAACAAACAAGAATATCCATAGACATAGATTGAAGTACACAAAAGATGATGTCCATGAAAGCAATGATTACCTTGTCCCTTGACTTACCAACAAGAGGGTTTGTGACTCCATGAACAAGTGCATGATGTGGAAGTTGATTGCACAAGTTCTTGCCAAAATGAATATGAGTGAAGTTTGTTGGCGGAGTCACCCTCGAGAACCTACTAGTTCTTCTTCTTTGGGATCCACATCATCTTGATGGGAATCCTTGGTGTTGTAGTTGAGCTTGACGAAGTAGAACTCGATGTGTCCTTGGGAACCCACTTGACCATGGCTTGAGGTGCTTCAATGAATGCATCAATCTCCTCTTGAAGCTTGTCCTTGGCCTTTAGCTTGTGGTCTTGTGGTGGAAGGTCATCTTGAGCTTGTTCCACATTGGAAGAAGTAGGATCATACTTCTCCTTTTGTGAAACAAACTGTGGAGTAGGGTATTGACCTTCTTCCCACTCAACACCTTCGGCGTTGAACTTTCGCTCAAAACCAATCCCTTGATTCTTCCGGTGTCTTCCTTGTTTGCGAACAATCTCCTCAAAGTTCTTGCTTCCGGCAAGACTCTTGTAGACACCTTTCTCTATGATTTCCTTCAATAAGCTATTTTCTTGCTCAAGTGTAACTTGGCTTGAAACATTGTTAGTGGAATCAAGAGAACTACTAGAAGCAACAATATTGGATTTAACATTGTTATTGTTAATACTAGAGGAAGAATTTTTCTTATGCTTGTCATGCTTAGTCTTAATAGGTGGCAAGAAATTAGACAAGAGAAGTCGTTTGGCAAGATATGAAGAACTCTTCTTTCGAAGATCGTCATTGATCGCTTTTAGAAACTCATGTTCTTGCTCTAGAGTGAGCTTCTCGAAGCGTAGCTTCTCATGAGATCTTAGGAGCTCTCTATGATCTTCTTGAGTTGTTTCATGAGCTAACTTAAGAGTGTTTAGTTCTTTAGTTAGACGCTCAATCTCCTTCATAGCATTGTCATTCGACTCTTCTCGACTATAAAGACTACTAGCATTTTCATCATTACTAATCTCACTAGATTTATCATGCAAGAGCTCATCTTCACCAAGTAAGTCATCCTCATCACTATCAAAGTCAATGAATTCAGGGTGTGTTACCTTGGGGCCTTTAGCCATGAAGCATCTTCCAATTCCCTCATTTGGTGAATCAAATAAGTCGTAGGAGTTGGAGTTGGAGGATACGAGTGCAAGTCCGGCAACACCTTCATCTTGACTATAGTCGGAGTCGGAGTGATAGCTTCCATCGGATTGACTGTCAGAGTCGGAGCCGGAGACCCATTCACCAACATGAGCTTGATGTCTTCTTCTTGTGTAGCTCCTTGATGACTTGTCTTTCCTCTCCGAATCCTTGCTTCTCCGAGAAGGTCTTCGTTCATAACGATCATCTCTACTCCTTCTCTCTCTCCGAGGTGACTCAGCTCTTGCTCTTCTTCTTGGAGATTCTTCTCTTCTCTTGTGGGGAGCCGTACACTCATTTGAGAAGTGTCCGGGTCATCCACAATTGTAGCAGTTTTGATCACGACTAGAAGATCTCTTTCCATCATATGATCTAGACTTTGAGCTTCTTTCTTTGCCTCTATTCTTGTAGAACTTGTTGAAGTTCTTGACCATTAGGCTTATGTCTTCATTGGAAATTTGCTTGTCACTTGAGGTAGTAGGAGCATCACTTGTAGCTTTGTAAGCACCACTTGACTTGTTGTGAAGCTCTTCCTTATCCTTAAGTGTCATCTCATGAGCAACAATCCTTCCAATGACTTCAGTTGGCTTGAGAGTCTTGTAGTTTGGCATCATTTGGATCAAAGTGCACACGGTGTCATACTTTCCATCCAAAGCTCTGAGAATCTTCTTAATGATGAATCGGTCGGTCATTTCTTCGCTTCCTAAGCCTGCAATCTCATTTGTGATGAGAGCAAGCCTAGAGTACATTTCAGCGACTCCTTCACCATCCTTCATCTTGAACTTGTCAAGTTGACCTTGAAGAATATCTAGCTTTGATTCCTTCACAGCTTCAGTGCCTTCGTGCATTTCAACCAAAGTATCCCAAATCTCCTTAGCATTCTCAAGACGACTGATTTTGTTGAACTCTTCGGGACACAAAGCATTGAAGAGAATGTCACAAGCTTGAGCATTGTTTTGCAACATCTTCAATTCTTCGGGTGTAGCTTCGCGATCCGGAACTTTTCCATCTTCAAAGAAGTCACCTTGCATACCAACACAAATAATGCCCCATGCGGCTGGGTTATGACCAAGAATATGCATTTTCATTTTATGCTTCCAACTAGCAAAATTTGTACCATCAAAGTAAGGACCTCTACGATAATTACCCTCACTAGACGCCATACTCTCCTAGGTTGTGAAACCAAGCTTATGGAGTCCAATGCAATGGAAACCAAGGCAATGGAGACCAAAGCTCTGATACCACTTGTAGGATCGAAAGTAAGTCTAGAGGGGGGGTGATTAGACTACTTGACAAAATAAAAAATCTGCCTTTAGATCATGCAATGTTTTAGGCAGTTTCACAATTAAGATCAATTCAAGTAACACCCTACACATGCAATTCTAGAGTATATGCAGCGGAAAGTTAATTGCACATGTAAAAGAGAGGTGGAGAAGATCAAACGCAGTTTGGTGACACGGAGATTTTTGTCGTGGTTCCGATAGGTGGTGCTATCGTACATCCACGTTGATGGAGACTTCAACCCACGGAGGGTAACGGCTGCGCGAGTCCACGGAGGGCTCCACCCACGAAGGGTCCACGAAGAAGCAACCTTGTCTATTCCATCACGGCCTACGCCCACGGAGGACTAGCCTTACTCGGGGTAGATCTTCACGAAGTAGGCGATCTCCTTGCCCTTACAAACTTCTTGGTTCAACTCCACATCATCAAGACGGAGGCTCCCAAGCGACACCTAACCAATCTAGGAGGCACCACCCCCCAAAAGGTAATAGACGGTGTTGATGATGATGAACTCCTTGCTCTTGTGCTTCAGATGATAAACTCCCCAACACTCAACTCTCCTCAC
>LR738713.1:155884133-155894301 GCA_902687465.1 Secale cereale
ACCCCTCGGTAAATCTACATCTGATCATACCCCTTGCATTGTTACTATCGAAACCAATATACCCCGCAGCAAAATCTTCCGATTTGAATCGTTTTGGATATTACACCCTGGCTTCTTGGATGTGGTACGAACCTCTTGGAACAAGCCAGTTCATTTGACAAATGCTGCTTCCATATTGTGTCACAAACTCAGAAGGCTCAGGCACGCTCTCAAGTCTTGGAGTAAAAACATTTCACGGCTGAAGATTGCAATCGACAACTGCAACAATTTTTTAGCACATCTGGATGAACTTGAGAACAGGAGACCACTCTCTACCCCTGAATTCAACTTCCGGACCATTCTCAAAAAACATACTCTGCGCCTGCTACAGTACCAGAAGCTTTATTGGAAAAAAAGATGCACCATTAGTTGGGTAAAATTTGGCGATGAAAACATGAAATTTTTTCAGGCCATGGCCACAGAACGGTATCGGCATAATAACATTGCATGTTTAACTGACGAGGATGGCAATCAGGTAGAAGACCATGTCAGCAAAGAGGCTCTACTCTTCAATGCTTATAAAAATCGTCTTGGCACTACCTCCCCTGCTGATATGAAATTCGATCTTCCCACACTTATACAGCGCTCAAACAACCTGGACCATCTCACGGAACCCTTCTCACACAAAGAAATTGATGATGTGATTAAAGCAATGCCGGCCGATAGAGCTCCTGGACCTGATGGATTCAGTGGGGCATTCCTCAAAAGTTGCTGGCCCGTGATCAAACATGACTTCTATGCCCTTTGTTCCCAATTCCATGAAGGAAATCTTGATCTTACAAGCATTAATGATGGCCTTATTACCTTGATCCCCAAAGTTCAATCACCTACATCAGTCAATGATTTCAGACCGATAACTCTCCTCAACTGGTGCCTGAAAATGATCACCAAACTCTTAGCCGATCGCCTTCAAAAGGTAATTCTCACACTTGTTCATCGTAACCAATATGGTTTTCTTAAAGGAAGAACCATCCAAGACTGCCTTGCTTGGGCCTTTCAATATATTCATCAATGCCAAGCCTCCAAGGAAAAAATCATCCTTCTGAAGCTAGATTTTGCAAAGGCGTTCGACACAATCGGGCACGACCCGATGATCAACATCATGCGCCATATGGGCTTCAACGAGAAATGGCTTAATTGGATTCAATGCATTTTCTCAACTAGGCGATCCTCGGTCCTGCTTAACGGTGTGCAAGGCAGACAGTTTCACTGTAGGAGCGGGGTACGATAAGGTGATCCACTTTCCCCACTTCTTTTCGTCCTAGCGGCCGACCTCCTACAAGCTGCCATTAACCAAGCCTTCAGGCAGGGACGAATTCACCTACCCTTTCCTTGCCCTGGCCAAACAGACTACCCAGTTATACAATATGCAGACGACACGATCCTCGCCCTCCCCGCATGCCCCACACAAGCAACAACGATCAAAAACATCCTATCTGACTATGCAACTTCCATCGGTCTCAAGATCAATTTTAACAAGTCCACCCTCATCCCGATTAATCTTGATGACAGCTTCACTATGGAACTTGCGGCTATCTTTGGCTGTTCGATTGGCACCATGCCTTTTACGTACCTTGGACTACCCATGGGCACGACGAAACCCACGGTACATGACTTAATGCCCCTAGTGTGTAAAGCTGAACGTAGACTCACTGCTACTATCTCCATGATGTCGTACGGTGGGAGACTCTCTTGGCTGAATGCAACTGTCACCTCAGTCCTCATATATGCCATGTGCACAATCAAAATCAACTCCAAAATTCTTGAAATGCTGGATAAAATCAGACGCAAATGTCTTTGGAACAAGATGACAGAACATGGTGAGAAATGCAACTCCTTGGCTGCATGGGACTTAGTTTGCAAGCCAAAGAAACACGGTGGCCTGGGGGTCCTCAATATCAAACTACAAAACGAAGCCCTACTCTTGAAGTTCCTGCATAAGTTCTACAACAAGCTCGATGTACCATGGGTACACCTTATTTGGGACACTTACTATCAAGGCAAAGTCCCACATGCCCTTGACCTAATGGGGTCCTTCTGGTGGCGTGATATACTTAAACTTACACCTCTCTATCGTGGGATCTCCTGCGTTCAAGTGGTCGATGGAACATCTGTTCTCTTGTGGAAAGATCTATGGTTACCAGACATACTAGAAACATCACTCCCTCGAGCCTTCTCCTTTGCCAGAGATGAAGACATATCCATCAACAGTTTCTTGGAGAGCACGACACTGCATGATACGTTCCACTTACCTCTATCACCAGAAGCACTCGAGGAGGTCCAGCACCTGCAACATCTGTCCACTCACCTGAGCCCCTCCACTTCATCCACGGATGTTTGGTATTACACCTGGGGAGCAGTTGACTTTAAAGCAACTGACTATTATAAATTCTGCTTTAGACACACCCCAAGGCATCCAACCTTCCAACTCCTATGGCGATCCAAATGCACAATGAGAATAAAGGTATTCGGATGGCTCTTGTTAATTGATCGGCTTAATACAAGAAACATGCTCAAGAGAAGACACTATGACATTGGAGATGTTCTTGATTGCCTCCTTTGTGGACAAAACACCGAAGAAACGGTTAACCACATGATTTTCACGTGCCCATTCAGCAGGGCGTGCTGGGAAAAAGTTGATATACATTGGCCCACCTCAGACTCCAGACTAAACCTAGTTGACCAGACCAATAGGGGAGACTCTAGACCCCTCTTCATGGAAATATTCCTTATAGCAGCATGGAGTCTGTGGAAAGAACGCAACAACAAACACTTCAGAAGAATCAACCCCAGCACAACGTCCTGGTTGACACATTTTAAGGAGGACTTTAGCCTACTCCAGCACAGAGTCAAAGACTCTCAAAAAGCCTCTGTAATCGCCTATTGTAACTCTCTATCCTAGCTCTCTACACATCAGCTTGGCTGACCTTTGAACAGACACCACATTCAACTTGCCTGACACCTCACCCCCCCCCCTTCTCTTCCTTGAGGTGAAGGGATCAGGGGATGAAGTGAACATGTAGTTGCAATGCCACTTGTAACACAATTGTAACACCCCTGTATATTTATATACAAAAACAGTAGGAGCCTCTCCTACTGTCATTTCCTCAAAAAAATAACTTCGCCTTCTTTGGGGGTAGGAGGACATTCATCCTCCGGGGCCCGCCATTTCAGAACTGCTTGAGGGCCCAGAGTACCAATCGAAGCAGCATTGACTAAGTCCTCTTCCGTAATGTGGGAAGGGACCCAGTTGCAAGAAACAAACTGCTTGGCAGACATATGGGCAAAGGGAAAGTGCTGGAAAAGTAAAGTGCAAAATCCGGATTATTCAAGTACTGAAGCATAAACCGGATCGTGTTATCAAATTACATCGACGGTTTAGACAAGGGACTAATGGCATTGACAACCCGGGAGCAGATGGGAAACGAGCTGCTACCGGTTTATGATAACAAAAAAGGAAGAAGCTAAACCGTCGGATTCATGGTTGATGCGTCGCAGGAGCAATATATGATCGATTAAACCGGCAAGTAACTTGCAGATTTATCAAGACAAAGAAACATGTTTCTACAAGAGACTAAAGTAAAATAGATCTGAGCAGTAAGAAAACAGACGAGATTTACGCAAGTCTATCACAGAAGAACTGCGAAGTTTTTTTTACAGAACAAATGAATCTAAGGGCGAACTTAGAAATTTGAATCTAAGTCTAAAACTACAGAGCAGAGCGGGTTCGAAGCTAATCCAAGGTTGGAATCTACTGCAGACATGGCGTATAGGATGAACAGTAAAAGCTTCAAGGTCTAATGGCAGAAGCAATGGAGGAACCCTAGAACACGGATCTGCAGCAAGAGAAGGGGAATACCTGAGACAGAAAGGGACGGCGGCGGAGTAATCTGGTCGTGTTTTCAGGGTGATGCAGCGGCCTGGTCGACGACGGCGACGAGCTCGAGAGCAGCGGAGGAGCTTCGGGCGACGGAGGAAGAAGAGCGGAAGGAAGAAAAGAGTAAAGGCTCGGTAGTATTTATAAAGGTTGATAGATGAAACGGCAAGCGTGGGATTTGAGGAGGTCAGAGATTGGATAAAGATTCTATTGTCGCCTCGATTTTCGGGATGGCCTTTAAACAAAGGTAACAAACGGCTGTGCGCAATAAATGCGGAGGTGATGTCACGATCGAATCAAATGATTTCCAGGGATAACGTCATAGCCGGTTTACAAAACAGAGAAGAAATAGAGAAGAAGTTTATGCAAGATTTAGAAGACTGACATGAACAAGTTCAAATCATTCTGGGGCCTAATGTCAGGGATATTTCCAGCAGGTATAAACCGGCTAGTGAGATCCGGATTATGGTAATATAGTTGTATAGTTATAAACTCAGTAGAGGTTACGGCCCATGAAGGCTTAGGGCCCATGTGTAATGTTTACGGTTTATAAACCATCCTATTATGTAACTTGAGGTACAAGGAAGAAAGAACAGAGACCGAGGCGGACACGATTATGAGCCGGCCTCGGGACTCTGTAAACCGGACCGGGCACTGCCTCCTATATAAAGGAACGACCCGACGATGGTTCAAAGGCAGAGAACAATCCGTCGAGAGACAGGCAAGCAATCTGCTCCCTGTTCGTCGACGCCCAAGCAATACCAAACCAAACTAGACGTAGGCTTTTACCTTCATCGAAGGGGCCGAACTAGTATAAACCCTCTGTGTCCTTTGTGTGCTTTTAACCTCTTCAAGCTAACCCGCGCGATGGCTCCACACCTAAGTCCCTTAAACCGGACATCTGACGTGTTAATTCCACGATAGTTCCATTTATTATGACACACTTCATCATTGTCATATTGCTATGCATGATCATGTAGTTGACATTGTATATGTGGCTAAGTCCACCATGCACAGTTTTTCATACATGTCACTCTTGATTCATTGCACATCCCGGTACACCGCCGGAGGCATTCACATAGAGTCATATTTTATTCTAGCTTCGAGTTGTAATCTTTGAGTTGTAAGTAAATAAAAGTGTGATGATCATCATTACTAGAGCATTGTCCCACTAAGGAAAGGATGATGGAGACTATGATTCCCTCACAAGTCGGGATGAGACTTCGGAGGAAAAGAAAAAAAAGGAAAAAAAAGGAGGCCATATAAAAAGGGGAGAAAAAGAAGAAAAGGCCCAAAGAAAAAAAAGAAATAAAATGAGAGAAAAAGAGAGAAGGGACAATGTTACTATCCTTTTTCCACACTTGTGCTTCAAAGTAGCACCATGATCCTCATGATAGAGAGTCTCTTGTTTTGTCAATTTCACATACTAGTGGGAATTTTCATTATATAACTTGGCTTGTATATTCCAATGATGGGCTTCCTCAAAATGCCCTAGGTCTTCGTGAGCAAGCGAGTTGGATGCACACCCACTTAATTTCTTTTGTTGAGCTTTCATACACTTATAGCTCTAGTGCATCTGTTGCATGGCAATCCCTACTCACTCACATTGATATCTATTGATGGGCATCTCCATAGCCCATTGATACGCCTAGTTGATGTGAGACTATCTTCCTCTTTTGTCTTCTCCACAAACACCATTCTATTCCACCTATAGTGCTATATCCATGGCTCACACTCATGTATTGCGTGAAAGTTGAAAAGTTTGAAAAAATTGAGGTGTGAAACAATTGCTTGGCTGAAACCGGGGTTGTGCATGATTTAAATATTCTATGTGATGAAGATAGAGCATAGCCAGACTATATGATTTTGTAGGGATAACTTTCTTTGGCCCCATGTTATTTTGAGAAGACATGATTGCTTTGTTAGTATGCTTGAGGTATTATTATTCTTATGTCAATATTAAATTTTTGTCTTGAATCTTTCGGATCTGAACACTCATGCCACCATAAAGAAAAATACATTGAGAATTATGTTGGGTAGCATTCCACATAAAAAATTCTGTTTTTATCATTTAGCTACTCGAGGACGAGCAGGAATTAAGCTTGGGGATGCTTGATACGTCTCCAACGTATCTATAATTTTTGATTGTTCCATGCTATTATATTATCTATTTTTGATGTTTAATGGGCTTTAGTATACACTTTTATATTATTTTTGGGACTAACCTACTAATCCAAGGCCTAGTGCAAATTGTTGTTTTTTGCCTATTTCAGTGTTTCGCAGAAAAGGAATATCAAACGGAGTCCAAACGGAATGAAACCTTCGGGAGAGTCATTTTTGGAACAATATCAACACAGAAGACTTGGAGTACACGCCAGGAAGCGAACGAGGCGGCCACGAGGGCAGGGAGTGCGCCTAGGGGGTAGGCGCACCCCCACCCTCGTGGGCCACCTGTTGCTCCCCTGATGTGCCTCTTCCTCCTATATATACCTACGTACCCTGAAACCATTGAGGAGCACCATGGAACCCTAATTCCACCGCCGCAACCTTCTGTACCCGTGAGATCCCATCTTGGGGCGTGTTCAGGAGCTCCACCGGAGGGGGAATCGATCAGGGAGGGCTTCTACATTAACACCATAGCCTCTCCGATGAGTTGTGAGTAGTTTACCACAGACCTTCGGGTCCATAGTTATTAGCTAGATGGCTTCTTCTCTCTCTTTGGATCTCAATACAAAGTTCTCCTTGATCTTCTTGGAAATCTATTCGATGTAATTCTTTTTGCGGTGTGTTTGTCGAGATCCGATGAGTTGTGGGTTTATGATCAAGATTATCTATGAACAATATTGGATTCTTTTCTGAATTCTTTTATGCATGATTTAAATATCCTTGCAAGTCTCTTCGAATTATCGATTTGGTTTGGCCTACTAGATATGCAGTTCTTGCAATGGGAGAAGTGCTTGGTGATAACCCACAAGTGTAGGGGATCAGTTGTAGCCTCTTTCGATAAGTAAGAGTGTCGAACCCAACAAGGAGCTAAAGGCATAACAAATATTCCCTCAAGTTCTATCGACAACCGATACAACTCTACGCACGCTTGACGTTTACTTTACCTAGAGCAAGTATGAAACTAGAAGTACTTTGTAGTTTTTGTTGGATAGGTTTGCAAGAATATAAAGAGCACGCAAATAAAACTAGGGGCTGTTAAGACAAAGAAACAATAAATTTAGTGATAGTAAGTGTGGAAAAGTGGTGGTAGGAGTTGCAAAATTGCACCTAAGCAATTGACTACGTTACTAGACCGATAGCAAGTTTTATGTGGGAGAGGCCACTGCTAGCATGTCGACCCTTACTTGGAATTCTATGCACTTATGATTGGAACTATTAGCAAGCATCCGCAACTACTAACATTCATTAAGGTAAAACCCAACCATTGCATTAAGATATATTGGTCCCCCTTCAATCCCGTATGCATCAATTTCTACGCTAGGTTGAAGTTTCTTTCACTCTTTCCCTCCAATACGTAGTCCTATCAACATACAGCTAACCCTATGGTGTGATCCACGCGCGCGCTCATATGATGGGCACCAAAGGACAGCAACATAACCACAAGCAATTTAAATCAATCATAGCAATTCACCAATCATCGATAGGGCAACGATAATCTACCCAGACATCATAGGATGGCAACACATCATTAGATAATAATATGAAGCATAAAGCACCATGTTCAAGTAGAGGGTACAGTGGGTTGCGGGAGAGTGGACCGTTGTACATAGATGCGGGAAGGTGATGGAGATGTTGGTGAAGATGACGGAGGTGTTGGTGTAGATCGCCGTCACACGATGATGGCCCCGGTGGCAATCCGGTGCCACCGGAAGCGAGGGGGACACGGCCCACCTCCTTCTTATTCTTCCTTGACCTTCTCCCTGGATGGGAGAAGGGTTTCCCCTCTAGTCCATGGCCTCCATGGCGGCAGACGGGCGAGAGCCCCTCCGAGATTGGATCTGTCTCTTTGTATCTCTCTGTTTCTGCGTTCCCAGATTCTGGCCCTTCACCGTTTCTTAAATTCCCGGAGATACGTAACTCCGATTGGGCTGATTTTTTGACACGATTTTTATCCGGATATTAGCTTTCTTGTGGCGAAAGAAGGGCACCAACTGCCTTACGGTGTGGCCACGAGGGCCCAGGGCGCGCCCCCTGCCTCGTGGCCCACTTGGGCATCGTTTCATGTTGGTTCCGCTTCCCAAAATTCACATATATTCCAAAAAAATATTCGTTCGTTTTTATTCCGTTTGGACTCCGTTTGATATGGATATTCTGCAAAACAAAAAACATGCAACAAACAGGAACTGGCACTGGGCACTGGATCAATATGTTAGTCCCAAAAAATAGTATAAAAAGCTGCCAAAAGTATGAGAAAGTTGTAGAATATTGGCATGGAACAATCAAAAATTATAGATACGACGGGATGTATAAGCATCCCCAAACTTAATTCTTGCTCGTCCTCAAGTAGGTAAATGATAAAAAAGATAATTTTTGATGTGGAATGCTACCTAGCATAATCTTGATCATGTAATCTAATCATGGCATGAATATTAAGACACGAGTGATTCAAAGCAATAGTCTATCATTTGACATAGAAGAATTTAATACTCGGGCATCCCAACAAATAATCAAGTCTTTCAAAATATCAATGCTAAAGAATGTTATCCCTACAAAATCATATAGTATTTTATGCTTCCCTTTTCTTAACACAAGGTACCCCTCATGCCCATCCCGGTGTCAGCCAAGCAATTGTTTTCATACTTTACTTTTTTGAACCTTTTCAACTCTTCACGCAATACATGAGTGTGAGCCATGGACATAGCACTATGGGTGGAATAGAAGGTGGTAGTAGACAAAAGTAGGGAGAAAGTCTCACATCGACTAGGCGTATCAATTGACTATGGAGATGCCCATCAATAGATATCAATGTGAGTGAGTAGGGATTGCCATGTAACGGATGCACTAGAGATATAAGTGTATGAAAGCTCAAAAGAAAACTAGTGGGTGTGCATCAACTTGCTTGCTCATAAAGACCTAGGGCATTTGAGGAAGCCCATCGTTGGAATATACAAGCCAAGTTCTATAACGAAAAATTCCCACTAGTATATGAAAGTGACAACATAGGCGACTCTATCATGAAGAACATGGTGCTATGATGAAGTACGCGTGTGGAAAAAGATAGTAGCATTGCCCCCCTTTTTTCTTTTTTTCTTTTTTTTGGGCCTTCCTTTTTTTTGGCCTTTCTCCTTTTTTTTATTTGGCCTTTTTTTCAAGGGGCAATGCTCTAATAATGATGATCATCACACTTCTATTTACTTACAACTCGATACTAGAACAAAAATATGACTCTATATGAATGCCTCCGGCAGTGTACCAGGATGTGCAATGATCTAGCGTAGCAATGACATCAAAAAACGGACAAGCCATGGAAACATCATGCTAGCTATCTTACGATCATGCAAGGCAATATGACAATGATGGTGCGTGTCATAATAAACGGAACGGAGGAGTTACATGGCAACATATCTCGGAATGGCTATGGAAATGCCATAATAGGTAGGTATGGTGGCTGTTTTGAGGAAGGAATATTGTGGGTGTATGGCACCGGTGAAAGTTGCGCGGTACAAGAGAGGCTAGCAATGGTGGAAGGGTGAGAGTGCGTATAATCCATGGACTCAACATTAGTCATAAAGAACTCACATACTTATTGCGAAAAATATATTAGCCCTCGAAGCAAAGATACTACGACGCATGCTCCTAGGGGGGAGGTTGGTAGGAGTTAACCATCGCGCGCCCCCAACCTTCACGCAAAGATAAACAATCAAAATACAATGCGCGCCAATTTGGTTACATAGTTAGGAGACCATACGTGCATGCTTCGGGAATCACAAACCTTAACACCCATACTTTTACTAGACCACAATCATTTACTAGTTCCTCCCACATATTAGCATCTCTATATCACAAAACTATTGCAAGGAATGAAACATATCATATTCAGCGATCTAAAAGTTTTTGTAGGATTTTATGACTAACCATGTGAATGACCAATTCCTGTCAACTCTCTAAACAGATACTCCCTCCGTTCCTAAATATAAGTCTCTCTAGAGCTTCCAACAAGTGGCTACATACAGTACAAAATGAGTGAATCTACACTCTAAACTATGTCTACATACATCCGTATGTTGTAGCCTATTGAAATGTCTA
>LR738713.1:155905822-155926434 GCA_902687465.1 Secale cereale
TTATGGAGGGACACAAGTTATATTGGCCTTCTAAGCCTTTCGCCCATTTTGGCAATCGATGCCAATGGGGGAGAAGTTTTAGAGAGTTCTGTGAGGAAGTTTAGAGAGTTGTCTCTTCTCTTCTTGCTTTGGTTCTGTTCCGGTTTTGTTCCTAAGCTTTTGCATATCTTGCGCATACATTATTGTTGCATGGTATGGTGATGCATAACTCTTTTATATAAACTCTCTTGAAAGTGATTGTCATCAATTACCAAAATGGGGGAGATTGAAAGAACATGCAGTGCTCCCATGTTTGGTTTTGGTAATTGATGACAATATCCATGGACTAATGGTTGCCTTGAGTTATAATTGAGGGGTTTGTCCATAGGATTTTCTTGGAGTCCATTTGTTGGTTTCAAGGATAGTTTGTGATGACCAAGGTGCTATTAAGGAATTATCCAAAGATTGGTCTTGTGAGTGTTGAGCTTATTGCAAGCATGTCTTGAAGAAGAAGAGTGTGTGATCATTCATGTTTACCTTCAAGACATCATCCAAACGAATAGAGTTGGAAAGATTCAAGGTTGATCAAGACTAAGTCGAAGAGTGAATCAAGTTGATCAAGACTAAGTCGAAGAGTGAATCAAGTTGATCAACACAGAAAGCATAGAAGATGTACCGAGAGGGATCAAGCGGTCCCACGGTATGGTAAGCATTGTCAATTACACTTTGTGTACTAACCCATGGTCTTCGTGAGAGTTATTTGTGATGTTAGGTTACGGTGTGCAAGTTCAAGTAGGATCATCATGAAGAGATCATATGCTTGAAGCTTGCCGTCCATTGTGGTGGCAATGGACTTGCGAAGATGTGCCGAAGAGTGACTCACACATAGTGGTGTATGAGGGAGCAATCTACTGGTCTTCATCAAGCCAACACAATCAAGAAAGGTGGTCTAGCTTGAGGGAGTCAAGATCGTCATCATCCAGCTAAGTGGACTATGTGCAAGGCAAAGGTTTGCCCTTGATAGATTTTCTATTTTACCGGTCTCATGGTAGTTGTGGGAGACCGGGTTATAGGATCGATTGCCGTACTATCAAGGGGGGCTCTCGATGAGTAGCTTGATCATATCATTTGTAGAGAGCTCAAACCATTGCATCCTTGCATCATCTTTATTGGTTCTTGTTTTGTTTTTTCTCCTTGTGAGATTTGGAGCTTATGGTCATCTTGATGACAAGCTTGAGTTCATCGAAAACGGAGTTCACTCATGCATCTTCTATGATGTTTTCGAAGTTGGAGGTTATGTCGGATCTTATCTGATGGAGGGTTCACTCCTGTGTATCCTAGGCATACCTCGCTGTTTTGATGCTACTCATCTTCCTCTATCCTACAAGCTTGAGTTTGCTCAATTCGGAGTTCATTTGCAGAAGTTATGGCAGTTCTGGTTTTAGTGTTTCCTCATAGTGGCAGTGGTTTTAATGCAGAGCAGTTGTACCGCTTGAAAAAGTGGTTTTACCGCTCGGACGGTTGTTCCGGTTAAACCACCGCTCGCACTACCGCCTAGGGGTGATACCCTTCTGTTATTGATACGGTGGTAGAGCGGTAGTTCCGGTTTGCTCTTACAAACCGGTACTACCGGTGTCTGCGGTGGTTGTACCGCCGAGATCTCGACCTCCCCGGGACTCTGGTCCAACGGTTGTACCGGCACAACCACCGCCCCAACCACTGCTATGGGGTGAAACCCTTCTGTATCAGAGGCGGTTGTTGGGCAGTGGTGGAGCGGTAGTTCCGGTTGGCTCCGACCAACTGACACTACCGGTAGCTCCACCGGTTGCACCGCCGGTGCACTTCTGCAAGGGGAACCCGCGAATTCCGGTAGTACCGGTGGTTCAAGCGGTTGTACCACTGCAGTGTAAAAACGGCTGTAACAGGCAGATTCGTGGGGGCCTATAAAAGTGGGTCTTCTTCCCCCATTGCTTGTAATTTGTAAGGAAGCTCTCTCTCCTCTATTGTTGACTCTCTCAAGCTTGCCTTTCTCTCAATCCCTCCAACCATTCTTGCTAGTTCTTGAGGGAAAAGAGACAGGAGATCTAGATCCACATTTCCACCAGTCACTTTCTCCTCTAGGTGAGGGGAACCCTTTGGATCTAGATCTTGGAGTTCTTCGTGTTCTCTTCTCTGTTCTTCCTCTCATTTCCTTCCCTAGCATTAGTTGCTTTGGTGGGATTTGGGAGAGAAGGATTTGGGCACTCCGTGTGCCCTTGCCATTGCATTTGATGCATCAGTTTGAGTTCTCCATGGTGATACGTGGAAGTTAAAGTTGAGAAGCTTATTACTCTTGGGTGCTTGGTACCCTTGAGCTTGTTCCTCTTGGGTGCTTGGGCACCCTAGACGGTTGAGGTCACCTCGAAGCCATATTCCATAGTGGTGAAGCTTCGTGGTGTTGTTGGGGAGATAACCCCAACCTTTGTGGTGTTCGGAGCTCAATCATTGTGGTGTAAAGCTCCGGGCAAGCGTCGGGGTCTCCAATTAGGTTGCGGAGATCACCCCGAGCAATTTGACGGGTTCCGGTGACCGCCCCAAGGGTTGCCAAAGTGTACGGGTTCGGTGACCGCCCCCAAGGGATGCCATTTGTACGGGTGAAAGGATCGATATGGTTGACTAGAGGGGGGGGTGAATAGGCAACAAACAATTTTTAGCTTTTCTTAACCACTTTAAATTAAACGTCAAAGTAAGTTGTCTAGATAAGTTACTAAGATGACAACTAGTAGGAAGTAAAGATAACAACCTCACAAGCAAGTTGTAAAGATAAACAAGTAAGGCTTGCAAAAGTAAAGATAAGAATTAACCACAAGTGGAACCGGTGAAGACGAGGATGTGTTGCCGAAGTTCCTTCCCTTTGAGGGGAAGTACGTCTCCGTTGGAGCGGTGTGGAGGCACAATGCTCCCCAAGAAGTCACTAGAGCCACAATATTCTCCTCACGCCCTCACACAATGCAAGGTGTCATGATTCCACTAGTGGTGCCCTTGAAGGTGGCAACCGAACCTTTACAAACAAGGTTGGGGCTATCTCCACAACCGAATTGGAGGCTCCCAACGACACCACGAAGCTTCACCACAATGGAATATGGCTCCGAGGTGACCTCAACCGTCTAGGGTGCTCAAACACCCAAGAGTAACAAGATCCGCAAGGATTAGTGGGGGGAATCAAATATCTCTTGGTGGAAGTGTAGATCGATGCCTCCTCAAGCTCTCCCGAGGAAATCAACAAGTTTAATTGGCTAGGGAGAGAGATCGGGCGAAAATAGAGCTTGGAGCAACAATGGAGCTTTGGGGTGGAAGAGGTAAGTCTTCTTGGAGAAGAAGACTCCCTGTATATAGTGGGAGAGCAAATCCAACCGTTATCCCACGTTTCTGCCCGCAGAGCGCGGTACTACCGCACGTAAGATGCGGTACTACCGCTTAGCCAGCGGTACTACCACTGTAGCAGCACTAGCCAGAATGTACTCTGTTGCGAAGGCATACAGGCGGTAGTACTGCCTGAGCGATACTACCGCTCGCCCTTGCGATACTACCGCAAGGCAGAGACAAGCAGGCTGAGGACAAGCACGGATGAAATAAAATACAGCCGTAGCTACATCCGCAGAAATACGGTAGTAGCAAAACACGACATGGTACTACCGCTTGACTCAAGCGATACTACCGCGTAGGATGCGGAAGTAAAAAAATTACTTCCGTACTTGGTGCAGTGCCGGGCCAGATACACGGTACTACCGTTCTAGAGCAACGGTACTACCACTGGTGCGGTACTACCGTGCCCGTAGACGGTACTACCCTGTGGTTGTGCGGTACTACCGCTTAAGTGAGCGGTACGACCGCTTGCCAGGCAGATGAACTAGTAGGAAGCCATGGTTTGCATATATGATAAGAAACGGGCGGAGCTCGAGAGAAGCAAAGGAAAGGTGGTGCGAGAGTAAGATGTGTACGTGTTGATTCCACCCAAACCTTTCCGAAGCGGACCCCCTGTTAATAGTACGGTTTTCCTATTACTCAAAGCCACCGACAGGGAGCAAAAAGGAAACACCGTCTTCCATCGAATCAGAGGGGCAAACAATCATCTTGTGCCTAGGTGAGATATACCTGAAAGAGCTTAGAGCACACGATTAGTCCGCAAATGCATTGTCATCAATCACCAAAACTACTTAGGGAGAAATATGCCCTTACAATATCCCCCTTTTTGGTGGATTGATGACAATACAGGATTTGCACAAGGATATATAAGAAAGCTTGCAATACTAATAAATGCTAGAATATAGGTGAGCTCCCCCTAGATGTGTGCATACACGAGAGAGAGCTTTGGACTGCACAACACACATACTAGGATCAATGCTCCCCCTATATTCTACAGATAATATACTCCTTACATAAAAGGAATAAGAGTCTACGGACAGTAGTAAGGAGGATAAGGTGAGCACATAAACAAGGGAAAGTAAACTAGCTGCTCACGACATAATAGTAAAGACATAAAAACGAGTTTAACGGTAGAGGAGCATATGTCTTACACCATATGATAGTCTCACGCACACGACACAAAAACAAACAAAGCAGAGTTCGACCAACGAAAACACAAGAAAACGGCACAAGACGCAAATCACTCTCTCCCCCTTTGGTATCGAGACACCACAAAGGGAAAGAGGACACTAAGAGAGGTGGTAGCTCTGGCGGAGGAACTCAGTCATCGTGCTCTCCATCGGATTCCTGCTGCTCCTCCTGCGGCTTCACGTCAGAATCAGACCACTTGTACCCCTGATGGGCCATCCATGCCGCCTCAGGAGTGATGATCTCCTCTGACCCACTGGACAAATGCTCACCAAAGATCCGCATGATCCTTTTGTCGCGCTGGCGAGATTGCTTGTGAATGACATGGGCCTTGTACTGACCTTCAGCTTGCATGCAGAAAAGGGCCTTCATCTTCTTCTTTAGCTTCTTAGCCCAAGAAGGCTCAGATGATGGAGGAGCATATCCTCTAGGACTATCCTCAGCTGGCTCCTCCACAGGCTCCTCATCAGTACCCATCTGAGCAGCGGCAGCTTGTG
The DNA here is from genome assembly GCA_902687465.1 of Secale cereale. Classification (NCBI taxonomy): domain Eukaryota; kingdom Viridiplantae; phylum Streptophyta; class Magnoliopsida; order Poales; family Poaceae; genus Secale; species Secale cereale. The sequence goes on from LR738713.1 coordinate 155,910,892, forward strand.
CACTAGTGGTAGTGTTGGCCCATCGAGTCTTGACGCGAAGACGAATGGGGTCATGATGGATACACTCGGCCTCGAACTCCTCATCGGGGTAAAGCTTCTCCCAAGTCTTGGAGATGAGTAGGAACAGGAACGGACCGTAGATGGGTACCTTGCGAGTGTAGATCGTAAAGCGGAGCTCGCACCACATGATATGGGATATGTCAAGTGGTGGAGACTGCGCCGTGCGAGCCGCTTCACACATCAGCAGCATGTCGACTAGGTATGCATGGATCTTGTCCTTGTCCCCAACTCGAGGAAACAAGGTGTTGCGGAAGATCCGATGCATGATGTCCAAAAAGGGGTTCAACACCCATGTCTTCTTGCCACTCGCAAGAGTCTTCTCCATATAGAATGGTAACAGCTTGTCTTTGTTGGCAGCTTCTGGATTGACATGAGGCCGAGCTCCAATTGGGTTGTGGAGTCCCTCGTCAGCAATCTGTAAAAGATCCATGAATTCCTTCCAAGTTGCAGTCATCTTGTGACCGTTTGTCATCCAAGTCATTGGGCGATCTTCCATGGTGTGGAAGTGGACCGAAGCATAAAACTGAGCAATGATTTCTGGATCAAAATCATTCTGAAAGGTCATGAAGTGCTCAAGCCCAAACTGCTCTACCAGATCCAGAGCCTCGGCAAAGTAAGCCAGGTTATTGGCCTTCCGCATGTGCGCCATGTCCACCCAATGAGCATCCACGTACAGGTTGGTATTGCTCTTGAGCACCTCTGTGTAGATGCGATACTGCTGCTTGGTCCAGAAAAGTTCATCCCCATGAAACTGAGCCCGGGGTTCTCCATAAGGGTTGTGCTTCCTTCGTGCCATGAACTCATTAGCTGGCATTTCTTCCATAGTCATAGAAGATTCCTTTTGCTTGTTGGCGGCAGTCTTGAACTTGCGTTGGGGATTGGAGCCCTCTGGCACATCACTGGGGTTGCGCAGACGCTTGGACCCGGTGTCACGGATGGGATTGGTACGACGAACATCGGAACCGGAGCCACCACCTAAGACACAAACACAGGAACACGACTAAAACACAAAGAGAATCAATGCAAAAGCCTCAAAAAGCACAAGAAACGAGTAGAAAGGGAATATGTAAGTGCTACGAAGGAACTATGATACAAGCGGTAGTACTGCCCGATGGACGCGGAAGTAAAAAATTAGTACCGCTTAGTGAGCGGTAGTGCCGCTTGAGGGATGCGGTAGTACCGCGCAGTATGCGGTAGTAAAAGTTTACTTCCACGACGAAGGTGGAAGTAAAAAATTAGTACCACTTAGTGAGCGGTAGTACCGCTTGAGGGATGCGGTAGTAAAATTTTACTTCCGCGGAATTACGTGACAGAGCGGTAGTACCGTGGTTGGCCAGCGGTAGTACTGCTCGGGTCAGATCTGAAAAGAACGGATCTGGACTAGAATGCGTAGATCGAAGAATGGTACTACGGCTGGTCATAGTAACTTGGTAGCAACATACATACTAGCATTTCTAGAGCAAAAACACTCTCCTACATCCTAAACTTCCATGGATGAGAACACGAAGAACGCTAGAACACCAAGCATCTCCCCATACCAACTAGGCAAAAATAAGAGGGGATTTGGGGAGAAACCTTCATCCATGGCAAGAGGACGAGGTGGGGAGCGATCCCACCGATCGGAATGCGAGGAGAGTGGACGAGGGAGGAGATCCGGCGAGGTCCTCCGGCGGCGTTCTTGAGAGGGAGAGAGAGAGACGGCGTGGGGGGTTAGGAGATGAATGGGTATGGGGGAGTTGGAACTCCCCCTGCCCGCTTATAACCCCCACCCGTTCGGATACGTACGGTAGTGCCGCGGTCATCGCGGTAGTACCGCTTGGGCGGAAGTACCGCACACTAAGCGGTAGTACCGCGCTACCAGCTCCAGTAAAAAAATACTGCCATGCTGGACTTGCGATAGTACCGTAGTCTCCTTTGCGGTAGTACCGTGACTGCGCACGGTAGTACCGCTCCTCCAAGAACTTGCACGTTTCGACAAGAGGCTTTTAGCAAAAGAGAGAAGGAAAAAAAAGAAACGCACACGCAAGGCGAAACACTACTCCAACGAGGAGGTCGGTGGCCGAGGCCACCTATGTTTGAGTTATTTGGTATGGCACCACAAAGAACTATCCTTGGGCCCATGACCAATACTCGTCTTGAAGCACTTATACCATCTACTTATGGCAAATGACAAAGACTTGATCAATTTATGCATAATGGGGGGAGAGATAGTTCATGGAGAGAACAATACTCCCCCTATGTCCATGCCTATATCTAGACAAGATAACTATATTGAGTGTGAGGAGTGTGTGCAAAGTCTCAAGCCACATTGCTCAAATCGATGATATTTAGCTCATGCCTTAACTCGCGAAATCTTGCTTCATCCAACGGCTTCGTGAAGATGTCTGCAAGGTTATCATGAGTGTTTACATAGTGAAGCTCGATCTCTCCTTGCCTTATATGATCCCGGATGAAGTGATACCGAATCTCTATATGCTTCGTCTTGAAGTGTTGCACCGGGTTGAGAGAAATCTTGATGGCACTTTCATTGTCACACCAAAGAGGCACTTTGTCACAAGTGATACCGTAATCCTTTAAAGTTTGCCTCATCCATAAGAGTTGAGCACAACAACTGCCAGCTGCTACATACTCAGCTTCGGTGGATGAGAGAGACACACAACTTTGCTTTTTGGAAGACCAACTAACGAGAGAGCAACCAAGGAATTGGCACCCTCCGGAAGTGGACTTCCTATCCACTTTGTCTCCCGCCCAATCCGAATCAGAGAAACCTACAAGGTTGAAGTTTGCTCCTCTTGGGTACCATAAGCCAAAGTTTGGGGTATGAGCCAAATATCGAAAGATTCGCTTGACTGCCACAAAGTGACTTTCCTTAGGTGAGGCTTGAAACCGTGCACAAATTCCCACACTCAACATAATATCCGGTCTAGATGCACGAAGGTAAAGCAAGGAACCGATCATAGAGCGATATACCTTTTGATCCACTGCTTTACCATTGGGATCAATGTCAAGTTGGCACTTGGTTGGCATGGGAGTAGTGGCCGGCTTGACATCACTTAGATTGAACCTCTTGAGCATGTCTTGAGTATACTTGGATTGTTTGATGAAGATCCCTTCTCTTCTTTGCTTGATCTCAAACCCAAGGAAGTACTTCAACTCTCCCATCATGGACATCTCAAAATGTGTAGTCATGAGTGCGGCGAACTCATCATTGAAAGCTTTGTTAGGAGAACCAAAGATAATATCATCAACATATAGTTGGCAGACAAACAACTCCCCGTTGACCTTCTTAGTAAAAAGAGTGGGGTCGATTTTCCCAATTTCAAACCCACGATCTTGTAACAACTCGGTAAGGTGCTCATACCACGCACGTGGGGCTTGTTTAAGGCCAAAGAGTGCCTTATCGAGTTGGTACACATGATTGGGGAGCTTGGGATCCTCAAACCCCGGGGGTTGTTTAACATACACCAACTCATTAATAGGACCATTAAGAAACACATTTTTCACATCCATTTGTTGTAGCTTAAAGTTATGATGAGAAGCATAGGCAAGCAACAAACGAATAGATTCAAGGCGAGCAACGGGGGCAAAGGTTTCACCGTAGTCGATACCCTCGACTTGGGAGTAGCCTTGGGCCACCAGACGCGCCTTGTTGCGGACGACAATGCCATGAGCATCTTGCTTGTTCCTAAAGATCCACTTGGTTCCAATGACATTATGGTTCTCCTTTGACCTTGGCACCAGACGCCACACTTTGTTGCGCTCGAAGTTATGGAGTTCTTCATGCATGGCATTAAGCAAATCATGGTCTTCGAGCGCCTCATAAACTTTTCGAGATTCAACACAGGAGACAAAAGCTTGATGAGCACAATAGTTTGCTAATTTTCTACGAGTGCTTACCCCCCTTTTGATGCTTCCTAGGATATTCTCCATGTGATGTTCTCTCGAAGCAAGCCTGGAGGCAACTTTTGCAGCACGACGCTCCAATTGCTCTTCAAGAGATAACTGAGGAGCACTGAGTTGATCATCTTGAGCGTTGTCAGGAGCTAGATCTTGTGAAGGAAATATGCCCTAGAGGCAATAATAAAGTTGTTATTTATATTTCCTTATATCATGATAAATGTTTATTATTCATGCTAGAATTGTATTAACCGGAAACTTAGTACATGTGTGAATACATAGACAAAACAGAGTGTCCCTAGTATGCCTCTACTAGACTAGCTCATTGATCAAAGATGGTTATGTTTCCTAACCATAGACATGAGTTGTCATTTGATCAACGGGATCACATCATTAGGAGAATGATGTGATGGACTAGACCCATCCATTAGCATAGCACTTTGATCGTTTAGTTTTACTGCTATTGCTTTCTTCATGACTTATACATGTTCCTATGACTATGAGATTATGCAACTCCCGAATACCGTAGGAACACCTTGTGTGCTATCAAAGTCACAACGTAACTGGGTGATCATAAATATGCTCTACAGGTGTCTCCGAAAGTATTCGTGGTGTTGGCATAGATCAAGATTAGGATTTGTCACTCCGAGTGTCGGAGAGGTATCTCTGGGCCCTCTCGGTAACACACATCACAATAAGCCTTGCAAGCAAAAGACTAATGAGTTAGTCACGAGATGATGTGTTACGGAACGAGTAAAGAGACTTGCCGGTAACGAGATTGAACTAGGTATTGAGATACCGACGATCGAATCTCGGGCAAGTAACATACCGATGACAAAAGGAACAACGTATGTTGTTATGCGGTTTGACCGATAAAGATCTTCGTAGAATATGTAGGAGCCAATATGAACATCCAGGTTCCGCTATTGGTTATTGACCGGAGATGAGTCTCGGTCATGTCTACATAGTTCTCGAACCCGTAGGGTCCGCACGCTTAACGTTTGATGACGATCGATATTATGAGTTTATGAGTTTTGATGTACCGAAGGTAGTTCGGAGTCCCGGATGAGATCACGGACATGACGAGGAGTCTCGGAATGTCCGAGACATAAAGATTGATATATTGGACGACTATATTCGGACACCGGAAGCGTTCCGGAAAAGTTTCGGATTTAACTGGATTGCCGGAGGGGGTTACCGGAACCCCCTACGAGGGGGGTGGTCCATAGTGGGCCTTGAGGAAAGGAGAGAGGCAGCCCATAGAGGCTGGCCGGCGCCCCACCTAGGGATCCTAGTTGGACTAGGATTGGGGGGGCGCCACCTCTCCCTTTTTCCTTTCCCTCTCTTCCTTCTTGATGGACTCCTACTAGGAATAGGATTGCAATCCTATTCCTAGTAGGATTGCCCTAGCCGCACCATAGGAGGCCGGCCGGCCCTCCTCCCTTGCTCCTTTATATATGGGGGCAGGGGGGCACCCAAAGACACACAAGTTGAATTGTTTTAGCCGTGTGCGGTGCCCCCCTCCTCAGAAACACACCTCGGTCATACCGTTGCAGTGCTTAGGCGAAGCCCTGCGCCGGTAGATACATCATATCCGTCACCATGCCGTCGTGCTGACGAAACTCTCCCGTGAAGCTCAACTGGATCAAGAGCTCGTGGGACGTCATCAAGCTGAATGTGTGCTGAACGCGGAGGTGCCGTACGTTCGGTGCTTGATCGGTTGGATCGCGAAGAAGTTCGACTACATCAACCGCGTCACTTGACGCTTCCGCTCCCGGTCTACGAGGGTACGTAGACACACTCTTCCCCTCGTTGCTATACATCTGGTAGATAGATCTTGCGTGATCGTAGGAAAATTTTAAAATACTACGTTCCCCAACAGTGGCATCATGAGCCAGGTCTATGCGTAGATGATATGCACGAGTAGAACACAATGAGTTGTGGGCGATACTAGTCATACTGCTTACCAGCATGTCATACTTTGCTTCGGCGGTATTGTGAGATGAAGTGGCCCGGACCGACATTACGCGTACGCTTACGCGAGACTGGTTCCACCGTTACGAGCACTCGTTGCTTAAAGGTGACTGGAGGGTGTCTGTCTCTCTCACTTTAGCAGAATCAAGCGTGACTACGCCCGGTCCTTGTGAAGGTTAAAACAGCACATACTTGACGAAACATTGTTGTGGTTTTGTATGCGTAGGTAAGAACGGTTCTTGCTAAGCCCGTAGCAGCCACGTAAAACTTGCAACAACAAAGTAGAGGACGTCTAACTTGTTTTTGCAGGGCATGTTGTGATGTGATATGGTCAAGACATGATGAGTTATACGGTTTTTGTATGAGATGATCATGTTTTGTAATGTTATCAGCAACTGGCAGGAGCCATATGGTTGTTGCTTTATTGTATGAAATGCAATCGCCATGTAATTGCTTTACTTTATCACTAAGCGGTAGCGATAGTCGTAGAAGCAATAGTTGGCGAGACGACAACGATGCTGCGATGGAGATCAAGGTGTCGCGCCGGTGACGAAGGTGATCATGACGGTGCTTTGGAGATGGAGATCAAAAGCACAAGATGATGATGGCCATATCATGTCACATATTTTGATTGCATGTGATGTTTATCTTATTATGCTTCTTATTTTGCTTAGAACGACGGTAGCATTATAAGATGATCCCTTACTAAATTTCAAGGTATAAGTGTTCTCCCTGAGTATGCACCGTTGCGAAAGTTCGTCGTGCCGAGACACCACGTGATGATCGGGTGTGATAAGCTCTACGTTCAAATACAACGGGTGTAAGCCAGTTTTGCACACGCAGAATACTCGGGTTAAACTTGACGAGCCTAGCATATATAGATATGGCCTCGGAACACTGGAGACCGAAAGGTCGAGCGTGAATCATATAGTAGATATGATCAACATAAGATGTTCACCATTGAAACTACTCCATCTCACGTGATGATCGGACATGGTTTAGTTGATTTGGATCACGTGATCATTTAGATGACCGGAGGGATGTCTATCTAAGTGGGAGTTCTTAAGTAATATGATTAATTGAACTTTAATTTATCATGAACTTAGTCCTGGTAGTATTAGCATATCTATGTTGTAGATCAAAAGCACAAGATGATGATGGCCATATCATGTCACATATTTTGATTGCATGTGATGTTTATCTTATTATGCTTCTTATTTTGCTTAGAACGACGGTAGCATTATAAGATGATCCCTTACTAAATTTCAAGGTATAAGTGTTCTCCCTGAGTATGCACCGTTGCGAAAGTTCGTCGTGCCGAGACACCACGTGATGATCGGGTGTGATAAGCTCTACGTTCAAATACAACGGGTGTAAGCCAGTTTTGCACACGCAGAATACTCGGGTTAAACTTGACGAGCCTAGCATATGCAGATATGGCCTCGGAACACTGGAGACCGAAAGGTCGAGCGTGAATCATATAGTAGATATGATCAACATAAGATGTTCACCATTGAAACTACTCCATCTCACGTGATGATCGGACATGGTTTAGTTAATTTGGATCACGTGATCGTTTAGATGACCGGAGGGATGTCTATCTAAGTGGGAGTTCTTAAGTAATATGATTAAATTGAACTTTAATTTATCATGAACTTAGTCTTGGTAGTATTAGCATATCTATGTTGTAGATCAATAGCTCGCAATGTTGCTCCACGTTTATTTTTTATATGTTCCTAGAGAAAACCAAGTTGAAAGATGTTAGTAGCAACGATGCGGAATTGTTCCGTGATCTGAGGATTATCCTCATTGCTGCACAGAGAATTATGTCCTTGATGCACCACTAGGTGACAGACCTATTGCAGGAGCAGATGTAGACGTTATGAACGTTTTGACAAAAGCTCGGTATGATGACTACTAGATAGTTTAAGTGCACCATGCTTTACGGCTTAGAACCGGCACTTCAAAAACGTTTTGAACACCACGGAGCATATAAGATGTTCCAAGAGTTGAAATTAGTATTTCATACTCATGCCCGTGTCGAGAGGTATAAGACCTCTGACAGTACTTTGCCTACAAGATGGAGGAGAGAGCATGTGCTCAGATTGTCTGGGTACTGCAATTGTTTGAATCAAGTGGGAGTTAATCTTCCAGATAAGATAGTAATTGACAAAGTTCTCTAGTCACTATCACCAAGTTAGTAGAACTTCGTGATGAACTATAATATGCAAGGGATGACGAAAGTAATTCCCGAGCTCTTCACGATGCTGAAATCGGCGAAGGTAGAAATCAAGAAAGAGCATCAAGTGTTGATGGTTAACAAGACCACTTGTTTCAATTAAAGGGCAAAGGGATAGAAGGGGAACTTCAAGAAGAATGACAAGCAAGTTGTCACTCCCGTGAAGAAACCCAAAGCTAAAACTCAAGCCTGAAACTAAGTGCTTCTACTGCAAAGGAAATGGTCACTGGAAGTGGAACTGCCCTAGATACTTGGCGGATAAGAAGGATGGCAAAGTGAACAAAGGTATATTTGATATACAGATTATTGATGTGTATTTTACTAGTATTCATAGCAACCCCTCGGTATTTGATACTGATTTAGTTACAAAAGAGTAGTAACTCGAAATGGGAGTTGCATAATGAACAGAAACTAGTTAAAGGATGAAGTGACGATGTGTATTGGAAGTAGTTCCAAGATTGATATGATCATCATCGCACACTCCCTATACTTTCGGGATTAGTGTAAAACCTAAATAAATGTTATTTGGCATTTGCGTTGAGCATGAATATGATTTGATCATATTTGTTGCAATACGGTTATACATTTAAAGTCATAGAATAATTGTTATTCTGTTTACATGAATAAAACCTTCGATGGTCATACACCCAATGAAAATAGTTTGTTGGATCTCGATCGTGGTAATACACATATTCATAATATTGAAGCCAAAAGATGCAAGGTTAATAATGATAGTGCAACTTATTTGTGGCACTGCCGTTTAGGTCATATTGGTGTAAAGCGCATGAAGAAACTCCATAGTGATGGATTTTTGGAATCACTTGGTGCTTGCGAACCATGCCTCATGGGCAAGATGACTAAAACTCCGTTCTCCGGAACAATGGAGCGAGCAACAGATTTGTTGGAGATCATACATACAGATGTATGTGGACCAATGAGTGTTGAAGCTCGCGGCAGGTATCGTTATTTTCTGACCTTCACTGATGATTTGAGCAGATATTGGTATATCTACTTAATGAAGCACAAGTCTGAAACATTTGAAAAGTTCAAAGAATTTCAGAGTGAATTGGAGAATCATCGTAACAAGAAAATAAGAGTTTCTACGATATGATCGTAGAGGTAAATTATTTGAGTTAGCGAGTTTGGCCTTCAGTAAAAACAATGTGAAATAGTTTCACTACTCACGCCACCTGGAACACCACAGTGTAATGGTGTGTCCGAACGTCATAACCGTACTTTATTAGATATGGTGCGATCGATGATGTCTCTTACCGATCTACCACTATCGCTTTTGGGGTTATGCATTAGAGACAGCTACATTCACGTTAAATAGGGCACCATCTAAATCCGTGGAGATGACACCGTATGAACTGTGGTTTAACGAGAAACCTAAGCTGTCATTTACATAAGTTTGGGACTGTGATGCTTATGTGAAAAAGTTTCAACATGATAAGCTCAAACCCAAATCGGAGAAATAAATCTTCATAGGATACCCAAAAGAAACTGTTGGGTACACGTTCTATCACAGATCCGAAGGCAAGGTCTTTGTTGCTAAGAGTGGATCCTTTCTAGAGAAGGAGTTTCTCTCGAAAGAAGTGAGTGGGAGGAAAGTAGAACTTGATGAGGTAATTGTACCTTCTCCCGAATTGGAAAGTGGAACATCACAGAAACTAGTTCCAGTGATTCCTACACCAATCAGTGAGGAAGTTAATGATGATGATCATGAAACTTCGGATCAAGTTTCTGCTGAACGTCGTAGATCAACCAGAGTACGTTCCGCACCAGAGTGGTACGGCAACCCAGTTCTGGAAATCATGTTACTAGACCATGATGAACCTACGAACTATGAGGAAGCGATGATGAGCCCAGATTCCGCAAAATGGCTTGAGGCCATGAAATCTGAGATGGGATCCATGTATGAGAACAAAGTGTGGACTTTGGTTGACTTGCCCGATGATCGGCAGGCCATCGAAAATAAATGGATCTTCAAGAGGAAGACCGACGCAGACGGTAATGTTACTGTTTACAAAGCTCGACTTGTTGCGAAAGGGTTTCGACAAGTTCAAGGAGTTGACTACGATGAGACTTCCTCACATGTAGTGATGCTTAAGTCTGTCCGAATCATGTTAGCAATTGCCGCATTTTATGATTATGAAATCTGGCAAATGGATGTCAAAACTGCATTCCTGAATGGATATCTCAAAGAAGACTTGTATATGATGCAACCAGAAGGTTTTGTCGATCCAAAAGGTGCTAACAAAGTATGCAAGCTCCAGCGATCCATCTATGGACTGGTGCAAGCATCTCGGAGTTGGAATATACGCTTTGATGAGGTGATCAAAGCATATAGATTTATACAGACTTGCGGTGAAGCCTGTATTTACAAGAAGTGAGTGGGAGCACTACAACCTTTCTGACAAGTATATGTGAATGACATATTGTCGATCGGAAATGATGTAGAATTTTCTGGAAAGCATAAAGGAGTGTTTGAAAGGAGTTTTTCAAAGAAAGACCTTGGTGAAGCTGCTTACATATTGGGCATCAAGATCTATAGAGATAGATCAAGACGCTTGATAAGACTTTCGGTGAGTACATACCTTGATAAGATTTTGAAGTAGTTCAAATTGGATCAGTCAAAGAAGGAGTTCTTGCCTGACTTGTAAGGTGTGAAGTTGAGTAAGACTCAAAGCCAGACCATGGCAGAAAAATATAGAGAGAATGTAAGTCATTCCCTATGCCCCAACCATAGGTTCTATAAAGTATGCCATGCTATGTACCAAACATGTTGTGTACCTTGACATGAGTTTGTCAAGGGGGTACAATAGTGATCCAGGAGTAGATCACTGTACAGCGGTCAAAATTATCCTTAGTAACTGGATGACTAAGGAAATGTTTCTCGATTATGGAGGCGATAAAGAGTTCGTCGTAAATGGTTACGCCGATGCAAGCTTTGACACTAAATCCAGATGACTCTAAGTATCAATCTGGATGCGTATTGAAAGTGGGAGCAATTAGCTAGAGTAGCTCTATGCAGAGCATTGTAGACATAGAAATTTGCGAAATACATACGGATCTGAATGTGACAGACCCGTTGACTAAACTTCTCTCACAAGCAAAACATGATCACACCTTATTACTCTTGGGTATTAATCACATAGCGATGTGAACTAGATTATTGACTCTAGTAAACCCTTTGGGTGTTGGTCACATGTCGATGTAAACTATGGGTGTTATTCACATAACGATGTGAACTATCGGTATTAAATCACATGGCGATGTGAGCTAGATTATTGACTCTAGTGCAAGTGGGAGACTGAAGGAAATATGCCCTAGAGGCAATAATAAAGTTGTTATTTATATTTCCTTATATCATGATAAATGATTATTATTCATGCTAGAATTGTATTAACCGGAAACTTAGTACATGTGTGAATACATAGACAAAACAGAGTGTCCCTAGTATGCCTCTACTATACTAGCTCATTGATCAAAGATGGTTATGTTTCCTAACCATAGACATGAGTTGTCATTTGATCAACGGGATCACATCATTAGGAGAATGATGTGATGGACTAGACCCATCCGTTAGCATAGCACTTTGATCGTTTAGTTTTACTGCTATTGCTTTCTTCATGACTTATACATGTTCCTATGACTATGAGATTATGCAACTCCCGAATACCGTAGGAACACCTTGTGTGCTATCAAAGTCACAACGTAACTGGGTGATCATAAAGATGCTCTACAGGTGTCTCCGAAAGTATTCGTGGTGTTGGCATAGATCAAGATTAGGATTTGTCACTCCGAGTGTCGGAGAGGTATCTCTGGGCCCTCTCGGTAACACACATCACAATAAGCCTTGCAAGCAAAAGACTAATGAGTTAGTCACGAGATGATGTGTTACGGAACGAGTAAAGAGACTTGCCGGTAACGAGATTGAACTAGGTATTGAGATACCGACGATCGAATCTCGGGCAAGTAACATACCGATGACAAAAGGAACAACGTATGTTGTTATGCGGTTTGACCGATAAAGATCTTCGTAGAATATGTAGGAGCCAATATGAACATCCAGCATCCGCTATTGGTTATTGACCGGAGATGAGTCTCGGTCATGTCTACATAGTTCTCGAACCCGTAGGGTCCGCACGCTTAACGTTTGATGACGATCGATATTATGAGTTTATGAGTTTTGATGTACCTAAGGTAGTTCGGAGTCCCGGATGAGATCACGGACATGACGAGGAGTCTCGAAATGTCCGAGACATAAAGATTGATATATTGGACGACTATATTCGGACACCGGAAGCGTTCCGGAAAAGTTTCGGATTTAACTGGATTGCCGGAGGGGGTTACCAGAACCCCCTACGAGGGGGGGTGGTCCATAGTGGGCCTTGAGGAAAGGAGAGAGGCAGACCATAGAGGCTGGCCGGCGCCCCACCTAGGGATCCTAGTTGGACTATGATTGGGGGGGCGCCACCTCTCCCTTTTTCCTTTCCCTCTCTTCCTTCTTGATGGACTCCTACTAGGAATAGGATTGCAATCCTATTCCTAGTAGGATTGCCCTAGCCGCACCATAGGAGGCCGGCCGGCCCTCCTCCCTTGCTCCTTTATATACGTGGGCAGGGGGGCACCCAAACACACACAAGTTGAATTGTTTTAGCCGTGTGCGGTGCCCCCCTCCACAGAAACACACCTCGGTCATACCGTTGCAGTGCTTAGGCGAAGCCCTGCGCCGGTAGATACATCATATCCGTCACCACGCCGTCGTGCTGACGAAACTCTCCCGTGAAGCTCAACTGGATCAAGAGCTCGTGGGACGTCATCAAGCTGAATGTGTGCTGAACGCGGAGGTGCCGTACGTTCGGTGCTTGATCGGTTGGATCGCGAAGAAGTTCGACTACATCAACCGCGTCACTTGACGCTTCCGCTCCCGGTCTACGAGGGTACGTAGACACACTCTTCCCCTCGTTGCTATACATCTGGTAGATAGATCTTGCGTGATCGTAGGAAAATTTTAAAATACTACGTTCCCCAACATCTTGATCTTTAGCTTCCTCTTGATCTTGATCTTGCTCGGAGGAAAGAACTTGGCCTTGTGCATCATTTGGTAGCTCTCCACCATCTTGTGATTGATCTTGCACTTGGCCTCGTTCGTCCAGTTGAGGGCCTTCACTTTGTTCTTCAGAAGCGTGTGGGTCTTGGGTTGCTGATGGTTCCACTTGAGTGGAACATTGTCCTTCTCCTTCGGCCACAAGGGGTTCCTCAATGGGTAGGATATATCCGACACCCATTCTTCTTATGGCTTGAGGAGGAATTTCATCACCTACATCACAAGTACCACTTTGCTCCACTTGGGAGCCGTTATTTTCATCAAACTTTACGTTACTCGTCTCCTCAATGAGTCCATTGGACTTGTTGAGGACACGGTAAGCATGAGAGTTTGTAGCATAACCAACAAATATGCCCTCGTGAGCTCTAGATTCAAATTTAGACAAGCGAACACCTTTCTTGAGAATGAAACACTTACACCCGAATACCCGGAAGTACTTGAGATTGGGCTTGTTACCGGTAAGTATCTCATATGGAGTCTTGTTCAAGCCTTTACGGAGATAGAGCCGATTTGATGCATGGCAAGCGGTGTTGATGGCTTCGGCCCAGAAGTTGTATGGAGATTTGAATTCAGCCATCATGGTCCTTGCCGCATCCATCAGAGTCCGGTTATTTCTCTCTGCTACACCGTTTTGTTGAGGAGTATAAGGAGCTGCATATTGATGTTTGATACCCTCATCACTAAAAAACTCATCCAAGGTGTAGTTCTTGAACTCGGTGCCATTGTCACTTCTGATCATCAAAATCTTTGCTTCATGTTGTCGTTGAGCTTCATTTGCAAAGTTGATGACGGTTTGTTGGGTCTCACTCTTCTTCTTGAAGAAGAATACCCAGGTGTATCTTGAGTAATCATCCACAATCACCAAGCAGTACTTTTTACCCCCAAGACTATCAAAAGATGGAGGCCTAAAGAGGTCCATGTGAAGGAGCTCTAGGGGTCTTTTTGAATAGATGATAGTCGTGGGAGGGTGAGCCGTCTCATGTAACTTTACTTCAATGCAAGCCCTGCAAGCACGGTCTTTGGCAAAGCTAACATTTGTTAGTCCACGGACATGGTCCCCCTTGAGAAGACTTTGCAAAGATCTCATATTGACATGGGCCAAACGGCGATGCCAAAGCCATCCCACATCAACTTTAGCCATTAAGCATGTCACGATCTTAGTGGGTTGCTTCGAGAAGTTAACCACATACAGACCATTCTCGACATGCCAAACATAGGCTACTTTAAGAGTCTTGCTCCACAAGAGGGCCACGGTATCAATATCAAAGAAAGCAGCAAAGCCCATGAGTGCAAGTTGGCGAACAGAAAGTAAATTGTATGCAAGGGACTCAACAAGCATGACTTTCTCGATCGTGAGATCATGAAAGACAACAACCTTGCCAAGCCCCAATACCTTAGAACATGAAGCATCACCCCATTCGACGTTGGTGGCCATAGATGAACCTAGATGCACGTCCACCACCAAGTCTTTGCTTCCGGTCATATGATTTGTGGCTCCGCTATCGAGCAACCATGATCCCCCACCGGAAGCAAACTCCTACAAGAGATCAATGCTTGGATTTAGGTACCATTTGGTGATGGGTCCTTTGAGGTTAGTAACAAGGATCTTAGGAACCCAAATGGACCATTCAATGTACTTATAAGAAGAACCAACAAATTTAGCAAACAAATGACCATCACTAGCACGACATAAAACATATGAAGGATTAAAGTCGTCGGTCATGTTTGATGGTATGATGGAGTTTTTCTTGACACCACTATCTTTCACCGTTTTCTTCTTCTTAGAGGCGCCCTCTCCTTCTTTCACAAAAGATTGTTGGAGAGGGGGTGGTAGCTTGGTCTTGTCATTCTTCTTCTTCTTGGGCTTAGGAGCGAACCCAATTCCTTCCTTTGCAACAACCTCCTTTTGATTGCTCAAACGGTTGTTGAGGTTATTCTCACCTTATATGCATGTCACAAGGCCTTTCTCAAGTTGCTTCTTTAACTTGGCATTTTCTTAAACAAGATGCACATGCTCGCAACATGGGTTAATAGCATTTGCATTATCAATGAAAACCATGCGAGGAAAGATAGCCTTTTCCTTGGTTAGCGAAACTTGGAGTTGGTCATGAGACTCCTTGAGAGAAGCATGCATACCTTTCAAGGCCTTGTGAGCCTTGTCGAGTATGACAAACTCTTCCTTGAGTTTAGCATGGTCAACCTCAAGTTTTGCCTTCTCGGAATTAAGCACACGAGAGACAACTAAAGCATGATCAAGATA
>LR738713.1:155948924-155961356 GCA_902687465.1 Secale cereale
GTGTTCCATATCACCCATGAGATGAGGATAATTATAGCCATAGCAAAAGGAAGATGAATCACATCTTTGAGGGACTGCAGCTTCTCCCAGATTACTCACTCACTTCCTCGCCGATCGAAGAGAGGCTCCTCGCGTTGCTCCCGTGGTGGCCAGGGGGGCGAAACCTAGCCGCCTCCAGCGCAGATCCACCGGCAATCTTCCCCTCGCCGCCGCTAGCAGATGTCGCCGGGCAAAGCCCGCGTGGCTCAGCGGTGGCGGGGCACTTCCTCCTCCTATCCGAGCTCCGGCAGCGCGGGCTGCTCATCTCGGTGGGATCCAGCGCAGTGCTCTCGCGCCGGTGCACGCACAGGCTGGGGCGGTTGTGTTCGTGCACGGGGAGGCGTGTGTAGGGCGGCGCAACATGGTTGTGTCGGGGAGGCCTCGGATCTGGCGGCTCCGAGGAGGGTGGCTTCGGGCCAGGGGCCCCTGAAAGCACAAGTGCTCCCTGGGTGATTTTGGTAATTAATGTCAACATATGTCTTGTTGGACTAATGTTTTCATCTAGTATATTTTAGACAGGTTCAACAAATTGTGTGGCATGGACTAGAGGATGTGGAACCCCTTCAAGATAATAAGGACAAAGGATTGGCTCAATCTCAAAGCTCAGGACTCTACATATTCTATTTTAGTGATCCAAGATCACATTGAGTCCATAGGAAAGCCAATACTATTAAAAGGGGATGAGGTGTTGCTTAATGGCTTGCTTGCTCAAAGTGCTTAGTGATATGCTCCAAAAACCCTCAACCGGGTTCTCACATCCACATGTGTCCCAAACCAAAAGTCAAACTCGGCCCCACCGAAACTTTCTATCCGACACCACTCAGCTCTCTTGACATAGCCATTGCCACACACCCTAGTCACTACGGTCTCGCCGATTGGGATCTCGGTCTCACCAAGATGGGATTGTAAACTCTTTGTTTCCCTTCGTAAAGTTTCGGTCTAACCGAGATGAGCGATCGGTCCCACCGAGTTCGCAATGCAAACTCTGTGTTTCCCCTTCATAACGTTTCGGTCCAACCGAAACGAGCGAATTGGTCTCACCGAGTTTGCCTGATGTGACGCCCGAAGACCGACGCCCCAGAAGATTCCAGATGTTCCGGGTTCTCCCGTGTGTTTCATTTGTGCTTGTGTTATTTATTTTTGCATTGCATCATGTCATCATGTCATTAATTTTTGCAACTCAACTAAATAAATTGTGTGGATCTTCGATCCATTTAAATCTAGGGAAGGATGACTTCTCTTTAAAACATATCCTCCCAATATTTTAGGGAGCTATTATAAATATTCCATTAGTGTGGAATTAACCGCAACACACTTGCAAGAATAAATCCCTATGACTTTGTTGTCTCAATTCTTGGCCTCCAACTTTGCCCTTTATGTTGGTGTGAGATTCCTCACTTCCCCCGCCTTCTGGTCTCTCAAGTCCATCTTGGTTCCACCCAAGTCCTTGCCCATGTATGATCATCTTCCTCTTCTTCTTTCTACCTTTTATTCGCAAGTGACATTTTTCCCTGTTCAAAAATGTTCAATAGCTTCCTTTAAATATTAGATCATGCCAAAAACCACCTCCTCCAATTTTCATGTCTTTTAGAAGTGTTTTGGTTGGCCTAAAGATTTATGCAAGTTTGAGTTATTTCCGAACTCGCATAAATTGGTAGTCTCTAAAAATTGCCAAAGCATTTTATTAAAATATCCCACAATTCCAGGTTTCTAGGGATATTTTTATCTTAGCTAAAACCTTCTCCTAACTCCCTGATCTTTTTCCGAAACTCATGTTTTATTATTAAACAGAATATGAGTTTAAGTGGGAGAATACGGAGGACCAACCAGGCCTCTGTTTTTTCCCATCTCCTTCGCCTGGCCCAAGGCCCAACCGGCCACTAGGCCTCCATAGGCCAACTCCAGCGCCTCCCTGCGAAACCCTAGGTGGTCGACCACTCCTCCTGATCCCCTCGTCCTCCCCCATCGCTCGTTCTTGCGCCGTCGCAGAGCCCCGAACCCCTTCGTCCTTCTCTCCCTCACACCTCTCATGTTCTCCCTCGCTCCCGTCGCCCGAGGAGAGGAGCTCCTCGCTGCGGCTGCGCGATGCGCTCGCCCGATTCCCTCGCGTCGCCCCGCTCCAGTGCGTCGCCAGAGCCGCCGTGCGTCGCCTCCACCTGCCTCTCCGTCGCCAGCGCCCCAAGCTCCCTGCCCGCCATCCGCAACTCTCCACCGACGAGCAACGCCGCCGGGGCCGGCCGGGTCTCCTCCACCCCTCCACCGCATCTCGTCTCTGCCGCTATGGCCTCCTGCACCGGCCGCCGCAGCACCAACAACTCTCCAAGGCCGACCTCCTTCTATTTGTCATCGGAGTCGCCAGATCCAACGCCGCCACGGCCTCCCTGCTCAGTTGCTTCCTCGTGCGTCCCGGAACACCTCCATCTTCGGTTGCAGCACCGGACCCTCGACGCGCAGGTGATCGGCCACCTTGGCCTTGTTGCTGCTGTTATCTCGTGTGCCCTTGTGTTGCTGTGTTTTGGACCCTCAAGACCGGCAAGTACCACTATGGATCGAGACCGCCAAGTACCCCTACGACAAGTACCACGACGCATGAAGAACCATGAACGAACGCGTCAAGTACCACTACGTCCGACGCCGTGACAAGTACCTCTACGAAACATGAACATCTACGGAACGTGTACGACGACCGTCGCCGAAGAACCGTGTACCACTACCGTCACCCCGGAAACGATGGATTCGTCAAGTACCTCTCCGAAACAGAACGAGTACCTCTACGTCAACGACGACCCCGACGCCCCGTGTACGACTACGAACGGAACGGCTACTTCCACTACGAACTCGAACCGCTTCGAGAACGAACGCTTCAAAGGTATAACCCCGGGACGATGACCCGAGAATGTTTGCATGTGGTTGTATGAGATGTTTCCCTTGTTGCACCGTGTCCGTTATGCCCGTCTTTTGTCGCCAACCCGTGGGAACCCGGTGACGGGATCACCCCACCTTTCATCTTGTTCGACTCACTCACGCCACCTTTCTTTTGCACCGGTCTCTCCATGAGTTGCCGGTACCGATATGTTGCGTGGCATCATTTTCGGATTCGTCGCCGTGGCACCCTTTCTTCCACCACGGTGACTAATACTCCTTATCATCTTCATATCTCTTCATGCTAACGTTTAACTAAAAATTGCATAAACTTGATCATGTCATCCGCATCATGTTAACAACATTAAAATGTGTGAATTGTTGTTTGCTTAAAATTGCTAAACATGCATATGGGGATTTTCCGGAATTGTTGTTGTAGTTTCCGGCCTCATTTAAACTTGTTGACTTGTGTAGTTTTGAGTGCTTCCTGCCTTGCCATGTTTAGCATCATCTGTAGACTTGTCTTGCATCCTATTTGGTTGAGCATATTGTCATGTTGCTTGTGTTGTTTTTCTGTGCTTCCTACCTTGCCATGTATTGCTTCCTGTATAGACTTGTCATGTATCATACCTTGCCATGTATTGCATCATATAGGCTTGTGTTATTTTTCTGTGCTTCCTACCTTGCCATGTTTTGCTTCCTGTATAGACTTGTGGTGCATCCTATATAGAACTATCATGCATCATACTTGGATGTGCATCGTATGCCATGTTTATGCTTGTGTGTTTACCATATTGCTTGCATCTTCTCGTTAGTGCTTGTTCCGTTGCGATCGTGAGGATTCGTTCGACTTCTCGTGGTTCTTCTTCAAGGCTTCTTCTTCGTCCTCTTCATGGATCCGTTCTTCTTCCTTGCGGGATCTCAGGCAAGATGACCATACCCTTGGATACCTTTACTACCATTGCCATGCTTAGTTGTCTCGATGCTATCGTTATATGTCGCGCCACCCATCATTTATTGTCAGCCACTCTCCTTGTTGCCATGAAACCTCTAACCTTTGAAACCTTCCTAGCAAACCATTGTTTGGCTATGTTACCCGCTTGCTCATCCCCTCTTATAGCGTTGTTAGTTGCAGGTGAAGATGAAGATCGTTCCAGGAGGGAACTTGTTGTTGGAATATCACAATATGTTATATTATTATTAACACACCTATATACTTGGCATGGGTGGAAGGCTTGGCCTTTTGCTCGGTGTTTTGTTCCACTCATGCCACCTTAGGCGCCGATAAACCGGCATTATGTTTCTTGATTTTGCGTTCCTTACACGGTTGGGTATATGGGGACCCCTTGACACTTAGTCTTTGAATAAACTCCTCCAGCAAGGCCCAACATTGGTTTTAATTTGCCTCATAATAACAACTTATTTAATTAATTAAAATTGCATAGGGGGTCGCGTCCCCGGGTATTTTTTCTACATAGCAGGGGGCCAGTGCTGATGGTGTTGGTCCCAAATGGGGAGACTGCGGGGCCACCACGGGGAAACTCGAGGATTGGCTCCCGTAGGCTCACCTATCCGGTTGTGGCCTGAGACGAGATACACGCGGGTACTATCAGGGTGTCGGTACGCCGGGAGGTCTTGCTGGACTTCTTTTACCATTGTCGAAATGTCTTGTGTACCGGGATGCCGAGCCTGATCGGATTTCCCTAAGATAAGGGGTGCTGATATTATATTTATCACTTCAGCTGATCGTGAGAGCTTGTGATTGGCTAAGTTGGGACACCCCTGTAGGGTTATGATCTTTCGAAAGCCGTGCCCATGGTTATGTGGCAGATTGGAATTTGTTAATGTCCGGTTGTAGATAACTTGACAGAGGATCCGAAGTAAAACACACAACGGTGTGAGTAACCGTGACTGTCTCTTTTCACTTTGAGAAGAGAACACGGTGGGGTTATGTTTGACTCATAGGTAGTTCAAGATCTTTAGCGATCATTATTAGTTTGCGACCGTTTGCGTAGATGCTCATCTTATTCTTGTACTCATAAGTTAGCCACCATATTATGCTTAGCCGCTGCTGCAACCTCACCACTACCCTCTTCCATACCCATAAAGCTTTGCTAGTCTTGATACCCATGGTTATGGGATTGCTGAGTCCTCGTGGCTCACAGATACTACAACACTAGATGCAGGTTCATCCGAGAATGATGCAGGAGATGGATCAGAACTCCACCGGGAGTTTGATGAAGAGCGTGGCTGTATGCTTGTGACGTTTTCGACGATCAGTAGTGGTTTCTACTAGGGGCGATTCAGACCTGTGGCTTTATGTTTTTGGTATTTTTTTCTTTTGGATCTTCGCCCGTAGTCGGGTTGTGATGTTATTTGGATGATGATTGCTTATGTAATGTATTGTGTGATGTGGCGAGTGTAAGCCAACTATCCTTTTGCAATTTCATCCCTATTTTTTACATGAGTCGGGCAAATATACCGAACTTGAGATCATTCTAGAATGGGCTTATACCTTTAAGTCGTGCCTCGACACGTAGGAGGTATAGTCCCATCCTGGGCATTACAAGTTGGTAATCAGAGCCTTCTCCGACCTAGGAGCCCCCACTGATTGATCGAACCGTTGACGGTTGAGTCTAGGCACACACTTAAAATGTTTTTGAGTCCTATATATATATCGTAGAGTAGGATTTTCTTTTTACTCCTCATCTCTTTTCACTCTGGTGAGGACTCCTGACGATCACTTGTCTCTTCTACTCTAAAAAATTCACCAATTTTTTTTAGGAATCTCGCGAGTATTGTTTGGATTGTTTCGATGTCTTTGTGACGAGAACATTGTTCTCGATGCCTCCTGTCATTTAGGGGTTGTGGCAGTGTCCCGGGGAGTTGAGCTCCGAGGTGTTGTCGTCACAAATATATCGCAGCAGTTCTGGAATACTTAAGACGGCCGACATCGAAAACTCTCCTATGCGGTTTGTGGCAAGATAACCCCGACATCACCCAGTACTGGGGAGGTAGTTCAGGAGTATTGCCATAGCTTGTATAGTAGATGCGTTTCGAAGGTCCGAGGTAAACGGTTTCCGGAAATAACTGGTTATGTGTTGAAGGATGGATACAGCTGGATGTAGGATTAGAGTTGAGTGCGCGATGCTTCCCCTGTATCCCCAACACCTGATTGCATAACTGGAAACCTTCGGAAATTAATAGGTGGGTTTATCTAGTAGCTCGTAGGCATTCTTCCTACGAGTGCATGATATGAAGTTCGGGGTTCAACATTTAGTGAAGGGGTTTTATGGGCGATGTTCCGATCGGGAGTTGCATCTTAAAGGGTCCTTGGCTATGCTGATCCGGGGATTGCAAAACCTTTCGTAACAAGTTCCATGAGCTTTCAGCACGAACATGTGGAACGAAGCTTCTATCTTGTATTTGTTCTATCTGCTCCTTGTTGCTTTTTATTTACCTTTTGTTCTCCCAAGTGGCTTCTCGACAAGTTGATGTACCTACGGAATTCATTCGTTCAATTCTCTGTTCGAATGATTTGTGAAGATAATGTTGCAACATATCTATCCGTTGTTTTGATTCGATTCCGGTATTCGAGTTGCTTCGATGTCAAATGTTGATTCCATACCTTCCTAATCGGTGTTCTCATATTTCTGTGGGAGTGCTAATTCTTCTTGACCATCGAGAGTTTCGTGTTAATTCTTTTTAACCGGCGTGCCTTCTCTTCAAGTTATTCCATACGGACGCCGTTGAGAAATCTGACGATTTGTCTGTTTCATTCATCCTAAGTTGTCTTTGTTTCCCCACCCTCCCACCCTTCTTCTTCTCGGAGCAAGAAATCTCAAATCAAGTATCCATTCTATTCATGTGAGGTTTCTTCATTCATTTCCTTCAATGTTCTTATCCGGTGATTTATCGTGAAGATGCTCAGGAGCTTCAAGTTTTTCATTCTCCATTCACGTTTCTTCTCTGGTGGCTTTAATTCAAGCCTTGGTGTTGATCATATTCTTCCTCTTGTTTCACATGTTTTCCCATGTGGAAATTTCTTATCCGAAGGCTCTCTTATTTCTTCGCATCTCTTTATTCATATCCGGAGTGTTGAAGATATCTCAGAAGATTCATAATTCCATTCTTAATCCGTTCAAACTATTTTGAGGTTGCTATCTTATTCAAGCCATTTAATTTAACCGGTGCAATATCTCTTAAGCAATCTTTTTCAACGGTGATTTCTTTTGAGTGGGCCCTAACCCACAGGTCTTTTTCCAGGATCTTACCTGACTCTTCCAATTTTTTCCGGAGTTATACTCAAATTCTTTTCAAAGTGTGACGTAAGAATGATTTCCATCGGTCACATGCCTTCTCCAAGATTGTTTCCAATTATTCTCATCTTTAGCTCTACCTTCCATCTTTTCATTCTTCCGGAGTATCTCAAATTCTTCAAGGTGGTTCTCGTTGTCATTCTCAGCATTGAAGACCGGAGAAGAGTTTCTCTTAAATCATTGGCCGTTCTCTTGAAGATTCGTAGTTCTAGCTTCATGCCATCCTCATTATTGTTCCGATTGTGAGGAAATCTTTTTATACCATCCGAAGCATTTCATGAATTCTTTTCTTTGTGATCCTCTGAAGGCCATCATCTCAAAAGATTTCTTCGTTCTCAGTTTTCAAATTCACCCTCCAACTATTCTTAATTGATGTCTCTTCGTTCGTCTCCATATTTTTACGATGGTTCTTTCAAGATTACCCTTCCGTTGTTATCGTATTAATTCATTTGTTCTTTTCATAATCCTACCGGTGAGTCGTTCAAGAATTTTCTCAAGTTTGTGCGAGATCTCTCTTTAATTCTTGCAACGAGAATAAGTATATGCCAAATCCGTTGTTTGTCATCAATTTAATTTGATGAAGGATAAGCATACAATAAATCTTATTCTTATTTCCTCGAAGTGATTAATCTCTGTTTTCCGGAGCTTGTTCATCATATCATATCCTTGGTTCTAAGTTGTTCATCTTGTTTTCCGGAGTTCCAAGTTATTTCTATTATATCATTTCAAAGCTCCATCTAATTCATCGCAGGCCTTGAATCTTATTCTTTTCATCTTTCACTTCTCATGCTTTCATTACCGGAGTCCACATGGTGGTTCATCAAGATTTAATTCATCCTCGAAGTCTTCATCAAGATTCTTGTTGGAGCTCAAGCATTCTTCATCATGCTTTCCAAGTGCAATTCTTTCTACCTTATTGTTTGAGATGGTGGTATGCCATTTTTGACAATTTCCCTTCATGTTTCATGATTCACAAGTTGTCAAGAATGAGATATTTAAAACCATCATTTTCCTTGTTCAGGAGATGTTTTCAACCCTTCAATTATTCGTTGGAGTTATCTTGGGTTATAATACACCTAAAAGCTTTCCCTGAGAATTGTTGCTATTATGGTGCTTATAAATGACCCAAGTTCTTCATTTATCATTCCAGTGAAATAAGTTTTTCGTCTCCTTGTTGATCTCAATCCAATCAAATGTTTTCGTAAGTGGCTGGTTGTCACCTCTTAATCTTGAGATGTTTTCCATAAGCCCACAACAAGCATATTCTTTTCGTTGTTGATTTCCATCAACTCTATTCAATCCATCATTGTAAGGATGCTCTTTCAAACTCATTCGTGGGAGAAGTTGTCATTTTCTTCTCCGTTCTTTCTTTCCAACGATCTAGCATCTATTCTTTCATTCCGGAGGTATTGTAATATTGCACTCTTCGTCCCATCATCTTGTCATATCAAGATCACATTCTTCCCTTGCTTGTCTATTTAACCGGAGTGTTGTGTCCTCCATTCAAGTTCCGTCATCTTATCTAGTTTTTTTTCCTCTATTTTTTTAACCGGAGTGCTGTCTGAAATCTTTCTTACCCTCGTGCCATTCTTTCAATTGTTCCGAAGGCAGTGTGTTGTTGATTTCATTAACTATCAGCCCATCTTCTCAAGTTCATGTTAATTCCTTCCATTTTCAGACGGAGTGCTGTCCAAATTATTTCATTCTTATCCCTTGGCTATACCATTGCAGTTTCATATTCTTTTGGTTCGTAAGCTCTTGTTTCATGTATTTCAACTTACAAGGTTCTCGTAATGTTCCTTGTTCCTATTTTTCTAACGGAGTGTTTTCATCTTCGTTCATCTCCATTGTATTCTTATTCATCTCGTTTAACCTCTCAAGGTTCGTGGTTTCACTTGTCTATCAAAGAAGCAACTTTGTTTACCTCTTCTTTTTCGTTTCTACCTGGTGCCATCTCTAGGATCTCGGGTCGAGATCCTCTATTAGTGTGGGAGAGTTGTGACGCCCTAAGACCGACGTCCCAGAAGATTCCAGATGTTCCGGGTTCTCCCGTGTGTTTCATTTGTGCTTGTGTTATTTATTTTTGCATTGCATCATGTCATCATGCCATCATGTCATTAATTTTTGCAACTCAACTAAATAAATTGTGTGGATCTTCGATCCATTTAAATCTAGGGAAGGATGACTTCTCTTTAAAACATATCCTCCCAATATTTTAGGGAGCTACTATAAATATTCCATTAGTGTGGAATTAACCGCATCACACTTGCAAAATAAATCCCTATGACTTTGTTGTCTCAATTCTTGGCCTCCAACTTTGCCCTTTATGTTGGTGTGAGATTCCTCACTTCCCCCGCCTTCTGGTCTCTCAAGTCCATCTTGGTTCCACCCAAGTCCTTGCCCATGTATGATCATCTTCCTCTTCTTCTTTCTACCTTTTTATTCGCAAGTGACATTTTTCCCTGTTCAAAAATGTTCAATAGCTTCCTTTAAATATTAGATCATGCCAAAAACCACCTCCTCCAATTTTCATGTCTTTTGGAAGTGCTTTGGTTGGCCTAAAGATTTATGCAAGTTTGAGTTATTTCCGAACTCGCATAAATTGGTAGTCTCTAAAAATTGCCAAAGCATTTTATTAAAATATCCCACAATTCCAGGTTTCTAGGGATATTTTTATCCTAGCTAAACCCTTCTCCTAACTCCCTGATCTTTTTCCGAAACTCATGTTTTATTATTAAACAGAATATGAGTTTAAGTGGGGGAATACGAAGGGCCAACCAGGCCTCTGTTTTTTCCCATCTCCATCGCCTGGCCCAAGGCCTAGCCGGCCACTGGGCCTCCATAGGCCAACTCCAGCGCCTCCCTGCGAAACCCTAGGTGGTCGACCACTCCTCCTGATCCCCTCGTCCTCCCCCCATCGCTCGTTCTTGCGCCGTCGCAGAGCCCCGAACCCCTTCGTCCTTCTCTCCCTCATACCTCTCACGTTCTCCCTTGCTCCCGTCGCCCGAGGAGAGGAGCTCCTCGCTGCGGCTGCGCGATGCGCTCGCCCGATTCCCTCGCGTCGCCCCGCTCCAGTGCGTCGCCAGAGCCGCCGAGCGTCGCCTCCACCTGCCTCTCCGTCGCCAGCGCCCCAAGCTCCCTGCCCGCCGGCCGCAGCTCTCCACCGACGAGCAACGCCGCCGGGGCCGGCCGGGTCTCCTCCACCCCTCCACCGCGTCCCGTCTCTGCCGCTATGGCCTCCCGCGCAGGCCGTCGCAACACCAGCAACTCTCCAAGGCCGGCCTCCTTCTGTTTGTCATCGGAGTCGCCAGATCCAGCGCCGCCCCGGCCTCGCTGCTCAGTTGCTGCCTCGTGCGTCCCGGAACACCTCCATCTTCGGTTGCAGCACCGGACCCTCGACGCGCAGGTGATCGGCCACCTTGGCCTTGTTGCTGCTGTTGTCTCGTGTGCCCTAGTGTTGCTGTGTTTTGGACCCTCAAGACCGGCAAGTTCCACTACGGATCGAGACCGCCAAGTACCCCTACGGGAAGTACCACGACACATGAAGAACCATGAACGAACGCGTCAAGTACCACTACGTTCGACGCCGCGACAAGTACCTCTACGGAACATGAACATCTACGGAACGTGTACGACGACTGTCGCCGAAGAACCGTGTGCCACTACCGTCACCCCGGAAATGATGGATTCGTCAAGTACCTCTCCAAAACGGAACGAGTACCTCTACGTCAACGACGACCCCGACGCCCCGTGTACGACTACGAACAGAACGACTACTTCCACTACGAACTCGAACCGCTTCGAGAACGAACGCTTCGAAGGTATAACCCCGGGACGATGACCCGAGAACGTTTGCATGTGGTTGTATGAGATGTTTCCCTTGTTGCACCGTGTCCGTTGTGCCCATCTTTTGTCACCAACCCGTGGGAACCCGGTGACGGGATCACCCCACCTTTGATCTTGTTCGACTCGCTCACGCCACCTTTCTTTTGCACCGGTCTCTCCACGAGTTGCAGGTACCGATATGTTGCGTGGCATCATTTTTGGATTCATCGCCGTGGCACCCTTTCTTTCCACCACGGTGACTAATCCTCCTTATCATCTTCATATCTCTTCATGTTAACGTTTAACTAAAAATTGCATAAACTTGATCATGTCATCCGCATCATGTTAACAACATTAAAATGTGTGAATTGTTGTTTGCTTAAAATTGCTAAACATGCATATGGGGATTTTTCAGAATTGTTGTTGTAGTTTCCGGCCTCATTTAAACTTGTTGACTTGTGTAGTTTTGAGTGCTTCCTGCCTTGCCATGTTTAGCATCATGTGTAGACTTGTCTTGCATCTTAGTTGGTTGAGCATATTGTCATGTTGCTTGTGTTGTTTTTCTGTGCTTCCTACCTTGCCATGTATTGCTTCCTGTATAGACTTGTCATGCATCATACCTTGCCATTGCATCATATAGGCTTGTGTTATTTTTCTGTGCCTCCTACCTTGCCATGTTTTGCTTCCTGTATAGACTTGTGGTGCATCCTATATTGAACTGTCATGCATCATACTTGGATGTGCATCGTATGCCATGTTTATGCTTGTGTGTTTACCGTATTGCTTGCTTCTTCTCGTTAGTGCTTGTTCCGTTGCGATCGTGAGGATTCGTTCGACTTCTCGTGGTTCTTCTTCAAGGCTTCTTCTTCGTCTTCTTCATGGATCCGTTCGTCTTCCTTGCGGGATCTCAGGCAAGATGACCATACCCTTGGATACCTTTACTACCATTGCCATGCTTAGTTGTCTCGATGATATCGTTATATGTCGCGCCACCCATCATTTATTGTCAGCCCCTCTCCTTGTTGCCATGAAACCTCTAACCTTTGAAACCTTCCTAGCAAACCATTGTTTGGCTATGTTACCTGCGTGCTCAGCCCCTCTTATAGCGTTGTTAGTTGCAGGTGAAGATGAAGATCGTTCCAGGAGGGAACTTGTTGTTGGAATATCACAATATGTTATATTATTATTAACACACCTATATACTGGGCATGGGTGGAAGGCTTGGCCTTTTGCTCGGTGTTTTGTTCCACTCATGCCACCTTAGGCGCCGATAAACCGGCATTATGTTCCTTGATTTTGCGTTCCTTACACGGTTGGGTATATGGGGACCCCTTGACACTTCGTCTTTGAATAAAACTCCTCCAGCAAGGCCCAACATTGGTTTTAA
>LR738713.1:155961366-155978441 GCA_902687465.1 Secale cereale
TGCATAGGGGGTCGCGTCCCCGGGTATTTTTTCTACATAGCAAGGGGGGCCAGTGCTGATGGTGTTGGTCCCAAATGGGGAGACTGCGGGGCCACCACGGGGAAACTCAAGGATTGGCTCCCGTAGGCTCACCTATCCGGTTGTGGCCTGAGACGAGATATGCGCGGCTACTATCAGGGTGTCGGCACGCCGGGAGGTCTTGCTGGACTTGTTTTACCATTGTCGAAATGTCTTGTGCACCGGGATGCCGAGCCTGATCGGATTTCCCTAAGATAAGGGGTGATGATATTATATTTATCACTTTAGCTGATCGTGAGAGCTTGTGATGGGCTAAGTTGGGACACCCCTACAGGGTTATGATCTTTCGAAAGCCGTGCCCGCGGTTATGTGGCAGATTGGAATTTGTTAATGTCCGGTTGTAGATAACTTGACAGAGGATCCGAAGTAAAACACACAACGGTGTGAGTAACCGTGACTGTCTCTTTTCACTTTGAGAAGAGAACACGGTAGGGTTATGTTTGACTCGTAGGTAGTTCAGGATCTTTAGCGATCATTATTAGTTTGCGACCGTTTGCGTAGATGCTCATCTTATTCTTGTACTCGTAAGTTAGCCACCATATTATGCTTAGCCGCTGCTGCAACCTCACCACTACCCTCTTCCATACCCATAAAGCTTTGCTAGTATTGATACCCATGGTTATGGGATTGCTGAGTCCTCGTGGCTTACAGATACTACAACACCAGATGCAGGTTCAGCCGAGAATGATGCAGGAGATGGATCAGAACTCCACCGGGAGTTCGATGAAGAGCGTGGCCGTATGCTTGTGACGTTTTCGACGATTAGTAGTGGTTTCTACTAGGGGCGATTCGGACCTGTGGCTTTATGTTTTTGGTATTTTTTTCTTTTGGATCTTCGGCCGTAGTCGGGTTGTGATGTTATTTGGATGATGATTGCTTATGTAATGTATTGTGTGACGTGGTGAGTGTAAGCCAACTATCCTTTTGCAATTTCATCCCTATTTTTTACATGAGTCGTGCAAAGATACCGAACTTGAGATCATTCCAGAATGGGCTTATACCTTTAAGTCGTGCCTCGACACGTAGGAGGTATAGTCCCATCCTGGGCATTACACCTGGCCAACTCTCTGGTTAGCTTATTACCAAAATCGGTCCTACCAAGTTTGTGTAATCGGTCTCACCGAGATTACGTTATGCCCTAACCCTAATGAAATCGGTCCTACCGAGTTGACATGTCGGTCCCACCGAAATGCCTAACGGTCACATTATGAACTAAATCGATCTGACCGAGTTCTCTGATTTGGTCCCAACCGAGTTTGGTAAATCGTGTGGAACAACTAGATTTTGTGTGGAGGCTATATATACCCCTCCACCCACTATTCATTCATGGAGAGAGCCATCAGAACATGCCTACACTTCCAACATGCATTTTCTGAGAGAGAACCACCTACACTTGTGTTGAGGTCAAGATATTTCACTCCAACCACATAAATCTTGATCTCTAGCCTTCTCCAAGTTGCTTTCCACTCAAATCATCTTTCCACCAAATCCAATCCTATGAAAGAGATTTGAGTGTTGGGGAGACTATCATTTGAAGCACAAGAGCAAGGACTTCATCATCAACACACCATCTATTACCTTTTGGAGAGTGGTGTCTCCTAGATTGGTTAGGTGTCACTTGGGAGCCTCCGTCAAGATTGTGGAGTTGAACCAAGGAGTTTATACACGCAAGGAGATCGCCTACTTTGTGAAGATCTACCCTAGTGAGGCAAGTCCTTCGTGGGCGATGGCCATGATGGGATAGACAAGGTTGCTTCTTCGTGGACCCTTCGTGGGTGGAGCCCTCCGTGGACTCGCGCAACCGTTATCCTTCGTGGGTTGAAGTCTCCATCAACATGGATGTACGATAGCACCACCTATCGGAACCACGCCAAAATATCTCCGTGTCTCCAATTGCGTTTGCACACTCCAATTCCATCCCTTTACATTCTTGCAAAATTGCATGCTTTACTTTCCGTTGCCCATATACTCTTGTCATGCTTGCTTGATATGTATTATGAATGATTAAACATGTGCGAAAACTCCACCTCAACTTGAAGAAATTAAAAACTACCACTTTTCTTGCTAAGAGTCTATTCACCCCCCTCTAGACACCTCTTCTCGATCCTTTCAATTGGTATCAGAGCATTGGTCTCCATTGCTTTGGTTTAATCACCATTGGAGGAAGATGGATGAGTCTACGTTGGGGAGTCTTAGACATAGAGTGCCTATACTTGATGGAGAGTAATTCCATGAGTGAAAAAATGAGATGCTTGAGATTTTCAATGAATATCATTTGAACAAGGACATTACTACTCCTTGTGCTTGCTTTGTTTATCCTTTGCATCCCACACCCGATGAGGATCTTCACATGATTCGCAATCTTAGAACTATCAATCTTATTGTTAGAGGATTGCCCAAAAAATTGATTGTTAGCTTACCTGCTCTAGATTGTGCTTACACCATATGGAGATTCCTAGAGGAACGATTCTCAAATTATTCCTTGAAAAATCTGGATGAGATTCTCCATAAGTCTATTGCCTTGAATAGGATGAGTACTAGTGATCCCAAGTTTGATGATTGCATATTTGAGCTTCGTGATCTCATGCGTTCCAAAGGAGATGTTGGAATCATTTCTGAAGTCATTAGAATTCATAGATATGAACATTGTTACGGTCATACTTCTAATGAATCACTCTCTCTAGGAATTGATCCATCACATGACGATGTGGAACATGGATACTATGATGAGGATGATGATAGTGACTATGATCTTGATGATGCGATGAGACACTTTGGTCTTATGGCTAATCTTCGTGGCTACATGGCTGGAGGAAAGGAATGGGTCCTTGATAGTGGATGTACCGATCATATGACCGGAGACAAGGATATGTTTTGTGAGCTTGCTGAAAACGACGGCCCTCAAAAGTACGCCACTTTTGGTGATAACTCAAAGGGTAAGGTGGTTGGCCTCGGTAAGGTGGCCATCTCACATGATAGCTCCATACAAAATTGTCATGCTTGTTGAATCTCTTAGCTACAATTTACTTTTCGTATCTAGACTTGCTGACTTCGGCTTCAATGTCTTATTTACTGAAATAGATTGCCAAGTGTTTCGTAGAGATAATCATAAAATGGTATTTACCAGTATTCGTAGAGGTGATCTTTACATTGTTGATTTCACTAAAAAGGCTCAACCTAGAACTTGCTTAATTGCTAAATCTTCAAAAGGCTTGTTGTGGAATAGAAGGTTAGGTCATGTGGGCATGCGAAATCTTGATAAGCTTATTAAAGGTGATCATATCCTTGGAGTAAAAGATGTTATATTTGACAAGGATAGACTTTGTAGTGCTTGTCAAGCAGGAAAACAAGTTGGAGGAAGCCACCCCGTGAAGAACATTATGACCACGAGAAGACCGCTCGAGCTACTTCACATGGATCTCTTTGGTCCCAATGCCTACAAGAGTCTTGATGGTAACTCATTTGGCCTGGTCATAGTTGATGATCTTTCATGATTTACGTGGGTGTTCTTTCTTGATGATAAATCGCAGGTCCAAAAGATCTTCAAGAACTTTGCTAGGAAGGCCCAAAATCAATTTGAAGTGAAGATCAAAAGGTTCGCAGTGACAACGGAACGGAGTTCAAGAATGCAAATGTGG
Source organism: Secale cereale (assembly GCA_902687465.1). NCBI lineage: Eukaryota > Viridiplantae > Streptophyta > Magnoliopsida > Poales > Poaceae > Secale > Secale cereale. The sequence goes on from LR738713.1 coordinate 155,965,083, forward strand.
ATACCTTTCTTGACGAAGAAGGGATTTCACACGAGTTCTCGGCTACGTACACGCCTCTGCAAAATGGAGTTGTTGAGAGGAAGAACCGGACTCTTATCGAGATGGCAAGAACGATGCTTGACGAGTACAAGACTCCAAAACATTTTTGGCCGGAAGCAGTTGAGACAGCTTGTCATGCAACCAATCGCTTGTATCTTCACAAGCTTCTCGGCAAGACGACATACGAGCTTCTGATGACCCTCAACCGTAAGGGATCTGTTGCAGCGTTTTCGATAAGTAAGAGTGTCGAACCCAACGAGGAGCAGAAGGTATTGATAAGCGATTCTGAGCAAGAAATTACTGCAAGCACTGAAAGATAAATTTTAGGGGTTTTCTCGGTATAAGCAACAGGAATGTAAAGATAAGTAATGTAAAAGGTACTGAGAGTAACAAGTGGCCCAATCCTTTCTTAGCAAAGGAGAGGCCTAGCAACTGAACTTATAAAGACTAAAGCGTTCTTGAGGACACACGGGAGGTAGTCATGTGCTTTCGCCATATTCCGTATCGATACTATGTTATGTGTTGATAAGTGTTGAGTGGGTGGATCTATGCTAGTGCACTCTCTAGACTAAGATGAATGCACTCTTATGATTAAACACCTTGCAAGCATCCGCAAATACAAGATAGAATTTAAGGCAAAAGCCTAACCATAGCAATACGATCGAGGATCCATTATTCCCTTATGCAAAAGCGTGCGAACCGGGGTTCAGGTTTCTGTCACTCCGGCAACTCACCATAAGCATTCTTTATACACAATGTATTCTCCTAGGTCCTTAATAAGGCGAAGTGTTGGGTGTTCGACTCACACAACACCACTAGTAGAATGACAACGCAACTTAAGTATCAAACAACACATATTACTTCAACATCATATGACTACTAACAACAAGACTTCCCCCATGTCCTCAAGAACTAAGGTAACTACTCACAAGACATAAAAGAGATCATGATCAGTGGGGATAAATATGTGATAAACAATCTAGACATAATAATATTTCTCCAACAAAACTCAATAGCATTCACCACAAGGTAGTAATCAACACCGATGGAGTAGAGAGGATAGGTAGTACAAGTTACAACACGAGTTGCAATGGTAAGATGAGATTTGGATGAAGATGGAGATGGTGCTGGTGTTGGGGATGATGTTGATGATGATCTCGATGATGCCCGTGATGATGGTGATGACGATGGCGACGATCTCCCCTTCCGGGAGGTGATCTCCCCGACGGAATCTGCCCATCCGAGATGCCCTTTTCTTCTCTGTAGGTTTCCGCCTCGAAGCGGCGGCGGAACTCCGTAAAAAGTCCCGTGCCTAGGGTTTTCGGGGGACGGAGAACATATATGCAAAAGGGGGCGACCAGAGGTGGGCCAGGGGCTCCAGGCGCCCCCCGGCGCGGCCAGGGGGGGCGCCCCCAGGCCGCCTGGGCACCCTGTGGCCCCCCTCTGACTGCCCTTTTGCGTGTCTTCGTTATTCTTCCGAAAAATACCTCCCGTCAATTTTCAGGTAATTTGGAGGTGTTCTTCTTCAGCAACTCAGCATCCACTTTTTCCTGCTGAATCCCGCGTCTGCTGTTTCGGTATCGGAAAGTTGCAAACTGTGTAAAATAGACCAAAACAACATAAGAACATCATCATAACGTGAAATATACCAATGAATAAGGATAAATTATAATACAAAATAGTGATGCATTTTGGACGTATCAACACCCCCAAGCTTAGACCTCGCTTGTCCCCAAGCGAATATGAACTCGGTAAACCTGTCCACAAGTTTAGAGAGTGAAGTGTCGATAAATAGAATACGGACAAGACGCATCATAGTCTCTTCACCAACTCAAATATTCTCAGCAACAATCTTCAACTCATAAGGCTCTTATGAAAGAGTGTCAACACTTATATTCGAAAGTAGGACCAAGGAAACTCATTATATCATGGCAAACATGTCCTTTGGTCAAAGAACAACAAATAATTTTAACTTTTGCTTTTGATGGGATTAATTGAAGCTTTTTGAAATAACAAGTTAATAAGCAAGAAGTGAAAGTGTTAACACGAAGGAAGATATTTGCCTTAGCTGGGCATGACAAACAACTTACTTATCAAATGATAATGTCAACAAGGATATGATATGACAAATCTTAATGCAGCTTTATATGAATGAATCCCTATCAACATCAAACGTCTGGTCTCTTTGAGAAATAGAGGGAAGTAGAAATAACTGACTCAACTTAAAACTAAAAGATAGGCCCTGCTCTAGGGTAGTAGGGAAAACTCATGTGCTATCCTCAAATCAAACAGAATGAAAACAAGTTTTTGAGAGGTGCATGATTCGTCAACGAATGCTAATAGATAACTCAAGTACTTCTTGGACTGGACAAGTTTCGAGGAACGGCTCCCGTATGAGGACGATAACATCCTCTTATTCTCCTTTGTTTATCACTGCCAAAGTTTTCTGATTTCTCATGAACAAAGCGTGAAGGAGGGTTTGTTTGTTATATTATTTTTAAGCCGGGCGCACTCAATGCCAGTTCCTTTTCGTATTATGGGTTTGCACATTATACATGCAATCCCGGGGTGAAGCTTGTCCAATTCAAAAAAGGTCATGAATTAGCTACTACTTCCTCATGAGCTAAAGCAGAGGCACAAAATAAAAGATTTTGAACATTTAAGGATAACACATAAATTATATACTTTAGGAGGTGGTAGTGGAATACCACGAGTAGGTAGGTATGGTGGACTCATATGGAAGGTATTGGCTTAAGGGTATGGACGCACAAGCAGAATTCCGCTTAGTACTGAGTTAGGCTAGCAAAGGTTTTGAAAGAGCAGACAACTGATGATGACTAAGATGCAAAGCAATATAAAGCATGATCATTGAAATAAGCATAACACATCAAGTTGTCTTCCTTGTCAACATAACACTTCAAGTATAATAACATAAAGGTTTTGGCTATGTTGATACTTTAAGAACATCATGCTTGTTTTTATGACCAAAGCTATGTTTGCCAAGATTAAATAAAGTTTCATAGCCATACCTGACATAAGGTCAATACTCTCCATAAGAATCATCATATAAGGTCGATTGCGTGAAGAGAATACCGAGTGTAGCAAAAAGGAACCGATAAACTTCTCATTAATATTCCATCATAAACGACTCCACACACACGGATACAATTCTTCACCGAAGGGGTGATAGACCTCAATGCACACACCTATCTCATATAATAACCTCCCTAGACATGATATGACTCTACTTGACTTTTGAAAGACAAAAGGTAAAAGATAAAGATACCGGGCACTCCCCCAAGCTTGGAACAAGCTAAGGGAATGCCATTACCCACGGAGATTTCGCCCATACTTGCTGGCGTTAATCACGTAGTCCTTGGCGAAACGCTTCCATGGATATCTTGCTAAAGTCTCTTGTGAGAGGCTCAGCTCCTGAATCCTGCATTCAGCACCCAAACTCATGCGCATAAATCTTAGTTCATACTCACAGTTCTGGTTATATAGATCGTTAATTTGCCCTTGGAGTTCTATAATTCTGTCTTCAGATGCGGCGACTCTTTCCCACATCTCCTTCATCTCCTTCAGAAAGTAGTTCTTCAGCTCGTTGGTGATGTCAAAGTTAGCTTCGACACCACGCTCGGTCATCTTCTTGTACTCGAAGACTTCTTGCTCCACTTCTTCCAGCTTGGCCTGGACGCTCCCCTCCTTGATAGGTCCCTTCAGATCTTCTTGATGAAGGACGCCCTCCTTCATCTGAACAACCTGAGGGTGCTTCTTCACCTCAGCGAGGTAAGGGTTGATGACGTTGACGACGAACGTGTCCTTGGGGGAACTTGGAGAAGCCATGGCACCTAAATTTAGCTGAAAGATTTCCTGGCAGAAACAGATCGAAGAGAAAACACGCGAAATCACAAGATACGTTGCCGGAACACCCCGGGCAAATATATAGGAAAAATTTATGCACAGAAAGGAAGGTAACGGACCAAAGCGGGGTCGGAGACGGGCTCCAGGGTGTCCAGGCGGCCTGCCAGCGCGGCCCAGGGGGGGGGGGGCGCCAGGGGGGCGCCTGGACTCCCTGGTGGTCGTCTCCGGCTCCACTTCGACTCGGAATTTTGCTAATTTTACAAAAACTCGTAATACAGAACTTTTATGATGTTTTGCGGTGTTTTCTTATCGTACTACATACCTTTTCTTTATTATGCTTCTGCTGGCGTCTGAAACAGGGCTGCAACATGTTCTTCGTGGGTTGTTGTGTATATTATATTCACATCAACATCGACAGGGTCTCCTGCTATGTAATGTTTAAGTCTTTGCCCATTCACAACTTGAGGTTTGGTGCCTTCAAAATTATTAATCTTAATTGCACCAGACCGATAAACTTCTTCAATATGAAATGGTCCTTCCCACCTGGAAAGTAGTTTACCTAGAGAAAACCTGAAACGGGATCTAAACAACAAAACTTTATCACCAACATTAAATTCACGTTTCAGAATCTTCCTATCATGCCACCTTTTTACCTTTTCCTTGAACATTTTAGCGCTCTCGTAAGCTTCACTTCTCCATTCATCTAGAGAAGTCAAGTTCATGAGACGCTTCTCACCAGCTAATTTTGGGTCAGCATTAAGCTCTCTAACAGCCCAGAAAGCTTTGTGCTCTAACTCTAATGGCAAATGGCAAGCCTTGCCATACACCATCTTATAGGGGGACATGCCCATGGGGTTTTTGTAAGCAGTTCTATATGCCCACAAAGCATCTCCTAACTTATTTGACCAGTCCTTTCTATTTTTGTTTACTGTCTTCTGCAAGATCAACTTAATCTCTCTATTGGTGAGCTCAACTTTCCCACTAGTTTGAGGATGATATGGTGAAGCAATTCTATGATTAACATCGTATTTGGCCAAAGCTTTTCTAAAAGCTCCGTGCGTGAAGTGTGATCCTCCATCGGTCATGAGATACCTTGGTACACCAAACCTAGGAAAAATTACATCTTTAAGCATTTTCAAAGATGTCTTGTGATCAGCACTTTCAGTGGGGATTGCTTCAACCCACTTGGTCACATAATCAACAGCTACTAAAATGTGAGTGTACTTGTGCGAAGAAGGAAAAGGACCCATAAAATCAAAACCCCAACAATCGAAAGGTTCAATCACTAGTGAGTAATTCATAGGCATCTCATTCCTTCTACTAATGTTACCAACTCTCTGACATTTATCACAGGCTAAAACATAATTTCTAGCATCTTTAAAGAGAGTAGGCCAATAAAAACCTGATTGAAGAACCTTATGTGCAGTCCTCTCACCGGCATGATGTCCTCCATAGAGACTATCATGACACCGTCTGAGAATGTCCTTCTGCTCATGTTCCGGAATGCATCTCCTCACGATCCCGTCGGGACCTTCTTTGAAAAGATGTGGGTCATCCCAGAAGTAGTGCCTCAAATCATGAAAGAACTTCTTCCTTTGCTGAAGTGTTAAACCTGGAGGCAAATACTTTGTAACAATAAAATTAGCATAATCTGCATACCAAGGGTCGGAAAGAGATTGTACTTTTACAACGGCAAGTTGCTCGTCTGGAAAACTATCGTTGACTGGGATGGGATCATGCGGTATATCTTCCATCCTTGAAAGATTGTCCGCTACCGGATTGTCTTCTCCTTTCCTATCAACAATCTGCAAATCAAATTCTTGAAGAAGGAGTACCCATCTGATAAGCCTTGGCTTGGCATCCTTCTTTGTCATAAGGTACTTAATGGCAGCATGATCAGTATGAATAATAACTTTGGAATCAACAATATACTGTCTAAATTTATCACAAGCAAAAACTACAGCTAAGAATTCCTTCTCAGTAGTAGCATAATTCCTTTGAGCACTATCAAGAGTTTTGCTAGCATAATGTATAACATTCAATTTCTTATCAACTCTTTGTCCTAAAACAGCTCCAACAGCAAAATCACTTGCATCACACATAATCTCAAAAGGTAAATTCCAGTCAGGTGGTTGTACTATAGGAGCGGTTATTAAAGCTTTCTTAAGGACTTCAAAAGCTTCCTTACAATTTTCATCAAATACAAAAGGAACGTCCTTCTGGAGAAGATTAGTGAGGGGTCTTGAGGTTTTAGAAAAGTCTTTAATAAATCTTCTATAAAAACCTGCATGACCGAGGAATCTGCGAATACCTTTGATGTCCCTTGGATAGGGCATCCTCTCAATAGCTTCGATCTTGGCTTTGTCCACTTCAATTCCCCTTTCGGAAATCTTGTGACCAAGAACAATTCCTTCATTAACCATGAAGTGGCACTTTTCCCAGTTGAGTACCAAATTTGTCTCCTCGCATCTCTGCAAAACTTTATTAAGGTTGTGAAGACAATGGTCAAAAGAAGTTCCATAGACGGAGAAATCGTCCATGAAGACTTCCATAATATCCCCGCAGAAACCATGAAAGATAGCAGACATACACCTTTGAAAAGTAGCAGGGGCATTACATAAACCAAAAGGCATACGCCTGTAAGCATAAGTACCAAAGGGACAAGTAAAAGTGGTCTTCTCTTGATCAACAGTGTTAACATGAATTTGAGAGAAGCCAGAATAACCATCGAGATAACAAAAGTGGGTATTTTTGGATAACCTTTCAAGCATTTGGTCGATGAACGGCAACGGGTAGTGATCCTTCCTGGTTGCCTTGTTCAACTTCCTGTAATCAATACACATTCTATATCCAATAATAATTCTCTGAGGTATTAGTTCATTTTTATCATTAGGAACCACAGTTGTACCTCCTTTCTTAGGAACACAATGTACCGGACTTACCCACTTACTGTCAGCTATAGGGTAGATAATACCTGCGGCTAGAAGCTTGAGAATCTCAGTTCTCACGACATCCATCATCTTCGGGTTCAACCGTCGTTGATGATCAACAACTGGTTTAGCATCAGGCTCAAGGTTGATAGTATGTTGATAGATAGATGGACTAATCCCCTTAAGGTCATCAAGGGTGTAGCCAATTGCGCCTCGGTGTTTATGAAGTACTTCCAATAATCGCTCTTCTTCATATCCTGAAAGGTTAGAATTGATAATAACAGGATATACTTTCTTTTCATCTAAATAAGCATACTTGAGCGTATCGGGAAGAGGTTTAAGATCGAACACCGGGTCTTCTTTCGGTTTTGATAAAATTCCCAAAGGTTCAACCGGAAGGTTGTGCTTCAGGATAGCAGGCTGCCTCAAGAATATTTCATCTAGTTCATTTCTTTCCTGCATATGCAAATCATTCTCGTGGTCCTCCATGTATTGCTGCAAAGGATCATCAGGGGGAATAGCAATAGAGGCAATACTTTCAATAATTTTATCATCACTAGGTAAATCAGTACCACGAGGCTGCTTAGAGAACTTAGAAAAGTTAAATTCATATGGCTCACCATCGAATTCAACAGAAACTTTACCTTTCTTGCAATCTATTATAGCTCCACAAGTTCTAAGAAAAGGTCTACCAAAAATGATTGGACAAAAATTGTCCCTGGCTGAACCAAGTACCAGAAAGTCGGTAGGGTATTTTACCTTTCCACATAGGACTTCAACGTCCCTCACAATTCCGATAGGAGAGATAGTTGATCTATTTGCAAGAAGAAAAGTAACATCAACTTCTTCAAGTTCACAAGGGGAAATCTCACCGATGATTTCTTCATAGAGTGAATAAGGAATAACACTTGCACTCGATCCCAAATCGCATAGCCCATAATAATTGTGATCTCCTATTTTAACAGATACCACCGGAGTACCTAAAATTGGGCCTTTGTTCTTGGCTGTGACAAGGTTAGTGGAAACAGCACAAAAAGTTATATTGGAATCCAAAACATCATCAGTAGCAAGGTCTTTAATCAATGCAACTTGAGGATCGACCCTGATCTGGTCCTCAGGTTCATCAACTCTTCTCTCACTTTTATTTATTATGCCTGTTACGAGAGAGTGTTCCTTTATCCTTGTGGGAAAAGGAGGCTTTTCATATATGACTGCAGGCAAAATAGGCTCAGCAACATAAATATCAATAGGTGGTTCTTTAAAAGGTGAATGGTGCTGGTCTCTATTCTTTTTAAAAGCATCAACGTGAGAGGCAAAATTCTTACATAAATCAATCACTAGATGGGAATCAAGACCAATCTTAGAGCAAAAGGTATTGAAGTAATCAATTTCCACATAGCTCTCAATATAATCATGTTCATAATTTATAGCGGGTTCAATACCTTTATCAATTTCCCAATCTTCAGTATTCCTTTGGATTCTTTCAAGGAGATCCCACCTTTCCTCAACGCTCTTCTTCTGAAATACCCCACTAGAGGAGGCATCCAGCATCTCCTTATCCTGACGAGAAAGCCTGGCATAAAAATTTGTAAGTATAATTTCCTTGGGAAGCTTATGAATTGGGCATTTGAGCATTAGAGACTTCAGTCTCCCCCAAGCTTGAGCAATGCTTTCTCCGTCACGAGACCTAAAGTTATATATATAATTCCTGTCTCGATGAATTTCATGAAGAGGATAAAACTTAGTATAGAAAAGAGACATAAGCTCCTGCCAGTCCAGCAAATGTGAGTTATCGAGAAGCCCATACCAATGTGAAGCTTTATCTATAAGGGATACGGCAAACAATTTCCTCATGACAAACTCCCTCGATACACCTGCAAGCTTAAATAATGAACATAGTCGTGACAAATATAGCAAGTGCTCACCGGGATGTCTGTCTCCTTCATAACGATTAGCCAAAACATAATTGATAATGCCAGCTGGTATTTTGTAAGGCATAATTTCAGTAGGGGGAGGATCAACCACCACAGGTGTGGGGTGTCTTCCCGCAAGCAACGCTCCAATAATAGGGTTATCCATAGGGACAAAGAACATCAATAGCAAAAATAAAAAACAGAATTATATAAAAAAAAAACTTTCTTACCAGTTTCACTTTACCAATAGTGCTACGCTCCCCGGCAACGGCGCCAGAAAACGTTACTTGATGACCCTCAACCGTAAGGGATCTGTTGCAGCCTTTTCGATAAGTAAGAGTGTCGAACCCAACGAGGAGCAGAAGGTATTGATAAGCGATTCTGAGCAAGAAATTACTGCAAGCACTGAAAGATAACTTTTAGGGGTTTTCTCGGTATAAGCAACAGGAATGTAAAGATAAGTAATGTAAAAGGTACTGAGAGTAACAAGTGGCCCAATCCTTTCTTAGCAAAGGAGAGGCCTAGCAACTAAACTTATAAAGACTAAAGCGTTCTTGAGGACACACGGGAGGTAGTCATGTGCTTTCGCCATATTCCGTATCGATACTATGTTATGTGTTGATAAGTGTTGAGTGGGTGGATCTATGCTAGTGCACTCTCTAGACTAAGATGAATGCACTCTTATGATTAAACACCTTGCAAGCATCCGCAAATACAAGATAGAATTTAAGGCAAAAGCCTAACCATAGCAATACGATCGAGGATCCATTATTCCCTTATGCAAAAGCGTGCGAGCTGGGGTTCAGGTTTCTGTCACTCCGGCAACCCACCATAAGCATTCTTTATACACAATGTATTCTCCTAGGTCCTTAATAAGGCGAAGTGTTGGGTGTTCGACTCACACAACACCACTAGTAGAATGACAACACAACTTAAGTATCAAACAACACATATTACTTCAACAGCATATGACTACTAACAACAAGACTTCCCCCATGTCCTCAAGAAATAAGGTAACTACTCACAAGACATAAAAGAGATCATGATCAGTGGGGATAAATATGTGATAAACAATCTGGACATAATAATATTTCTCCAACAAAACTCAATAGCATTCACCACAAGGTAGTAATCAACACCGATGGAGTAGAGAGGATAGGTAGTACAAGTTACAACACGAGTTGCAATGGTAAGATGAGATTTGGATGAAGATGGAGATGGTGCTGGTGTTGGGGATGATGTTGATGATGATCTCGATGATGCCCGTGATGATGGTGATGACGATGGCGACGATCTCCCCTTCCGGGAGGTGATCTCCCCGGCGGAATCTGCCCACCGGAGATGCCCTTTTCTTCTCTGTAGGTTTCCGCCTCGAAGCGGCGGCGGAACTCCGTAAAAAGTCCCATGCCTAGGGTTTTCGGGGGACGGAGAACATATATGCAAAAGGGGGCGACCAGAGGTGGGCCAGGGGCTCCAGGCGCCCCCCCCGGCGCGGCCAGGGGGGGGGGGGCGCCCCCAGGCCGCCTGGGCACCCTGTGGCCCCCCTCTGACTCCCCTTTTGCGTGTCTTCGTTATTCTTCCGAAAAATACCTCCCGTCAATTTTCAGGTAATTTGGAGGTGTTCTTCTTCAGCAACTCAGCATCCACTTTTTCCTGCTGAATCCTGCATCTGCTGTTTCGGTATCAGAAAGTTGCAAACTGTGTAAAATAGACCAAAACAACATAAGAACATCATCATAACGTGAAATATACCAATGAATAAGGATAAATTATAATACAAAATAGTGATGCATTTTGGACGTATCAGCTTCTCACCTATAACAAACCCCAAGTTGGATACTTTTGAGTATTCGTCTCAAAGTGCTACATTCTTGATAAACATCGTCGTTCTAAATTCGCTCCTAAATCTCATGAAGGTTTCCTACTTGGTTATGGCTCAAAATCTCACACTTATCGTGTTTACAACAATTCTACCCGAAAGGTTGAAGAGACGGTAGATGTGAAGTTTGATGAATCTAACGGCTCGCAAGTAGAGCATTTGCCAATTGATGTAGGAGATAAAGATCCTTCGGAAGCAATTCAAGACTTGTCTATTGGCAAGATTCGTCCAACGGAGGTGAAAGAGAGTACTTCGTCCGTCCATGTGGAAGCTTCTACCTCACGACAAGGTGAACCAAGACTTGATATGGGAGCATCCACAAGTGGGACACACCAAGTTGAAGAAAACGAGGAAGTACACCAAGATGAACCTCATCAACCTCCTTCTCCACCACGATAAGGGAACGACAACGTCAACAATGAAGAAGGCCAAGAAGAAGAACAAGAGTATGAAGAAGATGTTCCACCCCGATCGAAACAAAAGCTCTCATGAGTTTGAGCAAGAGTCGCCAGAGACCATCCCGTCGAACAAATCTACAATGATATCCAAACCAGGAGAATCACTCGCTCCAAAACTCGTTTGGCTAACTTTTGCGAACATTATTCATTCATCTCTAGCATTGAACCTATGAAGGTTGAAGAAGCATTGGAAGATCCGGATTGGATAAATGCCATGCACGAAGAACTACGCAACTTTGAGAGAAATCAAGTGTGGACATTGATCGAGAAGCCCGACAACAACCACAATGTCACTGGTACCAAATGGGTGTTTCGCAACAAGCAAGACGAAGATGGCCAAGTCGTCCGCAACAAAGCACGTCTCGTCGCCCAAGGCTACACTCAAGTTGAAGGTATGGACTACGGTGAGACATATGCCCCTGTTGCTAGACTTGAGTCCATTCGCATCATACTTGCTTATGCTAATCACCATGATATCACCTTGTACCAAATGGACATTAAAAGTGCTTTTCTAAATGGTGAAATTGAGGAGGAAGTTTATGTTAAACAACCTCCCGGCTTTGTCAATCCTAAGAAACCCGATCATGTTTACAAACTTCACAAAGCTCTTTATGGTCTTAAACAAGCTCCTAGAGTGTGGTATAAATGCTTGACCAAGTTCCTTATTAAAAAAGGCTTTGAGATTGGTAAAATAGATTCTAATCTTTTTACTAAAAGGGTTAATGGTTAATTATTTGTGTGCCAAATTTATGTTGATGATATAATATTTGGTTCGACTAATCCTCATTTTAGTGAGAAGTTTGGAAAGCTTATGCCGAAGAAGTTTGAGATGTCTATGATGAGTGAACTCAAATTCTTTCTTGGTTTGCAAATCAAGCAAACTAAGGAAGGTACCTTTGTCTCTCAAACAAAGTACACCAAGGACTTATTCAAGAAGTTCAATATGCAAGAATGCAAAGGTATGAATACACCCATGCCTACTAGTGGACATCTTGATTTGGCTAAGGACGATGAACCGGTTGATCAAAAGGTTTACCGCTCTATGATTGGTTCCTTACTATATCTATGTGCATCCCGTCCCAATATCATGCTAAGTGTGTGCATGTGTGCACAATATCAAGCGGCCCCTAAAGAATGTCATCTTAAGGCTGTGAAAAGGATAGTGAGATTCTTAATACATACACCAAATTTTGGCATTTGGTATCCTAAGAGGTCCTCTTTTGATCTTGTTGGCTACTCCGATTCGGACTATGCCGGAGACAAGGTTGATAGAAAGTCCACTTCGGGTACTTGTAAATTTCTTGCTAGATCTCTTGTGTCTTGGTCCTCCAAGAAACAAAACTCGATATCCTTATCCACCACCTAAGCGGAATACATTGCCGCTGGATCATGTTGTGCTCAATTACTTTGGATGACCCAAACTCTTAAAGATTATGGATATATGTGAAACATGTTCCATTGCTTTGTGACAATGAAAGTGCTATTAAGATTGCTCACAATCCCGTCCAACATTCTCGAACTAAGCATATTGAAGTTCGTCATCATTTCATTCGAGATCATGTTGCTAAAGGGGACATTAATCTTAAGCATATTTGAAACGATAAGCAATTGGCGGATATATTCACCAAACTACTTGATGAGAAAGTCTTTTGCCGATTGAGAGGTGAATTGAACATCATTGATGCTTGAAACTTGGAGTAGTAACTCCATTTGGATACTTTCAAGGCATGTGCCTATGACTAATCCTTGACCTTTTCTCTTATGATGTTGATCATATGTCTTGGATACATATGTACCCTTGCATGCTATCTAACCCTTGTAGGTACTTGGATGAATCTAAATCCATGGGATTGCAACTCACTCACATCTTGAGCAATCTCTACATCACCAAGTCCCTACACCGTGGTGGTTGAAGACAAGGAAGCATGAAACCCTTCAACATATCCTTTGACAAATTCTATATATCATTTGGTATCAAATATCATGATTGTCACTTTGGATGCACAAATGCTTTTCCTTGCAAGACTAACCCATGTAGGTAGATGAACTCAAATCCAAGTGGTGCTCCCAATTCTTGATGAGCTAATCAACCTTGAGCAACCCACACAAGTTCAACTACATGATCAAGATCAACACCACCACCCAAGGTATGTTATTCCATCTTAGAGAAGCTTTACCCCAAGACATGGGTCAAAGCAACTCAACAAGATGAGAATACATCAAATGCTTAAACGAAAAATGGTAACCCCATTTTGAGCTTAAACGATGAGTATGAC
>LR738713.1:155982451-155999704 GCA_902687465.1 Secale cereale
CTGGGGTTCAGGTTTCTGTCACTCCGGCAACCCACCATAAGCATTCTTTATACACAATGTATTCTCCTAGGTCCTTAATAAGGCGAAGTGTTGGGTGTTCGACTCACACAACACCACTAGTAGAATGACAACACAACTTAAGTATCAAACAACACATATTACTTCAACAGCATATGACTACTAACAACAAGACTTCCCCCATGTCCTCAAGAAATAAGGTAACTACTCACAAGACATAAAAGAGATCATGATCAGTGGGGATAAATATGTGATAAACAATCTGGACATAATAATATTTCTCCAACAAAACTCAATAGCATTCACCACAAGGTAGTAATCAACACCGATGGAGTAGAGAGGATAGGTAGTACAAGTTACAACACGAGTTGCAATGGTAAGATGAGATTTGGATGACGATGGAGATGGTGCTGGTGTTGGGGATGATGTTGATGATGATCTCGATGATGCCCGTGATGATGGTGATGACGATGGCGACGATCTCCCCTTCCGGGAGGTGATCTCCCCGGCGGAATCTGCCCACCGGAGATGCCCTTTTCTTCTCTGTAGGTTTCCGCCTCGAAGCGGCGGCAGAACTCCGTAAAAAGTCCCATGCCTAGGGTTTTCGGGGGACGGAGAACATATATGCAAAAGGGGGCGACCAGAGGTGGGCCAGGGGCTCCAGGCGCCCCCCCGGCGCGGCCAGGGGGGGGGGGGCGCCCCCAGGCCGCCTGGGCACCCTGTGGCCCCCCTCTGACTCCCCTTTTGCGTGTCTTCGTTATTCTCCCGAAAAATACCTCCCGTCAATTTTCAGGTAATTTGGAGGTGTTCTTCTTCAGCAACTCAACATCCACTTTTTCCTGCTGAATCCTGCATCTGCTGTTTCGGTATCGGAAAGTTGCAAACTGTGTAAAATAGACCAAAACAACATAAGAACATCATCATAACGTGAAATATACCAATGAATAAGGATAAATTATAATACAAAATAGTGATGCATTTTGGACGTATCAGCTTCTCACCTATAACAAACCCCAAGTTGGATACTTTTGAGTATTCGTCTCAAAGTGCTACATTCTTGATAAACATCGTCGTTCTAAATTCGCTCCTAAATCTCATGAAGGTTTCCTACTTGGTTATGGCTCAAACTCTCACACTTATCGTGTTTACAACAATTCTACCCGAAAGGTTGAAGAGACGGTAGATGTGAAGTTTGATGAATCTAACGGCTCGCAAGTAGAGCATTTGCCAATTGATGTAGGAGATAAAGATCCTTCGGAAGCAATTCAAGACTTGTCTATTGGCAAGATTCGTCCAACGGAGGTGAAAGAGAGTACTTCGTCCGTCCATGTGGAAGCTTCTACCTCACGACAAGGTGAACCAAGACTTGATATGGGAGCATCCACAAGTGGGACACACCAAGTTGAAGAAAACGAGGAAGTACACCAAGATGAACCTCATCAACCTCCTTCTCCACCACGATAAGGGAACGACAACGTCAACAATGAAGAAGGCCAAGAAGAAGAACAAGAGTATGAAGAAGATGTTCCACCCCGATCGAAACAAAAGCTCTCATGAGTTTGAGCAAGAGTCGCCAGAGACCATCCCGTCGAACAAATCTACAATGATATCCAAACCAGGAGAATCACTCGCTCTAAAACTCGTTTGGCTAACTTTTGCGAACATTATTCATTCATCTCTAGCATTGAACCTATGAAGGTTGAAGAAGCATTGGAAGATCCGGATTGGATAAATGCCATGCACGAAGAACTACGCAACTTTGAGAGAAATCAAGTGTGGACATTGATCGAGAAGCCCGACAACAACCACAACGTCACTGGTACCAAATGGGTGTTTTGCAACAAGCAAGACGAAGATGGCCAAGTCGTCCGCAACAAAGCACGTCTCGTCGCCCAAGGCTACACTCAAGTTGAAGGTATGGACTACGGTGAGACATATGCCCCTGTTGCTAGACTTGAGTCCATTCGCATCATACTTGCTTATGCTAATCACCATGATATCACCTTGTACCAAATGGACATTAAAAGTGCTTTTCTAAATGGTGAAATTGAGGAGGAAGTTTATGTTAAACAACCTCCCGGCTTTGTCAATCCTAAGAAACCCGATCATGTTTACAAACTTCACAAAGCTCTTTATGGTCTTAAACAAGCTCCTAGAGTGTGGTATAAATGCTTGACCAAGTTCCTTATTAAAAAAGGCTTTGAGATTGGAAAAATAGATTCTAATCTTTTTACTAAAAGGGTTAATGGTTAATTATTTGTGTGCCAAATTTATGTTGATGATATAATATTTGGTTCGACTAATCCTCATTTTAGTGAGAAGTTTGGAAAGCTTATGCCGAAGAAGTTTGAGATGTCTATGATGAGTGAACTCAAATTCTTTCTTGGTTTGCAAATCAAGCAAACTAAGGAAGGTACCTTTGTCTCTCAAACAAAGTACACCAAGGACTTATTCAAGAAGTTCAATATGCAAGAATGCAAAGGTATGAATACACCCATGCCTACTAGTGGACATCTTGATTTGGCTAAGGACGATGAACCGGTTGATCAAAAGGTTTACCGCTCTATGATTGGTTCCTTACTATATCTATGTGCATCCCGTCCCAATATCATGCTAAGTGTGTGCATGTGTGCACAATATCAAGCGGCCCCTAAAGAATGTCATCTTAAGGCTGTGAAAAGGATAGTGAGATTCTTAATACGTACACCAAATTTTGGCATTTGGTATCCTAAGAGGTCCTCTTTTGATCTTGTTGGCTACTCCGATTCGGACTATGCCGGAGACAAGGTTGATAGAAAGTCCACTTTTCGGGTACTTGTAAATTTCTTGCTAGATCTCTTGTGTCTTGGTCCTCCAAGAAACAAAACTCGATATCCTTATCCACCACCTAAGCGGAATACATTGCCGCTGGATCATGTTGTGCTCAATTACTTTGGATGACCCAAACTCTTAAAGATTATGGATATATGTGAAACATGTTCCATTGCTTTGTGACAATGAAAGTGCTATTAAGATTGCTCACAATCCCGTCCAACATTCTCGAACTAAGCATATTGAAGTTCGTCATCATTTCATTCGAGATCATGTTGCTAAAGGGGACATTAATCTTAAGCATATTCGAAACGATAAGCAATTGGCGGATATATTCACCAAACTACTTGATGAGAAAGTCTTTTGCCGATTGAGAGGTGAATTGAACATCATTGATGCTTGAAACTTGGAGTAGTAACTCCATTTGGATACTTTCAAGGCATGTGCCTATGACTAATCCTTGACCTTTTCTCTTATGATGTTGATCATATGTCTTGGATACATCTGTACCCTTGCATGCTATCTAACCCTTGTAGGTACTTGGATGAATCTAAATCCATGGGATTGCAACTCACTCACATCTTGAGCAATCTCTACATCACCAAGTCCCTACACCGTGGTGGTTGAAGACAAGGAAGCATGAAACCCTTCAACATATCCTTTGACAAATTCTATATATCATTTGGTATCAAATATCATGATTGTCACTTTGGATGCACAAATGCTTTTCCTTGCAAGACTAACCCATGTAGGTAGATGAACTCAAATCCAAGTGGTGCTCCCAATTCTTGATGAGCTACATCAACCTTGAGCAACCCACACAAGTTCAACTACATGATCAAGATCAACACCACCACCCAAGGTATGTTATTCCATCTTAGAGAAGCTTTACCCCAAGACATGGGTCAAAGCAACTCAACAAGATGAGAATACATCAAATGCTTAAACGAAAAATGGTAACCCCATTTTGAGCTTAAACGATGAGTATGACTGATGATCAAGAGTTTTCACTTGACTCCTTAGTCAATGTACTCTAACATAGGTGACTTTGTCACCGCCTAATTCTAGATGAAGTTCTCTAGTGTTTCTCTAAGTTTGTGCATTTGTTCCTTGCATTTTGTCCCTCTTCTTTTAAACAAAAAAAAACTTCACCTAGATTTTCTTTTCTCTGTTTTGTTCTGCATTTTTTGCATCCAATTCATTGCAAATCCTTCAGTTAATTCCTTGCAAATCTATGTGAGATCTTATTTGCCTAGTGAGCTGAGGTGACTATTGCTCTTTTTCTATGTTGAACTCGGTCGCACCGGTTTGTCACTTTCGGTCCAACCGAACCCGTTCGGTGCAACCGAAGAACACAACTCGGTGTCACCGATTTCACTGCAGAAAAGACAATTTGCCACTTGTTTCTGCACTTTTGTTCCAGCTCCACTCAATGATTCTTGTCCTCTACCAGCATCACATTTTATATGCTGCTCTGCTCTGTGACTCAAGGACCAAACCTATTTTGACTCACACTCCAGAAGACCCCTTCTTGGAAATTGATGTCAAAGGGGAAGAGAGCGTTCACATCAAAGCTTAATGAGAGAATGCTTCAAACAAGGGGAGAGAGGAATCACATGCCCTAGATGCTTGGTGTTCAAGAGGAGAGAAGTCACATGTATTTAAGAGGAGAAAGGCATGTCTATGTTATGTCTCTGCGATCTCATCTATTTTTGTTCTCCTCTGATTCCGTTTCCCTACTCTCTTTGTTGGAAATATGCCCTAGAGGCAATAATAAAAGTATTATTCATATATTTCCTTGTTCATGATAATTGTCTGCTATTCATGCTTGAATTGTATTGTACGAAAACAGTGATACATGTGTGAATATATAGACCACAATGAGTCCCTGGTAAGCCTCTAGTTACTAGCTCGTTGATCAACAGATGGTCACGGTTTCCTGACCATGGACATGGGATGTCAGTGATAACGGGATCACATCATTAGGAGAATGATGTGATGGATAAGACCCAAACCTGAGCCTAGCACGAGATCGTTTAGTTCGTAATGCATAAGCTTTTCCGGTGTCAAGTATTTATTCCTTAGACCATGAGGTTGTGCAGCTCCCGGATACCGTAGGAATAATTTGGGTGTGCCAAACGTCACAACGTAACTGGGTGGCTATAAAGGTACGCAACGGGTATCTCCGAAAGTGTCTGTTGAGTTGGTACGAACCGAGACTGGGATGTTGTCACTCCGTATGACGGAGAGGTACCTCTGGGCCCTCTCGGTAAGACATCATCATAATGAGCTCAAGATGACTAAGGAGTTAGTCACGGGATGATGGATTACGGAACGAGTAAAGAGACCTGCCATGACGAGATTGAACAAGGTATCGGGCATACCGACGATCGAATCTCGGGCAAGTACCGTACCGATAGACAAAGGAAATAACATACGGGATTGAGTGAATCCTTGACACAGTGGTGCATCCAATGATATCATCGAGGAACACGTGGGAACCAACATGGGTATCCAGATCCCGCTGTTGGTTATTGACCGGAGAGTCATCTCGGTCATGTCTGCGTGTCTCCCGAACCCGTAGGGTCTACACACTTAAGGTTCGGTGACGCTAGGGTTGTAGAGATACATGCACATGGAAACCCGAATGTTGTTCGGAGTCCCGGATGAGATCCCGGACGTCACGAGGAGTTCCGGAAGGGTCCGGAGGTAAAGAATGATATATAGGAAGTCCAGTTGTAAGGGCACTTTTCTCCCTAATGGTTTTGGTGATTGATGACAATACTCTTGCGGACTAATCGTGTGCTGTAAGCTCATACAGGTATATCTCTCTTATGGCGCAAGACGATTGATTGCCCCTCGGATCCCATGAAGGACGGTGTTTTCTTTTTGCTCCCTGTAGGTGGCATTGAGTAATAGGAAAGCCGTACTATTAAGAGGGGGTCCGCGTCGGAAAGGTTTGGGGTAGAATCAACACGTACACATCCTTCTCCTTCACTTCCTTTCCTTACTTCTCTGGAGGTCCAACCGGTCTTTCTTTCGTTGTGGCAATTCTGTGGCTTCTGTACTGATCTTCTGCCAAGCATGCGGTAGTACCGCTTTGCCAAGCGGTAGTACCGCACAGGTACACGGTAGTACCGCTTGCCGACACGGTAGTACCGCTCCCGCGGTAGTACCGCGTCCCCATGCGGTAGTACCGTGTATCTGGGCCTGGCACTGGAGTCTAAGTATAAGAAGTGGATGCGGAAGTAATTTTTTACTTCCGCATACCGCACGGTAGTACCGTTTAGCTTAAGCGGTAGTACCGCTTAGCCTAAGCGGTAGTACCGTGTCGCATTTTGCTACTTCCGTTTTCCCCTGCGGATGTAGCCACGGATGTAATTTATTTCATCCGTGGCTATATCAGGTCTCGATATTTTTGCCTTGGCGGTAGTACCGCTTCCCAAGCGGTAGTACCGCTCAGCCTGCGGTAGTACCGCTCGTAAGTTGCGGTACTACCGCTCTCTGCGGGCTGAAACCTCAAATAACGGTTGGATTTGTCCCCCCACTATATATAGGGGGTCTTCTTCTCCAAGGAGACTTACCTCTTCCCCCACTACTCCATTGTTGCTCCAAAAGCTCCATTTCCGCCCGATCTCTCTCCCTAGCCAATCAAACTTGTTGATTTGCTCGGGATTGCTTGAGGAGGCATCGATCTACACTTCCACCAAGAGATATTTGATTCTCCCCACTAATCCCTTGCGGATCTTGTTACTCTTGGGTGTTTGAGCACCCTAGACGGTTGAGGTCACCTCGAAGCCATAGTCCATTGTGGTGAAGCTTCGTGGTTTGTTGGGAGCCTCCAAGTTGTGGAGATTGCCCCAACCTTGTTTGTAAAGGTTCGGTTGCCGCCTTCAAGGGCACCACTAGTGGAATCACGGCACCTTGCATCGTGTGAGGGCGTGAGGAGATTACGGTGGCCCTAGTGGCTTCTTGGGGAGCATTGTGCCTCCACACCGCTCCAACGGAGACGTACTTCCCCTCAAAGGGAAGGAACTTCGGAAACACATCCTCGTCTCCTTCGGTTCTACTTGTGGTTATTTCTTACCTTTACTCTTGCATGCTTTACTTGTTTAATTCCTATAGCATGCTTGTGTAGTTGTTGGGCTTATTGTCATTAGTTGTCTTCATAGTAGTTTATCTAGACAACTTATTTTATCGCCTTATTTTAATTGGTTAAGAAAAGCTAAAAATTGTTAGTTGCCTATTCACCCCCCCCTCTAGTCAACCATATCGATCCTTTCACCAGTTTCGGCCATCAGGTGAACTCCGGGGGTCACCGGGAGTGTCCCGTGACCACCGGAGGGGTCCCGGGGGTCCACCGGGTGGGGCCACCCATCCCGGTGGGTCTCCTAGGCCGCAAGGGGGAAGGGGCCAGCCCCTGGTGGGCTGGCGCACCACATGGCCCCCCCTCCATGCGCCTAGGGTTGAAACCCTAGGGGGAGGGGGCGCCCCCATGCCTTGGGGGGCAAGTCTACCCCCCTTGGCCGCCGCCCCACCCTGGAGATCTGATCTCCCAGGGCCGGCGCCCCCTGCCCCTATATATAGTGGGGGGGGGGGGAGGGAGAGGGCAGCCTCACCCCAAGCCTCTGGCGCCTCTCCCCCCTCCCGTCACACTTCCTACTCCTCCCGCAGGGCGCCGGCGAAGCCCTGCAGCTTTTCCTGTTGCATCCACCACCACGCCGTCGTGCTGCTGGATCTCCGTCAACCTCTCCTCCCCCCTTGCTGGATCAAGAAGGAGGAGACATCGCTGTACCGTACGTGTGTTGAACGCGGAGGTGCCGTCCGTTCGGCGCTAGGATCATCGGTGACGAAGAACGCGAAGAGTACGACTACTTCATCCACGGTCCTTCGAACGCTTCCGCTCCCGATCTACAAAGGGTATGTAGATGCACTCCTTTATGCTCGTTGCTAGATGACTCCTTAGATTGATCTTGGTGAAAGCGTAGAATTTTTTTGAATTCTGCTACGTTCCCCAACAGTGGCATCTGAGCTAGGTCTTTTGCGTAGCATCTTGCACGAGTAGAACACAAACAAGTTGTGGGCGTTGAGTTTGCTCAATTTTCTTACCGTTACTAGTCCTATCTTGATTCGGCGGCATCGTGGGACGAAGCGTCCCGGACCGACCTTACACGTACGCTTACGTGAGACTGGTTCCACCAACAAACATGCACTAGTTGCATAAGGTGGCTGGCGGGTGTCTGTCTCTCCCACTTTAGTCGGATCGGATTCGATGAACAGGGTCCTTATGAAGGGTAAATAGAAATTGACAAATCACGTTGTGGCTTTTGCGTAGGTAATAAACGTTCTTGCTAGAAAACCTATAGAAGCCACGTAAAACTTGCAACAACAATTAGAGGTCGTCTAACTTGTTCTTGCAGCATGTGCTATGTGATGTGGTATGGCCAAGAAGATGTGATGAATGATATATGTGATGTATGAGATTGATCATGTTCTTGTAATAGGGAATCACGACTTGCATGTCGATGATAATGACAACCGGCAGGAGCCATAGGAGTTGTATTAATTATTGTATGACCTGCGTGTCACTGAATAACGCCATGTAATTACTTTACTTTATTGCTAAACGTTAGCCATAGTAGTAGAAGTAATAGTTGGCATGACGACTTCATGAAGACACGATGATGGAGATCATGATGATGGAGATCATGGTGTCGAGCCGGTGACAAAGATGATCATGGTGCCCCGAAGATGGAGATCGAAGGAGCAAGATGATATTGGCCATATCATGTCACTTTATTTGATTGCATGTGATGTTTATCATGTTTATGCATCTTGTTTACTTAGAACGACGGTAGTAAATAAGATGATCTCTCACTAAAATTTCAAGAATTGTGTTTCCCCTAACTGTGCACCGTTGCTAAGGATCGTTGTTCCGAAGCACCACGTGATGATCGGGTGTGATAGGCTCTAACGTTCGCATACGACGGGTGTAAGCCAGATTTACACATGCAATACACTTAGGGTTCACTTGACGAGCCTAGCATGTACAGACATGGCCTCGGAACACGGAAGACCGAAAGGTCGAACATGAGTCGTATAGAAGATACGATCAACATGAAGATGTTCACCGTTGATGACTAGTCCGTCTCACGTGATGATCGGACACGGGCTAGTCGATTCGGATCATGTGTCACTTAGATGACTAGAGATATGTCAATCTGAGTGGGAGTTCATTAAAATTTGATTAGATGAACTTAATTATCATGAACTTAGTCTAAAAATCTTTACAATATGTCTTGTAGATCAAATGGCCCACGCTCAAGTTGCCCTCAATTTCAACGCGTTCCTAGAGAAAACCAAGCTGAAAGACGATGGTAGCAACTATACGGATTGGGTCCGTTACCTGAGGATTATCCTCATAGCTGCCAAGAGATCATATGTCCTTGAAGCACCGCTAGGTGATGCACCCGTTCTCCCAGCGACCCAAGACGTTATGAACGCCTGGTTACTCCCTGGTTCAGTGCGGCATGCTTTACAGCTTAGAGTCGGGGTTCCAAACGCGTTTTGAGCACCACAGAGCATATGAGATGTTCCAAGAGCTGAAATTGGTTTTCCAAGCTCATGCCCGAGTCGAGAGATATGACGTCTCCGACGCATTCTACAGTTGTAAGATGGAGGAGAATAGTTCTGTCAGCGAGCACATACTCAAGTTGTCTGGGTTGCACAACCGCTTGTCTCAGTTGGGAATGAATCTCCTAGACGAAGCGGTCGTTGACAGAATCCTCCAGTTGCTCGTACCTAGATACAAGAGCTTAGTGTTAAACTTCAATATGCAGGGGATGGAGAGGTCCATTCCCGAGGTGTATTCAATGCTGAAATCAGCGGAGGTGGATATCAAGAAAGAACATCAAGTGTTGATGGTCAATAAAACCGCTAAGTTCAAGAAAGGCAAGGGTAAGAAGAACTTCAAGAAGGACGACAAAGGAGTTGTCGCGCCCGGTAAGCCAGTTGCCGGGAAGAAGCCAAAGAATGGACCCAATCCTGAAACTCAGTGTTTTCATTGCAAGGGAACGGGTCACTAGAAGCGGAACTGTCCCAAATACTTAGCAGACAAGAAGGCCGGCAATGTCAAAGGTATATATGATATACATGTTATTGATGTGTACCTTACCAACGCTCGCTGTAGCTCCTGGGTATTTGATACCGGTGCAGTTGCTCACATTTGTAACTCAAAGCAGGAGCTGCTGAATAAGCGGAGACTGGCGAAGGACGAGCTGACGATGCGCGTCGGGAATGGTTCCAAGGTCGATGTGATCGCCGTCGGCATGCTACCTCTACATCTACCCTCGGGATTAGTTTTAAACCTCAATAATTGTTATTTAGTACCAGCTTTGAGCATGAACATTGTATCTGGATCTCGTTTGATGCGAGATGGCTACTCATTTAAATCCGAGAATAATGGTTGTTCTATTTATTTGAGAGATATGTTTTATGGTCATGCCCCGCTGGTCAATGGTTTATTTTTGATGAATCTCGAACGTGATGATACACATATTCATAGTGTAGATGCCAAAAGATGTAAAGTTGATAATGATAGTCCCACATACTTGTGGCATTGCCGCCTTGGTCATATTGGTGTCAAGCGTATGAAGAAGCTCCATACAGATGGACTTCTAGAGTCTCTTGATTATGAATCATTTGACACGTGCGAACCATGCCTCTTGGGCAAGATGACCAAGAATCCGTTCTCCGGAACAATGGAGCGAGCAACCAACTTGTTGGAAATCATACATACCGATGTGTGCGGTCCAATGAGTGTTGAGGCTCGCGGAGGCTATCGTTATGTTCTCACCCTCACAGATGACTTGAGTAGATATGGGTATATCTATTTGATGAAACACAAGTCTGAGACCTTTGAAAAGTTCAAGGAATTTCAGAATGAAGTTGAGAATCAACGTGACAGAAAAATAAAATTCTTGCGATCGGATCGTGGGGGTGAATATTTAAGTCATGAATTTGGCACACACCTTAGGAACTGTGGAATTGTTTCACAATTGACAGCGCCCGGAACACCTCAGCGTAACGGTGTGTCCGAACGTCGAAATCGTACCCTGTTGGACATGGTGCGATCTATGATGTCTCTCACCGACTTACCGCTATCTTTTTGGGGTTATGCTTTAGAGACTGCCGCATTCACTTTAAATAGGGCTCCGTCGAAATCCGTTGAGATGAAACCGTATGAACTTTGGTTTGGCAAGAAACCTAAGTTGTCGTTTCTGAAAGTTTGGGGTTGCGATGCTTATGTCAAGAAACTTCAACCTGAAAAGCTCGAACCCAAATCGGAAAAATGCGTCTTCATAGGATACCCAAAGGAAACGATTGGGTACACCTTCTACCACAGATCCGAAGGCAAAATCTTTGTTGCAAAGAATGGATCCTTTCTGGAGAAAGAGTTTCTCTCGAAAGAAGTGAGTGGGAGGAAAGTAGAACTTGATGAGGTGACAGTCACCCCTCCCGAACCGGAAAGTAGCGCAGCGCCGAAAATTGTTCCTGAGGTGCCTGCACCGACAAGGGAGGAAGCTATTGATGATGATCATGAAGAAGCAGATCAAGTTACTACTGAACTTCGAAGGTCCACAAGGACACGTTCCGCACAAGAGTGGTACGACAACCTTGTCTTGGAAATCATGTTGTTAGACAACGGTGAACCTTCGAACTATGAAGAAGCGATGGCGGGCCCGGATTCCAATAAATGGCTTGGAGCCATGAAATTCGAGATAGAATCCATGTATGAAAACAAAGTATGGACTTTGGTGGACTTGCCCGATGATAGGCATGCCATAGAAAATAAATGGATATTTAAGAAGAAGACAGACGCGGATGGTAACGTGACCATCTATAAGGCTCGGCTTGTCGCTAAGGATTATCGACAAGTTCAAGGGATTGACTACGACGAGACTTTCTCTCCCGTAGCGATGCTGAAGTCCGTCCGAATCATGTTAGCAATTGCCGCATTCTATGATTATGAGATATGGCAAATGGACGTCAAAACGACATTCCTTAATGGCTTCCTCAAGGAAGAACTGTATATGATGCATCCGGAAGGTTTTGTCGATCCAGAGAATGCTAACAAGGTATGCAAGCTCCAGCGCTCGATCTACGGGCTGGTGCAAGCATCTCAGAGTTGGAATATTCGCTTGAATGATGTGATCAAAGCGTTTGGCTTTATACAGACTTGGGGAGAAGCCTGTATCTACAAGAAAGTGAGTGGGAGCTCTGTAGCATTTCTCATATTATATGTGGATGACATATTGCTGATGGGAAATGATATAGAATTCTTGGAAAGTATAAAGGCCTACTTGAATAAGAGTTTTTCAATGAAGGACATTGGAGAAGCTGCTTACATATTAGGCATCAAGATCTATAGAGATAGATCAAGACGCCTCATTGGTCTTTCACAAAGCACATACCTTGACAAGATATTGAAGAAGTTCAATATGGATCAGTCCAAGAAGGGGTTCTTGCCTGTTTTGCAAGGTATGAGATTGAGCAAGGCTCAGTCCCCGACCACGGCAGAAGATAGAGAAAAGATGAGTGTCATTCCCTATGCCTCAGCAATAGGTTCTATCATTTATGCCATGCTGTGTACCAGACCTGATGTGAACCTTGCCATAAGTTTGGTAGGGAGGTACCAAAGTGATCCCGGTATGGAACATTGGACAGCGGTCAAGAACATCCTGAAGTACCTGAAAAGGACTAAGGATATGTTTCTCGTTTATGGAGGTGACGAAGAGCTCGTCGTAAAGGGTTACGTCGATGCTAGCTTCGACACAGATCTGGATGACTCTAAGTCACAAACCGGATACGTGTATATTTTGAATGGTGGAGCAATCAGCTGGTGCAGTTGCAAGCAGAGCGTCGTGGCGCATTCTACATGTGAAGCGGAGTACATAGCTGCTTGCGAAGCAGCGCAAGAAGGAGTCTGGATGAAGGAGTTCATCACCGACCTAGGAGTCATTCCAAGCACGTCAAGCCCGATGACTCTCTTCTGTGACAACACTGGAGCTATTGCCATTACCAAGCAGCCCAGGTTTCACAAGAAGACCAAGCACATCAAGTGCCGTTTCAACTCCATCCGGAATTATGTTCAAGATGGAGACATAGATATTTGTAAAGTGCATACGGATCTGAATGTTGCAGACCCGTTGACTAAAGCTCTTCCACGGGCAAAACATGATCAACACCAGAACTCTATGGGTGTTCGATTCATCACAATGTAACTAGATTATTGACTCTAGTGCAAGTGGGAGACTGTTGGAAATATGCCCTAGAGGCAATAATAAAAGTATTATTAATATATTTCCTTGTTCATGATAATTGTCTGTTATTCATGCTTGAATTGTATTGTACGAAAACAGCGATACATGTGTGAATATATAGACCACAATGAGTCCCTGGTAAGCCTCTAGTTACTAGCTCGTTGATCAACAGATGGTCACGGTTTCCTGACCATGGACATGGGATGTCAGTGATAACGGGATCACATCATTAGGAGAATGATGTGATGGATAAGACCCAAACCTGAGCCTAGCACGAGATCGTTTAGTTCGTAATGCATAAGCTTTTCCGGTGTCAAGTATTTATTCCTTAGACCATGAGGTTGTGCAGCTCCCGGATACCGTAGGAATACTTTGGGTGTGCCAAACGTCACAACGTAACTGGGTGGCTATAAAGGTACGCAACGGGTATCTCCGAAAGTGTCTGTTGAGTTGGTACGAACCGAGACTGGGATGTTGTCACTCCGTATGACGGAGAGGTACCTCTGGGCCCTCTCGGTAAGACATCATCATAATGAGCTCAAGATGACTAAGGAGTTAGTCACGGGATGATGGATTACGGAACGAGTAAAGATACCTTCCATGACGAGATTGAACAAGGTATCGGGCATACCGACGATCGAATCTCGGGCAAGTACCGTACCGATAGACAAAGGAACTAACATACGGGATTGAGTGAATCCTTGACACAGTGGTCCATCCGATGATATCATCGAGGAACACGTGGGAACCAACATGGGTATCCGGATCCCGCTGTTGGTTATTGACCGGAGAGTCATCTCGGTCATGTCTGCGTGTCTCCCGAACCCGTAGGGTCTACACACTTAAGGTTCGGTGACGCTAGGGTTGTAGAGATACATGCACATGGAAACCCGAATGTTGTTCGGAGTCCCGGATGAGATCTCGGATGTCACGAGGAGTTCCGGAAGGGTCCGGAGGTAAAGAATGATATATAGGAAGTCCAGTTTCGGCCATCGGGTGAACTCCGGGGGTCACCGGGAGTGTCCCGTGACCACCGGAGGGGTCCCGGGGGTCCACCGGGTGGGGCCACCCATCCCGGTGGGTCCCCTAGGCCGCAAGGGGGAAGGGGCCAGCCCCTGGTGGGCTGGCGCACCACATGGTCCCCCCTCCATGCGCCTAGGGTTGAAACCCTAGGGGGAGGGGGCGCCCCCATGCCTTGGGGGGCAAGTCTACCCCCCTTGGCCGCCGCCCCACCCTGGAGATCTGATCTCCCAGGGCCGGCGCCCCCCTGGCCCCTATATATAGTGGGGGGGGGGGGAGAGGGCAGCCTCACCCCAAGCCTTTGGCGCCTCTCCCCCCTCCCGTCACACTTCCTACTCCTCCCGCAGGGCGCCGGCGAAGCCCTGCAGCTTTTCCTGTTGCATCCACCACCATGCCGTCGTGCTGCTGGATCTCCGTCAACCTCTCCTCCCCCCTTGCTGGATCAAGAAGGAGGAGACGTCGCTGTACCGTACGTGTGTTGAACGCGGAGGTGCCGTCCGTTCGGCGCTAGGATCATCGGTGACGAAGAACGCGAAGAGTACGACTACTTCATCCACGTTCCTTCGAACGCTTCCGCTCCCGATCTACAAAGGGTATGTAGATGCACTCGTTTATGCTCATTGCTATATGACTCCTTAGATTGATCTTGGTGAAAGCGTAGAATTTTTTTGAATTCTGCTACGTTCCCCAACACTCTTCCATTATCCAATATATGATTCGGGGGGGGAGAAAGACAAGGAAGTCTTTGAATTCATTGCATATCTTTTATCTTTGGGAACATGTCTATATTCACGAGTACCCAATACTCACTCTCTACAAGTTATCCCAATCTTGGTACTCTTGTGGCTCTTTTGTTGCTCTGTCTAGTAGATGTACTTGTGTTATCTAACCTTGTTTACTCAGGTTCATCCCTTCATAAGCCAGCTCAAGATCACAAGGTAAGTATATGCATCACACTGATGTGCATGAAGACTTCTTGCTAATGTACATATTGTTTGCAAGAAGGAATCTTGAACATGAGGATACACTTCATATATTCATATCATTTGCTCTGATGCATATTGCCAAGATACATGTAACTCATAGCTTGCTCTGTCATGTCTATGCTTTCACATGCTCTTATATTCCTTATTTACATGATTGCATACATGTAGGGGGAGCCTATGCATGTTACATGTCCTTCCAAAGCTTTACTTGTTATTCTTCATATCTTTATCTAAAGCTTTGATGTATGTTGTCATCAATTACCAAAAAGGGGGAGATTGAAAGCACAAGTGCTCCCTGGGTGATTTTGGTAATTAATGTCAACATATCTCTTGTTGGACTAATGTTTTCATCTAGTATATTTCAGACAGGTTCAACAAATGGAGTGGCATGGACTAGAGGATGTGGAACCCCTTCAAGATAATAAGGACAAAGGATTGGCTCAATCTCAAAGCTCAGGACTCTACATTTTCTATTTTAGTGATCCAAGATCACACTGAGTCCATAGGAAAGCCAATACTATTAAAAGGGGATGAGGTGTTGCTTAATGGCTTGCTTGCTCAAAGTGCTTAGTGATATGCTCCAAAAACCCTCAACCACTTTATCACATCCACATGTGTTCCAAACAAAAAGTCAAACTCGGCCCCACCGAAACTTTCTATCCGGCGCCATCGAGTTCTCTTGACATAGCCATTGCCACAAACCCTAGTCACTTCGGTCTCACCGATAGGGATCTCGGTCTCACCGAGATGGGATTGCAAACTCTTTGTTTCCCTTTGTAAAGTTTCAGTCTAACCGAGATGAGCGATCGGTCCCACCGAGTTCGCAATGCAAACTCTTTGTTTCCCCTTCGCAACGTTTCGGTCCAACCGGAACGGGCAAATCGGTCCCACCAAGTTTGTCTGACTAACTCTCTGGTTAGCTTATTACCAAAATCGGTCCTACCGAGTTTGTGTAATCGGTCTCACCGAGATTACGTTATGCCCTAACCCTAATGAAATCGGTCCTACCGAGTTGACATGTTGGTCCCATCGAAATGCCTAACGGTCACATTATGAACTAAATCGGTCTGACCGAGTTCTCTGATTCGGTCCCACCGAGTTTGGTAAATCGTGTGTAACGGTTAGATTTTGTGTTGAGGCTATATATACCCCTCCACCCACTCTTCATTCATGGAGAGAGCCATCAGAACAACACTTCCAACATACATTTTTTGAGAGAGAACCACCTACACTTGTGTTGAGGTCAAGATATTCCATTCCAACCACATAAATCTTGATCTCTAGCCTTCTCCAAGTTGCTTTCCACTCAAATCATCTTTCCACCAAATCCAATCTTATAAAAGAGAGTTGAGTGTTGGGGAGACTATCATTTGAGGCACAAGAGCAAGGAGCTCATCATCAACACACCGTCTATTACCTTTTGGAGAGTGGTGTCTACTAGATTGGTTAGGTGTCACTTGGGAGCCTCCGTCAAGATTATGGAGTTGAACCAAGGAGTTTGTACGGGCAATGAGATCGCCTACTTCGTGAAGATCTACCCTAGTGAGGCAAATCCTTCGTGGGCGATGACCATGGTGGGATAGACAAGGTTACTTCTTCGTGGACCCTTCGTGGGTGGAGCCATCCGTGGACTCGCGCAACCGTTACCCTTCGTGGGTTGAAGTCTCCATCAACGTGGATGTACGATAGCACCACCTATTGGAACCACGCCAAAAATCTCCGTGTCTCCAATTGCGTTTGCACACTCCAATCCCATCCCTTTACATTCTTGCAAAACCGCATGCTTTACTTTCCGCTGCCCATATACTCTTATCATGCTTGCTTGATATGTATTGTGAATGATTAAATATGTGCTAAAACTCCACCTCAACTTGAAGAAATTAAAAACTGCCACTTTTCTTGCTAAGAGTCTATTCACCCCCCCTCTAGACACCTCTTCTCAATCCTTCCAGCCTCGATTTCGCGGCGACGGCTCGGGTACGCAGGATCCGGCGCTGGAGGGAGCGAGGCGGCAGGCGAGGGCTGCAACGGGCGTGGCCGCGCATGGGCGCGAGGGGGCAGCCAAGTGCGACGACGGGGGGGGGGGGGGGGGGGGG
>LR738713.1:156007664-156038087 GCA_902687465.1 Secale cereale
GTGAAAAAAATTGCGATTTTAGTTGGTTAATTGCGATTTGTGTTTGCGCATTGGGTTACCAACGAAACCACCATCAATTGCCAAAAAATACTCAGATCATCAAGTGAATCAAGCATGGGAATGAGGCTGGCTAAACTAAAAGGGGCACTATCTTCCAAAAAAGAACATAACAGAGATCATCATGCATGAGCCCATGACGCAATAACGAGAGGTACACTCGCTTGAACAAAACCGCAAGTGATCGATCGAGAAAAGAGGGGCGCGCGCGACACACTCAGAACGCAAGAACATGAAACAGATTCAAGTGCGGAAGAACCGAGCTCTGCAAATTCAAGAACTTGCACACGAACAGCTCTGCAGATTCAAGAACTTGCACACGAACAGCTCTGCAGATTCGAGAACAACAAGAGCATTCAGCGGAGCCACCCATGGGAGGATAGCAGGGTCACCCAAACACACGCATCATCTCCGGAACAGCCGAATCAAAACAGGAAGAGAGGGTGAAAAACAAAAAAGAAACGGAGGAAGAACATCAGAGCCTTGGTGTTCGTTGGTCTCTCTCCTCCTCCTTTTCTTTGAAAAAACCAACCACGCAGATCGACAGCAAAGGCAAAGACACAGCAGGACTGCAGGAGCAAGCACGCGCAGAAGGCAAGAACACGGAATCGATCGATCAAAGTGCGGAAGAACCTCACCAAGAAAAGAGCTCTCCAAAATCAAGAAGGTGCGCACGGAGAGCTCTGCTCCATCCGGACAAAGAAGAACACACTCAGCGGAGCCACCCGAATCGTTGGAAGAAGAGATCAATCACCCAAAGAACCTCACACGCACATAATCTCTGGAGCACCCGAATCAGAACGGAAAGAAAAAGTGAAGAACAAAATGTAGAGACCTTTCTTCCTCGTCCCCCTCCCTCGCGGAGAAGCCCAAGCCGTTTCACTTTGCAGAGGCTTGCAGGTTTTGCAGAGGCTTTGCAACAAACCCAGGTGACGCCAAGGGCCTCCTTTCTCCCTCTCCCGGGTTCGTTTTGCACCGTCAGATTTGCTTTGCTCGCCAGCTGTCCCGTATCCAAAGGTCCGGGCGCCGCGGCTCGCGCCCCCATGGTGGCCTGACAGGTAACCTCCAGTGGGGTCTCATTCCTCAAGCGGTGCCTTCCCCTTCCGAGTGTGCTCAGTTCGCCATTCCGCCGGAAGCCGCTGCTGCAATGTGGTTGCTTCGCCGCCGCAGCCGTCGCACACTCGCATTGGCCGGTGGCGGCTGCCGTCGTGATACCTGCCTCGGCCGCCGGAACCACGAGTAGCCATACCTGCCTCGTTCTTGAGTTTTTTCTTTTTTCGAATTTTAGATTTCGAGATTTTCTTCGAGAGCTAGATTTATAGAAGGTAAACGTTTGGCATCTACACGCCGGCCGAACACTTCGGCCGGTCGTCTTCTCGCACGCATTCGTATTAATCTTTTTCCCCGATCTCGTGCAGGTGTCGCCGAAGGGCACGAGGCGGAGCTCGCCGCAGTCGGCCTCCATCCCAGACGCCAGCTCCTCACTGGCCTCGGCCATGACCGTGAGCGACTACTCCATCCCCTTCCGCGCGGCTACCC
Organism: Secale cereale; assembly: GCA_902687465.1. Lineage (NCBI taxonomy): Eukaryota > Viridiplantae > Streptophyta > Magnoliopsida > Poales > Poaceae > Secale > Secale cereale. The sequence goes on from LR738713.1 coordinate 156,009,261, forward strand.
CGGGCGCCGGTGTCACACATCTGCTCGGAGCTTTGTGCCGGTTATCCTATTAGCCGTGGAGCGAGCACGGTGGCGCTTTACTGGCCGGCTTTTCGCTACGAGGAAGTGCTGTTTGGGGAGATCACGACGATGCTGCGGTCCTGGCACCCATGGCCGCTGCTGCTGGGGGCGCCGTATCTCGACGAACCTGCAGGTGAGGCACTGCAGAACCCACCGCAGACTCCGTGTGCTGCAACCACTAAAACAAAAGTTTCAAACTCTAGATTAAAAGTTTCAACTGTATATACAGAAAGCTGCAACCGTTCAGTGCCAACGAGGAGAGCTACAACCGTCTACAGAAAATGCTACAACCTTCGATGAAAAAAGCTTCAACCGAACGATGCAGGAAGATTTCATCCAAGCGTTGCTCAAAACAAAAGCTTCTACCGTAGAGGGGAAAACCTTCAACCATTGAGAGAAAAAGCTACAACCATGTCATTTTTTTGCTACTACCGTCTGTGTGTTTTGTTACATCTATTCATGAGGTCATGGTGCTTTTTTACGACTGAGATGTGACCGACGACGAGGACGACATTTTTGTTGCAACATCCTTGTTTTTTTGCTACTACTGGCGACATGTTTTGCTACATCCATTTTCACGCGGCCATGGTGCGTCAAGCGCGGCGGCGAGTTCCCGCAACGGTTTTGCTACAACCTTCTTTGAATTTTCTGTTGGGGAACGTAGTATTTTAAAATTTTCCTACGATCACGCAAGATCTATCTACCAAATGCATAGCAACGAGAGGGAAGAGTGTGTCTACGTACCCTCGTAGACCGGAAGCGGAAGCGTCAAGTGACGCGGTTGATGTAGTCGAACTTCTTCGCGATTCAACCGATCAAGCACCGAACGTACGACACCTCCGCGTTCAGCACACGTTCAGCTTGATGACGTCCCACGAGCTCTTGATCCAGTTGAGCTTCACGGGAGAGTTTCGTCAGCACGACGGCGTGGTGACGGATATGATGTATTCACCGGCGCAGGGCTTCGCCTAAGCACCGCGACGGTATGACCGAGGTGTGTTTCTGTGGAGGGGGGCACCGCACACGGCTGGAACAATTCAACTTGTGTGTCTTTGGGTGTCCCCCCTGCCCCCGTATATAAAGGAGCAAGGGGGGAGGCCGGCCGGCCTTCCTATGGTGCGGCTAGGGTGCAATCCTACTAGGAATAGGATTGCAATCCTATTCCTAGTAGGAGTCCATCAAGAAGGAAGAGAGGGAAAGGAAAAGAGGGAGAGGTGGCGCCCCCCCCAATCCTAGTCCAACTAGGATCCCTAGGTGGGGCGCCGGCCAGCCTCTATGGGCTGCCTCTCTCCTTTCCTCAAGGCCCACTATGGTCCATCCCCCCTCGTAGGGGGTTCCGGTAACCCCTCCGGCAATCCAGTTAAATCCGAAACTTTTCCGGAACACTTCCGGTGTCCGAATATAGTCGTCCAATATATCAATCTTTATGTCTCGGACATTCCAAGACTCCTCATCATGTCCGTGATCTCATCCGGGACTCCGAACTACCTTCGGTACATCAAAACTCATAAACTCATAATACCGATCGTCATCAAACGTTAAGCGTGCGGACCCTACGGGTTCGAGAACTATGTAGACATGACCGAGACTCATCTCCGGTCAATAACCAATAGCAGAACATGGATGCTCATATTGGCTCCTACATATTCTACGAAGATCTTTATCGGTCAAACCGCATAACAACATACGTTGTTCCTTTTGTCATCGGTATGTTACTTGCACGAGATTCGATCGTCGGTATCTCTATACCTAGTTCAATCTCGTTACCGGCAAGTCTCTTTACTCGTTCCGTAACACATCATCTCGTGACTAACTCATTAGTCTTTTGCTTGCAAGGCTTATTATGATGTGTGTTACCGAGAGGGCCCAGAGATACCTCTCCGACATTTGGAGTGACAAATCCTAATCTTGATCTATGCCAACACCACGAATACTTTCGGAGACACCTGTAGAGCATCTTTATGATCACCCAGTTACGTTGTGACGTTTGATAGCACACAAGGTGTTCCTATGGTATTCGGGAGTTGCATAATCTCATAGTCATAGGAACATGTATAAGTCATGAAGAAAGCAATAGCAGTAAAACTAAACGATCATAGTGCTATGCTAACGGATGGGTCTAGTCCATCACATCATTCTCCTAATGATGTGATCCCGTTGATCAAATGACAACTCATGTCTATGGCTAGGAAACATAGCCATCTTTGATCAATGAGCTAGTCTAGTAGAGGCATACTAGGGACATACTATTTTGTCTATGTATTCACACATGTATCAAGTTTCCGGTTAATACAATTCTAGCATGAATAAAAGACATTTATCATGATATAAGGAAATACAAATAACATCTTTATTATTGCCTCTAGGGCATATTTCCTTCAGTCTCCCACTAGCACTAGAGTCAATAATCTAGCTCACATCGCCATGTGATTTAATACCGATAGTTCACATCGTTATGTGAATAACACCCATAGTTCACATCGCCATGTGACCAACACCCAAAGGGTTTACTAGAGTCAATAATCTAGTTCACATCGCTATGTGATTAATACCCAAGAGTAATAAGGTGTGATCATGTTTTGCTTGTGAGAGAAGTTTAGTCAACGGGTCTGTCACATTCAGATCCGTATGTATTTTGCAAATTTCTATGTCTACAATGCTCTGCATAGAGCTACTCTAGCTAATTGCTCCCACTTTCAGTACGCATCCAGATTGATACTTGGAGTCATCTGGATTTAGTGTCAAAGCTTGCATCGGCGTAACCCTTTACGACGAACTCTTTATCACCTCCATAATCGAGAAACATTTCCTTAGTCATCTAGTTACTAAGGATAATTTTGACCGCTGTACAGTGATCTACTCCTGGATCACTATTGTACCCCCTTGACAAACTCATGGCAAGGTACACAACATGTTTGGTACACAGCATGGCATACTTTATAGAACCTATGGCTGAGGCATAGGGAATGACTTTCATTCTCTCTATATTTTTCTGCCGTGGTCTGGCTTTGAGTCTTACTCAACTTCACACCTTACAAGTCAGGCAAGAACTCCTTCTTTGACTGGTCCATTTTGAACTACTTCAAAATCTTATCAAGGTATGTACTTATCGAAAGTCTTATCAAGCGTCTTGATCTATCTCTATAGATCTTGATGCCCAACATGTAAGCAGCTTCACCAAGGTCTTTCTTTGAACAACTCCTTTCAAACACTCCTTTATGCTTTCCAGAAAATTCTACATCATTTCCGATCGACAATATGTCATTCATATATACTTATCAGAAAGGTTGTAGTGCTCCCACTCACTTCTTGTAAATACAGGCTTCACCGTAAGTCTGTATAAATCTATATGCTTTGATCACCTCATCAAAGCGTATATTCCAACTCCGAGATGCTTGCACCAGTCCATAGATGGATCGCTGGAGCTTGCATACTTTGTTAGCACCTTTTGGATCGACAAAACCTTCTGGTTGCATCATATACAACTCTTCTTTAATAAATCCATTAAAGAATGCAGTTTTGTTATCCATTTGCCAGATTTCATAAAATGCGGCAATTACTAACATGATTCATACAGACTTAAGCATCGCTACGGGTGAGAAAGTCTCATCGTAGTCAACTCCTTGAACTTGTCGAAACCCTTTCACAACAAGTCGAGCTTTGTAAACAGTAACATTACCATTTGCGTCGGTCTTCCTCTTGAAGATCCATTTATTTTCGATGGATTGCCGATCATCGGGCAAGTCAACCAAAGTCCATACTTTGTTCTAATACATGGATCCCATCTCAGATTTCATGGTCTCAAGCCATTTTGCGGAATCTGGGCTCATCATTGCTTCCTCATAGTTCGTAGGTTCATCATGGTCTAGTAACATGACTTCCAGAACTGGGTTGCCGTACCACTCTGGTGCGGAACGAACTCTGGTCGATCTACGAAGTTCAGCAGAAACTTGATCTGAAGTTTCATGATCATCATCATTAGCTTCCTTACTAATTGGTGTAGGAATCACTGGAACGAGTTTCTGTGATGTACTACCTTTCCAATTCGGGAGAAGGTACAATTACCTCATCAAGTTCTACTTCCCTCCCACTCACTTCTTTCGAGAGAAACTCCTTCTCTCGAAAGGATCCACTCTTAGCAACAAAGACCTTGCCTTCGGATCTGTGATAGAAGGTGTACCCAACAGTTTCTTTTGGGTATCCTATGAAGATTTACTTCTCCGATTTGGGTTCGAGCTTATCATGTTGAAACTTTTTCACATAAGCATCGTAGTCCCAAACTTAAAAATATGACAGCTTAGGTTTCTCGTCAAACCACAGTTCATACGGTGTCATCTCCACGGATTTAGATGGTGCCCTATTTAACGTGAATGTAGCTGTCTCTAATGCATAACCCCAAAAGCAATAGTGGTAGATCGGTAAGAGACATCATCGATCGCACCATATCTAATAAAGTACGGTTATGACGTTCGGACACACCATTACACTGTGGTGTTCCAGGTGGCGTGAGTAGTGAAACTATTTCACATTGTTTTTACTGAAGGCCAAACTCGCTAACTTAAATATTTTACCTCTACGATCATATCGTAGAAACTCTTATTTTCTTGTTACGATGATTCTCCACTTCACTCTGAAATTCTTTGAACTTTTCAAATGTTTCAGACTTGTGCTTCATTAAGTAGATATACCCATATCTGCTCAAATCATCAGTGAAGGTCAGAAAATAACGATTCCCGCCGTGAGCTTCAACACTCATTGGTCTGCATACATCAGTATGTATTATTTCCAACAACTCTGTTGCTCGCTCCATAGTTCCGGAGAACGGAGTTTTAGTCATCTTGCTCATGAGGCATGGTTCGCAAGCACCAAGTGATTCATAATCAAGTGATTCCAAAAAGTCCATCACTATGGAGTTTCTTCATGCGCTTTACACCGATATGACCTAAACGGCAGTGCCACAAATAAGTTGCACTATCATTATTAAACTTGCATCTTTTGGCTTCAATATTATGAATATGTGTATCACACGATCGAGATCCAACAAACTATTTTCATTGGGTGTATGACCATAGAAGGTTTTATTCATGTAAACAGAACAACAATTATTCTCTAACTTACATGAATAACCGTATTGCAATAAACATGATCAAATCATATTCATGCTCAACACAAACACCAAATAACACTTATTTAGGTTCAACACTAATCCCGAAAGTATAGGGAGTGTGCGATGATGATCATATCAATCTTGGAACTGCTTCCAATACACATCGTCACTTCATCCTTTAACTAGTTTCTGTTCATTATGCAACTCCCATTTCGAGTTACTACTCTTTAGCAATTGAACCAGTATCAAATACCGAGGGGTTGCTATGAACACTAGTAAAATACACATCAATAATCTGTATATCAAATATACCTTTGTTCACTTTGCCATCCTTCTTATCCGCCAAGTATCTAGGGCAGTTCCACTTCCGGTGACCATTTCCTTTGCAGTAGAAGCACTTAGTTTCAGGCTTGAGTTTAGCTTTGGGTTTCTTCATGGGAGTTACAACTTGCTTGTCATTCTTCTTGAAGTTCCCCTTCTATCCCTTTGCCCTTTACTTGAAACAAGTGGTCTTATTAACCATCAACACTTGATGTTCTTTCTTGATTTCTACCTTCGCCGATTTCAGCATTGCGAAGAGCTCGGGAATTACCTTCGTCATCCCTTGCATATTATAGTTCATCATGAAGTTCTACTAACTTGGTGATAGTGACTAGAGAACTTTGTCAATTACTATCTTATCTGGAAGATTAACTCCCACTTGATTCAAGTAATTGTAGTACCCAGACAATCTGAGCACATGCTCACTGGTTGAGCTATTCTCCTCCATCTTGTAGGCAAAGTACTGTCAGAAGTCTTATACCTCTCGACACGGGCATGAGTATGAAATACTAATTTCAACTCTTGGAACATCTCATATGCTCCGTGGCGTTCAAAACGTTTTTTGAAGTCCCGGTTATAAGCCGTAAAGCATGGTGCACTAAACTATCAAGTAGTCATCATACCGAGCTTTTGTCAAAACGTTCATAACGTCTACATCTGCTCCTGCAATAGGTCTGTCACCTAGCGGTGCATCAAGGACATATTTCTCTGTGCAGAAATGAGGATAATCCTCAGATCACAGAACAATTCCGCATCATTGCTACTAACATCTTTCAACTTAGTTTTCTCTAGGAACATATAAAAAATAAACGGGGAGCAACATCGCGAGCTATTGATCTACAACATAGATATGCTAATACTACCAGGACTAAGTTCATGATAAATTAAAGTTCAATTTAATCATATTAATTAAAGAACTCCCACTTAGATAGACATCCCTCCGGTCATCTAAATGATCACGTGATCCAAATCAACTAAACCATGTCCGATCATCACGTGAGATGGAGTAGTTTCAATGGTGAACATCTTATGTTGATCATATCTACTATATGATTCAGGCTTGACCTTTCGGTCTCCAGTGTTCCGAGGCCATATCTGCATATGCTAGGCTCGTCAAGTTTAACCCGAGTATTCCGCGTGTGCAAAACTGGCTTACAGCCCTTGTATTTGAACGTAGAGCTTATCACACCCGATCATCACGTGGTGTCTCGGCACGACGAACTTTCGCAACGGTGCATACTCAGGGAGAACACTTATACCTTGAAATTTAGTGAGGGATCATCTTATAATGCTACCGTCGTTCTAAGAAAAATAAGAAGCATAATAAGATAAACATCACATGCAATCAAAATATGTGACATGATATGACCATCATCATCTTGTGCCTTTGATCTCCATCTCCAAAGCACCGTCATGATCACCTTCGTCACCGGCGCGACACCTTGATCTCCATCGTAGCATCGTTGTCGTCTCGCCAACTATTGCTTCTATGACTATCGCTACCGCTTAGTGATAAAGTAAAGCAATTACATGGCGATTTCATTTCATACAATAAAGCGACAACCATATGGCTCCTGCCAGTTGCCGATAACATTACAAAACATGATCATCTCATACATAGCCGTATAACTCATCATGTCTTGACCATATCACATCACAACATGCCCTGCAAAAACAAGTTAGACGTCCTCTACTTTGTTGTTGCAAGTTTTACGTGGCTGCTACGGGCTTTAGCAAGAACCGTTCTTACCTACGCATACAAAACCACAACGATGTTTCGTCAAGTATGTGCTATTTTAACCTTCACAAGGACCGGGCGTAGCCACACTTGATTCAGCTAAAGTGAGAGAGACAGACACCCGCCAGTCACCTTTAAGCAACGAGTGCTCGTAACGGTGAAACCAGTCTCGCGTAAGCATACGCGTAATGTCGGTCCGGGCCGCTTCATCTCACAATACCGCCGAAGCAAAATATGACATGCTGGTAAGCAGTATGACTAGTATCGCCCACAACTCATTGTGTTCTACTCGTGCATATCATCTACGCATAGACCTGGCTCATGATGCCACTGTTGGGGAACATAGTATTTTAAAATTTTCCTACGATCACGCAAGATCTATCTACCAGATGCATAGCAACGAGAGGGAAGAGTGTGTCTACGTACCCTCGTAGACCGGAAGCGGAAGCGTCAAGTGACGCGGTTGATGTAGTCGAACTTCTTCGCGATTCAACCGATCAAGCACCGAACGTACGGCACCTCCGCGTTCAGCACACGTTCAGCTTGATGACGTCCCACGAGCTCTTGATCCAGTTGAGCTTCACGAGAGAGTTTCGTCAGCACGACGGCGTGGTGACGGATATGATGTATTCACCGACGCAGGGCTTCGCCTAAGCACCGCGACGGTATGACCGAGGTGTGTTTCTGTGGAGGGGGGCACCGCACACGGCTGGAACAATTCAACTTGTGTGTCTTTGGGTGTCCCCCCTGCCCCCGTATATAAAGGAGCAAGGGGGGAGGTGAAAGTGCAACTAATCCCCGGGTGGTTTTGGTAATTAATAACAACATATATATCATTGAACTAATATTTACTTGAGAATCATTTCAGAAAAGTTCGATGATATGGGTATGGAAATGTCTGAAGAAGTGGACCCCTCAAAATGCTAAGACAAGCATTGGCAAAATCTCAAGACTCTATTTTTGGTTTAGTGATCAAAGATCACATTGAGTCCATAGGAAAAGCCAATACTATTAAAAGGGGATGAGGTTGTGTTAATGATCTAGTTGCTCAAGTGCTTGGTGATCTAGCTCCCTCAACTATCAGCACTCTTCACTACTTAACACACTCATAAGTAATCTCGGACAAACCGATTCTGCAAACTCAGTCCCACCGAGATGAACCACCTCAGTTATTCTACCAAACCCTAATTTCTCGGTCCATCCGATTTTGAGTTTCGGTCTCACCGAAAATGGACTGCCAACCTTCTGTAACCAATTAACATCACTTCGGAATATCCGAGTTGTTACTTTCGGTCTCACCGAGATGGCAAGCTCCAACCTTTGACTCACTTCGGACACACCGAGATGGTATTTTCGGTCCCACCGAAAATCCCAACGTTCACTATATTTGAACTTTCGGTCTGACCGAGTTTTCACTTCGGTCTCACCGAGATTGGTCAAATGTGTGTGTAACGGTTGGATTTTGTGTGGAGGCTATATATACCCCTCCACCCCCTCTTCATTCGTGAGGAGAGCCATCAGAAAGTCTACCACTCCTACCATACACTTTCTGAGAAGTGAACCACCTACCCTTGTGTTGAGATCAAGCCATTCCATTCCTACCATATGAAACTTGATTTCTAGCCTTCCCAAGTTGCTTTCCACTCAAACCTTTCTTCCACCACAGTCATATCAGTGAGGAGAGTTGAGTGTTGGGGAGATTATCATTTGAAGCACAAGAGCAAGGAGTTCATCACCATCAACACCGTCTATTACCTTTTGGAGGGTGGTGCCTCCTAGATTGGTTAGGTGTCGCTTGGGAGCCTCCGTCTTTGAGATGTGGAGTTGAACCAAGAAGTTTGTAAGGGCAAGGAGATCGCCTACTTCGTGAAGATCTACCCCGAGTAAGGCTAGTCCTCCGTGGGCGTAGGCCGTGATGGAATAGACAAGGTTGCTTCTTCGTGGACCCTTCGTGGGTGGAGCCCTCCGTGGACTCGCGCAGCCGTTACCCTCCGTGGGTTGAAGTCTCCATCAACGTGGATGTACGATAGCACCACCTATCGGAACCACGACAAAAATCTTCGTGTCACCAAACTGCGTTTGATCTTCCCCACCTCTCTTTTACATGTGCAATTTACTTTCCGCTGCTTATACTCTAGAATTGCATGTGTAGGGTGTTACTTGAATTGATCTTAATTGTGAAACTGCCAAAAACATTGCATGATCTAAAGGCAGATTTTTTATATTGTCAAGTAGTCTAATCACCCCCCCTCTAGACCTACTTTCGATCCTACACATTGTTAGTGGAATCAAGAGAACTACTAGAAGCAACAATATTGGATTTAACATTGTTATTGTTACTACTAGAGGAAGAATTTTTCTTATGCTTGTCATGTTTAGTCTTAATAGGTGGCAAGAAATTAGACAAGAGAAGTCGTTTGGCAAGATATGAAGAACTCTTCTTTCGAAGATCGTCATTGATCGCTTTTAGAAACTCATGTTCTTGCTCTAGAGTGAGCTTCTCGAAGCGTAGCTTCTCATGAGATCTTAGGAGCTCTCTATGATCTTCTTGAGTTGTTTCATGAGCTAACTTAAGAGTGTTTAGTTCTTTAGTTAGACGCTCAATCTCCTTCATAGCATTGTCATTCGACTCTTCTCGACTATAAAGACTACTAGCATTTTCATCATTACTAAGCTCACTAGATTTATCATGCAAGAGCTCATCTTCACCAAGCAAGTCATCCTCATCACTATCAAAGTCAATGAATTCAGGGTGTGTTACCTTGGGACCTTTAGCCATGAATCATCTTCCAATTCCCTCATTTGGTGAATCAAATAAGTCGTAGGAGTTGGAGTTGGAGGATACAAGTGCAAGTCCGGCAACACCTTCATCTTGACTATAGTCGGAGTCGGAGTGATAGCTTCCATCGGATTGATTGTCAGAGTCGGAGCCGGAGACCCATTCACCAACATGAGCTTGATGTCTTCTTCTTGTGTAGCTCCTTGATGACTTGTCTTTCCTCTCCGAATCCTTGCTTCTCCGAGAGGGTCTTCGTTCATAACGATCATCTCTGCTCCTTCTCTCTCTCCGAGGTGACTCATCTCTTGCTCTTCTTCTTGGAGATTCTTCTCTTCTCTTGTGGGGAGCCGTACACTCATTTGAGAAGTGTCCGGGTCTTCCACAATTGTAGCAGTTTCGATCACGACTAGAAGATCTCTTTTCATCATATGATCTAGACTTTGAGCTTCTTTCTTTGCCTCTATTCTTGTAGAACTTGTTGAAGTTCCTGACCATTAGGCTTATCTCTTCATTGGAAATTAGCTTGTCACTTGAGGTAGTAGGAGCATCACTTGTAGCTTTGTAAGCACCACTTGACTTGTTGTGAAGCTCTTCCTTATCCTTAAGTGTCATCTCATGAGCAACAATTCTTCCAATGACTTCAGTTGGCTTGAGAGTCTTGTAGTTTGGCATTATTTGGATCAAAGTGCACACGGTGTCATACTTTCCATCCAAAGCTCTGAGAATCTTCTTAATGATGAATCGGTCAGTCATTTCTTCGCTTCCTAAGCCGGCAATCTCATTTGTGATGAGAGCAAGCCTAGAGTACATTTCAGCGACTCCTTCACCATCCTTCATCTTGAACTTGTCAAGTTGACCTTGAAGAATATCTAGCTTTGATTCCTTCACAGATTCAGTACCTTCGTGCATTTCAACCAAAGTATCCCAAATCTCTTTAGCATTCTCAAGACGGCTGATTTTGTTGAACTCTTCGGGACACAAAGCATTGAAGAGAATGTCACAAGCTTGAGCATTGTTTTTCAACATCCGCAACTCTTCCGGTGTAGCTTCGCGATCCGGAACTTTTCCTTCTTCGAAGAAATCACCTTGCATACCAACACAAATAATGCACCATGCGGCTGGGTTATGACCAAGAATATGCATTTTCATTTTATGCTTCCAACTAGCAAAATTTGTACCATCAAAGTAAGGACCTCTACGATAATTACCCTCACTAGACGCCATACTCTCCTAGGTTGTGAAACCAAGCTTATGGAGTCCAATGCAATGGAAACCAAAACAATGGAGACCAAAGCTCTGATACCACTTGTAGGATCGAAAGTAGGTCTAGAGGGGGGGTGATTAGACTACTTGACAATATAAAAAATCTGCCTTTAGATCATGCAAGGTTTTTGGCAGTTTCACAATTAAGATCAATTCAAGTATCACCCTACACATGCAATTCTAGAGTATAAGCAGCGGAAAGTAAATTGCACATGTAAAAGAGAGGTGGAGAAGATCAAACGCAGTTTGGTGACACGAAGATTTTTGTCGTGGTTCCGATAGGTGGTGCTATCGTACATCCACGTTGATGGAGACTTCAACCCACGGAGGGTAACGGCTGCGCGAGTCCACGGAGGGCTCCACCCACGAAGGGTCCACGAAGAAGCAACCTTGTCTATTCCATCAAGGCCTACGCCCACGGAGGACTAGCCTTACTCGGGGTAGATCTTCACGAAGTAGGCGATCTCCTTGCCCTTACAAACTTCTTGGTTCAACTCCACATCTCAAAGACGGAGGCTCCCAAGCGACACCTAACCAATCTAGGAGGCACCACCCCCCAAAAGGTAATAGACGGTGTTGATGATGATGAACTCCTTGCTCTTGTGCTTCAGATGATAATCTCCCCAACACTCAACTCTCCTCACTGATATGACTGTGGTGGAAGAAAGATTTGAGTGGAAAGCAACTTGGGAAGGCTAGAAATCAAGTTTCATATGGTAGGAATGGAATGACTTGATCTCAACACAAGGGTAGGTGGTTCACTTCTCAGAAAGTGTATGGTAGAAGTGGTAGACTTTCTGATGGCTCTCCTCACGAGTGAAGAGGGGGTGGAGGGGTATATATAGCCTCCACACAAAATCCAACCGTTACACACACATTTGACCAATCTCGGTGAGACCGAAGTTAAAACTCGGTCAGACCGAAAGTTCAAATATAGTGAACGTTGGGATTTTCGGTGGGACCGAAAATACCATCTCGGTGTGTCCGAAGTGAGTCAAAGGTTAGGGTTTGCCATCTCGGTGTGACCGAAAACAACAACTCGGATATTCCGAAATGCTGTCAATGGTTACAGAAGGTTGGCAGAACATTTTCGGTGAGACCGAAACTCAGAATCGGATGGACCGAGAAATTAGGGTTTGGGGAAATAACTGAAGTGGTTCATCTCGGTGGGACTGAGTTTGCAGAATCGGTTTGTCCGAGATTACTTATGAGTGTGTTGAATAGTGAAGAGTGCTGATAGTTGAGGGAGCTAGATCACCAAGCACTTGAGCAACAAGAACATTAACACAACCTCATCCCCTTTTAATAGTATTGGCTTTTCCTATGGACTCAATGTGATCTTTGATCACTAAACCAAAAATGGAGTCTTGAGCTTTTGCCAATGCTTGTCTTAGCATTTTGAGGGGTCCACTTCTTCAGACATTTCCATACCCATATCATCGAACTTTTCTGAAATGATTCTCAAGTGAATATTAGTTCAATGATATATATGTTGTTATTAATTACCAAAACCACCTGGGGATTAGTTGCACTTTCACAATGTTTCAAGCCAAGTTACACTTGAGCAAGAAAATAGCTTATTGAAGGAAATCATAGAGAAAGGTGTCTACAAGAGTCTTGCCGGAAGCAAAAACTTTGAGGAGATTGTTCGCAAACAAGGAAGACACCGGAAGAATCAAGGGATTGGTTTTGAGCGAAAGTTCAACGCCGAAGGTGTTGAGTGGGAAGAAGGTCAATATCCTACTCCACAGTTTGTTTCACAAAAGGAGAAGTATGATCCTACTTCTTCCAATGTGGAACAAGCTCAAGATGACCTTCCACCACAAGACCACAAGCTAAAGGCCAAGGACAAGCTTCAAGAGGAGATTGATGCATTCATTGAAGCACCTCAAGCCATGGTCAAGTGGGTTCCCAAGGACACATCAAGTTCTACTTCGTCAAGCTCAACTACAACACCAAGGATTCCCATCAAGATGATGTGGATCCCAAAGAAGAAGAACTAGTAGGTTCTTGAGGGTGACTCCGCCAACAAACTTCACTCATATTCATTTTGGCAAGAACTTGTGCAATCAACTTCCACATCATGCACTTGTTCATGGAGTCACAAACCCTCTTGTTGGTAAGTCAAGGGACAAGGTAATCATTGCTTTCATGGACATCATCTTTTGTGAACTTCACTCTATGTCTATGGATATTCTTGTTTGTTCCTTGTGGGACTAACCCATGTAGGTATTGAAAGTGCCCTAATCCAAAGGATAGCTCCCAACTCTTGATGATCTACATCAACATTGAGCATCCACATCTTCAACATCTACATGAAGTCTTCTACGACAACCCAAGGTTAGTTTGACCCTTTAAAAGGGGTTCTCACATCTAGGGGGAGCTTTGCTCTAAAAATTGAGCAAAAGCATCTCCAAATGATGTGAACACATAAATGCTTTATGTAAAAGTGGTAACCCCACTTGTGCTTAAACGATGAGTATGACCTATGATCAAATGTTCTCATTTGACTCCTAAGTCAATATACTCATATATAGATGACCTAGTCATCGACAAATTGTGTGCTAGTAGCTAGAGTGATTGGTTGTGCATGTTTGACACATATTTCAGTTGCTATCTTATTGTGTGAGCATGTTGAATGCATGATTTCATCCATTCAAGGACATCCATTTGTTGTTTTGATTGTTTTGTTTTCTTTTTCTGGCCAAATGGATGGACAAGAATGCCTAAGCACCTTTCCCTAGCTATCTATGCTTTCTTGTCTCAAATTCTATTCATGCTCATATCACAACTTTGAACAAGTCTTTTTCGGACAGTCCGAGTGAGGAGCACTCGGAACCACCGATTCGTCTAAGGCTGACTTCCAAAACCTTCTAAGTCCATTTCGGTCTGACCGGCTTCTCAATCTCGGTCCAACCGAAACGCTTAGACTGATCTAGGTTTCATCTCGGTGAAACCGAGTTCAAAATCTCGGTCTGACCGATATGCGTAACTGCACAACAGTTATACATCTCGGTGACACCGAGTTTTTCAACTCGGTCCCACCGACAGCATGGGGTTATATATACCTGAGGGCTGCGCGCGATTCAATTCTTCAAACCGTTCGCCCCCAAGACCCCTGCTGCCGTCGCCCCGGTCTACGGATCGTCGCCGTCGTCGCCTGTGCGCCCTCGCCGCAGGTCTCCGCCGCCGTCAACGGTAATCATCTCCACCGTTGCCGCCGTAGAGGGACACCACCAAGTTAGGGTGTGTCCCGATCCCTTTTCGTGCTCCCCATCCGATTCTTGCACGATAGGCTTGCCATGATTCAATCCACGTTTGAGATATTCCCTATACATTAGTTCAGATCTTCTAGTTTCGAGCAAAATTCTTAGGTTTAGGTTTCCACGGAATGCATCTCGGTGAAGCCGATTTTGAAACTCGGAATGACCGATTTGGCCTCTGTCCATTGCACTGCATCATTCGGTTTAACCGAGTTGTGCCAATCGGAATGACCGAAACGTAGTTTCAGTGAAACCCTAAGTTATCGGTAGGACCGAAACCCATTTCGGTCTGACCGAAAGTGGTGTGTAGGTTTCTGTTGAACACTTCGGTTGCACCGAAACTTGAAATCGGTTTGACCGAAATACATTCTGTGAAAACTCAAAACTAAGTTTTGAACTCATTTTTTTTGCAAAAACCTCTGCAGTTGTGATAACTCTTCTACTCTGCCTATACCTTATCTTTTCACAGGTTTTTCAGCCATGTCAGATGTCAGTGACAGCCAGAACAGGTCTGAATCACCGTTTGCTGAAATTCCAGAGGCAGATACAAGTCCTGCTAGCAGCTCTAGTGATGATGGTGAGAGGAGCACCCCTAGTGGTTTGCCTCCTGCAGCCACCAGAACCAGGAAGAAGAGAACTTCTGATGATGAGGACTCTGACTTTGTTGCTGAGGAAGTTACCTCCAAGCCAAAGAGGAATGTGGTTGCCAAAGAGCACCAAGGGCAGCAGTCAAGGAAAGGCACAAGCAAAGTAAAGCAGTCAGCAGTTGCAAAGAAGCTCAACTTGGAAGAGCCTGCTCCAAGCAAGGTGAAGAAGACTTCCAAAAGGAAGAGGGTAGTATATGCTGAACCTCAAGTTGATGCTGCAGAAGAAGAAGAAGAAGAAGATGCACCCCAGCCTCCTCCTCAGAAAGCTAAGTTCATGGGTGATGTTATTCGGGCTCAAGCCTCCTCTAAACCCAAGAAGCCTGCTCAAGCCAAGGCAGCTCCAGCTAAGCCCAAGAGAACAACCAGAAGCATTCCAGCTTCTGAGAAGAACAAAGGTGAGATGCCACCGTCTGAATCAGATGAAGAGCATGTGTTGCTTAAGCTCCGTCCCAAGTTGCCACTCCATAATGATGCTCATCCTCAAGCTGAGGACATGAAGTCAAGGAAGGACAAAGGTCTCAGGCTATGGAGACAGTCTGATCCATATGCTGTAAGGAGAAGGACTGCTGTGGACCCCAGATTCCACACCAGAGAGCAGCAGGATTTCTATGAGACCGTGCTGATGGATAAGAAGCCCATTGTTGCTGACACCAGGTATGTTGACTGGAAGTATATTGACAGTGAAGAGCACCGGGACTTCTTTCCCCATGTGCATGAGAGCTTTACTGCATGTGGAGTTGCTGATTTTGTGGGTCAAGAGCTGACAGCTTGGAATGACGAGATGATCATGCAGTTCTACGCCACATCCCACTTCTATCCTGATGGCAAGATCACCAGGATGACTGAAGGTCAAAGGTTTTCTTCGACTGTTGAAGAATGGGCAGAACTTCTGAACGCTCCAGTGCAGAGAGAGGACAACATTGATGTCTATGGGATTCCTAAGAAGAGTCATGATTCCATGAAGAACATGTACAAGGAGATCCCGGCTGCTGATTTGGAAGGATGGAAGCTTGGCTCAGTGTACTATCTCCAGGCAGGTCTGACCACCACTAACACTATCCTGAGGCATACATTGATGCCTAAGTCTGGAGACCACCGGATGATTCGAGGCTATTCTATCAACATGCTGCACATTCTCGATGAGAAGGCACCTTTCAAGGTGATGGACTTGATGGTAGAGACCATTAAGAGGACTGCAGCTGACCAGAAGAGGTCGTGTGGGTTTGCTCCGCAGATTCAGATGCTCATCAACGCCAAGTTTGGCACGGGCAAATTCATGTTGGATAGGAAGCACTTGCCACTGCAGCCAGAGCATGAGGACAACGTAGTTGTGATGGATGAAGAGGATCCTACCTCAGTTGAAGGACAAGCCAAAATCGAAGCTGCGAAGAAGGCTAAAGCTGACAAAGAGGCAGCAGCAGCAGCAGCTAAGCCAAAGAGCTTTGGAGAACAAATTCTTGAAGCTACTCAAAGGATTAAACAACGCCTGGCCAGCATTGAGCAATCTCAGGAGAGCCTAGAGAGGATTGTTGAGGACAAGATCCACGCTCTGGACGTGAAGCTGACTGAGATTCAGGTATCTATCAACAAGCTTGAGGCAGACATGGAGGAGACAAGGCAGCAGAGAGCAGAGCTTATGCAGGATGATCTAGTCCAGGACTCTCATCGCCAGACTGCTCAGGTTCCCAGAGGATCCAGATCTGCAGCTATCCCAGTGACAGACTCCAGGGCTACCACTTCAGCACCAGCTACAGCTCCAGCAGTTGCTCCAGCTCCAGCATCCACTCCTCCACCGCAGACTTCAGCAGAAGTCTTCGCCGATGCAGCTATCTCTACACCGACATCTACCCAGACGGGAGCCGCCAGCAGAGCCCGCAGTGACGCTTAGCTCTAGACCTTTTCGAACTTTTTGGTAACTTGTTGCCAAAGGGGGAGAAATTGTTATAGATCATAGGGCTTCGAGAGAGAGAGAGTGCTCTTTCGTCTTTCGTTCTTTTGCCGGTTTTCTTTGAGATACAGTGATTTCTTTTGGTTCCTGAAACTTTAAGTGTGCTTGCTACTAAGTTTGATGCTACCTTAATGAGTGCTTAGTCATACTATGCTTTAATGTGTGCTTAATGCTTATCCTATGCTATTCCTTATTGTATGGCTATTTACTCTTGTCTTGGTGATTGAGTGCATGTTATTCATTCTTATCATTTTGTGCGCTCCACCAGGATGTATGTGACATGGAAGAGTGACCCATAATCCTAATCGATTGTGCATTTGCATTCAAACGCAAATTTTAAATAATGCACAAATTTAGGGGGAGCTCTTGTTTATCACATACTTCTCAAAGCGACGACATTATTCATTGATTATATCTTTTGTCGAAGCTTTGATCTATATGTTGTCATCAATTACCAAAAAGGGGGAGATTGAAAGTGCAACTAATCCCCGGGTGGTTTTGGTAATTAATAACAACATATATATCATTGAACTAATATTTACTTGCGAATCATTTCAGAAAAGTTCGATGATATGGGTATGGAAATGTCTGAAGAAGTGGACCCCTCAAAATGCTAAGACAAGCATTGGCAAAAGCTCAAGACTCTATTTTTGGTTTAGTGATCAAAGATCACATTGAGTCCATAGGAAAAGCCAATACTATTAAAAGGGGATGAGGTTGTGTTAATGATCTAGTTGCTCAAGTGCTTGGTGATCTAGCTCCCTCAACTATCAGCACTCTTCACTACTTAACACACTCATAAGTAATCTCGGACAAACCGATTCTGCAAACTCAGTCCCACCGAGATGAACCATCTCAGTTATTCTACCAAACCCTAATTTCTCGGTCCATCCGATTTTGAGTTTCGGTCTCACCGAAAATGGACTGCCAACCTTCTGTAACCACTTAACATCACTTCAGAATATCCGAGTTGTTACTTTCGGTCTCACCGAGATGGCAAGCTCCAACCTTTGACTCACTTCGGACACACCGAGATGGTATTTTCGGTCCCACCGAAAATCCCAACGTTCACTATATTTGAACTTTCGGTCTGACCGAGTTTTCACTTCGGTCTCACCGAGATTGGTCAAATGTGTGTGTAACGGTTGGATTTTGTGTGGAGGCTATATATACCCCTCCACCCCCTCTTCATTCGTGAGGAGAGCCATCAGAAAGTCTACCACTCCTACCATACACTTTCTGAGAAGTGAACCACCTACCCTTGTGTTGAGATCAAGCCATTCCATTCCTACCATATGAAACTTGATTTCTAGCCTTCCCAAGTTGCTTTCCACTCAAACCTTTCTTCCACCACAGCCATATCAGTGAGGAGAGTTGAGTGTTGGGGAGATTATCATCTGAAGCACAAGAGCAAGGAGTTCATCATCATCAACACCGTCTATTACCTTTTGGAGGGTGGTGCCTCCTAGATTGGTTAGGTGTCGCTTGGGAGCCTCCGTCTTCGAGATGTGGAGTTGAACCAAGAAGTTTGTAAGGGCAAGGAGATCACCTACTTCGTGAAGAACTACCCCGAGTAAGGCTAGTCCTCCGTGGGCGTAGGCCGTGATGGAATAAACAAGGTTGCTTCTTCGTGGACCCTTCGTGGGTGGAGCCCTCCGTGGACTCGCGCAGCCGTTACCCTCCGTGGGTTGAAGTCTCCATCAACGTGGATGTACGATAGCACCACCTATCGGAACCACGACAAAAATCTTCGTGTCACCAAACTGCGTTTGATCTTCTCCACCTCTCTTTTACATGTGCATTTTACTTTCCGCTGCTTATACTCTAGAATTGCATGTGTAGGGTGATACTTGAATTGATCTTAATTGTGAAACTGCCAAAAACCTTGCATGATCTAAAGGCAGATTTTTTATATTGTCAAGTAGTCTAATCACCCCCCCTCTAGACCTACTTTCGATCCTACAGGAGGCCGGCCGGCCCTCCTATGGTGCGGCTAGGGTGCAATCCTACTAGGAATAGGATTGCAATCCTATTCCTAGTAGGAGTCCATCAAGAAGGAAGAGAGGGAAAGGAAAAGAGGGAGAGGTGGCGCCCCCCCAATCCTAGTCCAACTAGGATCCCTAGGTGGGGCGCCGGCCAGCCTCTATGGGCTGCCTCTCTCCTTTCCTCAAGGCCCACTATGGACCATCCCCCCTCGTAGGGGGTTCCGGTAACCCCCTCCGGCAATCCAGTTAAATCCGAAACTTTTCCGGAACACTTCCGGTGTCCAAATATAGTCGTCCAATATATCAATCTTTATGTCTCGGACATTCCGAGACTCCTCGTCATGTCCGTGATCTCATCCGGGACTCCGAACTACCTTCGGTACATCAAAACTCATAAACTCATAATACCGATCGTCATCAAACGTTAAGCGTGCGGACCCTACGGGTTCGAGAACTATGCAGACATGACCGAGACTCATCTCCGGTCAATAACCAATAGCGGAACCTGGATGTTCATATTGGCTCCTACATATTCTACGAAGATCTTTTATCGGTCAAAACCGCATAACAACATACGTTGTTCCTTTTGTCATCGGTATGTTACTTGCCCGAGATTCGATCGTCGGTATCTCCATACCTAGTTCAATCTCGTTACCGGCAAGTATCTTTACTCGTTCCGTAACACATCATCTCGTGACTAACTCATTAGTCTTTTGCTTGCAAGGCTTATTGTGATGTGTGTTACCGAGAGGGCCCAGAGATACCTCTCCGACACTCGGAGTGACAAATCCTAATCTTGATCTATGCCAACACCACGAATACTTTCGGAGACACCTGTAGAGCATCTTTATGATCACCCAGTTACGTTGTGACGTTTGATAGCACACAAGGTGTTCCTACGGTATTCGGGAGTTGCATAATCTCATAGTCATAGGAACATGTATAAGTCATGAAGAAAGCAATAGCAGTAAAACTAAACGATCAAAGTGCTATGCTAACGGATGGGTCTTGTGTTGGGGAACGTAGTATTTTCAAAATTTTCCTACGATCACGCAAGATCTATCTACTAGATGCATAGCAAAGAGAGGGGAGAGTGTGTCTACGTACCCTCGTAGACCGAAAGCGGAAGCGTTTATCAACGCGGTTGATGTAGTCGTGCACCTTCACGATCCGTCCCGATCTAGTACCGAACGTACGGCACCTCCGCGTTCAGCACACGTTCAGCTCGATGACGTCCTCGCCTTCTTGATCCAGCAAGACGGGCGAAGTAGTAGATGAGTTCCGGCAGCACGACGGCGTGGTGACGGTTGTTGATGAAGAACAATCTCTGCAGGGCTTCGCCAAGCACTACAGAAACTAGACGGAGGATAAACTAGAGGGTCGGGGTAGCCGGCACACGGCTTGGTGTATCTTGATGTGTCTTGGGTGCTAGCCCTACCCCTCTATTTATATGTTGAGCCTAGGGGTCGAAACTTGGAGTAAAAGCCTTCACAAAGTCGGTTTCACCCGTAAGGCAAGAGTCCTTCTCGGACTCCAGGGCCAGACGCCAGGGTTCCCGACGTCTGGACCCAGACGCCAGGGACCCTGGCGTCTGGCCCCTGGACTCCGCAAAACTTCCTTTTGCGCTTTCCAAAAACCTTGTGTGCTTTCCCTTTTGGCCCAAATAACGTGTTCTTGTACCCAAACACTTCGGGAAACATCCGGAACCTCTTCCGGTGAATTCCGGAACCCTTCCGGAGGTCAAACACTATTATCTCATATATTAATCTTTATCTCCGGACCATTCCGGAGTTCCTCGTCATGTCCGTGATCACATCCTGGACTCCAAATAACATTCGGTCATCAACATTCATAACTCATTAAATACTATATCGTCAACGAAACGTTAAGCGTGCGGACCCTACGGGTTCGAGAACTATGTAGACATGACCGAGACACCTCTCCGGTCAATAACCAATAGCGGAACCTGGATGCCCATATTGGCTCCTACATATTCTACGAAGATCTTTATCGGTCGAACCGCATAACAACATACGTTGTTCCTTTTGTCATCGGTATGTTACTTGCCCGAGATTCGATCGTCGGTATCTCTATACCTAGTTCAATCTCGTTACCGGCAAGTCTCTTTACTCGTTCCGTAACACATCATCTCGTGACTAACTCATTAGTCTTTTGCTTGCAAGGCTTATTATGATGTGTGTTACCGAGAGGGCCCAGAGATACCTCTCCGACATTTGGAGTGACAAATCCTAATCTTGATCTATGCCAACACCACGAATACTTTCGGAGACACCTGTAGAGCATCTTTATGATCACCCAGTTACGTTGTGACGTTTGATAGCACACAAGGTGTTCCTACGGTATTCGGGAGTTGCATAATCTCATAGTCATAGGAACATGTATAAGTCATGAAGAAAGCAATAGCAGTAAAACTAAACGATCATAGTGCTATGCTAACGGATGGGTCTAGTCCATCACATCATTCTCCTAATGATGTGATCCCGTTGATCAAATGACAACTCATGTCTATGGCTAGGAAACATAGCCATCTTTGATCAATGAGCTAGTCTAGTAGAGGCATACTATGGACATACTATTTTGTCTATGTATTCACACATGTATCAAGTTTCCGGTTAATACAATTCTAGCATGAATAAAAGACATTTATCATGATATAAGGAAATACAAATAACATCTTTATTATTGCCTCTAGGGCATATTTCCTTCAGTCTCCCACTAGCACTAGAGTCAATAATCTAGCTCACATCGCCATGTGATTTAATACCGATAGTTCACATCGTTATGTGAATAACACCCATAGTTCACATCGCCATGTGACCAACACCCAAAGGGTTTACTAGAGTCAATAATCTAGTTCACATCGCTATGTGATTAATACCCAAGAGTAATAAGGTGTGATCATGTTTTGCTTGTGAGAGAAGTTTAGTCAACGGGTCTGTCACATTCAGATCCGTATGTATTTTGCAAATTTCTATGTCTACAATGCTCTGCATAGAACTACTCTAGCTAATTGCTCCCACTTTCAGTACGCATCCAGATTGATACTTGGAGTCATCTGGATTTAGTGTCAAAGCTTGCATCGGCGTAACCCTTTACGACGAACTCTTTATCACCTCCATAATCGAGAAACATTTCCTTAGTCATCTAGTTACTAAGGATAATTTTGACCGCTGTACAGTGATCTACTCCTGGATCACTATTGTACCCCCTTGACAAACTCATGGCAAGGTACACAACATGTTTGGTACACAACATGGCATACTTTATAGAACCTATGGCTGAGGCATAGGGAATGACTTTCATTCTCTCTATATTTTTCTGCCGTGGTCTGGCTTTGAGTCTTACTCAACTTCACACCTTACAAGTCAGGCAAGAGCTCCTTCTTTGACTGGTCCATTTTGAACTACTTCAAAATCTTATCAAGGTATGTACTTATCGAAAGTCTTATCAAGCGTCTTGATCTATCTCTATAGATCTTGATGCCCAACATGTAAGCAGCTTCACCAAGGTCTTTCTTTGAACAAGTCCTTTCAAACACTCCTTTATGCTTTCCAAAAAATTCTACATCATTTCCGATCGACAATATGTCATTCACATATACTTATCAGAAAGGTTGTAGTGCTCCCACTCAGTTCTTGTAAATACAGGCTTCACCGTAAGTCTGTATAAATCTATATGCTTTGATCACCTCATCAAAGCGTATATTCCAACTCCGAGATGCTTGCACCAGTCCATAGATGGATCGCTGGAGCTTGCATACTTTGTTAGCACCTTTTGGATCGACAAAACCTTCTGGTTGCATCATATACAACTCTTCTTTAATAAATCCATTAAAGAATGCAGTTTTGTTATCCATTTGCCAGATTTCATAAAATGCGGCAATTACTAACATGATTCGGACAGACTTAAGCATCGCTACGGGTGAGAAAGTCTCATCGTAGTCAACTCCTTGAACTTGTCGAAACCCTTTCACAACAAGTCGAGCTTTGTAAACAGTAACATTACCATTTGCGTCGGTCTTCCTCTTGAAGATCCATTTATTTTCGATGGATTGCCGATCATCGGGCAAGTCAACCAAAGTCCATACTTTGTTCTAATACATGGATCCCATCTCAGATTTCATGGTCTCAAGCCATTTTGCGGAATCTGGGCTCATCATTGCTTCCTCATAGTTCGTAGGTTCATCATGGTCTAGTAACATGACTTCCAGAACTGGGTTGCCGTACCACTCTGGTGCGGAACGAACTCTGGTCGATCTACGAAGTTCAGCAGAAACTTGATCTGAAGTTTCATGATCATCATCATTAGCTTCCTTACTAATTGGTGTAGGAATCACTGGAACGAGTTTCTGTGATGTACTACCTTTCCAATTCGGGAGAAGGTACAATTACCTCATCAAGTTCTACTTTCCTCCCACTCACTTCTTTCGAGAGAAACTCCTTCTCTCGAAAGGATCCACTCTTAGCAACAAAGACCTTGCCTTCGGATATGTGATAGAAGGTGTACCCAACAGTTTCTTTTGGGTATCCTATGAAGATTTACTTCTCCGATTTGGGTTCGAGCTTATCATGTTGAAACTTTTTCACATAAGCATCGCAGTCCCAAACTTAAAAATATGACAGCTTAGGTTTCTCGTCAAACCACAGTTCATACGGTGTCATCTCCACGGATTTAGATGGTGCCCTATTTAACGTGAATGTAGCTGTCTCTAATGCATAACCCCAAAAGCAATAGTGGTAGATCGGTAAGAGACATCATCGATTGCACCATATCTAATAAAGTACGGTTATGACGTTCGGACACACCATTACACTGTGGTGTTCCAGGTGGCGTGAGTAGTGAAACTATTTCACATTGTTTTTACTGAAGGCCAAACTCGCTAACTTAAATATTTTACCTCTACGATCATATCGTAGAAACTCTTATTTTCTTGTTACGATGATTCTCCACTTCACTCTGAAATTCTTTGAACTTTTCAAATGTTTCAGACTTGTGCTTCATTAAGTAGATATACCCATATCTGCTCAAATCATCAGTGAAGGTCAGAAAATAACGATTCCCGCCATGAGCTTCAACACTCATTGGTCTGCATACATCAGTATGTATTATTTCCAACAACTCTGTTGCTCGCTCCATAGTTCCGGAGAACGGAGTTTTAGTCATCTTGCCCATGAGGCATGGTTCGCAAGCACCAAGTGATTCATAATCAAGTGATTCCAAAAAGTCCATCACTATGGAGTTTCTTCATGCGCTTTACACCGATATGACCTAAACGGCAGTGCCACAAATAAGTTGCACTATCATTATTAACCTTGCATCTTTTGGCTTCAATATTATGAATATGTGTATCACACGATCGAGATCCAACAAACTATTTTCATTGGGTGTATGACCATAGAAGGTTTTATTCATGTAAACAGAACAACAATTATTCTCTAACTTACATGAATAACCGTATTGCAATAAACATGATCAAATCATATTCATGCTCAACACAAACACCAAATAACACTTATTTAGGTTCAACACTAATCCCGAAAGTATAGGGAGTGTGCGATGATGATCATATCAATCTTGGAACTGCTTCCAATACACATCGTCACTTCATCCTTTAACTAGTTTCTGTTCATTATGCAACTCCCATTTCGAGTTACTACTCTTTAGCAACTGAACCAGTATCAAATACCGAGGGGTTGCTATGAACACTAGTAAAATACACATCAATAATCTGTATATCAAATATACCTTTGTTCACTTTGCCATCCTTCTTATCCGCCAAGTATCTAGGGCAGTTCCACTTCCGGTGACCATTTCCATTGCAGTAGAAGCACTTAGTTTCAGGCTTGAGTTTAGCTTTGGGTTTCTTCATGGGAGTGACAACTTGCTTGTCATTCTTCTTGAAGTTCCCCTTCTATCCCTTTGCCCTTTACTTGAAACAAGTGGTCTTATTAACCATCAACACTTGATGTTCTTTCTTGATTTCTACCTTCGCCGATTTCAGCATTGCGAAGAGCTCGGGAATTACCTTCGTCATCCCTTGCATATTATAGTTCATCATGAAGTTCTACTAACTTGGTGATAGTGACTAGAGAACTTTGTCAATTACTATCTTATCTGGAAGATTAACTCCCACTTGATTCAAGTAATTGTAGTACCCAGACAATCTGAGCACATGCTCACTGGTTGAGCTATTCTCCTCCATCTTGTAGGCAAAGTACTGTCAGAAGTCTTATACCTCTCGACACGGGCATGAGTATGAAATACTAATTTCAACTCTTGGAACATCTCATATGCTCCGTGGCGTTCAAAACGTTTTTTGAAGTCCCGGTTATAAGCCGTAAAGCATGGTGCACTAAACTATCAAGTAGTCATCATACCGAGCTTTTGTCAAAACGTTCATAATGTCTACATCTGCTCCTGCAATAGGTCTGTCACCTAGCGGTGCATCAAGGACATATTTCTCTGTGCAGAAATGAGGATAATCCTCAGATCACAGAACAATTCCGCATCATTGCTACTAACATCTTTCAACTTAGTTTTCTCTAGGAACATATAAAAAATAAACGGGGAGCAACATCGCGAGCTATTGATCTACAACATAGATATGCTAATACTACCAGGACTAAGTTCATGATAAATTAAAGTTCAATTTAATCATATTAATTAAAGAACTCCCACTTAGATAGACATCCCTCCGGTCATCTAAATGATCACGTGATCCAAATCAACTAAACCATGTCCGATCATCACGTGAGATGGAGTAGTTTCAATGGTCAACATCTTATGTTGATCATATCTACTATATGATTCACGCTTGACCTTTCGGTCTCCAGTGTTCCGAGGCCATATCTGCATATGCTAGGCTCGTCAAGTTTAACCCGAGTATTCCGCGTGTGCAAAACTGGCTTACACCCCTTGTATTTGAACGTAGAGCTTATCACACCCGATCATCACGTGGTGTCTCGGCACGACGAACTTTCGCAACGGTGCATACTCAGGGAGAACACTTATACCTTGAAATTTAGTGAGGGATCATCTTATAATGCTACCGTCGTTCTAAGAAAAATAAGAAGCATAATAAGATAAACATCACATGCAATCAAAATATGTGACATGATATGGCCATCATCATCTTGTGCTTTTGATCTCCATCTCCAAAGCACCGTCATGATCACCTTCGTCACCGGCGCGACACCTTGATCTCCATCGTAGCATCGTTGTCGTCTCGCCAACTATTGCTTCTATGACTATCGCTACCGCTTAGTGATAAAGTAAAGCAATTACATGGCGATTGCATTTCATACAATAAAGCGACAACCATATGGCTCCTGCCAGTTGCCGATAACATTACAAAACATGATCATCTCATACATAGCCGTATAACTCATCATGTCTTGACCATATCACATCACAACATGCCCTGCAAAAACAAGTTAGATGTCCTCTACTTTGTTGTTGCAAGTTTTACGTGGCTGCTACGGGCTTTAGCAAGAACCGTTCTTACCTACGCATACAAAACCACAACGATGTTTCGTCAAGTATGTGCTGTTTTAACCTTCACAAGGACCGGGCGTAGCCACACTTGATTCAGCTAAAGTGAGAGAGACAGACACCCGCCAGTCACCTTTAAGCAACGAGTGCTCGTAACGGTGAAACCAGTCTCGCGTAAGCGTACGCGTAATGTCGGTCCGGGCCGCTTCATCTCACAATACCGCCGAAGCAAAATATGACATGCTGGTAAGCAGTCTGACTAGTATCGCCCACAACTCATTGTGTTCTACTCGTGCATATCATCTACGCATAGACCTGACTCATGATGCCACTGTTGGGGAACGTAGTATTTTAAAATTTTCCTACGATCACGCAAGATCTATCTACCAGATGCATAGCAACGAGAGGGAAGAGTGTGTCTACGTACCCTCGTAGACCGGAAGCGGAAGCGTCAAGTGACGCGGTTGATGTAGTCGAACTTCTTCGCGATTCAACCGATCAAGCACCGAACGTACGGCACCTCCGCGTTCAGCACACGTTCAGCTTGATGACGTCCCACGAGCTCTTGATCCAGTTGAGCTTCACGGGAGAGTTTCGTCAGCACGACGGCGTGGTGACGGATATGATGTATTCACCGGCGCAGGGCTTCGCCTAAGCACTGCGACGGTATGACCGAGGTGTGTTTCTGTGGAGGGGGCACCGCACACGGCTGGAACAATTCAACTTGTGTGTCTTTGGGTGCCCCCCTGCCCCCGTATATAAAGGAGCAAGAGGGGAGGGCCGGCCGGCCTCCTATGGTGCGGCTAGGGCAATCCTACTAGGAATAGGATTGCAATCCTATTCCTAGTAGGAGTCCACCAAGAAGGAAGAGAGGGAAAGGAAAAGAGGGAGAGGTGGCGCCCCCCAATCCTAGTCCAACTAGGATCCCTAGGTGGGGCGCCGGCTAGCCTCTATGGGCTGCCTCTCTCCTTTCCTCAAGGCCCACTATGGACCATCCCCCCTCGTAGGGGGTTCCGGTAACCCCCTCCGGCAATCCAGTTAAATCCGAAACTTTTCCGGAACACTTCCGGTGTCCGAATATAGTCGTCCAATATATCAATCTTTATGTCTCGGACATTCCGAGACTCCTCGTCATGTCCGTGATCTCATCCGGGACTCCGAACTACCTTCGGTACATCAAAACTCATAATACCGATCGTCATCAAACGTTAAGCGTGCGGACCCTACGGGTTCGAGAACTATGTAGACATGACCGAGACTCATCTCCGGTCAATAACCAATAGCGGAACCTGGATGCTCATATTGGCTCCTACATATTCTACGAAGATCTTTATCGGTCAAACCGCATAACAACATACGTTGTTCCTTTTGTCATCGGTATGTTACTTGCACGAGATTCGATCGTCGGTATCTCTATACCTAGTTCAATCTCGTTACCGGCAAGTCTCTTTACTCGTTCCGTAACACATCATCTCATGACTAACTCATTAGTCTTTTGCTTGCAAGGCTTATTATGATGTGTGTTACCGAGAGGGCCCAGAGATACCTCTCCGACATTTGGAGTGACAAATCCTAATCTTGATCTATGCCAACACCATGAATACTTTCGGAGACACCTGTAGAGCATCTTTATGATCACCCAGTTACGTTGTGACGTTTGATAGCACACAAGGTGTTCCTACGGTATTCGGGAGTTGCATAATCTCATAGTCATAGGAACATGTATAAGTCATGAAGAAAGCAATAGCAGTAAAACTAAACGATCATAGTGCTACGCTAACGGATGGGTCTAGTCCATCACATCATTCTCCTAATGATGTGATCCCGTTGATCAAATGACAACTCATGTCTATGACTAGGAAACATAGCCATCTTTGATCAGTGAGCTAGTCTAGTAGAGGCATACTAGGGACATACTATTTTGTCTATGTATTCACACATGTATCAAGTTTCCGGTTAATACAATTCTAGCATGAATAAAAGACATTTATCACGATATAAGGAAATACAAATAACATCTTTATTATTGCCTCTAGGGCATATTTCCTTCATTTTCGTACATCCGATCACAGATTAGATGCAACCGCGGCGAGTGTTGCATGTGTCGATGGCCGACAACGACGGAGTTTGCGATAGCTTCCCCACCAAGTTGCGGCTGACAGTGGAGGTGGCTAGCTGCCATCTGCGCGCGCGCGGGGGGGGGG
>LR738713.1:156038219-156059311 GCA_902687465.1 Secale cereale
GGGGGGGGGGTGCAGCGAGGCACATCCTGCTGTGAGGTCAACAGCCGGTGGGAGCCGACCCGCGGTGTGGTGCGGCGAGGGACGGGTGCGCGGGGAGATGCAGCCTACTGCGGCGCGGCGAGCGGCAGGGGTGAGGCGAGGTGCAGCCTGCTGCGGTGCGGCGAGGTGGCGGGTGCGGTACGAGAGGATTTTTTCAGAGGGATCTCGCGCAGATCTGTCGGCCCTGGCTGGCGCATCGGACGACTGGTGCTCGACCGGCCCAACAGTTGGGCCGGCGCAGATCAACGCCCTTTATAGAACACATAGGACTCCTCAAATCCCCCAGTCCGGCGGATGGTCACGAAATTGGCATCTAAGAGCAACTCCATCCGGCCTAAATCTGAGATGGATATGGAGAGGCCCAGACGACCCATGCTAGCCCGCCGCGGTCCACTCCGTCTCCATTAAAACCCTACCCGAAGCAAATCCTAATTCACTTCACTTCGCTCCGCTACCGTCTTTTCTCCTCTCTTTCCCCAATCAGATCCCCTCCTCCTCTTCGTCCACCATGTCCAACACCGCGGAGGCGACAGATCCAACGATGATTGAGACGCCTTCCTCCGCGATGGGCCGGGCTACGAGGAGGAACTAACCTTCCACATTGCGCTGCAACACTCACGGGTGGGTGGCGGCAGCTCCGGCTCTGCTCCATCCTTGTCACCCGCAGCCTCATCGCCGATGCCGGAGCAGGCCAATCCCGCACCGCACAGAGTTCTACGTGGTGCACCCGCTTCGCCCCCTTTGCCTGTTGCCGCCCTCCTAACTCTCCGTCTGATGCTCGTCAAAGGCAGTGATGGGTATTAGTGCCCGCTTCACCGGCACCGCGGACGCACATGCCCGAATCAGAGCCGCGTGTCGCCTGCCGCAAGAGGCAACGGGCTATGGAGAGGACGACAACATCAGACGTAGTCACACAATCCTCTCACTGCCACTGCGGGCTACCAACGATGCCCTGATGGGGAGGAGTGGCTCCTCGCATGGGTCTACCGTCGTTCTCTTACAACGGCAAAGATAGACTTCCATCGTCTCTGTCGACAAAACATGAAGGCTCTCTGGCTAGGGCTAGAGCAGTCCGCGCGAGGCAGTGGGGCCGAGCACGACGAAGCTAAAGAGGCATCATGACCGTGCCATCTGGAGGATAGCGAGCTTCATCGACTCATCCTCCTCCGACATCACAGATGGCTCCGATTAAGGCTGGAAAAAAAGCTCGAAGCTCGCGAGCTAAACGAGTAGCTCGTGACTCGGCTCGAATCGACTCGAACTCGAACAATAACGAGTCGAGCCGAGCTTTAGTTTGAGATCATTTAAAGACCAAGTTAAACGAGCCGATCTAACGAGTACTCGCGTAACTCGTTAGGCTTGGTAAAACCCCAGTGGTTTTCTAGGGGTAGTAAAAACAACCACTAAACACCTTGTGTCCCAGCATAAGGCCAGACCGCTCAAGGCCCGGCCTCCCTGGAGACTCTCATGTACATGTCCATATATCTACATGTTAAATTCCCAATTAATCTATTTTTATCATTTTTCTAAGGTTTTATGTTCATATCTTTAATGAGCTTAACAAGCTAAACGAGCCAGCTCGCGAGTTATACGAGTCGAGCCAATCTTGGATTTGAGCTCGTTATTGTAACGAGTCGAGTCGAGCTAGCTCGTTAATGAAACGAGCTTTAGCGAGTCGAGTCGAGCTGGCTCGACTCGGCTCGAAATCCACCCCTAGCTCCGATGACCCAACTCTTGCCACCGACGCCTACTCGGACGCCTACAATAGCTTCGATGACCGGAAGGGAAAGGGCCGGCGAGGAAGTGGTGACGCTCTCAGTGTTTATTCCATTATTACTAATTTTTAGTTTAGAACTTGTCCGTCGACTGAACTATGGTGCTCTTTGGTGATCGGTTATGTGAATCATGTGCATTTCTATGTCCGTTTGCTATCGATTTATGTCCATTTGTTGTCGCATTTATATGTCAGTTTGATCTCCCTTCTCCCCCGCCCCCTTCCGTGCCCAGAGCTCTCAAATCCCTAATTCGCCGCCAACCCAAGAAAAATTCGAATCGCCCTTCGTCTCGTTTTTTTCCCGACCTCTGTGTCGGAGGACGACGACGGTCGCGCTTCACCACTACACCGGAGCTACCTCATCTACGCCCTCGTCCACCGCAGCGGGTAGTCCACCCACAACACCGGCCACCGCAGCCGACGTGCCTCACAGACACCGACTTCCGCTGCATCAGTTGCGCTTCACCGATGTCGTCTCCCACCTCACCGGGGCTACTTCATCGAGAACATCATCGCACCTCCACCCCCGACTCCGTTGGGGCTTCACCAATGGCCTCGTCCACCGCATCGCAGCGCTCCGCTGCTGCTCGAGATATGCATCCATACGCGGCCAACCAACGCCGGGGCATCACCCTCAACGGCTCTGAAGTGACCCACACTCTAGCTAGGCGAGCACGCCCAACACCGGCCCGAACTAGGTATCCACATATCACTCCCTTGTGCACTATTCAGACGATGTTTGGATATCCTTTTACTCCTCTCTTAGCTTACACGCCTATGAAACTCTGACTTTAACTCTTATTTCTTCTGGAGATATCACCTAGAACAAGCAAAACCATTTTTTAGCGAAGCATGACGGCCCTACGGGATCTGGTACACATCCTGCACGCCGGTATAACCTTGTACGTAGTCGTCCTCCAGTACAACAGCAAGGTCAATTCCTCTCATTTGACCAATCATTCGCCATGTCAAAAATGCAGAGGGAGATGCAAGGAGCACAAGGCCTGCACATCCAAGCAAGTGGTAACATGAACTTGTACATGGAACATCCCAAGCACAAGCAGAGCTGCAGTGAGCCTGTACAACGAGCTAGCCTAAGTCCCTGCATTTCATTTAATTTGTACTGGCCTGCGTGTATGATTTGTGTGCAGTGGTGGATCCATGAATTCAAGTTACCAGGGGCAAAAATATAACTTCAAAAATACAAAGGCACTTGCACTCCAGAAATCAACATAACTTGAGAAATGTGAAGCGACATGCACTTTAATAACTAGCTAATGATCCAAAGTGGTTCCAGATTATAAAACACTAAATGATGTAAGCACCAAAAAACATAAAATGCAACATGGTGTATAAGGACTACTAACATTGACTGTACCTGCTTGAATTATTCATCCTTTGGCCAAAAATATCCAAGTGTAATTGCACCTATAACCAGTGCACAAACTGCATATCAATATATCTATCTTGCACAAGTATGCCAATAGTTTCAAACAATAGATTAGAAAAATATTAATGCTAGGTTGTCATGATACGGGGACTTTCTGGGAGATGGCCTCGACATTTCCTCAAGCCATGAAAATGTACTATAATTTGCTTGTTATCAATTCCTGCAAATCTCTATCTCTCTCTCTCTCTCTGTGACGCCCCGAGACCGATACGCCAGGTGTCAGCCAGTTATTTGTCACCGTTGCCATGTCTTTTGCTTGCGTGTTGCTCTTTGCCATGTCATCATGACATCATGTGCATTTCACCAGCATGTTTTCAAAACTTGCATTCGTTCGGGCTCCCCAGTTCTCTCCGTTGTCCGTTCTGAGTCCAGACACACTCGCTCGCGCCCGCGGCACCTCCGAATATTTATTTATAAGTGGCCGAAAAATGTTCTCGGAATGGGTTGAAACTTGGCGTGCGGTCTTATTATAGCGTAGGTAGACCGCCTGCCAAATTTCATCGCATTCGGAGTTTGTTTGATAGCCCAACCGATAAACATATAGCGGCACTATAGCCGGTTTATTCGTCAGACGTTTCAGTGCTCTGAAACCTGCTGCCGGGCTGCCATCTCTCTCTCCCTTCTCAGCCTACACATTCTACACAGGCAATTTTTCCTCTCCTCGCAACTTGTCCGAAACCGCCCCGAACCCGACCCGAGATGTCGTTACCGTTGGATCCGGATCATCCCCAAACATCCCTAAAATATCTCCGTTTTCTAATTTCGGCTCCTAACCTATTTATTCTCGTCTATCTGATTTCGACCGGAGGGACTAGATAGCCCATAATTTAACCCACATGCTATATATATAGGTCCAACCTAGATCCTAGGCAGTATGTCCCCTCCCCGCCGCCACAATCTTCTCCTTCCTTGGGATCCTCCCAGATCCACTTCGCAATAACCAGCGCCTGGATTCCATCCTCCTCGAGACCCGTGCACCTCCGGCCATCCTAGTCGAGTCACCGACGATCTCCAGGGGCGCCATGGCCGCCCCAAGTTCGAGCACCAGCCGGTCGAGTTGACAAGCGGCAGCTCCCCCTTGCCATCGCCATTCTACTTCGTCGCGGACCTGCGTCGTTTGCTCGCATGCCCCGGCGCCGTCCTCCCGCGTGCTCGGTCTCCACCTACCTCCGCGCCTTGCTACTCGAGCGTCGCTCCGCATGCCCCTGCCCTGATGAGTCCCCGTCGTCCCCAGCCTCGCCGCACCTCCTCAAGCACGGAGCAAGCCGCCGCACAGCCTTCGTCTTCCGCACCAAGCCCAAGAACATCGCCGGCCGCCTCAACTCTCCTCGCTGCCTATGTCTCACCCACCGGACCCCTGCTTCGCTTCGTCCACTGCCGCATCGAGCCGCTGCTTGTTCCCACCTCCAGGGCCACCACCGGCATCTGCTTGCTTTGCATCGAGCAGAGGAGAACGCCAATGCCTCCCCTGCCTCATCCTATTCTGTATGGAGGAGGAAGACCCGCATGCCCGCTCGCTGTCGTTCCTCTGATCTGTCGCCAGCCGCCAGTGCTCTGCTTCCTGTCGAGAACCGCTCGACCTCGTCCCGCTGTCCAGATCGGGCGAGAGG
Source organism: Secale cereale (assembly GCA_902687465.1). Classification (NCBI taxonomy): domain Eukaryota; kingdom Viridiplantae; phylum Streptophyta; class Magnoliopsida; order Poales; family Poaceae; genus Secale; species Secale cereale. Next base: position 156,043,093 of record LR738713.1, read on the forward strand.
AGGAGCGACCTCACCCGCTCGACCCGATGACCCGCTCGCCTCCTCGTTCGACTAAGCCAGCGCCGGCCTGCAAGGCCTCTTCGCCAGCCGGGCTGAAGCCCGATGTGAGCAGCCGCCTGAACCCCCCTCTGCACTGTTGGGCCAGCCAGTTTCGGCTCAACTCCTTTTTTTTCCTTTCTGCAAATTTAGCTATTTTCCATGTTCATGTAATTAATAACTCCACGACCGTGCATCGAAATTAAACAACTTATATATGTAAATTGTTTAGAATTCTGTTTAGTTTCATAATAACCAACTTTCATGCATGTTTAAAATGTTAAACTTGTTCTTTGCATTATTTTGCTTAAATAACATGTTAAAATGGTTTAATTCATAACTAAATAACCGTAGCTCCCAATTTAATAAACTTTATATGTAAACGGGGTGGAAAAATGTGTAGAATAACATGGTGCACTTTGTATTGCTATTTAACAACATTAAAATTATGTAATAGGCAGAACAGTACCAAATTCAAATTGTGCACATGGGGTTTTTCCGGAATTGTTGTTTGTTGTTTCCGGCCCCATTTAAATTGCCTAGATAGATAGTTTACTTTTGCTTCACCTCTTGCCATGTTAAAAACATTTAATCTTGTCTTGTAACTAAACGAGAGTCAACTAAATAAATAAAATGTGGTGTTTTGTCAATATGCAACTCGTTGCATATTGAGCTCCACTTAACTTGTAGTATTGTTTGTGCACTTTGCCATGCCATGCATATTTAAACCGGACATGCATCATACTTGGATGTGCATTGTATGCCATGTTTATGCTTGTGTGTTTACTGTGTTGTTTGCTTCTTTCCGGTATGCTTCTTCTCGTTAGCTTCGGTTTCGTTCCGGAGTTGTGAGGATTTGTTCGACTACTTCTTGGACTTGTTCTTCTTCCTCGCGGAATCCCAGGCAAGATGACCATCCCCTTGGATACCTTTACTATCATTGCCATGCTAGCTGTCTCGATGCTATCATTATATGTCGCGCTACCCATCATTTATTGCCAGCCCCTCTCCTTGTTGCCATGTAACCTCTAACCTTTGACACCTTCCCAGCAAAACCGTTGTTTGGCTATGTTAACCGCTTGCTCAGCCCCTCTTATAGCGTTGCTAGTTGCAGGTGAAGATGAAGATTGTTCCATGTTGGAACTTGATGTTTTGGGAATATCACAATACATCTTATATATTTTAACACACCTATATACTTGGCAATGGGTGGAAGGCTTGGCCTTTTGCTCGGTGTTTTGTTCCACTCATGCCGCCTTAGGAGCCGATAAACCGACGTTATGTTCCTTGATTTTGCGTTCCTTACACGGTTGGGTATATGGGGACCCCTTGACAGTTCGTCTTTGAATAAAACTCCTCCAGCAAGGCCCAACATTGGTTTTAATTTGCCTCATAATAACAACTTAATTAATTAATTAACTTGCATAGGGGGTCATGTCCCCGGGGATTCTTCTACATAACAGGGGGCCAGTGCTGATGGTGTTGGTCCCAAACTAGAGCCACTTGCGGTGCCACCCAGTTATCTGGGGTCTTCGGTTGCTGTACGTAGTGCTCATCTGGACGTGGCCTGAGACGAGATACATGCGGCTACTATCAGGGTGTCGGCACGCCGGGAGGTCTTGCTGGACTTGTTTTACCATTGTCGAAATGTCTTGTGCACCGGGATTCCGAGTCTGATCGGGCTGTCCCTAAGATAAGGGGTAATATTATTATTACTTCTGCTGATCGTGAGAGCTTGTGATGGGCTAAGTTGGGACACCCCTGCAGGGTTATGATCTTTCGAAAGCCGTGCCCGCGGTTATGTGGTAGATGGGAATTTGTTAATGTCCGGTTGTGGAAAACTTGACAGAGGATCCGAAGTAAAACACACAACTATGTGAGTAACCGTGACTGTCTCTTTTCACTTTGAGAAGAGAACACGGTGGGGTTATGTTTGACTCGTAGGTAGTTCAGGATCTTTAGCGATCACTACTAGTTTGCGACCGTTTGCGTAGATGCTCTTCTTATTCTTGTACTCGTAAGTTAGCCATCATACATATGCTTAGCCGCTGCTGCAACCTCACCACTACCCCTTTTCCATACCCATAAAGCTTTGCTAGTCTTGTTACCCATGGTTATGGGATTGCTAAGTCCTCGTGGTTCACAGTTACTACAACACCAGGTGCAGGTACAATCAAGTAAAATGCATGAGATGGTTCAGAACTTAACTCGGAGCTTGATGAAGAGAGTGGCCGTATGTATGTGTCATTTTTCGACGATCAGTAGTGGTTCCTACTAGGGGCGATCGGACCTTGTGTTCTTTATGGTATCTTTCATTTGGATCTTCGTCCGTAGCCGGACTCTGATGTAATTTGGATGATGAATGTTTATGTAATGCATTGTGTGAAGTGGCGAGTGTAAGCCAACTACTCTTTGTAATTTCATCCCTCTTTTACATGAGTTGTGCAAAGATACCATTCTTGAGATCTTTCTAGTATGATATTATGCCTCTAAGTCGTGCCTCGACACGTGGGAGGTATAATCTCATACTGGGCAATATAAGTTGGTATCAGAGCCTTCTCCGACCTAGGAGCCCCCACTGATTGATCGAATCGTTGACGGTTGAGTCTAGGCACACACATGAAAATGTTTTAAGTCATATATATATATATATATATATATATATATATATATATATATATATATATATATATATATATATATATATATATATATATCGGAGAGTAGGATTTCTTTTTACTCCTCATCCCTTCATCGATCTGGTGAGGACTCCTGACGATTGTTCTATCTCTTCTACTCTAAAAAATTCACTATTTTTTTAGGATCACGCGAGTATTGTTTGGATTATTCCGATGTCTTTGTGACGAGAACATTGTTCTCGATGCCTCCTGTCATTTAGGGGTTGTGGCATTGTCCCGGGGAGTTGAGCTCCGAGGTGTTGTCGTCACAAATGTATCGCAGCGGTTCTAGAATACTTAAGACGGCCGACATAGAAAACTCTTCTATGCGGTTAGTGGTGAGATAACCCCGACGTCACCCAGTACTGGTGGGGTAGTTCGGGAGTATTTCCACAGCTAGTATAGCGGATGCGTTCCGAAGGTCCGAGGTAAACGGTTTCCGAAGATGACTGGTTATGTGTTGAAGGATGGATACAACTGGATGTAGGATTAGAGTTGATTGCGCGGTGCTTCCCCTGTATCCCCAACACCTGATTGCATAACCGGAAACCTTTGGGAATTAATGGGTAGGTTCTTCTAGTAGCTCGTAGGCATTCTTCCAACAAGTGCGTGATATGAAGTTCGGGGTTCAACATCGAGTGAAGAGGTTTTATGGGCATTGTTCCAATCGAGAGTTGCATCTTAAAGGGTCCTTGGCTATACTGATCCGGGGATTGCAAAACCCTTTTGTAACACGTTCCATGAGCTTTCAGCACGAACATGTGGGACGAAGCTTCTATCTTGTATTTGTTCTATCTGTTCCTTGTTGTTTTTATTTACCTTTTGTTCTCCCAAGTGGCTTCTCGACAAATTGATGTACCATTAAGCTTATGGATTTCATTCTTTCAATTCTCTGTTCGAATGATATTGTGAAGATTATGTTGCAACATGTCTATCCGTTGTTTTTGTCTTGATTCTGGTATTCGAGTTGCTTCGATGTCAAGTGTTGATTCCATACCTTTCCTAAGCGGTGTTCTCATATTTCTATGAGAGTGCTAGTCCTTCTTGATCATAGAGATTGTCATGTAAATTCTTTTCAACCGGTGTGCTTCTCTTCAAGTTAACCCGATCCTTTTTATATGTGCAAGACCAAGTCTTGGTTTTTCTCATCGGTGTTTGTTTCATTCATCCCAAGTTGTCTTGTTTTCCCACCCTCCCACCCTTCTTCTTCTCGGATCCAGAGATCTCAAATCAAGTATCCTTTTATTCATGTGATGTTTCTTCATTCTTTTCTATCAATTTCATTATCCGGTGATTTCTCAGGAAGATGCTCAGGAGCTTCAAGTTTATCGTTGTTCCATTCTCATCTTCTTCCCCGGTGGATTTAATTCAAGCTTTGGTGTTCATTATACCCTTCCTTTTTTTCACATGTTTTTCCCATGTTGAATTTCTTATTCGAAGTCTCTCTTGTTTATTCAACTCTCTCTAACTCTTCTCCGGAGTGTACAAGGTATCTCAGAAGATTCGTTTTTCAATTCATATTCTGTTCAAGCTATTTTGAGGATTGTCATCTTATTCAAGCCATCTTTTTCAACCGGTGCAATATCTCTTAAGCAATCTTTTTCAAAGGTGATTCTTTTGAATGGGCCCTAAGCCACATGTCTTCCCCATACCTAACTCTTCTAATTTCTTTTTCGGGAGTTATACTCAAATTCTTTTCAAAGTGTGACGTAAGAATGATTTCCATCAGTCACACGCTTTCTCCAAGCTTGTTTTCAATTATTTCCATCTTTAGCTCCACCTTCCTCTTGTCATTCGTCCGGAGTATCTCGAAATTCTTCATGGCATTTCTCGTCTTCAATCTCAACATTTGAAGATCGGAGAAGTGTTTCTCTTAAATCTTGGCCCGTTCTCTTGAAGATTCGTGGTTCTAGCTTCATGTCATCCTCATTATTGTTCCGATTGTGAGGAATTCTTTTATACCATCCGAAGCATATCATGAATTCTTTCCATTGTGATCCTACGAAGGCCATCATTTTAGAAGATTCTTCGTTCTCAGTTTTTCAACATCGCCCTCCAACTATTCTTAGTTAATGTCTCTTCGTTCGTCTCCATATTCTTACGGTGGTTCATTCAAGATTACTCTTCCGTTGTTATCGTATTAATTCATTTGTTCTTTTCATAATCCTACCAGTGAGTCGTTCAACATTATTCTCAAGTTTGGCTATATCTCTCTCCAATCCTTTTCAAGAAGAATAAGTAGTATGCCAAATCCATTGGTTGTCATCAATTTAAATTGGTGAAGGATAAGCATGACATAATTCTTATTCTTATTCCTTCAAGGTGATTTAATTCCTTCTTCCGAAGTTTGTTCATGATGAATAAACTCTTTGTTCGAAATGATCCATCTTTCTTTCCGAAGGTCCAAGATACATTAATTATCTCGTCGCGAAGCTCCTTCTAAATCATTGCAAGGCTTCAATCTTATTCTTTTCATCCTTCACTTCTCATCATTTTGTTACCGGAGTTCTTCATGCTGGTTCATCATGATTTAATTCATCCTCGAAGTCTTCATCATGATTCTTGATCAATGAGCTCAAGTATTCTTCTTCTTGCATTCTGAAGTGCAATTCTTTCTACCTTATCGTTTGAGATGGTGGTATGTCATATTGACAATTTCCCTTTATGTTTCATGATTCACAAGTTGTCAGGAATGAGATATTTAAACCCATCATTTTCTTCATTCAAGAGATCTTTCTAACCTTTCAATTTATTCGTTGGAGTAATCTTGGGTCGTATTTCACCTAAAAGCTTTCCCTAAGGATTGTTGCTATTGTGGTGCTTATCAATGACCCAAGTTCTTCATTATCCTCTCGGTGAAAGAAGCTTTCGTCTCCTTGTTGATCTCAATCCAATAAATTGTTTTCCATTAGTAGCTGGTTGTCACCTCATAACTTTGAGATGTTTTCCATAAGCCCACATCAAGCTTATTCTTTTTCATTGTTGAATTTCCAACAACTCCGTTCAACCCTTCTTCGTAAGGATGATTTTCAAATTCGGTTGTGGGATAAGTTATCATTTTCTTCTCCGTTCATTTCTCTCATTGATCTAGCATCTATTCTTTCATTCCGGAGGCTTTGTGATATTGCTCTCTTTGAACCCTCATCTTGTCATATCAAGATCATGCTCTTGTCCTTTCCAGTCCATTTAACAGGAGTGTCGTGAGCTCCATTCTAGTTCTCTCATCTTATCAAGTTTTAACTCTCTTAACCGGAGTGCTGTCTGAAGCCATTCTTACCCTTTGCGTCATTCTTTCAATTGTTTCGGAGGTTAAATTCCTCCATTTTCAGTCGGAGTGTTGTCTAAGTTATTTCATTCTCATTCATTCTCTGTCTTGTTTTAACCGGAGTGGTCTCAATAACTATCTTGTCACTTAACCTCTTGGTTCTCGTCGTATTCCTTATACCTCTTGTCTAACGGAGTGTTTTTAAAATTTCGTTATCTCTGTTATTTTCTTTCATTCAAGTTGTCCAACCCTCCAAGGTTCATTGGTTTCACTCGTTTGTCAAGAAGCAATTTTGTTTTACCTCTTCCTTTATCCTCTTTTATCCGGTGCCATCTCCAGGATCTCGGGTCGAGATCCTCTGTTAGTATGGGAGAGTTGTTACGCCCCGAGACTGATGCGCCAGGTGTCAGCCAGTTATTCGTCATCGTTGCCATGTCTTTTACCTGCGTGTTGCTCTTTGCCACGTCATCATGACATCACGTGCATTTCATCAGCATGTTTTCAAAACATGCATTCTTTCGGGCTCCCCAGTTCTCTCCGTTGTCCGTTCTGAGTCCAGACACACTCGCACGCGCCCGCGGCACCTCCGAATATTATTTATAAGTGGCCGAAAAATGTTCTCGGAATGGGTTGAAACTTGGCGTGCAGTCTTATTATAGCGTAGGTAGACCGCCTGCCAAATTTAGTCGCATTCGGAGTTTGTTTGATAGCTCAACCGATAAACATATAGCGGCACTATAGCCGGTTTATTCGTCGGACGTTTCAATGCTCTGAAACTTGTTGCCGGGCTTCCATCTCTCTCTCACTTCTCAACCTACACATTCTACACACGCAATTTTTCCTCTCCTCGCAACTTGTCCGAAACAGCCCCGAACCCGACCCGGGATGTCGTTACCGTTGGATCCGGATCATCCCCAAACATCCCTAAAATATCTCGGTTTTCTTATTTCGGCTCCCTAACCTATTTATTCTCGTCTGTTTGATTTCGATCGGAGGGACTAGATAGCCCCTAATTTAACCCACATGCTATATATAGGTCCAACCCTAGATCCTAGGAAGTATGTCCCCTCCCCACCGCCGCAATCTTCTCCTTCCTTGGGATCCTTCCAGATCCACTTCGCAATAACCAGCGCCTGGATTCCATCCTCCTCGAGACCCGTGCACCTCCGGCCATCCTAGCCGAGTCACCTACGATCTCCATGGATGCCATGGCCGCCCCAAGTTCGAGCACCAGCCGGTCGAGTTGACCAGCGGCAGCTCCCCCTTGCCATCGCCATTCTACTTCGTCGCGGACCTGCGTCGTTCGCTCGCGTGCCCCGGCGCCGTCCTCCTGCGCGCTCGGTCTCCACCTACCTCCCTGCCTTGCTACTCGAGCGTCGCTCCACATGCCCCTGCCCCGATGAGTCCCCATCGTCCCCAGCCTCGCCGCACCTCCTCAAGCACGGAGCAAGCCACCGCACAACCGTCGTCTTCCGCGCCAAGCCCAAGAACATCGCCGGCCGCCTCAACTCTCCTCGCTGCCTCTGTCTCACCCACCGGTCCCCTGCTTCGCTTCGTCCACTGCCGCATCGAGCCGCTGCTTGTTCCCACCTCCAGGGCCACCACCGGCATTTGCTTGCTGTGCATCGAGCAGAGGAGAACGCCAATGCCTCCCCTGCCTCGTCCTATTCTATATGGAGGAGGAAGACCTGCATGCCCGCTCGCCGTCGTTCCTCTGATGTGCCGCCAGCCGCCAGTGCTCTGCTTCCTGTCGAGAACCGCTCGACCTCGTCCCGTTGTCCAGATCGGGCGAGAGGAGGAGCGACCGCACCCGCTCGACCCGATGACCCGCTCGCCTCCTCGTTCGACCCAGCCAGCGCCGGCCTGCAAGGCCTCTTCGCCAGCCGTGCTGAAGCCCGATGTGAGCACCCGCCTGAACCCCCCTCAGCACTGTTGGGCCAGCCAGTTTCGGCCCAACTCCTTTTTTTTCCTTTCTATGAATTTAGCTATTTTCCAGGAAAGCAGTTTTACAGTTTGACCCTCCATGTTCATGTAATTAATAACTCCACGACCGTGCATCGGAATTAAACAACTTATATATGTAAATTGTTTAGAATTCGGTTTAGTTTCATAATAACCAACTTTCATGCATGTTTAAAATGTTAAACTTGTTGTTTGCATTATTTTGCTTAAATAACATGTTAAAATGGTTTAATTCATAACTAAATAACCGTAGCTCCAAATTTAATAAACTTTATATGTAAACGGGGTGGAAAAATGTGTAGAATAACATGGTGCACTTTGTTTTGCTGTTTAACAACATTAAAATTATGTAATAGGCAGAACAGTACCAAATTCAAATTGTGCACATTGGGTTTTTCCGGAATTGTTGTTTGTTTTTTCCGGCCCCATTTAAATTGCCTAGATAGATAGTTTACTTTTGCTTCACCTCTTGCCATGTAAAGAACATTTAATCTTGTCTTGTAACTAAACGAGAGCCAACTAAATAAATAAAATGTGGTGTTTTGTCAATATGCAACTCGTTGCATATTGAGCTCCACTTAACTTGTAGTATTGTGTGTGCACTTTGCCATGCCATGCATATTTAAATCAGACATGCATCATACTTGGATGTGCATTGTATGCCATGTTTATGCTTGTGTGTTTACCGTGTTGTTTGCTTCTTTCCGGTATGCTTCTTCTCGTTAGCTTCGGTTTCATTCCGGAGTTGTGAGGATTTGTTCGACTACTTCTTGGACTTGTTCTTCTTCCTCGCGGAATCCCAGGCAAGATGACCATCCCCTTGGATACCTTTACTATCATTGCCATGCTAGCTGTCTCGATGCTATCATTATATGTCGCGCTACCCATCATTTATTGCCAACCCCTCTCCTTGTTGCCATGTAACCTCTAACCTTTGACACCTTCCCAGCAAAACCGTTGTTTGGCTATGTTAACCGCTTGCTCAGCCCCTCTTATAGCGTTGCTAGTTGCAGGTGAAGATGACGATTGTTCGATGTTGGAACTTGATGTTTTGGGAATATCACAATATATCTTATATATCTCAACACACCTATATACTTGGCAATGGGTGGAAGGCTTGGCCTTTTGCTCGGTGTTTTGTTCCACTCATGCCTCCTTAGGAGCCGATACACCGGCGTTATGTTCCTTGATTTTGCGTTCCTTACACGGTTGGGTATATGGGGACCCCTTGACAGTTCGTCTTTGAATAAAACTCCTCCAGCAAGGCCCAACATTGGTTTTAATTTGCCTCATAATAATAACTTAATTAATTAATTAACTTGCATAGGGGGTCATGTCCTCGGGAATTCTTCTACATAACAGGGGGGCCAGTGCTGATGGTGTTGGTCCCAAACTAGAGCCACTTGCGGTGCCACCCAGTTATCTGGGGTCTTCGGTTGTTGTACGTAGTGCTCATCCGGACGTGGCCTGAGATGAGATACGCGCGGCTACTATCAGGGTGTCGGCACACCGGGAGGTCTTGCTGGCCTTGTTTTACCATTGTCGAAATGTCTTGTGCACCGGGATTCCGAGTCTAATCGGGCTGTCCCTAAGATAAGGGGTAATATTATTATTACTTCTGCTGATCGTGAGAGATTGTGATGGGCTAAGTTGGGACACCCCTGCAGGGTTATGATCTTTCGAAAGCTGTGCCCGCGGTTATGTGGCAGATGGGAATTTGTTAATGTCTGGTTGTAGAAAACTTGACAGGGGATCCGAAGTAAAACACACAACTGTGTGAGTAACCGTGACTGTCTCTTTTCACTTTGAGAAGAGAACACGGTGGGGTTATGTTTGACTCCTAGGTAGTTCATGATCTTTAGCGATCACTACTAGTTTGCGACCGTTTGCGTAGATGCTCTTCTTATTCTTGTACTTGTAAGTTAGCCACCATTCATATGCTTAGCCGCTGCTGCAACCACACCACTACCCCTTTTCCATACCCATAAAGCTTTGCTAGTCTTGTTACCCATGGTTATGGGATTGCTGAGTCCTCGTGGCTCACTGTTACTACAACACCAGGTGCAGGTACGGTCGAGTAAAATGCAGGAGATGGTTCAGAACTTCACTGGGAGCTTGATGAAGAGAGTGGCCGTATGTATGTGTCATTTTTCGACGATCAGTAGTGGTTCCTACTAGGGGCGATCGGACCTTGTGTTCTTTATGGTATCTTTCATTTGGATCTTCGTCCGTAGCCGGACTCTGATGTTATTTGGATGATGAATGTTTATGTAATGCATTGTGTGAAGTGGCGAGTGTAAGCCAACTACTCTTTTGTAATTTCATCCCTCTTTTACATGAGTTGTGCAAAGATACCATTCTTGAGATCATTCTAGTATGATATTATGCCTCTAAGTCGTGCCTCGACACGTGGGAGGTATAATCTCATATTGGGCATTACACTCTCTCAATATAGCATATCATCATTAGACACTAAATCCTTCAATGGGAGCTTGAAAAATTCTTACATTAGATCCCTCATTAGACACTATATGTTCATCACCAGGAGCATGTAAAATGTTTGCATCAAATCCTTTATTAGCAGTATGTTCATTAGACACTTCAGGGTCAAGAACAACATGAGCTTGTATGTTTGCACCGGAAACTTGATTAGACACATCATGTTCAGTCAGTTCAATATTGATTGGGGGAGTTATAAAATAGGCAGAAAATGATTTCATTTTCTTATAGATTACCTACATTCAAGCAGTTTTACAACACCGTCAGGTTTAACTATTGGCCGGAAATTGAACAATTGAATTAGATATAATCAGGGATGTGATGTACCTGCTCGTTGCGCATGGTGCTCTTGCAAGCTGCGATTGTACATTTGCACAAGCTCGATGCCATGCCCATGTTCCTTCCGTTACCTTCCACGCAGGCTACACCCAGGGTTGGATCTTCATCTTCTTTTCCTTCCGTTCGCTTGAAGCCCGGCGACCGGCACCCAACAAGGGCGCGAGGAAGTGCTGTGTCGGTTTGTCCAGCGGCGGCTAGATTAGGAGCGAACCAAACTAGAGGCTGGAACGAACGAATTGGAGATTTTTCCTGCTGTCGATCGATATGGGAGGCCCTCGTTTTGGCCGCGAGCCTGCTATTGTGCCTACCTTGCACTTACATTATTGGCCCATCCTAATTGAAATGTCTTTCTTCATTTTTTACATTGTCTGTTCGTGCGCTGGGACGAACAAAGCTAGACTGGGCCAACCTGGACGACTCAAAGTAGGTGCACACTTTCCAGCCACCCGAGGCGGCCACCCATACCAGCCCCTATGGTGGTGTTGCCCCCTTTTTGTCTGATTGGGGTAGTGAAAAATATTCTAGTGACACTTTTGATTTATGCACAAAATGGTTGAATTGCTTGTCTTTATGAACTAGGTTCGCCAATAATGTGAAGGATGCCAGTCTTTTCATCCTATTATAGATTGCTTGGATCTCGATATGCCAAATGTAGTTACATGAAATATACAGTAAAACCCAGTGTGATGTGTATTGCTACAACTAGTCTGACAACCCATCCTCATATAACATACCAAGGACGCATCATCTTATCAGATTAACCATTTGACTTACCAATGTAGTGTAGGAAGAAATAAGTATTGGGACCGCATATCCAAGCAATTGGTTCCATGGACTCCTTCGTAGAACCTTGTAAGCGAAAAAGAAGTTGCAGTGTGCCTGTACAAAGAGCCAGCGTAAGTTCAGTTACCTGCTTCTCGAAATTTTAGTTAGCCACTGATTGCAAAATTGTTCAATTATGTTGCTTTGCTTAATTTAGTTTGCTACTGATTAAATAATGCCATAGCCTGTTAATCCAATTATAGACGGCACCTATCATTGTGTTTGATACTTACTGTTAAGAATTACCTGTTTGCCTGAACTTAAATAGCTACTTAAGCACATAGATAACTAGTCATATGTACTTCTAGGGTGCATCAAAATTCATGTGTAATTTACGTTTTGATACCCTATTTGTTTAAATGGTTTGCTGTTATCACTTGTAGCACTAGTAATGTTTGCATATTCATAAACAGCTAACTGTCAGGTTTATATGAAGGACAACGTCTTTTTTAATATATAAACACTATTTTGATCACGGGATCAGAATATTATTCTGATCACAACATATATTTCCTGAGATACGCGCCTGAACTTCCCTCTGTAGGAACCCGAACTTCGGGCTATCTTCGCAACCGTGGCTCTCCCCGTGAATTTTTCTGCTTAGCCGCGTTCTATGTGATGTAAGTGTAATCTTCAAACGGTTTTTAGCAACTAAATACTCTTTTTAAATAGAAATCTCGCTCATGGGCGGATTTTGCTCTCGGGTCGTGATGAACTCGTTTTTTTTTTGCAATTTTACTGCGTGAGTTGCACGCCTGAACTTCCCTTTGAACTAGGTTAAACTTCGGCCAACATCGCCCAAACGGGGCTTGTGATATACCGGTGGAAAGCTATGGACACCAGTATCATGATTCAACTTAATTTTTTGTCAAAATGTAAGCGGTTTAAGAGCAGTTTTGAAAACCATTTTTTCTTCACACAAAAAGCGTGAATCATATTTTCGATCTCATTTCTAAACCATTTATCGGAGTGCAACATATAATATGTCGTTGGAAAGCAGCTGCAAAACCGCTCCTTTCACGTGTTGAAAGTTTTCTCTAATTCCCTATGGTTAAAACATTATTTGGGAAAACGTAAAATTTCGCAAACCGAACAACCGAGTTCGTATTTTTGCGGTAATTTCTGAACGGCTAATCCAATTAGGGCATATTATATGGCGTTGGAAAGCTTATGAAAATGCACTACTTTTTCATGTTGAAAGTTTTTTGTAATTTTAAACGCTTTAAGAGTAATCTAGAAAATGGTACAAGTCCTACCGAGTTCGTTTTTTCGAGTTAATTTTTTAACCGTGCTCCGAATGCAGCAAGTGATATGGCGTTGGAAAGCTTGAACCAATGCAAAACATTTTTGTATGTATTGTTTCTCCTAATTCTTTACGGTTTTAAGTCAGTTTCAAAAATGGAAAAAACATATTTTCGCTGTATTTTCTACAAACTTTGTCGGAATGCGGCAAATAATATACCGTTGAAAAGCTATGGAAAATGCGAAACTTTTTCATGTTGACGATTTTCTCTGATTCTCAGCCGTTTTCAAGTAATTGCGAAAATGGCGAGATCATTTTTCTGCCTTTATCGCGAAACAGATTCATCGAAAATGCATCGCGTGAAGTACTTGAACTTCTGCCGCAGTTCTGCTTGAACTTCACTCTGTTTTTTAACGTGATGTTTTTCGCCCGTAACTCTCAAACCACTTACCGGAATTGAGCAAATGATATACCAATGGAAAGCTGTTGAAAACACGCAACTTTTTCGTGTTGATCATTTTTCCATATCCGCGACGGTTCAAAATATTTTTTTGAATGCGTAAAAATGTGCTTTAAACGTTATAGATAAAACTTTTAAACCATTGATCAGAATGTAGCATATAATATACCGTTGGAAAGCTTATGAATACGAGCAACTTTTTCATGTAGACACACAATACAAATTCATTGTCGTTTGAGAGCAGTTTTAAAAATGGCATGTTTTTACATGTAATTGAAGGTCGGACGACTCACACTAGAGATCTTGAATTTCACCAGGAGGAGCACGTGAACTTCTTCCAACAAACCTTTTAAGCTCTTTGTTTTCTATTCATATATTCTTACGTGAAACACATTCCGTGTAGTAGTTGAACTTCTCGCTGTTTTCATCTTGAACTTCTGTCACGTATTTTTGTTCAACCTCTCACACAAGAATTTTGAATTTTTCTCGGACCGAGTACTTGAACTTCTAGCAACAAAACTTTTAGCATTTGCTTTTTCATTCTTTTTTTCATACCAAATGCACACCATGTAGTGCGTGAACTTTTGTTATGTGACCTTCTCCCTACCTCTATGGTGACCTTCTCCCTGCACCTTATACATGTGACCTTCTCCTTGCCTCTATGGTGACCTTCTCCCTGCTTCTATGGTGACCTTTTCCTCCATCTGTTGACGATGGTAGCGGCACCAGGCATGGTTCGTCGTACTTCCCGGTCTACATGCATAGACATGCCTCTGAGGTGGACTTTTTCATAGTAGTAGCTCAATCGAAGCTACTAATGATGACCTGAACTTTTGAAGAATACACGAAAAATGCAGTAGATTCAGTGGGGGCGAGGTGATGCACATAACGTATCTATCGATCCACTGCTCGTATCTCTCCATTCGCAAGCCGGAATTGAGCAAGTGATATACCGATGGAAAGGTGATGTAAACACACAACTTTCCCGTGTTGATCATTTTTCCATACTCGTGACGGTTTTAAAAGTTTTTAGTCTGTAATTCATTCAATGTAGTAGTTGATCTTCCTGCTGTTTTCACGTTGAACTTCTGTGATGTATTTTTGTTTGTAATTTTCTCATCCATTCGTCAGTGTTATACAAATGATATTCCTTTTGTACAAACCTCTCTCACAATAATTTTTTAACTTTCTCCGACCGAGGACTTGAACTTACACAAATGATATTCCTGCCATTTTGAATTAAATTATAAAATGACGAGGGAAGAAAATAAAGCTTTAACCAGGGAAGATACAGCTAACAGTCGATTCATCAGCTGTGCTCACAACCGATCCATCATCCACGGTAGCACTGTTGCTCATGGAGATCGCAGTGTCCGGGCACCGCACTTGAGGAGACCATGAAGCACTCGTAAGTCCAGAATGATATTTCCAATCAGTTTACATAAAAGATGGTTGTTGCTTTTTAAAGATGAACAAGCGACGTGGTCGGCTGCTGCTGCTTCAACAACAATACTTAGTACTCCACCAGATCTTGCCTAATTAATTTAATGGTGCATAGTAGTTGATAGCAACAATAGTACGAAGTCAGAATGCCACCAGATCTTGTCTAATTAACAAACAACAGTAGTGCTGAGTAGTAGGGTCTTGTGAGTTGTGTGCATACACCACTTCAAGTTCTGCAAGATACATGCAAACTCGCGACAATATTTTTCACTGAACCAACAATCTAAACTGGTGCAAGCCTGCAACAATCACAAACATAATATCTCCATACTATTGTTTTTATTCTTTCTTCTCTAATATACATTGAACTACCGCAAAAATAGAAGAATTATACACTACTAGGCATCATCGCGTTGGTTGCTGAAGCGCGGGAGCAGGTGACCAAGCAGGTGACCCGGGACGGCAAGATGCAGTGGCAAGGTTTAGAAAAATGAAGCTCTTCCATTCACATCAAAGTGAGAGAAGATGACTAACCATTTTTTGATCTGCCTCTCGAACTATTTCATGGATGTCTTTGGAGAGTGTATTTCTGAACATAAACATATGAAATTGTTCCCCGCAAGAGTCACAAGATAAACTAGAGTTCACAATAATGTTCTTTTTTGTTTGGACGGTGCCTGCACCCCAATGTGGACTTCAGCGGGCTGCATGGAGCACTCCAGATTTTTGACTACAGGTTGCGCCGGCACGACAAGAACAAAGGTATATTACGGACGCGGCAACAGAGGGCTATTGGACGGCGTATGAGGCGGACGAGGATGGGCATGTCTCTGGATCAGGTGGTCACCGACGAGAGGCCACGTTGATTGTGCTGCAAAAGCTCGTCGTCATTGTTGGCGACGAGCAGCGGGAGGGACGGCCTTCGACGGGAGTAGTTGAGCTCACCGGAGTGAGGGGCGACGACTTTTTTTGAGCTCGCCAAGTGCTCCCTGAACTGCTCTTCGTACAGCCTGAAGTCCAAATCCACCTCGCCGTGAAGGAGGGGGCGGGGGCGTGCTAGGAGAAGGTTGGAGCGGCGGCCTTGACCCGGTAGTAGTTGGAGGCGGTGGCGGGCCAGGAGGAGGCGGGCGCGGCCTCGCGCTGGAAGGAGGCAGGGTCGTCGGCGCACCAGGACGAGGCGAGGGCGGGGGCGGGGCGGCGGCTGGCTAGAACAAGGCGGCGACGGCGACGAGCAGGAAGGAGACGGGGACGGGAGGCGCGCCGGAGCCGAGTGGCGCGGTGGGTTGCTGGGTTACGGTGGCCGGCGGGGTTGGTGCCTGGATCCACGCGGTGGCGGCAGGATCTCATCCGGAGCTGGATCCACGCGGCGGTGACGGGATCTCACGGCAAAGGTCCACGAAGGCAGCGAGTGAGAGGGAGGTTCGGGGCGGGGCTCGGCACCGGCGGCGGGGGGACGGGGTGGGGCACGGGAG
>LR738713.1:156059730-156096992 GCA_902687465.1 Secale cereale
ATATATATCAGAATCCTTTTGCTTACATCGAAGAAATTTACAGATGTCTGTGTTGCTGGTAAACGGTACTGACTTGTTATTGTAACACGTTGCCAAGAACTTGTTAGTTTTAGTAGTTCATGTGCAATTAAATACGTTACCAAAACTGGTTAGTTTTACTAGTTTGATATTAGTTTCTTATTGCTCTTGCAACACTTTATTTATAATTGCTAACATTCAAGTTTGCAGGATCGAACTAAAACTCCATTGGCACAACATGTATGTTTTCAAAAACTTCCTTGTTTACCTGGTTTGCTGCAGTAACTTCTTGCTGTAATTATCTTACCAACTTCAACTTTTTAGGATCCAATTGGAAGTCCAATTGCACAACACGTACATTTTCAAAATTTTATTTGTGTAACAGGTTTGCTGCTGTAATCATCTTACCAACTTCAAGTTTTCAAGATCCAATTGGAATTCCAATTGCAAACAACACAATCAAAAGCAGTACTCAAGACAACCATTAAATATTTGGTGGATTTCAAAACGAAGCAAGCTGAGACTAACCACATTGTTAAGGACCTGAAGGAAAAAAGAAAATTAAATTCCCACTTGGTAAATCATAGGTTAAATGTTTTTTCCATCGTCGAATAACCTTTGTGTTGTTTGTTCATGTAATCGATCAAACCATTTGTTTTAGAGATCATGTAATAATTGTTTTTTGTTTTGTAATTTTTAGCACGAGTCTGTATTAATCGACAAGACTCTAAGACATTTCATTTTGATTACTATGCGAGACCTACAAATATGCCAATCGGGTTGAATGTGCTTTCAACAATAATAGTACTGGTATAGATGGTCCATAAGTGACACACATTTGTAAGGGCCAAGATGATGTGCTAGCTTTGCTAAAAAAATGATGCTCTTCTAGATAAATAAGTACAACGACCTGGCTTATGTATGTTAGTTGATATTATTGATCCATATACTCTAAAAGTGTTTATATGTCGATTAGTCTTGTACATTATTGGTTGATTGACTCAATATAATTAAGCTTGTGACATCACTTGTGTACATATCTAAATGGGAGTACACTATATGATGCGTGTGTCATACATGTTACACTTGAGTTGGACATAAAGTGGTATCAAATATTCAAATTCACCTTAATCTGGATTCTACCTTCTGAATTTGAGTATCGACATTTGTAAATCATATTCATATATGATAGTGGAATACATCTTTGTTGTGCTTTTGAAGATATATAAAAACGTAGAATGATTTATAAAGATTTATAAGATTTGGGGACCCCGACTTACATAGTCGAAGCCACCGAATGCACGTGTACAGTGATCGCAGAGATCAATTGTGACACCCAGAAACCGATGTGCCAGGTGTCAGCCAGATATTCGTCATCGTTGCCATGTCATTTGCTTGCGTGTTGCACTTTGCCTTTTCATCATGTGCATTTCATCAGCATGTTTTCGAAACTTGCATTCGTTCGGGTTCCCCCAGTTCTCTCCGTTGTCCGTTCTGAGTCCAGACACACTCGCACGCGCCCGCGGCACCTCCGAATATTTATTTTATAAGTGGCCGGAAGATGTTCTCAGAATGGGTGGAAACTTGGCATGTGGTCTTATTATAGTGCAGACATGCCGCCTGCCAAATTTCGTCGCATTCGGAGTTCGTTTGATAGCCCAACCGTTAAACCTATAGCGGCACTATAGCCGGATAAACATCGGACGTTTCAGTGCTCTGAGACCTGTAGCCGGGCTGCCATCTCTCTCTCTTCTCAGCCTACACATCCTACACAGCCCACATTTACGCCATCGACTGCTTGTCCGAAACTGCCCCAAACCGACCTGGGGTTCTCGTTACCGTTGGGTCCGGATCATCCCCAAACATCCCTAAAATATCTCCGTTTCTTATTTAGACTTTCCTAGCCTATCTATTTCTCGACCGTCGGATTTTAATCGGATGGTCCAACTCCCCTCTTTCTCACATATATATATGATCCAACCCTACTCCATTTGGACAAACCCTAAATTTTAGGGAGATGTCCCATCCATCCCTTGTCCGCCGCCACCACCCCTGTCCATTCTCCACCTCGGGATCTCTCCCATCCATCTCCACCCAACCAGATCGCAGCGCCTCCCAGCTCCCTCGTTTTTCTTCACCGGGCAAACCATCGCCTCCACCTAGTCTCCTCCTTCATCTTGGGATCCTCCCAGATCGCGTCAAGGCCATCCAGCTCCCGATCTAGTTCATCCATCGATCCCCCCGCGGCCACCGAAGCCTGCAGGCAGGAGCTCCCGTCGCCGCGCCATGGATGTCACAGACCTCTGCCGTCCCGCATCAAGCTCCGTCCTTCTTCTCCTCCGCGCGTCTCCAGCATCCTCCATGCACCCAGATCCGGCAACCACACCTCACCTCCAGCCGCCGTTGCGTCCTGTCGTTGAGCTCGGAGGTCCGCCCAGTCGCACGCCGCCTACACTCTGAGTGACCGCCTGAACGGACGGGTCTGTGAGCCCCCAAGTACGCACCGCGTCGGCCTGCCCCTCGAGCTTCCTGTCGCCTCCCGTCATCCCGCGGCGCCGAAGTGCCTGCATCGTGCTGCGACGCCATCCCGTTGTCCCCGACGAACTGCCTCTGCTTCCTCCTCTGCTTCGAGCAGGAGGACGGGTTGCGCCCGATCCGCTCAACGCTCACCCGTTCACCCCTCGCCCGCAGCGATAGCGCCATCGCGAGGCCAGGCGAGCCAGGCCCAGCGCGCCCCAAGTCCTCCAGGGCCCCGCCTCCTCCACCGATTTGGGCCTGGCCCAGCTGGGTGAGGCCACCTCCAGCGCCCCTTGTTTTTTTCTTTCTTCCTCTTGTTGGGCCAGCCTGTAGATTCGGCCCTTGTTGTTTTTTTAGGCCATCGAATTTTTTCTAATTCCCAGAGAATAACCTGTTTTACAGTTTAGCCCTCAAACTTCATGCATATAATAATTTCACAACTGTGCATCTTTTGCAAAAACTTTATATATGAAAAATGCTTAGAATTTTGTGTAGATTCATAATATGCCACTTTCACCCCTGTTAAAAATGTTTAACTTGCTGTTTTCATTAATTTGTGTAATTAACTTGCTAAAATGATTTATTTCATAACTAAATAACCGTAACTCGGTTTTTAATAAACTTTATATGTAAATGGGGTGGAAAATGTGTAGAATAACATGGTGCCCTTTGTTTTGCTGTTTAACAACTTTAAATTGGTGTAATAGGCAGAATAGTACCAAATTCATAAATATGCACATGAGGAGTTTCCGGAATCGTTGTTGGTATTTCCGGCCTCATTTAAATTGCCTAGATAGGTAGTTTACTTTTGTTTCACCTCTTGCCATGCTAAAAACATTTAATCTTGTCTTGTAAATAAACGAGAGTCAATTAAATAATTGTGATGTGGTGTTTCGTCAACATGCAACTCGTTGCATATTGAGCCCCACTTAACTTGTAGTACTTGTTTGTGCACTTTGCCATGCCATGCATATTTAAACCGGACATGCATCATACTTGGATGTGCATCGTATGCCATGTTTATGATATGTGTGTTTACCGTGTTGTTTGTTTCTTTCCGGTTGCTTCTCTTGTTAGCTTTGGTTTCGTTCCGGAGTTGTGAGGATCCGCCCGATTATGTTGCTCCGTCTACTTCATGGACTTGTTCTTCTCCCTTGCGGAATCCCAGGCAAGATGATCATACCCTTGGATACCTTTACTACCATTGCCATGCTTAGTTGTCTCGATGCTATCGTTACATGTCGCGCTACCTATCTTTTATGTCAGCCTCTCCTTGTTGCCATGGAACCTCTAACCTTGACACCTTCCTAGCAAAACCACTGTTTGGCTATGTTACCCGCTTGCTCAGCCCCTCTTATAGCGTTGTTAGTTGCAGGTGAAGATGAAGATCGTTCCAGGAGGGAACTTGTTGTTGGAATATCACAATATCTATTATTATTATTAACACACCTATATACTGGGCATGCGTGGAAGGCTTGGCCTTTTGCTCGGTGTTTTGTTCCACTCATGCCACCTTAGGCGCCGATAAACCGGCATTATGTTCCTTGATTTTACGTTCCTTACACGATGGGTGGATGGGGACCCCTTGACAGTTCGACTTTGAATAAAACTCCTCCAGCAAGGCCCAACATTGGTTTTAATTTGCCTCATAATAACAACTTAATTAATTAATTAAATTTGCATAGGGGGTCGCGTCCCCGGGTTCTTAATTCTACATAGCAGGGGGAGCCAGTGCTGATGGTGTTGGTCCCAAACGGGGAGCCTGCGGGGGCCACCACGGGGAAACTCGAGATTGGCTCCCGTAGCATCGCCCATCTGGTTGTGGCCTGAGACGAGATACGCGCGGCTACTATCAGGGTGTCGGCACGCCGGGAGGTCTTGCTGGACTTGTTTTACCATTGTCGAAATGACTTGTGCTACCGGGATGCCGAGCCTGATCGGATTTCCCTAAGATAAGGGGTAATGATATTATATTTATCACTTCAGCTAATCGTGAGAGCTTGTGATGGGCTAAGTTGGAACACCCCTGCAGGGTTATGATCTTTCGAAAGCCGTGCCCGCGGTTATGTGGCAGATTGGAATTTGTTAATGTCCGGTTGTAGAAAACTTGACAGAGGATCCGAAGTAAAACACACAACTGTGTGAGTAACCGTGACTGTCTCTTTTCACTTTGAGAAGAGAACACGGTGGGGTTATGTTTGACTCGTATGTAGTTTAAGATCTTTAGCGATCACTACTTTTGCGACCGTTTGCGTAGATGCTCATCTTATTCTGGTACTCGTAAGTTAGCCACCATATTATGCTTAGCCGCTGCTACAACCTTCACCACTTTACCTCTTCCTACCCATAAAGCTTTGCTAGTCTTGTTACCCATGGTTATGGGATTGCTGAGTCCTCGTGGCTCACAGATACTTCAACACGAGATGCAGGTTCAGCCGAGATGAAGCAGGAGTTGGATCAGTACTTCACCGGGAGCTCGATGAAGAGTTTGGCCGTATGCTTGTTACGTTTCGACGATCAGTAGTGGTTTCTACTAGGATTCGATCCTGACCTATGGCTTTATGTTGTTTTGGTATCTTTCTTTTGGATCTTTGCCCGTAGTCGGGTTGTGATGTTTTGAATGATGATTTGCTTATGTAATGTATTGTGTGAAGTGGCGAGTGTAAGCCAACTATCTCCTTTTGCAATTTAATCCCTCTTTTACATGAGTCGTGCAAAGATACCAAACTTGAGATCATTCTAGGATGGGCTTATACCTTTAAGTCGTGCCTCGACACGTAGGAGGTATAGTCCCATCCTGGGCATTACATCAATGCTCACTGAAGACACAGAAGCTGAATAACAAGAGTCTTACATCCATACATACCGTTTTACACAAATTATGACCGTTATGGTCAAGTCTTGAGGATATCATCGCAATCGAAATCTTTATCGACATCTTGGACCCATGCCATCTGCCTTAACCCTTCAGATATTCTGACTGGGAAGTGTCCTAGCTCGCATGTTGGTCATCAAGGTACTCTTCATAATATCCCATTCTTTCATGCCTGGCCAATAAAATAACGAGTGGCAAGCCAATGAATAGTTTGAATGTACTCGCAAGAAATCCGTGAGTGATAACAAAATTAACATGCAAGGTTTCAATTCGAAGTTGGCATCTCTAGGATTGCTAGTTTCATCATGCAACAAATATGATCAATACCTTTTTAGGGGTCATGCATGTGTCTCCAACATGCAACAAGAGGTTACACATATCAACATAATGAGAGAGTTGTTCACAACTCCTTCGCAATCCCATCGTGACCTTCCTCACGATTCACAACATCAATATTCCCAATATGTGTTGTTCCTCAGAAGCATATGGACATAGTATAAGAAGCACCACCCAACCGCCCTTGACCGTGGACATGACTATTCGAATAGTTTTCCACTCTGCAGAGGTTGTGCACTTTACCCACAAGACCCGGGGAACTCCCGTGTCATCCACGACCCGCAGTACCTCAAGTACTCGGGGTAAGCACCCAATCACTACCTTTCCAGAGTCGTGACTAACATAGAGTCCACTCGTTTGGTAACAGCCCCGTGCCAAACATTTGCACAATTTAATTTGGTGGAGCCACACTCTCATATTCATCCCATCTCACATGCACGTGGGGTACCAACAACGTGTCCGGTGCCCTGTGAAAACAGTCATGGCCGCCTATCCAAGCACGACCCTGTCCTGAGAGTGACCACACCACTCCCGTCACTAGTAATGCAGACATCCATGCTAGCATGAACTACGTAATCAATAATGCCCCGTCCCATAAGGGGTAGTGTGGTTGCACATGTTTGGTTGGGATGGTTGTAGGATCGAAAGTATGTATAGGGGGGGGGAGTGATTAGACTACTTGACCAAATAAAAACTTAGCCTTTTCCCAATTTTAAGTTTTGACAGTTTTTAGCAATTTAGCACAAGTCAAGCAATCTTCCTACACATGCAATTCTAGAGTTGTAGCAGCGGAAAGTAAATCATTGCATATGAAGGTAAAAGGAGGGGTTTGGAGAGTGCAAACGCAAGTGGAGACACAGATGTTTTTGGCGTGGTTCCGATAGGTGGTGCTATCGTACATCCACGTTGATGGAGACTTCAACCCACGAAGGGTAACGGCTGCGCGAGTCCATGGAGGGCTCCACCCACAAAGGGTCCACAAAGAAGCAACCTTGTCTATCCCACCATGGCCATCGCCCACGAAGAACTTGCCTCACTAGGGTAGATCTTCACGAAGTAGAGGATCTCCTTGCCCTTACAAACTCCTTGGTTCAAATCCACAATCTTGTCAGAGGCTCCCAAGTGACACCTAACCAATCTAGGAGACACCACTCTCCAAAAGGTAATAGATGGTGTGTTGATGATGAACTCCTTGCTCTTGTGCTTAAAATGATAGTCTCCCCAACACTCAACTCTCTCTCACATATTTGGATATGGTGGAAAGAAGATTTGAGTGGAAAGCAACTTGGGGAATGCTAGAGATCAAGATTCATATGGTAGGATTGGAATATATTGGTCTCAACACATGAGTAGGTGGTTCTCTCTCAGAAATTGTATACTAGAAGTGTAGGTATGTTCTAATGGCTCTCCCCACAAATGAAGAGTGGGTGGAGGGGTATATATAGCCTCCACACAAAATCTAACCGTTACACACAATTTGCCAAACTCGGTGGGCCCGAATCATGAAACTCGGTCGGACCGATATAGTTCAAAATTTGAATGTTAGGCTTTTCGGTGGGACTGACATGATCAACTCGGTGGGACCGATTTTATTAGGGTTAGGGCATAACGTAGTCTCAGTGAGACCGATCACATCAACTCGGTGAGACCGATTTCTGTAATAGGCAAATAGAGAGTTGGTCAAGCAAACTCGGTGGGACCGATTTGTTCATTTCGGTGAGACCAAAACGTTATGAAAGGAAACAAAGAGTTTGCATTGCGAACTCGATGGGACCGATCGCTCACTTCGGTTAGACCGAAATGTTACGAAGGGAAACAGAGAGTTTGCAATCCTATCTCGGTGAGAACGAGATCCCTATCGATGAGACCGAACTGATTAGGGTTTCTGGCTATGGCTATGTCAAATGAACTCGGTGGCGCCTGATAGATCGAATCATTGGGGCCGAGTTTGACTTTTGGTTTGGGACATATGTGGATATGAGAAACTGGTTGAGGGCTTTTGGAGCATATCACTAAGCATTTTGAGCAAGCAAGCCATTAAGCAACACCTCATCCCCTTTTAATAGTATTGGCTTTCCTATGGACTCAATGTGATCTTGGGTCAATAAATGAAAATGTAGAGTCTTGAGCTTGAGCCAATATGTCTCCTTAGCATTTTGAGGGGTCCACATTCCTAGTCCATGCCATGCCAATCATTGAACTTTCTGAAATGATCATCTTGAAAGAGCATTAGTTCAATGAGCTCTATGTTGTTAGGAATTACCAAAACCACCGAGGGATAGTTGCACTTTCAATCTCCCCCTTTTTGGTAATTGATGACAACATATAGATCAAAGCTTCGACAAATGATAATAAGAATGAATTATATCGTCACTTTGAGAAGTATTTGATAAGCAAGAGCTCCCCCTAAATTTGTGCATTATTTAAGATTTGCTTTTGAATGCAAATGCACAATCGATTAGGATTATGGGTTACTCTTCCATGTCACATACATCTTGGTGGAGCGCTCAAAATGATAGAAAGTAAAAATATGCACTCATCACGAAGGCAAAGCGAATGATCATATATGAGAGATAAATAATAGCATGATTCAAGTATGCATTAAAGTATGATATGATCAAACACATGATCATACAAGTATCTCAGACACATAAACATAGAGTAAATTGTAGCAATAACCCAACAATCAAACGAAGTAGCAAGCAAAAACCAAAGAAGCTCAAGGAAGAGGCTGAGGATAGTCACTTTCTTCTTGGAAGTGGCCTCATCAGCCACAAAATACTCATCCTTCACTATCAAAAGTTTTCTTCTTTCTTGACTTGGTAGCAGCCTTTGGCAGATTGCTAGGAGTGCTTCTGCTGCTCTCATAGTAGCTGCTATTGGAGGGACTAGAGCCCTCACTCAGATGTGCCTGCTCCTCTGATTTGTTCTGTCTGTCACTGCCTTCTGACATCTCTGTAATTGCAAGCAAACCCTGTGAAAGGATGTAGTTGAGGTAGAGTGGATGAGCATCACAAAGTGCAGAGGTTTTGCAAAAACAATTGAGTCAAAATCTTAGTTTTGGGTTTCTATAGAAAGCATTTCGGAGCTATCGATTTGTTAAACTTGGTGACACCGAAGTAACTTTGGAGTCTAAACTAGTGAAATCGGTCAGATCGAGACACAGTTCGGTGACTCCGAGTTTGCTAGGGTTTCACTGAGAGTTGAACTCAGTCACACTGTGCAATGGCCTAAGCCAAACTGGTGAGACCGATTTGTACAACTCGGTCGGTCCGAGATGAGTTCAGCGAAAACCTAACCCTAAACTTTGAATCAAAACTAATCTAAACAGAGTTTTCGCTGGACAGGATGATCTCATACGTGACAAGAATCATGGCATTGACTTTGTGCTAAGAATTAGAGGTAAATATTGCACAAAGAGGTCGAACTCATACCATAACTTGGCGATGAGCTCTCTACGGCAGCAACGGCGGGGTTTATTTCAGTTGACGGCGGCGGAGACCAGCGGCGGGAGGCTGGCGACGAAAGGACGATCCGGAGACCCGAGACGACAGAGCAGGACACGTGCGGGTGAAGAGGTTTTGGAGAAATTTCCAAAATTTGACCCATCGGTGTATATATCTTGACCCTGTTAGTGTGACCGAGTGGAACGACTCGGTGGCACCGAGATGCAAAACTGCTCGTAGTTACTGCAACTCGGTGAGACCGAATTGTTCTAATCGGTTGCACCGAGATTGAAAACCTAGATCAACTCAGCGAACGCGGTCAGACCGAAAGGATGAATCGGTCAGACCGAAATGCAATGAGAGGTTTTGAAAGTTTAAGTCTATGACGAATAAGGGACTCCAAGTGCTCCTCGCTTAGAGTGGTTTGAATCTGACTTGATCAAACTTTGTGATGTAGCATGAATAGAGTTTGAGACAAGAAAAGCATAGATAGCTAGAGGAGGTTCTTAGGCATTCTTGTCCATCCATTTTGCAAAATAAGAAAGCCAAACAATCAAAGCAACAAATGGATGTCCTCGAATGAGAAAAATATGCACTCAACATGCTCACACAATAAGATAGCAAATGAAACATGTGAAAAAGCATGCATGTCAAATCTAGCATCTATCAAGCAATTGGCGATGACTAGGTCATCTATACATGAGTATATTGACTTAGGAGTCAAATGAGAACATTTGATCATAGGTCATACTCATCGTTTAAGCACAAGTGGGGTTGCCACTTTTACATAAAGCATTGTTGTGTTCACACCATTAGAGCTGCTTTAGCTCAATCTTTAGAGTAAAGATCCCCTTAGATGTGATATCCCCCATAAGAGGGATAAACTAACCTTGGGTTTTGTCGATGATGACTTAATGTAGCTGTTGAAGATGCAGATGCTCAATGTTGATATAGATCATTTGGAGCAATCCATTGGAGTGAGTTGCACTTTCCATACCTACACGGGTTAGTCCCACAAGGAACAAACAAAGTTATCCATGGACATAGAGTGAATTGCACGCAAGATAATGTCCATGATAGCATTAGGTTACCTTGTCCCTTGTCTTACCAACAAGAGGGTTTGTGACTCCTTGAACTAGTGCAAGATGTGAAAGTTGAGTGCACTTGTCCTTGCCAATATGAATAGGAGTGAAATATGTTGGCAGAGTCACCCTCAACAACACTCTAGTTCTTCTTCTTTGGGATCCACACCATCTTGACGGGAATCCTTGGAGTTGTAGATGTACTTTATGTAGTAGAACTTGATGTAGTCTTGGGAACCCACTTGACCAAGGCCTTAAGAGCTTCTTAAAATTCAGCAATCTCTTCTTGAAGCTTGTCCTTGCCCTTTAGCTTGTGGTCTTGTAGTGGGAGATCATCTTGGGCTTGTGTCCCCTTCAAGGAAGTAGGATCATACTTATCTTGTTGAGGAACAAACTTTGTCTTGGGGTATTGATCTTCTTCCCACTCAACTCCATTGGCCTTGAACTTTCGTTCAAAACCAGCACCTTGATTCTTTCGGTGCCTTCCTTGCTTGCGTACAATTTCCTTGAATTACTTACTCCCGGCTAGGCTCTTATAAATACCTTTCTCTATAATTCCCTTCAATAAGCTATTTTCTTGCTCAAGTGTAACTTGGCTAAGAGAATCATTAGTGGAATCAAGAGAACTACTAGAAGCAACAACATTGGTTTTATCATGATTATTGTTACTACTAGAGGAATGACCTTTCTTGTTCTTATTTCTAGATGTTACTTGTGGCATGTAGGTAGACAAGAGTAAACGCTTGGCAATGTAAGAAGAACTTTTTTTACGAAGATCATCATTTATTGCTTTTAAGAACTCATGCTCTTGCTCTAGATTGAGCTTTTCAAAGCGTAGCGTCTCATGAGTCCTAAAAAGTTATCGATGATCCTCTAAGGTAGTTTCATGAGCTACGCTCAATCTTCTCCTTATCATTGTCATTCGTTTTATCTTGATTAGCATGATTAATGGCAGTTTCATCATAGTTTTCATCATAGGTTTCATCACCATTGTTACGAACAAGTAAATCATCATCTCCTAGCAAATCATCTTCATCACTATTGAGATCAAGATACTCGGGGTGTCATAACTTAGGGCCTTTAGCCATGAAGCATCTTCCAATTCCTTCATTTGGTGAGTCAAATATGTCGTAGGAGTTGGATGACACAAGAGCAATTCCGGCAACACCTTCATCTTGAGTATCTTCTGAGTTGGAGTGATAGCTTCTCTCGGAGTAGTTATCGGAGTCGGAACCAGATACCCATTCACCAACATGATCTTGATGTCTTCGTCTTGTATAGCTCCTTGATGATTTGTCCTTCCTTTTCGAATCCTTGCTTCTTCGAGAGGGTCTTCGTTCATAACGACCATCTCTACTCTTTCTCTCTCTTGGTGGTGATTCTTCTCTTCTATTTATTCTTTTAGGTGAGTCTTCTCTTCTTCTATGTGGAGCCGTACACTCATTGGAGTAGTGTTCAGGTCTCCCACAATTGTAGCAATTGCATTCACGACTAGAAGATCTTTTGTCATTGTAGGACCTTGACTTGGAACTTCTTTCCTTGCTTCTACTCTTGTAGAGCTTGTTGAAGTTCTTCACCATTAAGCTCAATTCTTCATTGAAGACTTGTTTCTCACTTGATGATGTAGGAGCATCACATGAGGCTTTGTAAGCACCACTAGACATGTTGTGAAGCTCTTCTTTATCCTTGAGTGACATCTCATGAGCAACAATTCTTCCAATGACTTCC
The DNA here is from genome assembly GCA_902687465.1 of Secale cereale. Taxonomy (NCBI): domain Eukaryota; kingdom Viridiplantae; phylum Streptophyta; class Magnoliopsida; order Poales; family Poaceae; genus Secale; species Secale cereale. Next base: position 156,071,733 of record LR738713.1, read on the forward strand.
GTTGGCTTGAGATCTTTGTAATTGGGCATCACTTGGATCAGTGTGTACACGGTGTCATATTTTCCATCCAAGGCTCTTACGATTTTCATGATGATGAATCTATCGGTCATTTCTTCGCTTCCTAAGCCGGCAATCTCATTTGTGATGAGAGCAAGCCTAGAATACATTTTAGCGACACCTTCACCATCCTTCATCTTGAACTTGTCAAGTTGACTTTGAAGCACATCCAACTTGGATTCCTTGACGGAGTCGGTACCTTCGTGCATATCAATCAAAGTATTCCAAATTTCCTTTGCATTCTCAAGATGGCTGATTTTGTTGAATTCTTCGAGACACAATCCATTGAAGAGTATATCGAAAGCTTGAGCATTGTATTGCAACATCTTCAATTCTTCAGAGGAGGCTTTACGGTTTGATTCCTTCCCATCAAAGAATTCACCTTGCAGACCAATACACACAATAGCCCAAACGATGAGGTTATGTCCAAGAATATGCATCTTCATCTTATGCTCCGAACTAGCAAAATTTGTACCATCAAAATAAGGACCTCTATGGTGGTAACTTCCCTCGCTAGACGCCATACTCTCCTAGGTTGTGAAACCAAAGCTATGATCACCAAAGCTATGGAAATCAAGGCAAATGGAGAACAAAGCTATGATACCACTTGTAGGATCGAAAGTATGTCTAGAGGGGTGGTGATTAGACTACTTGACTAAATAAAAACTTAGACTTTTCCCAATTTTAAGTTTTGACAGTTTTTAGCAATTTAGCACAAGTCAAGCAATCTTCCTACACATGTAATTCTAGAGTTGTAGCAGCGGAAAGTAAATCATTGCATATGAAGGTAAAGGGAGGTTTTGGAGAGTGCAAACGCAAGTGGAGACACAGATGTTTTTGGCATGGTTCCGATAGGTGGTGCTATCATACATCCACATTGATGGAGACTTCAACCCACGAAGGGTAACGGCTGCGTGAGTCCACGGAGGGCTCCACCCACAAAGGGTCCACGAAGAAGCAACCTTGTCTATCCCACCATGTCCATCTCCCACGAAGGACATGCCTCACAAGGGTAGATCTTCATGAAGTAGGCGATCTCCTTGCCCTTACAAACTCATTGGTTCAACTCCACAATCTTGTCGGAGGCTCCCAAGTGGCACCTAACCAATCTAGGAGACACCACTCTCCAAAAGGTAATAGATGGTGTGTTGATGATGAACACCTTGCTCTTGTGCTTCAAATGATAGTCTTCCCAACACTCAACCCTCTCGCACAGATTTGGATATGGTGGAAAGAAGATTTTAGTGGAAAGCAACTTGGGGAAGGCTAGAGATCAAGATTCATATGGTAGGATTGGAATATCTTGGTCTCAGCACATGAGTAGGTGGTTCTCTCTCAGAAATTGTATACTGGAAGTGTAGGTATGTTCTGATGGCTCTCTCCAGAAATGAAGAGTGTGTGGAGGGGTATATATAGCCTCCACACAAAATCTAACAGTTACACACAATGTTCCAAACTCGGTGGGACCGAATCATGAAACTCGGTCGGACCGATTTAGTTCAAAATGTGAACGTTAGGCTTTTCGGTGGGACCGACATGATCAACTCGGTGGGACCGATTTCATTAGGGTTAGGGCATAACATAATCTCGGTGAGACCAATCACATCAACTCGGTGAGACCGATTTCTGTAATAGGCAAACAGAGAGTTGGTCAGGCAAACTCGATGGGACCGATTCACTCATTTCGGTGAGACCAAAATGTTACGAAAGGAACCAGAGAATTTGCATTGCGAACTCGGTGGGACCGATCGCTCACTTCGGTTAGACCAAAACGTTATGAAGGGAAACAGAGAGTTTGCAATCCCATCTTGGTGAGACTGAGATCCCTATCGGTGAGACCAAACCGATTAGGGTTTCTGGCTATGGCTATGTCAAATGAACTCGGTGGCACCGGTTAGATCAAATCGGTGGGGCCGTGTTTGACTTTTGGTTTGGGACATATGTGGATATGATAAAGTGGTTGAGAGCTTTAGGAGCATATCACTAAGTATTTTGAGCAAACAATTCATGAAGCAACACCTCATCCCCTTTTAATAGTATTGGCTTTCCTATGGACTCAATGTGATCTTAGATACTAAAATGAAAATGTAGAGTCTTGAGCTTGAGACAATATGTGTCGTTAGCATTTTGAGGGGTCCATATTCCTAGTCCACGCCATGCCAGTCATTGAACTTTTTGAAATGATCATCTTGAAAGAGCATTAGTTCAATGAGCTATATGTTGTTAGGAATTATCAAAACTACCCGGGGATAGTTGCACTTTCAATGGTCGACAATCTCTTATCTAATCCATCTCTGTAAACAACACATTCATCAAGCCTCGATACACTACTTATCCACCAAGTACTGACCTAGTTCATCATCATCTCCCAGGGGATTTAGTGGCACCCTCTAGGGCTATTTGCAAGTATGTCAGACCACACTTGTTTCTTTCATGCATATCCCTGCCCCATTTTTGCGTAGCCAACTTCTATAGCATATATATCTACTTCCCACTCGCATAGCTCTCATAGGAAAGATAGGGTCATGCGCCATGCAAGTATCAGTAAGGAAGTAACGGAGGCAACCCATCAAGTGGTTACCACCTCATCATGATTCCGATGTACCAATGATAAAGTGCTATATGACATGCATAAAAAGGGTCTCATAGACAAGGTCAAGGGGCTGCTTGCCTGGCTCAGCAAAGTCTTCAATCCTCCTAGTCCATCTCCAAGCATTCCATCTACTTCGTCAACTAACATCGAAAGCAATCACAATAAGCAACATGACAAGGCAGAAAATAAAAGTGCTCTAAAAATATGAATTTGACTTTTCTAGGACATCTCTGGTTATATGAGAAATAACCAGAGTGGTTTCATTGGAATTGGACTAGTGGGTATTTCTGAACATTTCAATATGATGGAATCAAGGGATTTAATGGATCATCAAGGAGTCTACAGAAATATATTTTTGTAAAATGAGCAAAGGCACCCAGTAAACAAGGCATGACTTTTGAAGCATCTAGGAATTGGTTTCATTGGATTTGGAGTTGAAATGATTTCCCTAGGGATTTGCAAAGTTGACCCCACATGATAAATTGGTCCAATAATTTATGAGGTAGTGAAAGCATAAGGAAACATGTTCACAAACTAGGCTATGATCTTAGAAGTGTCTAGGATTTTGAATCAATGGATTTGGATCAAATGTGAGCCCTCTGTGATTTTCTAAAGTTCATCACAGAAATGGAAAATGGGGTTTTATTGAATTTGAGTGGAGAAAAGTGTTCTGGAAAATGTGCATGTTGCACCAACAGGTAGAGCATGATTTAATGAATCACTAGAAATTTGAATCATCAAATTTGGAGTTCATTTGCATTATTTATGGATTTTACAAGTGTACAGAAAAAGAAAGGAAAATAATTTACCAACATGGGCTGGGTCTGGGCGGCGGCAGTGGGCACTGAGCGCAGGATAGTAAGTGGGATGGCCCAGCGGTTCGGCTCTGCGGGCGGAGGAGGTGACGCCGAAGGCGCGTTCTCGGAATACGCCTCCGCGCGGGGAAAACAGATCCGGTCGAAGCCGTTTCCACTTAAACGGGCGGTCGCTGACACGCGAGGCCCAGCGGCATGACGTCTCGAACCTCCCACGCGACGCGACGGGAAACAGAGGAGGCGAGGCTGAGCGGGCGCCGATGCTCTCCCCGGCGGCACCGGCCATCTCTGGCAACGCCCAGCACATCGGCGGGTTCAGGGGGTCATGCCGCATCCGGCGAGGTGCGCCACGACCTCGTGGGCGGTCGGCTACGAGCACAACATCGGCCGCAGGGGGCGAGGCCGACGATGGTGATGGAATTCGACGTCACGGCCACGAGGAGGAGAGGGAGAAGCACGGAAGGGGCCCACGATGATGTTGGAGGTGCTCTAGTGCGGTCCAGAGGGGAGGAGGAGGAGTGGTGGGCGCTAATTTAGGCGGAGGCTGACGACAGGGCTTCGACCATGAAGGTGGTTGGAGGGCACGGGAGGAACAACAACTTGGTCTAGGTGGTGTACGGGAGAGAGAGGGAGCAAATGGAGCAGCAAGGAGGGACTGAACAACCTTATGTATCCGACCCGTGGCTCACCGTGGATGTGGCGCACGGGTGGCCGCGGTAATGGCTCAAGCGGCCAGCAAAGAAAGAGGGGGGTTATCTGCGACGTTCGTGGGAGTGGAGTAGAGCGCCAGGAAGAGAGAGGAGGAGCAGGGTGAGCTCCTGGTGGAGCCACGGCTCGCGCGCCTACTGGCCGAGCCGGGCGGCGTCGAGCATGGGCAGCATGGTGTGAGAGAGAGAGAGGGGAAGGAGGGGGACATCACGGCCGTCTTGTTGTGGACGTTGAGGGCCTCGACTGGCGCAAGGGGAAGGCACGAGGTGGTCGGGGAGTGCGGCGTCAACGGTTGCCTGCTCTGCCATGCGCTCCAGACCACGCAAATGGCCGGCACCCACATCTCGTTCTCGCGTCCTCACGCGCCCACTTGTGTCTAGTTGCTGCAGGGGGAGTAAACAATGTTGCAAAGGCGTTGGATGCCCTGGGGAGCCAGTAGAGGAGAGGAGGGGTTGAGGGAGAGCGAAAATGTTGTTGTCCAGAGAAGGGAAAAGAGCTTTTCACCCCCCCTCAATCATGGATTTGGCAGCCAGGAAACCCACTCGAGGGAGGGGGAGAGATGTTGATGTTGTGGTAAAAATTGTAGCTCAAGGAGAATAGTGGAAGTTGTCCAAATGGCGCTCTTGGCAAAATACCAGAAGGTGTTTGATGCAAGTTTGGGCAAGAAAATGCATTCTACTTGCCATGAGATTTAACAGGACCAAATGGCATATGTAATTGAGGTTTATCACCAAGTTTGAGCTTATTTGAAGAAAGTAGCCAATGTAAATTTGGATAGAAATCAACAGAAATGGATTTTCCAAGATTTAGTCATGCAAATATTTTCTCCTTGATGCACCACTTGGTGTAGTTTCATTGTTTGAGGATTTGAGCATGTACACAAAAAATGGGATGAGATAGTTGGCAATGTAGAGTTGCTCAAATTTGGTTCTGGACAGAGATGGTTTTGAGGGGTTTTGATGATGTTAACTTGTCTTTCAGGACATGAAACTTGGCAAGATCATCAAACATGACATTTGTGACATGATATAATTTTCTTGGAAATTACAGAGAATATTTACTTTGTAAATATTTCAAAAGCTTGAAATATCCATAAAGTGTTATTGATGGATTTGACCAATATTTTGAACATGACCATGTGTTGAAACTCATATATATGGAAACTATATGTCCACCGAGCTTCCCTAAATTTTCTCAAATATTTTTGAAATATAAACATAATTTTAACCTATGAAAGACCATTTCTAGCCTAAAGAAAAATCCTTTAAATAAAATAGAAAAATAACTTTTAAAATAATATTTTTGTGGTGTTAGGGATTCCTATATCTAATAGGATTCAAATATAATTTTTGAAAGATTTTTCACATCCCAAACTAAGTACTTGTAGTTCAAGCCTTAACTCAGGGGTTTTATGAAAACCTAATTTAGAAAATACTTTTTGGCCAAAATATTTTTGAAATAAAATACTATCCTATCTTATACACATGGCATGATCATTGGGAAAACTTTCAGATCAGGGCAAAGAAGTATAGGAGTTGGGGGATTTATTTGATTTTTAGAGCACTTGTTAACAACCAACTAAACCCAAATCAAAGCAGAGACCAATCAACAGAAAAGTTTTTGTTCAACCACATTTTATCGTTATTATTAGCTTAAGTGTTGTGGCATGAAAATCAGGGTGTGACATCAGAATACAAAATGGATCCGAATTTAGTTGCCAGGATAAACATGAATGCTTACTGTCCCAAAATTTGAAAGAAACGGCAAAATATCCACTCCCACGTCGGCTGCCCGATGCCAGTTTTGCGAGATAGAAATTACTGTCTACCCCTTACATGGACAATCCATTGACCCAATTTCCACTGCTCTCAATAGGGGTAGGTTAGTAACTTCAATTAGACGTGACACGACCACCTCTGAGCCCGTTCAGACACGGTGGGCGCCAAACGTGGGCGGCAAAACACATTTGATTCAATCTCGTCCGAAAGACCTCTGTCTCTCCCTCCATTTCCCCTCATACACGGTGGGCGGCAAAACAAACTCGACTCGGCCGAAATTGATGTAGGCAAATATTTTTAATAGGGCAGGTTTGTAACTTCACTCAGACATGATGCAACCGCCCTACCCGTCAGCCCCATTCATACACCATGGGCGCCAAAACACCCTCTCCTCACCCGAAATCGCTCTGGGAAAATATTGGGGAGATGCAAGATTACCGTCCTATCCCCAACCGACGAGACGTCCAAATTTTAAACGGTGGCTAAGTTCGTAACTTTTCCATATTTGAGACAGGTGCGTCCCAGAAACATGGTTCCCCGTACCTCTCCCTCCATTTACCCATTCATACACCGTCCACGCTAGAACACCATCCCCACACGAGCCTCCTCCGTCCACCACCCCATCGATCGCCGCCATCCTCCACCATGCCGGAGCGCCTACCAAGGCCGCGTCGTCCACTGCTAGAGATGGATGTTTCTCATCCACGGCGATGGACGAGGAGACTTGCATCCCGTCCTCTTGCATCATCGGCGCCGTCGGCCTCCTTCCCGGGGCTGCTCCGATGACCTTCTCGTCCACCGCAATGGTACTTATCCCCCGATGCACCCGTCTACCGTCGCAGATCTGCTTCAAAGCCACCAACAGCCATCGCACCCTCGATGCCTACACAGCGCCACAAGAGAGGTGGTACTACTTCATATCTGCCCAACTTTTTGATCTCAACCAGAAAATGGATCATAACTTGGTTACGGTTCTATCTTTTCAGCTCTTAAAATTTAGTTCTTAGTTTGAAGCAAACAATGGTTGCTCAGTAGAATTTCTGCGGCTTGTAATCTGCCATGGCACAGTCATAATAGGGTTTAATTGAAAATGCTTAGGGTTTCCCCTCTTTTATGATCACTATACGATCAACCTACGTGCTACGTGTCATAATAGCACTGCTCCACCCATCAAGCTAAACAAACTTAGTTGTTTAAATACGGATATGATATTATTAAAACATAGTTGTTTAATTGGTCAGCTAAATGTTCCTAATTTAGTTTCAAAAATGCAAGTACGCCGCTGGAGTGTGGATCTACAGGGTGCCCATGGTGGACTGCGGCCCACCCTGGGATTTTGGGTCGGCTGATACGTCTCCAACGTATCTATAATTTTTTATTGTTCCATGCTATTATTTATGAAGTCTTGGATGTTTAATGGACTTTATCATTCACTTTTATATCATTTTTGGGACTAACCTACTAACCCAAAGGCCCAGTCCAGATTGCTGTTTTTTGCCTATTTCAGGGTTTTGCAGAAAAAGAATATCAAACGGAGTCCAAACGGAATGAAACCTTCGCGAGAGATATTTTTGGAGAAAATCACGCCCAGGAAGCTTGAGAACCACGTCAGAGGATCGAGGAGCCGCCCTCGAGGGTGGGGGTGCGAACCCCTTCCCAAGGCGCGCCCCCTGCCTCGAGGCCTCCTCGAGTGGCCCCCGGTGCCCTCCTTCTTCCTATATAGGTCCAAGTACCCCAGAAACTCCGTGAACAGAGAGAAAACCCTAATTCCATCACCGTAGCTTCTGTTCCCATGGAGATCCCATCTTGGAGCCTGTTCCGGAGCTCCATCGGAGGGGGATCCATCATGGAGGCCTTCATCATCATCATCTTCGCCCTCACCATGAGTTGTGAGTAGTTTACCACAGACCTTCGGGTCCATAGCTGGAATCTAGATGGCTTCTTCTCTCTCTCTGGATCTCAATGCAAAGTTCTCCTTGGTCTTCGAGGAGAGCTATTCGATGTAATCTCTTTTTCCGGTGTGTTTGTCTAGATCCGATGAATTGTGAGTTTATGATCAAGGTTATCTATGAAAGATATTTGGTTCTTCTCTGAAATTTTTATGTGTGCTCATAATATCCTTGCAAGTCTCTTCGAATTATTGGTTTGGTTTGGCCTACTAGATCTATTGTTCTTGCAATGGGAGAAGTGCTTGGCTTTGGGTTCAATCTTGCGGTGTCCTTTCCTAGTGACAGTAGGGGCAGCAAGGCACGTATTTTATTGTTGCCATCGAGGATAAAAGGATGGGGTTTATATCATATTGCTTGAGTTTATCCCTCTACATCATGTCATCTTGCTTAAGACGTTACTCTGTTCGTATGAACTCAATACACTAGATGCATGCTGGATAGCGGTCGATGTGTGGAGTAATAGTAGTAGATGCAGGCAGGAGTCGGTCTACTTGTCTCGGACGTGATGCCTATATACAATGATCATGCCTAGATAGTCTCATAATTATTCGCTTTTCTATCAATTGCTCGACAGTAATTTGTTTACCCGCCGTAGAATATCGCTATCATGAGAGAAGCCATTAGAGAACACTATGGCCCCCGGGTCTATTCTCAACATATCAATCTACATCTACTTTACTTTTACCGCTTTTATTTGCTGTTTTATTAAACTAAAAATACCAAAAATATAAACTATCATCTCTATCAGATCTCACTCAGTGACCGTAAAGGGATTGACAACCCCTTATCGCGTTGGTTGCGAAGTTCTTATTTGTTTGTGTAGGTGCGGGGGACTCGCGCGTGGTCTCCTACTAGATTGATACCTTGGTTCTCAAAAAATGAGGGAAATACTTACGCTACTGTGCTGCATCTCCCTTTCCTCTTCGAGGGAATACAAAAAGAAGAATTTCTGGCACCGTTGCCGGGGAGGCTTATGCAAAAGTCATATACCAAGTACCTATCACAAACCCTTATCCTTCGCATTACATTTATTTGCCTCTCGTTTGCCTCTCCCCCACTTCACCCTTGCCGTTTTATTTGCCCTTCTTCTGCCGTGTGTTTACCGTTCGCTTGCCTCTTGTTTGCTTGTGTTTCTATGTGCCCTCTATTAGCTTGCATCTTTGCTTGCTAAATTATGGATCCTCATCCACTTGCTAATCTCTTTAAGAGATCCAATTATGTTGAACCAATTGCTAGTGAGGTCTGTGCACTAGATTACCTTTATGGGGTTTTGCTTGAAATTTATGAATCTGAAAATTGTGAGGAATTGTTAAAATAAAAAGTGATTCATGACAGCTTGTTAAACAAAAAGCATGATTGCAATGATGTTATTGTAAATTCTAATGTCAATTGTGTTAATGATATGCAAAACCCTAAGCTTGGGGATGGTTATTTTGCTATGCCCACTACTTGTTGCAATGATCATGATTGCGGTGATGATTCTTACGATCTTGAAAATTTATTTAAACCCCATCATGAATATGTGATTGATAATAATGTTTTCCATAATATTGAAGTGGATTTGAAAGAGTGTCAACTTTTTATCCCACTACTTTAGATATTGTTCAATCTTATGAAATTTGTGATAAAAGTGGGTTTGGAAAGGTCATGACTTTAGTTAATGTTGATCCCACTATTTTGGAAGAGTGTCAACTCCGCATGCATGTGGATCGTGTTGAGAATATGTTATGTGATAGCTATATTGTTGAATTTTCTTATGATCCTACATGCAATTATTATGATAGAGGAAAATATGGTCATAGAAATCTTCAAGTTACTAAATTACCCCTCTTCATGTTGAGATTGATCTTGTTTCTTTCCTCTTCCTTGCATACGCTAGATCTTGCTTCCTATGATAATTTGTTTGCTTATAAAATGCCTATGCATAGGAAGTATGTTATACTTAGATGTGTTTGTCACATGTTTTTTGATTCTCTCTTTGTGCTTCAATTCTTATCTTTCATCTGAGCATCACTGAATTCGCAAGCCTATCTTAATGGCTATAAAGAAAGAGCTTGTTGGGAGGCAACCCAATTTTTTGTTTTTTTGTTTTTGTTGCTGTTAGGGAATATATATTTCATCTATACTATGATTAGATGTGGTTTCATGTTTTGTTTAGTGTTTGTGCCAAGTAGAACCTTTGGGAAGACTTGTGTGAAGTTTATATGATCTTGCTGTGAAAAACAGAATCGTTAGCGCTCGCTAAAGTAGTCGTGAGATTTTACTGGAGCGTGATTTTTAGTTTATTCTTTTTGCAGATGTTTGGTAGACAAATTCCAAAAATTTACAAATTTAGTTTGAATTTTTTGGAGTTCCAAAAGTAGGCGAAACCTGCAGATTACTATAGACTGTTCTGTCTTTGACAGATTCTGTTTTTCGTGTGTTGTTTGCTTATTCCAATGCATCTATGAGTAATATTGGAGGATATGAACCATAGGGAAGTTGGAGTACAGTAGGTTAAACACCAATATAAACAAAGAATGAATTCATTGCTGCACCTTTGACTAGTGGTTTGCTTTCTTTTACTAACGGAGCTCACGAGAATTTTTTGTCTAAGTTTTGTGTTGTGAAGTTTTCAAGTTTTGAGTATTGCTTGATGGACTATGGAACAAGGAGTAGCAAAGGCCTAAGCTTGGGGATGCCCATGGCACCCCAAGTAAATTCAACATAATCAAAAGACTAAGCTTGGGGATGCCCCGGGAAGGCATCCCCTCTTTCGTCTTCATCCATCGGTAACTATACTTGGAGCTATATTTTTATTCGCAACATGTTATGTGTTTTGCTTGGAGCGTCTTCTATAATTTGAGTCTTTGCTTGTTAGTTTGACACAATCATCCTTGCTGGACACACCTATTTGTGAGAGTTAAATATGGCCTAGAAATTGTTAGAACACTCTATGTGCTTCACTTATATCTTTTGAGTTGAATAGTTTTGCTCTAGTGCTTCACTTATATCTTTTAGAGCACGGTGGTGGTAATATTTTGTAGAAATTGTTGAACTCGCATGCTTCACTTATATCCTTTTGAGAGACTATTAAAACAGCATGGTAATGTGTTTAGGCTAAAGAAACTAGTCTTCACATGATAGACATCCAATGTCAATGTAGTAAAAAAATTCACACCAAGTGCATTGAATATGATGAGATGTTGGATGCTTGATAATTGTTTTGAGACATGAGGATAGTGATATTAGAGTCATGCTAGTGGAGTTATTCTGAAATTGAGAAATACTTGTGTTAAGGTTAGTGATTCCCGTAGCATGCACGTATTGTGAACCGTTGTGTGACTAAGTTAGAGCATGAGGTATTTGTAGAGTGCCAACCTTTGTGTGGAGGTCGGGGGCGCGCGATGGTTAACTCCTACCAACCTCCCCCCTAGGAGCATGCGTTGATTGCTTTGTTTTGATGACTAGTAGATTTTTGCAATAAGTATATGAGTTCTTATGACTAATGTTGAGTCCATGGATTATACGCACTCTCACCCGTCCACCATTGCTAGCCTCTCTTGTACCACACAACTTTTGCCGGTGCCATAAAACCACTATATATCCTTCCTCAAAACAGCCACCATATTGTTCCTCAAAATAGCCACCATACCTACCTATCATGGCATTTCCGAGATATATTGCCATGCAACTTTCCACTGTTCCGTTCATATGACACACATCATATTGTCATATTGCCATTGCATGATCTTGTAGTTGACATCGTAATTGTGGCAAAGCCACCATGCATAACTTTTCATACATGTCACTCTTGTTTCATTGCACATACCGGTACACCGACGGAGGCATTCATATAGAGTCATACTTTGTTGTTTTAGAATCGAGTTGTAATATCGTGTTGTAATGAAAGTGTGATGATCATCATTATTAGAGCATTGTCCCATGGGAGGAAAGGCTAAATCTATATAGCCCCTCCGCAAGAAAAGGAAAGGCCAAAGAAAAAAAAGAAAGGCCCAAAAAAAAGAAAAAAAGAAAAAAAAAGAAAAGAAAAAGAAAAAAAAGGGACAATTGCTACTATCTTTTTCCACACTTGTGCTTCAAATTAGCACCATGTTCTTCATTGTAGAGAGTCTCATGCTTAGTCACTTTCATATACTAGTGGGAACTTTTGTTATAGAACTTGGCTTGTATATTCCAACAATGGGCTTCCTCAAATGCCCTAGGTCTTCGTGAGCAAGCAAGTTGGATGCACACCCACTAGTTTCTTTTGTTGAGCTTTCACTCATATTTAGCTCTAGTGCATCCGTTGCATTGCAATCCCTACTCACTCACATTGATATCTATTGATGGGCATCTCCATAGCCCATTGATACGCCTAGTCGATGTGAGACTATCTCCCTCCTTTTTGTCTTCTCCACAACCACCTCTGTTCCACCCATAGTGCTATATACATGGCTCACGCTCATGTATTGTGTGAAAGTTGAAAGGTTTGAAAAGATAGAGTATGAAAACAAATGCTTGACTGAAATCGGGGTTGTGCATGATATGAATATTTTTGTGTGATAACGAGGGAGCATAGCCAACACTATATGATTTTGTAGGGATAACTTTCTTTAGCCATAGTATTTTGAGAAGACATGATTGCTTGAAGTATTAATATTTCTTATGTCAATATAGACTTTTATCTTGAATCTTTCAGATCTGAACATTCATGCCACAATTAAGAGAGTTACATTGAAAAACTATATTGGTTAGCATTCCACATCAAAAATTCTTTCTTTATCATTTACCTACTCGAGGACGAGCAGGAATTAAGCTTGGGGATGCTTGATACGTCTCCAACATATCTATAATTTTTTATTGTTCCATGCTATTATTTATGAAGTCTTGGATGTTTAATGGGCTTTATCATTCACTTTTATATCATTTTTGGGACTAACCTACTCACCCAAAGGCCCAGTCCAAATTGCTGTTTTTTGCCTATTTCAGGGTTTTGCAGAAAAAGAATATCAAACGGAGTCCAACGGAATGAAACCTTGGCGAGAGATATTTTTGGAGAAAATCACGCCCAGGAAGCTTGAGAACCACGTCAGAGGATCGAGGAGCCACCCTCGAGGGTGGGGGGCGCGCCCCCTTCCCAGGGCGCGCCCCCTGCCTCGAGGCCTCCTCGAGTGGCCCCCGATGCCCTCCTTCTTCCTATATAAGTCCACGTACCCCAGAAACTCCGTGAACAGAGAGAAAACCCTAATTCCACCGTTGTAGCTTCTGTTCCCGTGGAGATTCCATCTTGGAGCCTGTTCCGGAGCTCCACCGGAGGGGGATCCATCACGGAGGCCTTCATCATCATCATCATCATCATCGCCCTTGCCATGAGTTGTGAGTAGTTTACCACAGACCTTCGGGTCCATAGCTAGAATCTAGATGGCTTCTTCTCTCTCTCTGGATCTCAATACAAAGTTCTCCTCGGTATTCGAGGAGAGCTATTCGATGTAATCTCTTTTTGCAGTGTGTTTGTCGAGATCCGATGAATTGTGAGTTTATGATCAAGGTTATATATGAAATATATTTGGTTCTTCTCTGAACTTTTTATGTGTGCTCATAATATCCTTGCAAGTCTCTTCGAATTATTGGTTTGGTTTGGCCTACTAGATCTATAGTTCTTGCAATGGGAGAAGTGCTTGGCTTTGGGTTCAATCTTGCGGTGTCCTTTCCCAGTGACAGTAGGGGCAGCAAGGCACATATTGTATTGTTGCCATCGAGGATAAAAAGACGGGGTTTATATCATATTGCTTGAGTTTATCCCTCTACATGATGTCATCTTGCTTAAGGCGTTACTCTGTTCGTATGAACTCAATTCACTAGATGCATGCTGGATAGCGGTCGATGTGTGGAGTAATAGTAGTAGATGCAGGCAGGAGTCGGTCTACTTGTCTCGGACGTGATGCCTATGTACAATGATCATGCCTAGATAGTCTCATAATTATTCGCTTTTCTATCAATTGCTCGATAGTAATTTGTTTACCCGCCGTAGAATATCGCTATCATGAGAGAAGCCACTAGAGAACACTATGGCCCCCGGGTCTATTCTCAACTTATCAATCTACATCTACTATACTTTTACCGCTTTTATTTTCTGTTTTATTAAACTAAAAATACCAAAAATATAAACTATCATCTCTATCAGATCTCACTCTCGTAAGTGACCGTTAAGGGATTGACAACCCCTTATCGCGTTGGTTGCGAAGTTCTTATTTGTTTGTGAAGGTGCGAGGGACTCGCGCGTGGTCTCCTACTGGATTGATACCTTGGTTCTCAAAAACCGAGGGAAATACTTACGCTACTGTGCTGCATCTCCCTTTCCTCTTCGAGGGAATACAACGCAAGCTCAAGAGGTAGCATCAGCCCAGACCTCGATTCCCCTCTGTTCTGCTGCGCTTCCGATCTCTACTCACCCCAGCCACCTGCCTTGCCGGCCACTTGCCATCCCCGAACGACATGACTCTAGGAGGGGACGCCGGACTAACAGGAGGTTAGGAGCCGCTCACCCAACAACATCATCGCTGCCCGTGGATGCCGCCGTGCCTACCTTCCCAATCCTTTCAGGGCTCATGCGTGCAACACCCACTAATCCAACTATATTTATCCTGAGATATGTCTGAAGGAAATATACCCTAGAGGCAATAATAAAGTTGTTAGTTTATATTTCATTATTCATGATAAATGTTTATTATTCGTGCTAGAATTGTATTGATCGGAAATCTTGAAACATGTGTGAATACATAAACAAACACTATGTCCCTAGTGAGCCTCTACTATACTAGCTCGTTGATCAAAGATGGTTAAGGTTTCCTAACCATAAACATGAGTTGTCATTTGATAGCGGGATCACACCATTAGGAGAATGATGTGATGGACAAGACCCACCGGTTAGCTTAGCATAGTGATCGTTCGGTTTTAGCGATATTGCTTGTCAAATACATATTCTTTCGACTATGAGATTATGCAACTCCCGGATACCGGAGGAATGCCTTGTGTGTTATCAAACATCACAACGTAACTGAGTGATTATAAAGATGCTCTACAGGTATCTCCGAAGGTGTTTGTTGAGTTGGCATAGATCGAGATTAGGATTTGTCACTCCGATTATCGGAGAGGTATCTCTGGGCCCTCTCGGTAATATACATCATAATAAGCCTTGCAAGCAAATGACTAATGGGTTAGTCTTGGGATGATGTATTACAGAATGAGTAAAGAGACTTGCCGGTAACGAGATTGAACTAGGTATGAAGATACCGACGATCGAATCTTGGGCAGGTAACATACCGATGGACACAAGGGAATAACATACGTTGTCATAACGGTTCTACCGATAAATATCTTCGTAGAATATGTAGGAGACAATATGAGCATCGAGGTTACGCTATTGGCTATTGACCGAAGAAGTGTCTCGGTCATGTCTACATAGTTCTCGAACCTGTAGGGTCCGCACGCTTAATGTTCGATGACGATATTGTATTATATGAGTTATGTGATTTGGTACATGAATGTTGTTCGGAGTACCGGATGAGATCACATACAAGATGAGGAGTGTCGAAATGGTCGAGAGGTAAAGGTTGATATATAGGAAGATAGTATTCGGACACCAAAGTGTTCTGAAGTGTATCGGGTAATTATCTGAGTACCGGGTGGTTACCGGAACCCCCGGGGGAAATATATGGGCCATATGGGCCAAGAGAGGGGAGCACACCAGTCCAAAAGGGGTGGTGCCCCCCTAAGGCAGGAGGCCGAATAGGAGAAGGATAAGTGGGGTCCCCCCCTCCTTCTCTCTTCCCTCTTCCCTTTTCCCTCCGATGAAGGGGGTCTCTTTGCGAAACCCAAAGTAGGATTCAGATCCTACTTGGGGCGCACCCTGGCTGCCTCCCTCTTCCTCCCACCTATATATATATGTGTGGGGGCACCCTAGAACACACAACATCAAATGTTATCCATGTGCGGCACCCCCCTCCACCGTTTACTTCCACGATAATATCTTCGTAGTGCTTAGGCGAAGCCCTGCGCGGATCACTTCACCATCACCGTCACCACGCCGTCGTGCTGACAAAACGCATCTACTTCCTCGACATCTTGCTAGATCAAGAGAACAAGGGACGTCATCGAGCTGAATGTGTGCATAACTCGGAGGTGCCGTACGTTCGGTGCTTGACCGGTCGGAGCTAGAAGAAGTTCGACTACATCAACCGCGTTGTCAAACGCTTCCACTTTCAGTATACGAGGGTACATAGACACACTCTCCCCCTCTCATTGTTATGCATCTCCTAGATAGATCTTGCGCGAGCGTAGGATTTTTTTTTGAAATTTCATGCTGCGTTTCCCAACAATGTCCTCAACACTCAGCAGCCACTCCCCATCCCCATTTTGTAATTGATTAATTACTCATTAGGCAGGATTTTCATTCAGGTTTGTTGTGTACTGAGTGCTACCTACACTTAATGGTTCAGATATTTTAGTAATCTTTAGTACCTGTAAAGTTCACAGGGTTTCAAAATTCCGACCCTAGTAACAGACACTAGTCATGTTGGATTGTTGGTCATAGCGACATTGACTCAGATTACTACTGCAGGCCAGGTTTGTTGACAATTTCACTTGTCTTTCTTACTCATTTGATATGATATCCAATTATTCACGTCGATTAGTTGGAAACGCTAAGTGCTAGACCAACTTCTTGATTCATATTTTGGATGGTCTGCAGTTACAATTCTGCATACTTGTCCTAGTAAGCTCACAAGTAATGATCGATTCACTACCTCTATGCTTGCCTTGTCATATTTGTTGTCAATATTATTTTAGGGTGGATCACCCTGTTTCAAAATATTGGAACCGCATGCATGAGTGAATAGTATTTCTCTGTGTGATCTCTTCCATCATGTGTGGGCAACGAACACTGCATTGTATAGAAAGAAAGTGTCATATCCACCTTTTACATAGACTACAATCTTTAACATGGAATATAATCCGCCTACTTGCTTTGTGTCGCACTACCAACACTCCACCCTTGAGCTAAACATTATGCCACTCACAATTCCTTAGTTTATTTGTTCAAATACGAATTTGATATGATTCTAATGTTCCTACTTCAGTTTTGAAATGTGTGTCTGCCTGTTATAGAGACATAAGAGGTTTGTATTTCTGTGTGTGGTCTGGTCAGCATTGGGGATGAACTTTGTATACACATGTGTTTGTAGGGAGACACTCTTCGAGTTGAATCCGTGATGCATTCCATAATAATCTGACTACTTTTTATGTTTTCATGAATCTCAAATACTGAGCATCATAATAATAATTATGAGCTTGCGCGCATGAAAATAATAAAGCAGAACAATGCCATGGCTGTCAAACTTGGCATTAAGGGACTAAAATCAAGTCTGGATGCAATGCAATGCAAACGCTCTCCACCTGCAGATTCGTGCTCAGAATATGATCCTAACAATGATTCTGAGCTAGAGGGAGACCTAAGTTAATGTAGCTCCTCGGTGGAGGAGTTAGAGGTAGATGCCCTATCTTATTCACCCATCAAGATGCTTGCTCTAACTTTCCAAGGTTATATTGGCCCCACATATCTTGCAACCGATACTTTGCATTGCTTCTACTTTGTTACACTACCATTAGCTTAGTTTACACATCGTGTATGTGAATGCGCCATGCCTATCCATTTTCAGTACATATTCCATCTGTCAGCATACCATATTTATCCATTCAAATGTTGTTCTTGTGTATGAGACGTTCACAATGAAGAGGGCGATTGCTGATTGCGGAGGAGCATGAACAAAGTATTTGGAAAAGGTAGTGACACTTGATAAATCAAATAGCCCAATAGGTGTAGTTGCAATATTACCAGGCCTAGAAAACACGGCCACAACTCTAGCAGACTCTAGCCCTACTACACTGGCCATCTCCGATGCCCCAACTCAGCAGACCCCAACTGCAGCAAACAGTATGCTGATGCCAGTTGACATAGCACCAGCTCTATGATGCAAAACCCCCATTCCAGCAAAGAGTACACCAAATCCAGTTGCCAAATCCCTTTTTGAACGAGCAAGAGCCCCAATTGCCGCAAATAGGACCCATGTTCCACTTCTTCCTAGTTTAAAAGACCAAGCTTATATTGTTGTCAGGAACTTTGTGCACATCTTTCCTTCAGGGAAAGATTATACCACACACACAAAACAATTTTCAATCTTCCTCCGCAACTTACTGATACGTCTCCAACATATCTATAAGATTGTTCCATTCTTTATATTATCATTCTTGGATGTTTTAAAATCACTTTGTAATCATTTTATATCATTTTTGGGACCAACTTGTTGACATAGTGCACAATGCCAGTTGCCGTTTTCTGCTTGTTTTTTACATCGCAGAAAATCAATAGCAAACCGAGTCCAAATGCAGCAAAACTTTTTGGAGATATTTTGGACCATAAGACATCCAGTGGGCCGGAGAAGTGCCAGTGGGGTGCCCCGAGGGGGGCACAACCCACCTGGGCGCGCCTGGGGGCCCAGGCGCGCCCTAGTGGGTTGTTCCCACCTCGGTGGCCTCCTGCTTCGCCTCTTCGCTCTATAAATACCCAAATAGTCCAGAAACCCTAGGGGAGTCAACGGAATTTTATTCCAGCCACCGGAAGTTCCAGAAAAACGAAATCCAATCTAGAGCCCTTTTTCGGCACTCCGCCGGAGGGGAACACGATCATGGAGGGGTTCATCATCCTCACTGGTGCCTCTCTGATGATGCATGCATAGTTTGCCACGGACCTACGGGTCCGTAGGCAGTAGCTAGATGGCTTCTTCTCTCTTTTTATCTCAATACAATGGTCTCTTGGAGATCTATTTTATGTAATGACTTTGCGCGGTGTGTTTGTTGGGATCTGATGAATTGTGAGTTTATGATCAGATTTGCCTTGATTTAATATCCATTCTTGATTATTATAGCCTCATATTTCTTCTCTAATATTTAGGTTTTGTTTGGCCAACTTGATCTATTTATCTTGCAATGGGAAGAGGTGCTTTGTAATGTGTTCGAGCTTGTGGTGTCCTTTCCCAATGACAGAAGGTGCAACTAGGCACACATGTATCATTGCTATTAAGGATAAAAAGATAGAGTCTATTCCTACATGAATAGATCTTATCTACATCATGTCATCGTTCTTATTGCATTACTCCGTTTTTTCATGAACTTAATACACTAGATGCATGCTGGATAGCGGTCGATGTGTGGAGTAATAGTAGTAGATGCAGGCAGGAGTCGGTCTACTAATCTTGGACGTGATGACTATATACATGATCATTGTCTTGGATATCATCATAATTATTTGCTTTTCTATCAATTGCCACTATAACAAAATCCCCCATATAACAACGCATGTATACCAATGAATCATGCGTATGTGTTGTTTGGGCCACCTCCCACCTCCCACTTCCCATGATTTGCTAACCTCCCCATGCCTACTTCACATTATGTACAGAAAAATACTCCTTCACATTAAGGCGCTACCTCCTCGGTCCAAGCACCACGCAGCCAAGCCAAATCGCTTCTCTCCGTGACCACAACGCCGCTGCAGCCGCCACTGATTCTGGATCTGCCTCACCATTCCTCACCGGACCAGCTACCCCTCGCTGGTCTCCTCCGACCCCCGCCATGGAGAAGTCTTCTGCGCCCCTACATGCGGCCCGCAGCAACCCTAGTGGCAACAGGTCGCCAGCGCCCGCGCCCCCTCTGGTTGTCGCCCTACTACCCAGTCCCGATGGCACATCTCCACACGCGCGGCTGCTTGCTCGGCGGCGGTGGTGCTGCTCTGCCTCGGCAACCTTGACTCGGACGCCACTAACGTTTCAGTAAGCCACTCCTCTTCTGACCCCCTATTTTCTTACCCTACTTGGTTCTTTTTGTGGCAGGCCATGCCAGATTCTTCTTTGCCGGCCATCATGATGACGATCTGTGGTACTTTGATGACCAGATCCACCGCCGCCGTCGGCGTCCATGCCACTCCACTTCGTAAATAAGAGGATTCCTAAAGATGGCATTTTTGTCCCCTTCCCTCTTTTCCTTCCTGCCTCTGAGATTGTACAACACTGAGCGCTTACTTGTGTACCTCTATCCCTCTCTTGTAGTACTGCTACCATGTATGACTTTGATTGAAATAGTGACAATGTGGAACACAGGGAGTGTGCACATTCATGTATATGTATCTCATTATATACATCAATGTTCAGTATATGTACAGCTCACACCGTTTTCCCTTCTTATTAATAATTTCAATGTATGGTTATTTTTTATGCATCTTTGCGTCTTTCATTAGTTCCCTAGAGAACATCACGGACGAGATGGCTATATGTTCAGGCAATGATCTATGCAGGGTGTTGTCAAGCGGAGAGGCGGAGGACTTAAAGTGGTAGAATCAGAACATCAAATTACTCGTGCCGTGTTGTCTGCTGGAAGCAATTCACCTAGAGGGGAAAGGGTGGTCGTTTTACCGCAGGTGAGTACGATCGAGGGCAAGGCACACGTCGGTGGAGAGGAAACACTTGCAGCTAGGTTAAAGAAGGGCTGAGTACGATCAATACAGTGTGGTTACATGTGTCGGCCTCCGTCTTGCTGTAAAGACGTGCTCTTGCAGAGAACCAGAATAATGCTTTAATTCTCGCCAACGCATTAATGCAATGCAAGGTATGGTGTGCTTGAAGCTTTTTTGAAACTTCCCTACATAGTAGTGTTAATAGTTTTCCTTGCTCTTTCAAACAATGCTTCAATCTACTAATATACATGCTTCAATATAGTCCGTTTGAGAACAGTTTGTCAGGATATGAGAATGAGTCAATTCAGTCTGTTTAGACTGATCTGTATAGTACCCAATATGTTGCAAACCCCGACCTTATTTCTTATATTGTAGGGCGTCTATTTTAGACTCTGGCTCAATTTTTTTCCTAACTAAGAAAGGCATGTCTGCTCAAGCGGTAGACAAAATTTTATAATTCCCTTCAATATATATGAAAATATGGTTACATTTTTCTTGCTGGGGATGGTTAGCTTATTTGTATCTAAATCATCTAGAACATGAATGGAATGTGAATAGTTCGAACAATTACAATGTTAATATTACTAAGTTTGCACATGGATGTTTCAGATAAAGAGGTACCTGGAGCTGAGTTCCATTTTTCATTTCTGGTTCAACGTTTTATGAAAGGTGCTTATAATATAGAAAACACTTTCGATAGAAATTCTACCGTGAGTTGTTCATTTTTTGAAACTTCTGTTGAACTTATCACAGGATACCTGAATGCGGGTTGCTTTAGACTTGCCTTGAGGAACTGGTGACGAAATACAAATAAACCAAGTTTGTTAAAATTATCTCCACGACCTATATTCCCAATTACCCATATAGGATGTTGCTGAAGGGATTTTTGTTGGTCTGTAGAAGCTTTGTCGGCCGAAATGCACACTTGAATATAAGTTATATGGCATGATCAGTTTCCATTATTTTAGTTCAAGTTTTCTTTTTGTGAGGTTACTTCAAGTTACTCTTTGTTTAATTGGCTGGAAAACAAAAAAAAATGAAAAATGGAACGTGCGTGTGTGTGTGTGTGTGCGTGCGTGCGTGCAGTGGATTACTGCTCCTTGCACTATTGTTCGTAATATTTAAAATACCAGTAATTGTTCATGCTATGTACAGATACATAGAAGCGCTGCACTGAAAATTAGTTTGTGTATAGTAATCAGCAACGTATACGAAGTGTTGGTGGGCTGTAGATATATATGTTGCAATCTTGCAACACATATGCACGTTGATTACCAACGCAATTATATGTGTTGTTGTAGACCCTTCCAACGCCACCAACGACAACAGATACTAATCCTTTGGTGTAGATCTTGCCAACGCATATATGGACATTAGGCAACGCAATGATGCATTGCTAAAGGGGGGTTTCTATTGTAGTGTGCTCAACCGCAATTTGTTTACCCACCGTTGCTATTTTTTGAGAGAAGCCATTAGTGAAATCTACGGCCCCCGGGTCTATTTTCCTATCATATACTTTCAGATATATATTGCCACGCAACAAGATATCATCATAATTTTTTGCTTTTTCCTCTATTTGCAACTTTTATTTCCAGATCTATATTATCAAAAACACAAAAATACCTTGCTGCGTTTTATTTGCTTTTATTTGCATCTTTCAATGTACTACAATTTTATCCCGTCAACTTGACAATTTTGGCACTGTTACTGTGACGCCCCCGATTTGACCGTACACTAATCATGCACGCAAATGTGTACGACCAAGATTAGGGACTCACTGGAAGATATCACAACACAACTCTAGACACAAATTAAAATAATACAAGCTTTATATTACAAGCTAGGGGTCTCGAGGGCTCGAATACATAAGTTCGAATACACAAGAGTTAGCGGAAGCAATAATATCTGAGTACAGACATAAGTTAAACAAGTTTGCCTTAAGAAGGCTAGCACAAATGTATATCGATCGAAAAGGCAAGGCCTCCTGCCTGGGACCTCCTAACTACTCCTCGAAGCCGAACTCCACGTAGAAACATCCTCGGGATCCTCCGGCTCCTGGACTCCACCGTTATGGTTGCATCATCCGAGAAGAGAGGAAAAGGGGGGAAAAGGGGGAGCAAAGCAACCTTGAGTACTCATCCAAAGTACTCGCAAGCAAGGATCTACACTACATATGCAATGGTATCTGTGTAAACGGGTAATATCTGTAGTCTAAACTGCAGAATGCCAGAATAAGAGGGGGATAGCTAATCCAATCGAAGACTACGCTTCTGGCCGCCTCCATCTTGTAGCAGTAGAAGAGAGTGGATGGAATAGTAACAAGTATCAATGCTTCTAGCAGCCCCCGTCTTGCAGCAGTAGAATAGAGTAGATGGTAAGTTCACCAAGTAACATCGTATAGCATAATCCTACCCGGCGATCCTCCCCTCGTCGCCCTGTGGGAAAGTGATCACCTGGTTGTATGTGGCACTTGAAAGGGTGTGTTTTATTAAGTATTCGGTTCTAGTTGTCATGAGGTCGGAGTACAACTCCGGGTCATCCTTTTACTGAGGGACACGGCTATTCGAATTGATTAACTTCCTTGTGGGGCTTCACCACATAACCCAACACGCTCGATTCCATTTGGCCACTTTCCTGGGTCATGCCCGACCTCGGAAGATCAACACGTCGCAGCCCTACGTAAGCACAACAGAGAGGTCAGCCCGCCGGTCTAAATCCTAAGCGCGCTGGGGTCTGGGCCCATTGCCCATTGCACACCTGCATGTTGCGTGGGCGGCCGGTAAGTAGACCTAGCCTCTCCTAATACTAGAGTAGGCGTTCCAGTCCAATCCGGCGCGCGCCACTCAGTCGCTGACGTCAAGAAGGCTTCAGCTGATACCACGACGTCGAGAGCCCATAACTATTCCCACGTAGCTGGTTAGTGCGTATAGGCCAATGGACAGACTCCGATCAAATACCAAGATCTCGTTAAGCATGTTATTTTAAAGTAACCGCAGATGCCGACCAGGGACCAGGCCCACCTGTCTCCTAGGTGGTCGCAACCTGCCGTGCCGTTCCGCCACAAAGTAACCATCAGGGGGCTACCGGGAACCCAGGTCCACCACTACCTGTGTGGTACCACCTGCCCCTTCAGCCCCCATCTTTGAATCATCAACATGAGTATGTAATAGTATAGTATATACCCATGATCACCTCCCAAAGTGATCACGGCCCGATAGAATAGCATGGCAGACGGACAAGGGTGTAGGGCCACTGATGGAAAACTAGCATCTTATACTAAGCATTTAGGATTGCAGGTAAAGGTATCAATTTTTTTGCAACAATGACAGACTATGCAGCATAATAGGATTAATCGGAAGCAGTAACATGCTACACTACTCTAATGCAAGCAGTAGAGAGAGGAATAGGCGTATCAGGTTGATCAAGGGGGGAGGCTTGCCTGGAAGCTCTGCGGACGAAAGGAATCTTCGAAAGCGTAGCCGTAGTCGAACACAGAAGCATCAATAGTCTCGAGGTCTATCGCGGTATCGGAGCCTACCGAAAAGAAGCAACGAAGGGGAAACAAATAAAAAACAGAGCAAACAATAGCATCACAAAATATAACAAGGCAATACACGGTGCCAGGGGTAAGCTAACGCAGGGATAGGTGTTACCAGCGAAGGGGGAAAACATCCGGGAAAGTATTCCCGGTGTTTCGCCTTTTCGGACTAACAGACTCGAGGGGGATGGTTGCTGGTTCGCTATGCTAGGGATGCGTGGCGGATGAACGGACTCTCTATTCGGATTTGTCTCTTCGTTCTGAGCAAGTTTCATGTATAAAGTATTTTCATCCGAGTTACGAATTATTTTATATTAGTTTTTAAAGTTTTAAATAATTTTCTGGAATTACAGATTTAATTTAATTCGAAAAAGATATATTGCATCACCATGACATCATAGTGAGGTCAGCAGTCAACCAGTCAGTTGACTGGCCAAACTAACAAGTGGGTCCCGGTTGTCATAGACTACTAACTAATTAATAGTTAGTTATTTTAGTTAACATGTTAATTAAGTTTAACTAGTTAACTAAACATGATTAATTAACTTAATTAATTAATTATATTATTATTTTTACTATTATTAATTTATTATTCTGTTTTTATTATATTTTTATTTTATTTTTCCAGGGGCATGGCCCCCATTTGTCAAAGGGCCAGGCGCCAAAGCGGGGCGGCTAACGGGCGCCGGGCGCTGGGCGTCGGCTCAACACGCGAGCGGGCGGCCGAACCGGGCCCCGGACCCGGCCGACGGCTAGCCGGGGTCGTGGCCGCAGGCGACACCGGGGTAGCGCAGTGTGGCGCCGGTGAGCACGGCGGTCGACGCTGGCAGCCGGCGGGCAGCTGCATTGGGGCGGGGCGGATGCGGTCGGCGGAGCGAGGCACCGACGGCCATCACAACGAGCAGCGCAGCTGCCGGGTAAGGGGGAGCCGTGGCAGGGGCAGCCACGGCGAGCAGGAGCCGCGGGCGCGCGAGGGGCTTGGCGACGGAGGCGGCACACGGTGGAGAGGCGTGGCCGGAGCCGCGATGGTCAAGGGGTGCGGGAGAGATGGGGCGGAGACGCGCGCGGGTGGAAGGAATGGCAGAGCGCGACCACAGGGGAGTAGGAGGGCGCGGGCGCATGGCCGACGCGGTGAACGCGATCGGGCAGGCCCCAAGCACGCGGCCGCCGAGGCAGGGCGCGGACAGTGGGACTGGGCGCGGGCAGTGGGCGTGGGGGTGTGCTACAGCGCTAGGACGTGTGTCCGTGGGATGCGGTGAGCACGACCAGCGGTGG
>LR738713.1:156097156-156138847 GCA_902687465.1 Secale cereale
GCGACACGATGGCGTGGTCGGGCGGCGGACCCAGTCAGGGGTGCGCGGCGACGGACGCGGAGCTGTGGGCGGTGGTCGCGAGGCAGAGGGGGAAGAAGAGGCCGGGGTGGTCTCACTAGCGTTGCAGAGGATCAGGCGGCGAGGCTCATTGGAGCCTTTGGGGGAGGAGGACGAGGAAGCAACGACGACGGCAGTCCGGCGAGGTGGTTCGACGACGTGGTGCGGCGCCGGGACGATGGGTTCGGGGCCCGTTGCCCCGATCCAGATCCAAACAGATCCCCACCCCCTTGTTTTGTTTTTGACTTTTCTTTTCTGTTTAATTTTACTCACTACTTTAATTTTGTTTTACAAAATACAAAAGTTGTAACTAATTTAATATTAGTAATTATGCCACTGCCACAAACATTTTGGCACATTTAAATAAAGCTATTTGTATCTGTTTATTTTCATAGCATTTAAATAATAGTTTTACCGCTGTTTTAATTACTACAGAGCATTTAAATACTTCTCAGAAGTGTGGTTTCTTCACCAATATTTAGTATGTATTATTTGGCACAAACCGAACATTTTAGTTTTAATGTGTCAAAACTTTTGTTGTTGTCCTTGACTTTAAATTTGAAGTTTGAACTGGGTTTCGATCCGACGCGAGTTTATCAATAGTAACCGAGGTGACGTGGCATCATTAGCATAGGTTTACTGTGTCTTAAGTATCCAGGAGTCACAATTCTCCTCCACTACAAGAAATCTCGTTCCGAGATTTAAGAGGTAGGGTAAGGGGGAAAGGTCTGGTTACAAAATCCTAACAGGTCTTCTCGGTCTTGGCTGCTCTTCTCGAAGAGATCAATCCATTGCATTGATGTCTTCATTCCACTACTTCAGGTCATCATGATGAAGTCGTTATCCTTTCCTCGGGGGTTCCATCGTACTTACGAAAAAGGATAAGGGGTATCTTTAGAAGAATGGACCTCTACAAGGTTGATTATTGATACATCTCCAACGTATCTATAATTTTTGATTGTTTCATGCTATTATATTATCTGTTTTGGATGTTTAATGGGCTTTATTATACACTTTTATATTATTTTTGGGACTATCCTACTAACCCAAGGCCCAGTGCAAATTGCTGTTTTTTGCCTATTTTAGTGTTTCGCAGAAAAGGAATATCAAACGGAGTCCACACGGAATTAAACCTTCGGGAGAGTTATTTTCGGAACAATATCAACACAGAAGACTTGGAGTACATGTCAAGAAGCGAAGGAGGTGGCCACGAGGGCAAGGGGCACGCCTAGGGGGGGTTGGCGCGCTCCCATCCTCGTGGCTCCCCTGACGTGCCTCTTCCTCCTATATATACCTGGGTACCCTGAAACCATCGGGGAGCACCACGAAACCCTAATTCCACCGCCGCAACCTTCTGTACCCGTGAGATCCCATCTTTGGGCCTGTTCCGGAGCTCCACCGGAGGGGGCATTGATCACAGATGGCTTCTACATCAACACCATAGCCTCTCCGATGAGTTACGAGTAGTTTACCGCAAACCTTCGGGTCCATAGTTATTAGCTAGATGCCTTCTTCTCTCTCTTTGGATCTCAATACAAAGTTCTCCTCGATCTTCGAGGAGATCTATTCGATGTAATCTTTTTGCGGTGTGTTTGTCGAGATCCGCTGAATTGTGGGTTTATGATCAAGATTATCTATGAACAATATTGGATTCTTTTCTGAAATCTTTTATGCATGATCTAAATATCCTTGCAAGTCTCTTCGAATTATTGGTTTAGTTTGGCCTACTAGATCGGTAGTTCTTGCAATGGGAGAAGTGCTTGGCTTTGGGTTCAATCTTGCGGTGTCCTTTCCCAGTGACAACAGGGGCAGCAAGGCACGTATTGTATTGTTGCCATCGAGGATAAAAGATGGGGTTTATATCATATTGCTTGAGTTTATCCCTCTACATCATGCCATCTTGCTTAAGGCATTACTTTGTTCTTATGTACTTAATACTCTAGATGCATGCTGGATAGCGATCGATGTGTGGAGTAATAGTAGTAGATGTAGAATCGTTTCGGTCCTACTTGTCACGGACGTGATGCCTATATACAATGATCATGCCTAGATATTCTCATAACTATGCGCTTTTCTATCAATTGCTCGATAGTAATTTGTTCACCCACTGTAGAAATCTGCTATCATGAGAGAAGCCACTAATGAAACCTATGGCCCCCGGGTCTATCTTCATCATTTTAATCTTCCATCAACTATTTACTTTACTTATGTTTTGCAATCTTTACTTTCAATCTATAACAAAAATACCAACAATATTATCTTATCATCTCTATCAGATCTCACTTTTGCAAGTGGCCGTGAAGGGATTGACAACCCCTTTATCGCGTTGGTTGCAAGGTTCTTATTTGTTTGCGCAGGTACGAGGGACTCGCGCGTGGTCTCCTACTGGATTGATACCTTGGTACTCAAAAGTTGAGGAAAATACTTACGCTACTATGCTGCATCACCCTTTCCTCTTCGAGGGAATACAACGCAAGCTCAAGAAGTAGCAATTATCTGGTAGATAGTCCAGGGAATGTGGCAGAAGGTAACTCTCGAATTTAACTTAGTAAAAACATCGAGACCAAAGTAAGAAGGTACAATAAGAAGTTTCAAGTGGATAGACAATCATCCGATGTCTAAAATAGGGTGTGAAAGGGGTTCAGAGCAACGAGAACAGATATTATATTTGATACCGAAACGTAGCATCCAATGGAAGGTAGCTCGCGGAATTACATACGATGTAAAGTTGAAAGGATAAATTTCTGGAAACAGGAATGTACAGTAGAGTCAGGTCTCGATCTTGTGGAACTATGGGTTATGGACCCACCATGTGGGTTAGAGGTAGAAAGGGTGCCGACAAATTACACAGTCATGATAGCCAGACATGTCAGAGGATAACCTATCAGTTATGTTGGCAACAACGTTAGTACCAAGGGCGAGGGACGAAGAGAACCATTTTCCTGCTCGTTGAACGAGGCAGACCAATAGGCAAAGTTCTCAACGATCGATGGTCACCGTAATGTCATCAACAATAGTAATAGGGTCTTACTAATAAAGTGGTACAACGAGGTGTTTACATAAGCATAAAATTATTACTGCACAAACCAATGGAAAGGAAAATTGTGTTTAAACACAAGTATTAGGAGTATATCCTTCCCAAGGATAAGCGGGGCATGATATACACGGCAGGAGATCAAAGACAAGACCATTTGGATACAAGGGTTATTTTGAATCATGATATGTACCCATACAAGGTGTTTGGATAACTGACCAGGAAACATTTAGCATTGTGCTTTCAATGTTCTGGTTCGTGTCTGAGTACCACCGTCATGCTTCGAGATATCATCGACATTGTCAGTAGGTAAATGTCGGACTTCGAAAAAACAAAAGGATCCAAACGGAACTGCTAGACCAGCTCGTGCAATTTTATCATGGAAAAGAAGAGGCTGTGGCCGATGGGATCAGCAACAACTCATCGTGATTTCCATAAACATGGATTTCCGCAATTAAGTGAACAAGGTGAAAATATTGTACATACCGAAGTATGTAATGAAGTATGTTCGAGGAGAACATCCACGTGTAAACATTAATCGAAACGTGCACCTAGAAAGATTGACTAGGTAGCAGGATCAATGTTAGAGTGGTGACTTGATAATCAAAAGACATAGAATGACACTATCGACTATTCACTTCAAAGCAATAGGTTTGCAAGAAGTTTTGAATTCACACATCACAGTTCACTGGTCGGTATTCCGGTTAGAAACAACATGGGGACCAAGATATGAACAGAGATGGTGAGAAGTATTACTATATCAAGAATTCTTAAGATGCGGTGAAATCATCACGACATTCTTGACATAAAAGATAGTAATACTCCAAGGTAGAACATATCACAAGGTGGATAGAAAGGATCTCAAGGTACAACACAAAACATGAACACATTTGTGTTGGAGGGAAGGCGATAAAGTTGTCAATGATAACACAATTCCTCGAGGGGCAAGAATGGTATTTCATATCGTGAATTCGATTGGTAACCTGGAAGAGCTCAGAATATCAATGATGATCACGACATGGTTGTTGAGAGATTTCATGAAGATGTAATCGATCGGCGAGGCATCAAGCCAAGGGAAAGATGAAGTGAAAGGTTAATGGAACCACGGGTATGACTCAAACTCGAAACCTGCTATTCAAGGTGAAATGATATGACAAGGAAAATCGAGGTATGTAACACCCCAGATGTAAAACTTCCTTATACGGCGATATATTCTTCGTTGGCTTAATCAATTCCATTATGGGCTCATCCTTCATTTTGGGTATGTTGTGTTTTTGCGTTGAGCGTGTGTGCATATCACCATGTCATCTCATCATGTGCACTGCATTGGCATAGTCTCACTTGCATCCGGGTGTAGTTGTATCATCTCTGTTGTTCGTTTCGGGTTCCGACTCTCTCACATGGCACCCATCGCACCTCTCCAGTCTTTGTTTCGTGAGCGGGATAAAAACATCCTCGGAATGGGCTGAGAGTTGTCAAGTGGTCTTGTTATATCACCGGTAGACCGCCTATCAAGTTTCGACTCGTTTGGAGGTCGTTTGATACTCAACGGTTAACCGCGTTAACACCGGAAGCCCTATCTCTTTTGGCCCACCACCCCTCCACAACAGCCCACAAGCCCATCCTAACCACCTCCATGCTCGCGGTCGTTGGATCGTGATCGTGTGGACGAAAACCACACCTCATTTGGACTCTCCGAGCTCCCTCTACCTATAAATAACCCCTCTCCCCCGAAATTTTGGGCAAACCCTAGATCCACCGTCTCCCTCCGCGCCGGACGTGTCCGCCGGTGCCGGACACGTCCAACTCCGCCCCTCAGCCAATCGTGCTGCGCCATGTGGCAACCCAGCCGCAGGCCTCCTCCACCGCGCCGCAGGGCCCGCTGGGCCCGCGGGAGGCCCTTCGGCCCGTCTCCCTCCGCCGCTCACCCCGGGCGCCTCGGGACGCACCGCGCCGCCGGCCGCCACCCGCGGCTCGGCCGCCTGCTCCGACCACCGCTCCGCCCATCGCCCACCACCGCCGCTCCATGCCACCTCATCGCCGGCCACCGCTGCCACCGCCGCCGCTCCATGCCACCTCGCCGCCGGCCACCACCTCGGCTCCGCCACCTCGCCGACCGCCGCCGGCGCCGCCCACTCTGCCAAGCCGCCGCCCCCGCTCCGGGCAGATCTGGATCCACCCGATGGTGGATCAGATCCACCAATCCCGGCATCCAGACGCCTCGCTCGCGTCCCAGATCCCTACGTCTCGCTCCACTCCGTCCACGTTTGACTTTTCGGAGGGTATAACTTTCTCTAAGTCCCTGGATCCCAATATTTTTATGCCCTCTTCATCATGTCATAACCTCATGCTCATAACTCCGTTTTGCGCATATAATATATCAAAATGTTCGTCTCAAAGTGCTCTACATGTTGGCATAAGTTTTGTGCATGTTAGGGTTCATCTAGATGTCTTAATCTTCCTTGCAAGACTGCTTCGTGATGTTACTATTTCAGCACTAGTTGTGTGTTAACAATATGTGTGCATGTTCGTGAGGTCGTAACTTTGTGCATGTTGGTCCAAATGGAGTTTATGATATGGCAAAATGTTTGTCTTGTGATGCTCTTCATGATGTATACATTTGCATAGATGTTAGGTTGCATTATGCCAAGTTTAACCTTGTTGAAAAAGTGCATGTTGCTGTTGAGTTGCTGAGATTGTTATAACTTGATGCTTTGTCTTTTTTGTAGCATTTTGTGTGATTTTCTTTTGAGCCACATGTCAACATGTTTTGGGAGCATAATCATGTTGTCTTTGAAGTGGTGCATTTGGTTTTCCATGATATGCTCTGTGGTGACTTAAACAAGCTTGTAAACTTGCCATGCCAATGTTGCTGATTTACACTTGGTGAAAAAACTGCTAAGTCTGGAATATGTAATAATATGTTGCCATGTAAACTTGATGCCATAATCTTTTCCATCCATGTTTTGGAATAACCACTGAGCATGTCTTGACGTCCATGTTGTTTTCTATCAATCCATGCCTTTGTTTGCATATATGCCTTGCTGTAGCTTGTTGTAATCTGGCTCTCAAAATTCTTGAAATCAAAACTGTCAGCCTGTTAACAGAACATTCAATTTGGCAAAGCTTGTGTTAAGCAACCATTGCATGGAATGAATTGTTTCTTTGGATGGATCGGAAGTATAATATGTCTTCTTCATGCTCATGTGAATGTCATGCTTGTTATAGTTGTTTTGCTTGTTGTTGTGTGCCTCCAAAGGCAGCAACATATCGTTCCAGATTGCATGCCTTGTAATTTCACTAAGTCTGAGAAATCTGTTAACTTATTGAAACTTGCCATGCTAGTTTAATTGTGTTCCAGCAAGTTTTTGGGTGTGCTCTGAGTTCATACTTGTTGAGAATCATGTCAATTTCACATCCATGCTTTTTGTCTTCATGTTTGGGTGCTGTAGCATATTTAAACCTTGCTCCAAAGATGCCATGTTGCTCTTAACTGCAGTTTTGCATTGCATCTTGTTTTGCTTGCCATTTGCAAACCGTGCATCCGATTCCAATGATCCTTATATCGTTTTTGACCGAAATCTCCCCCTCTATCCAGTGGCTTGCGTGGTTGCCCAAGATGAAGCCATTTCCATCATCTTCTCCATTAGGCTCGGGAGCATCCTCATGCATATGCACGTCATGACTTCCGTCCCATGACATGTCTTGCATCATGTTGTTTGCGCATTGCACCGTGATTGATCTTGTACCGTTGTTGTGCTCTTGTGTTGGGTATAGCCGGGAGCCGATGCCGAGTGCGAGGATCTTGTTGAGACTGAGTTTGAGGAGCCGTCTTACCATCCCACCGAGGACTTAACAGGCAAGATGACCGTTCCCCGCTATCACCTCTATCTTTGCCTTGCTAGTTGTCTCGCTATATAGTTATGCCTCGATGCCTATTGTTGTCTTGTCAGCTTCCTATGTTGCCATAAAACACTCTAACCGCCTTCCTAGTAAACCGTTCATTGGCTAAGTATGCTTTAGCTCAGCCCCTCTTATAGTGTTGTTAGTTGCAGGTGAAGTTGAAGTTTGCTCCTTGTTTTGGACTTGTTTTATTGGGATAACACAAATATATCTTAATGAAATTAATGCACATATATATTGGTAATGGGTGGAAGGCTTGGCCTTCTGCTTGGTGTTTTGTTCCACTCATGCCACCTTAGGACCCGATAAACCGGTGTTATGTTCCTTGTTTTTGCGTTCCTAACACGGTTGGGGTTTATGGCCCCCCCTTGACAATTCGCTCTGCTTAAAGCTTTTCCAGCAAGACCCAACTTTGGTAGTACATTTGCCTAACAACTAAAACTTGCATAGGGAGTTATAAACCCGAGTTCTTAATCAACAACTCGGGCCAGTGCTCCTCATGAGTGTTGGTCCAAACTAGGCGGACTGCGGGGCCACCACGGGGAAATTCAAGGATTGGTATATACCTTTGGGCTGACCTTTCCGGTCGTGGCCTAAGACGAGATACGCGCGGCTACTATCAGGGTGTCGGCACGCCGGAAGGTCTTGCTGGATTACTTTTACCTTTGTTGAAATATCTTGAGCACGGGATTCCGAGAATACTCGGGTCTTCCCAACATGGAGTTGTGACTCCACGGATCGTGAGCTTGTGATGGGCTAAGTTGGGACACCCCTGCATGGTTAGGAACTTTCGAAAGCCGTGCCCGCGGTTATGTGGCAGATGGGAATTTGTTAATATCCGGTTGTAGATAATTGACACCATATCCTTAAGAATACACTACCTGTGCGAGTAACCACGACAGTCTCTTTTCGAAGGGGCTTCGGAAAGTGAACACGGTGGGGTTATGCATGAACGTGGGTAGCTAGGATCACTTATTGATCATCTTTGGCGACCGATGGTACTTTCCTCATCTCGCTCTGACTTCGTAAGCTAGTTGCTTAGTGCTTGCTGCAGCCACATTATTACCTCTCCACACCTAAAGGCTTTGTTAGTTTTGATACCCGGGAATGGGATTGCTGAGTCCTTGTGACTCACAGTTTACAACACACACCAGATGTAGGTACAATAGAGTACGACGCAGGAGATGGACAAGAACTTCACTGGGAGTTCGATGAAGAGCGTGGTCGTATGTATGTGACGTATCTCGACGATCAGTTGTGGTTCCTACTAGGGGCGATCAGGACTTGTGGTTGTGGTATCTTTTCTCCTTTGTTTTTGTCCGTAGTCGGACCCTGTGTTATTTGGATGAATGTATGTTATTATATTAATTGTGTGAGGTGGCGAGCGTAAGCCAACTATTTACTCTTTCATCCATGTTCATTACATGAGTTGTGCAAAGATACCACGCTTCCAATCATTCTAGAATGCGCTTATGTCTCTAACTCGTGCCTCGACACATAGGAGATATAGTCGCATCCTGGGCATTACAAGTTGGTATTCAGAGCCTTCTCCGACCTAGGAGCCCCCTGATTGAGCGAACCACTGACGGTTGAGTCTAGGCACACACACACACACAAAATGTTTTAGAATACCATAGGCGGCCGACATCGAAAACTCTTCTATGCGTGTCTGGTGGTGAGATAACCCGGCCGTCACCCAGTACTGGGGGGATAGTTCGGGAGTATTGCCACAACTAGTATAGCGGATGAGTTTCGAAGGTCCGAGGTAAACGGTTTCCGAAGGTGCCTAGCTATGTGTTGACGGATGGATACAGCTGGATGTAGGATTTATTAGTTGTGTGATATGCAGTGCTTCCCCTGTATCCCTAACACCAGATAGCATAACCGGAAAGCTTCGGGAATTAATAGGTGGGATTCAAGTAGCTATTAGGTAATCTTCTAACGGGTGCATGATATGAGGTTGGGGTTCAACATCTAGTGGAGAGGTTATCATGGGCGTTGTTACACCAGGGGGTTGCATCTTAAAGGATCCTTGGCAATGCTGATCCAGGGATTGCAAGGCCCTTTGTAACACGTGCCATGGGGCATCAACACGAACATGTGGGACGAAACCTCTATTGTGTATTTGTTCCATTTGTTACGTTGTTGTTTTATTCTATCATTTTGTTCTCCCAAGTGGCTTCTCGACAAGTTGATTTACCATTAAGCTATGGAATTCATTCATTCAAATTTTGTTCGGATGTTCATTGTGAAGACTATATGTTGCAAATATCTAGCCGTTGATTCAGCATATCTTTTATTTGCTTCAATGGCTAACGGTTGTCATCATCTTCAGGATGGCACCTAAGAAAGTTCCCAGCCAGAACCCAGAGGGTGAAGAAGAGCGTCCACCTTCCCCTCCTCCTCCGTCTGAGGCATGGAGAGCAATTATGCAGGAAACCAATCAAAACACTCAAATGCTCATGCAAATGATGCAGAGTTTCCAAGAAAATCAAGGGAATCAAGGCAATCAAGGGAACCAAGGCCAAGGAAATCTGTTCAATCAACCTCACTTTGGACTCTGAACCAATTCCTGGCAAATTAACCCAAGTCTTTCAGCTACTGTGTTGATCCGCTAGATGCTGAAGATTGGATCACAGACATCAAGAAGCATTTCGAGTGCAGTAACGTCAGACCTAAGGATTATGTCAAGTTTGTTGCTTTCCAACTCATAGACCAAGCTGCAGATTGGTCGCAACAGTACAAAGACTCCAGAGCGGGTCGTGAGATCTCTTGGACTGACTTTTGTCGCGATTACCATTCTCATCACATCCCTACCCGTGTCACTAAAGGCATGCGTGAGCAGTTCCGCAATCTGAAGCAAGGCACCATGTCTATCTACCAGTACAATGTCAAGTTCCAGAATCTTGCCCGTTATGCGAAGCAAGACATTGCCGATGCCAAGAGCAAAATCTACCAATTCCGAGGTGGTCTGAAAGATGAACTCCAACTTGCACTCACTCTATTCAAGCCAGATGAATTTGATCAATTCTACAACATGGCTCTCAAGCAAGAGGTAGCTCGGCTCAAATGTGAAGCTTCCAAAAAGAGGATAAGAGATGCTATTCACTCCTCCTCTTCCTCTCAAGTGGCCGCCAAGCAGCAGAAGTTCTGGCTCCCGCCTCCTCCAGTGCTCCGTCCTCTGAGTCAGAACAAGCACTCAGGTGGTCATGGATTTTCCCACCCACCCAACCCAAGCAACCAGAACAAGTCTCAGTACCAAGCTCCAAGACCAAGCGTTCCTCCTTCTCGTCCAGTTTTAGAGGTCGCTTGCTACAAATGTGGTCTGAAGGGTCACTATTCCAACAAGTGTTCCAACCAAAGGCACCTTCCGCCTCCTCCACCTGTCAGCAATGCTATCGTCAAGCACAATACCAAGCATGCAAGAGTGAACCTGATGAATGCAGCTCAAGCAGAGAGTTCTTCGGATGTGATAATGGGTAATGTTTCGGTTAACTCAGTTCCTACAAAAGTCTTGTTTGATTCTGGTGCATCACTCAGTATCATGTCAAGACCATTATTTACTAAGCATGATTTCATTTCGGCACCCGTGGATAAGGAGTTATCAATTATTTCTCCGGGAAAACACATGAATTCTAGCTTGTTTGTTCCGGACATCTCTATTAATATGGGCGATTATAGTTTTCTGGTTTCCCTAGTTGTTCTCGGTAACTCGGACATTGATCCTATTCTTGGGATGGATTGGCTCTCTAAGCATGATGCACTTATTGATTGTGCAAACAAAGAGGTGAATCTAACTCATCCTTCCAAAGACGTGATTATCTTCGCAGCTCGAGATAACAAAATCAGGCTATTCTCTCTCAATGACAAGGGCGAGATTAATGCCATATCCCAGATTCCGGTGGTTTGTGAATATGATGATGTATTCCCCGAAGAGCTTCCAGGCATGCCTCCCAACCGTCCAGTTGAATTCGTCATTGAACTTGAACTTGGTACGGAGCCAGCCTGTCGGCGTCCGTACAAGCTTTCTCCTAAACAGTTGAAGGAGTTGAAGAAGCAACTCGATGAGCAAGAACGCTTGGGGCTGATAAGACCAAGTACTTCTCCTTGGGGCTGCGGTGTTCTTTTTGTCAAGAAAAAAGATGGTATGGAACGAATTTATGTTGATTACCGGCCATTGAACAAGAAGACAATTAAGAATAAGTACACTCTCCCCAATATCAATGAACTATTCGAGCAGCTCAAAGGAGCCAAGGTTTTCTCGAAGCTTGATCTCCGGATGGGCTACCATCGAATTCGTATCCGTGAAGAGGATATTCCCAAGACCGCATTCAGGACGAGTTATGGCTCCTAGAGTACACAGTCATGTCCTTCGAGCTTGCAAATGCTCCAGCCACCTTCTCTCGGATGATGCACTTCATATTTAACCCCTACACCAATGAGTTCGTCCTCGTCTATCTGGATGATATTATGGTATTCTCCAAGAATGAAGAAGACCACGCCAAGCCCCTCCGTTTAGTTCTTGACAGGCTCCGTGAGCACCGCTTTTATGCGAAGTTCTCCAAATGCGAATTCTGGCTTGATGAAGTCCTCTATCTTGGTCATATTATCTCTGCCAAGGGCATTTCTCTTAACCCCGAGAAGGTCGAAGCTATTTTGAAGTGGGAACCTCCTCAGAACGTCAAACAACTCCGAAGTTTCCTCGGGCTTGCAAGTTATTGTAGAAGGTTCGTTGATAACTTCTCCGAGATTGCCAAGCCTCTGTCCAACCTGTTGCAAAACAATGTCAAGTACTCGTGGACTCCTGATTGTGATGTGGCATTCAATACACTCAAAGAGAAGCTCATTTATGCTCCGGTACTTACTTCTCCGGATGAGTCCAAGCCTTATGAAGTGTTTTGTGATGCTTTATTGCAAGGTCTCGGCGGTTTTCTCATGCAAGACAAGAAGATCGTGGCTTACACTTCGCGTCAGCTTAAACCAAATGAGAAGAATTACCCCACACATGATCTTTAGTTAGCATCAGTTGTTCATGCCTTGATCATGTGGAGACACCTTCTGTTGGGCAGAAAAATGGACATCTTCACCGATCACAACAGCCTGAAGTACATCTGCACCCAGCCAAACCTTAACATCCGCCAGACTCGTTGGGTTGAAATGATTCAAGATGACAATCCAAGCATTGAGTATACTCCTGGCAAGGCCAATGTCATTGCAGATGCCTTGAGCAGAAAGGCTTATTGCAACAGTCTCATCCTCAAACCATTCCAACCTGAACTTTGTGAAGCATTCCGGAAGCTCAACCTTCAAGTTGTCCCGCAAGGATTTCTTGCCAACCTTCAAGTCGCTCCTACCTTGGAAGATCAAATCCGTGAGGCCCAACTCAGTGATGCTATGGTGCAGAAGGTGAAACATGGTATTGCCAAGGGTACTCCCAAGTACAAGTTCTATCGCATTAATGACAGAGACACTTTGTTCTTTGAGGATAGAATTGTGGTTCCCAAAGGTGATCTTAGGAAGCTCATAATGAACGAAGCACATGATTCACTCCTCTCGATACATCCAAGAAGCTCCAAGATGTACCATGACCTCAAGCAATCCTATTGGTGGACTCGCATGAAAAGAGAAATTGTTCAATTCGTGAACGAGTGTGATGTCTGCAGAAGAGTGAAGGCAGAGCATCAATGTCCAGCCGGACTCCTTCAACCTCTACCTATTCCCGAGTGGAAATTCGATCACATTGAGATGGATTTCGTCACCGGTTTTCCAAAGTCCAAGCGAGGAAACGACGCTATATTTATGGTGATTGATAAGCTCACTAAAGTGGCTCATTTCCTTCCAGTCAAGGAATCCATCAACGCAGCACAACTGGCAGAGCTGTATACCTCCAGAATTGTCTCCTTGCATGATATCCCTCAAGTAATCTCCTCAGATCGTGGAAGCTTGTTCACTTCCAAATTCTGGGATTCCTTCCAGTTAGCTATGGGTTCCAAGATTCGCTTCAGCACAACTTTTCACCCTCAGACTAGTGGCCAAGTCGAAAGAGTGAACCAAAATTTTGAAGATATGCTCAGGGCATATGCAATCTCCTTCGATATGAAATGGGAAGACTGCCTTCCATTTGCCGAATTCTCCTACAACAACAGCTTCCAAGCAAGTGCAGGCAAAGCATCGTTTGAAATTCTCTATGGCAGAAAGTGTCGTACCCCTCTCAACTGGTCCGAGTCTGGTGAACGTCAACTCCTTGGCAATGATTTGATCTCAGAGGCCGAAGAAATGTACAAAGTCATATGTAAGAATCTCAAGGCCACGCAATCGTGCCAAAAGAGCTACTATGACGACAAACACCGAGATTTGGCTTTCGACATTGGTGATCATGTGTATCTCCGTGTTTCTCCCATGAAGGGCAGTAAGAGGTTCGGTATAAAGGGAAAGCTTGCTCCAAGATACATGGGCCCTTTCAAGATAATTGGCAAGAGAGGCGATCTAGCCTACCATCTCGAGCTTCCCTCCAACTTCGCAAATGTGCACGATGTGTTTCACGTGTCACAACTCCGCAAGTGATTCAAGACGCCTGAACGCACCATTCCTTTCGAAGAGATTGATATACAGCAAGACTTGTCTTATCGTGAGCACCCCGTTGCTATCCTTGAAGAAACTGAGCGCAAGACCCACAACAAGTCCATCAAATTCTTGAAAGTCAAGTGGTCACACCATACTGATGGAGAAGCTACATGGGAACGAGAAGATCATCTCCGTTCCGAGTATCCCGCTTTCTTTCAGTCCTAGATCTCGGGACGAGATCTTTTCGTAGTGGAGGATACTTTGTAACACCCCAGATGTAAAAGTTCCTTATACGGCGATATATTCTTCGTTGGCTTAATCAATTCCATTCTGGGCTCATCCTTCATTTTGGGTATGTTGTGTTTTTGCGTTGAGCGTGTGTGCATATCACCATGTCATGTCATCATGTGCATTGCATTGGCATAGTCTAACTTGCATCCGGGTGTAGTTGCATCGTCTCCATTGTTCGTTTCGGGTTCCGACTCTCTCACACGGCACCCGTCGCACCTCTCCAGTCTTTGTTTCGTGAGCGGGATAAAAACATCCTCGGAATGGGCTGAGAGTTGTCAAGTGGTCTTGGTATATCACCGGTAGACCGCCTATCAAGTTTCGTCTCGTTTGGAGGTCGTTTGATACTCCAACGGTTAACCGCGTTAACACCGGAAGCCCTATCTCTTTTGGCCCAGAACCCCTCCACAACAGCCCACAAGCCCATCCTAACCACATCCATGCTCTCGGTCGTTGGATCGTGATCGTGTGGACGAAAACCGCACCTCATTTGGACTCTCCGAGCTCCCTCTACCTATAAATAACCCCTCTCCCCCGAAATTTCGGGCAAACCCTAGATCCACCGTCTCCCTCCGCGCCGGACGTGTCCGCCGGTGCCGGACACGTCCAACTCCGCCCCTCAGCCAATCGGGCTGCGCCACGTGGCAACCCAGCCGCCGGCCTCCTCCACCGCGCCGCCGGGCCCGTCGGGCCCGCGGGAGGCCCTCCGGCCCGTCTCCCTCCACCGCTCGCCCTGGGCGCCTCGTGCCGCACCGCACTACCGGCCGGCACCCGCGGCTCCGCTGCCTCGCCGCGCCGGCCGCCTGCTCCAACCACCGCTCCGCCAGCGCACGCCGCCGCCGCTCCACGCCACCTCGCCGCCGGCCAGTGCCGCAGCTCCACGCCACCTCGCCGCCGGCCACCACCGCCGCTCCACGCCACCTCGCCGCCGGCCACCACGGCTGCCTCGGCTCCGCCACCTCGCCGGCCGGTCCTCCTCCGGCTGCCGACCGCCACCGGCGCCGCCCACTCCGCCGAGCCGCCGCCCCCGCCCCGGCCAGATCTGGATCGACCCGAGGGTGGATCAGATCCACCAATCCCGGCATCCGAACGCCTCGGCCGCGTCCCGAATCCCTCCGTCCCGCTCCACTCCATCCACGTTTGACTTTTCAGAGGGTATAATTTTATTTAAGTCCCTGGATCCCAATATTTTTATGCCCTCTTCATCATGTCACAACTCCATGCTCATAACTCCGTTTCACGCATATAATATATCAAAATGTTTGTCTCGAAGTGCTCTACATGTTGGCATCAGTTTTGTGCATGTTAGGGTTCATCTAGATGTCTTAATCTTCGTTGCAAGACTGCTTCGTGATGTTACTGTTTCAGCACTAGTTGTGTGTTAACAATATGTGTGCATGTTCGTG
The DNA here is from genome assembly GCA_902687465.1 of Secale cereale. NCBI lineage: Eukaryota > Viridiplantae > Streptophyta > Magnoliopsida > Poales > Poaceae > Secale > Secale cereale. The sequence goes on from LR738713.1 coordinate 156,112,409, forward strand.
AGGTCGTAACTTTGTGCATGTTGGTCCAAATGGAGTGTATGATATGTCAAAATGTTCGTCTTCTGATGCTCTTCATGATGGATGCATTTGCATACATGTTAGGTTGCATTATGCCATGTTTAACCCTGTAGAAAAAGTGCATGTTTCTATTGAGTTGCCAAGATTGTTATAACTTGATGATTTGTCTTTTTCGTAGCATTTTGTGTGATTTTCTTTTAAGGCACAAGTCAACATGTTTTAGGAGCATAATCATGTTGTCTTTGAAGTGGTGCATCTGGTTTCCCATGATATTCTCTGTGGTGACTTAAACAAGCTTGTAAACATGCCGTGCCAATGTTGCTGATTTACACTTGGTGAAAAAACTGCTAAGTCTGGAATCTGTAATAATATGTTGCCAAGTAAACTTGATGCCATAATCTTTTCCATGCATGTTTTGTAATAACTAGTGAGCATGTCTTGATGTCCATGTTGTTGTCTATCAATCCATGCCTTTGTTTGCATATATGCCCTGCTGTAGCTTGTTGTAATCTTGCTCTCAAAATGCTTGAAATTAAAACTGTCAGCATGTTAACATAACATTTAATTTGGCAAAGCTTGTGTTAAGCAACCCTTGCATTTAATGAATTGTTTCTTTGGATGGATTGGAGGTATAATATGCCTTCTTCATGCTCATGTGAATTTCATGCCTGTTATAGTTGTTTTGCTTGCTGTTGTGTGCCTCCAAAGGCAGCAACATATCGTTCCAGATTGCATGCCTTGTAATTTCACTATGTCTGAGAAATCTGTCAACTTATTGAAACTTGCCATGCTAGTTTAATTGTGTTCCAGCAAGTTTTTGGGTCTGCTCCGAGTTTATACTTGTCGAGAATCATGGCTATTTCACATCCATGCCTTTTGTCTTCATGTTTGGGTGCTGTAGCATATTTAAACCTTGCTCCAAAGATGCCATGTTGCTCTTAACTGCAGTTTTGCATTGCATCTTGTTTTGCTTGCCATTTGCAAATCGTGCATCCGATTCCAATGATCCTTATATCGTGTTCGACCGAAATCCCTCCTCTATCCAGTGGCTTGCTTGGTTGCCCAAGATGAAGCCATTTCCATCATATTCTCCATTTGGCTCGAGAGCATCCTCATGCATATGCACATCATGACTTGCATCCCATGACATGTCTTGCATCATGTTGTTTGTGCATTGCACCGTGATTGATCTTGTACCGTTGTTGTGCTCTTGTGTTGGGTAGAGCCGGGAGCCGATACCGAGTTCGAGGATCTTGTTGAGACTGAGTTTGAGGAGCCGTCTTACCATCCCACCGAGGACTTAACAGGCAAGATGACCGTTCCCCGATATCACTTATATCTTTGCCTTGCTAGTTGTCTCGCTCTATAGTTATGCCTTGATGCCTATTCTTGTCTTGTCAGCCTCCTATGTTGCCATGAAACACTCTAACCGCCTTCCTAGCAAACCGTTGATTGGCTAAGTATGCTTTTGCTCATCCCCTCTTATAGCGTTGTTAGTTGCAGGTGAAGTTGAAGTTTGCTCCATATTTTGGACTTGTTTTATTGGGATAACACAAATATATCTTAATGAAATTAAAGCACATATATATTGGTAATGGGTGGAAGGCTTGGCCTTCTGCTTGGTGTTTTGTTCAACTCATGCCACCTTAGGACCCGATAAACCGGTGTTATGTTCCTTGTTTTTGCGTTCCTAACACGGTTGGGGTTTATGGGCCCCACTTGATAATTCGCTCTGCTTAAAGCTTTTCCAGCAAGACCCAACTTTGGTACTACATTTGCGTAACAACTAAAACTTGCATAGGGAGTTATAAACCCGAGTTCTTAATCAACAACCCAGGCTCGTGCTCCTCATGAGTGTTGGTCCAAACTAGGCAGACTGCGGGGCTACCACGAGGAAACTCGAGGATTGGTATATACCTGTAGGATGACCTATCCAGTCGTGGCCTAAGACGAGATACGCGCGGCAACTATCAGGGTGTCGGCACACGGTGAGGTCTTGCTGGATTAGTTTTACCTTTGTTGAAATATCTTGAGCACGAGATTCCGAGAATACTCTGGTCTTCCCAACATGGAGTTGCGACTCCGCGGATCATGAGCTTGTGATGGGCTAAGTTAGGACACCCCTACGGAGTTATGAATTTTCGAAAGCCATGCCCGCGGTTATGTGGAAGATGGGAATTTGTTAATATCCGATTGTAGATAACTTGACACCATATCCTTAAGAATACACTACCCGTGTGAGTAACCGTGACGGTCTCTTTTCGAAGGGGTTTCGTAAAGTGAACACGGTGGGGTTATGCATGAACATGAGTAGCTAGGATCACTTATTGATCATCTTTGGCGACCATTGGCACTTTCCTCATCTCGCTCTGACTTCGTTAGCTAGTTGCTTAGTGCTTGCTGCAGCCACATTATTACCTCTCCACACCTAAAGGCTTTGTTAGTTTTGATACCCGGGAATGGGATTGCCGAGTCCTTGTGACTCACAGTTTACAACACACACCAGATGCAGGTACAATAGAGTACGACATAGGAGATGGACAAGAACTTCACTGGGAATTCGATGAAGAGTGTGGTCATATGTATGTGACGTATCTCGACGATCAGTAGTGGTTCCTACTAGGGGCGATCAAGACTTGTGGTTGTGGTATCTTTTCTCGTTTGTTTTCGTCCGTAGTCGGACCCTGTGTTATTTGGATGAATGTATGTTATTATATTAATTGTGTGATGTGGCGAGTGTAAGCCAACTATTTACTCTTTCATCCCTATTCATTACATGAGTTGTGCAAAGATACCACACTTGCAATCATTCCAAAATGCGCTTATGTCTCTAACTCCTGCCTCGACACGTAGGAGATATAGTCGCATCCTGGGCATTACAAGGTAAGCTTACTTCATCGTCGAAAATTGTGCTCCGGGAAGAAGGGCCAGGTAGCAGAGTTAATGTTTGCATGAAATTGATATAGCCGACCATGCTAGAATGACATGATCGAGTATAAACTCATAAGTAAAGAAGATTACTAAGAGTTGTTTAATCGTGATGAAGACTCGATTTAGTTTTCGTTTTCCTTGAGTGTCAATCAACCCAGAACCCGAGAAAAATTGGAGTCACTGTGAATATAGTACTTGATGAAGAACTCATAAAAAGGTATGTAGTCCCGTGATATTCTCGAGATACCAGGGGTAATACTCGACGGCAGATCAAAGTAGAGGTTGGACTTGGGTATTGCTCTGTAGAAGACAAGTGCTTAAATTTGCACGAGAAATGATATTTAAAGGAGAACATGGTCGGAACCACGATTGCAAAAGGCCAGATCCCAGATATAAGATGAACTTATATCAAGGGGGTAAGTATTTCCATAAGAAGTTTTCATGGTAAGATCTGTATCGTGTCCATGGGCATGAACACAAAGTTCAAGGTCGACTCCCACTTCTCCAAATGCATAACCTTTCATTCACTTCTTGTTTCGACAATGGCATTAGTGTTGGAAGTTTTGCCTGGTGAAATACTAGATGAGTATGACCCATGAAATCTTTCGGGTTCACACGGATTTATGGGGCATAGGCTCAACCCATCAGGGCATCTTAGAAACATATACCACAAGTTTCAAGTGTAATTATCACTAGCTCGAAAATAGAGCATGGTTGTCCAATCAGAGAATAGAATTTACCAATGGCATTACATATTAGATAAAGAACTACTCAAGGTTTAGTATACGAAGGACATTGTTAGATGATAATTCAACAAAGGATCCGACGGTCCACAACAGAGCTGATGTGAGCATCGGCACATAATCAGAGGAAGAAAACAATGCAAAGGCATTGGAGTATAGAAACAACAGACTAATTCAAAAGATCAAATGCAAAAGAATTGTGATTTCCAAATCAAGGGATCAGAAGCAGAGGCTCTGACCAAGAGACAAGTAAGTTGAATAGATATAGTTCGACAATCAATCATGGTTTGATTCGCTGAGAACTAGCTCATATTGGAATGATGTCTGAGCCAGGAGGATAATTTATAAGGGTCAACTGATGATTGCGTGCATTCACACACAATAAATCATTAGGTTCAAAAATGGCAAGGACAAGGGGTGTCAACGAAGACTACTAGACATATGGAATTAACCATAATGCAAGCAGGCAAGAATTTCGAGAGCAATAAGTTACCAAGGATTTTTGGAAGATCAAATAGTATTCCGAAGACCTTGTGAAACACATGAACAACTAGGGATGAATGGATACTCGACATGTGCGAGGAATTATCCGTAGGGATATTCATGTGGCAAATAACTTCAAGGCAGTAGGCACAAAATATTCTCGGAATAATAGCGAGAATTTTGGGGTATCTCATAATAACAAGATCAACTCGGAATAAAAGTAAGAACAACAGGTGTATGTATTTATCCATAGGGATATTTCGATGGTAGGGAACTGAAAAAGCAACGGACACAAAGTCTCGAGAGAACATCGAAGAGTAGCTTCGGAATCTTCTCGTGCATCAGGCGATCATCTGGGATGAGGGCTCTCTGGGAGAAAGTATTTTCGAGAACCGAAAGTTAGATTTTAGTATAATCATTTAATCCGAATAGAAGAGAGATGAGAGTCCCAAAGTATAAGTCAAGGAATAAAAGATCCTAATACCACCCAATGACGACGTGGGCCCGTAAGCCACACAACCATGTTAGTAAAAGTTTTTCAACGACTAGACTCAACTTCGGCCAAGGAGTTGGAAAGGGGGATTCCTACAGGCAGTCGGCTCTGATACCAACTTGTGACACCCCCGATTTGACCGTACACTAATCATGCACGCAAATGTGTACGACCAAGATAAGGGACTCACTCGAAGATATCACAACACAACTCTAGACACAAATTAAAATAATACAAGCTTTATATTACAAGCCAGGGCCTCGAGGGCTCGAATACATAAGCTCGAATACACAAGAGTTAGCGGAAGCAATAATATCTGAGTACAGACATAAGTTAAACAAGTTTGCCTTAAGAAGGCTAGCACAAATGTAACAATGATCGAAAAGGCAAGGCCTCCTGCCTGGGACCTGCTAACTACTCCTCGAAGCGGAACTCCACGTAGAAACATCCTCGGGATCCTCTGGCTCCTGGACTCCACCGATATGGTTGCATCATCTGAGAATAGAGAAAATGGGGGAAAGGGGCAGAAAAGCAACCGTGAGAACTCATCCAAAGTACTCGCAAGCAAGGATCTACACTACATATGCAATGGTATCTGTGTAAAGGGGTAATATCTGTGGGCTAAACTGCAGAATGCTAGAATAAGAGGGGGATAGCTAATCCAATCGAAGACTATGCTTCTGGCCGCCTCCATCTTGCAGCAGTAGAAGAGAGTAGATGGAATAGTAACAAGTATCAATGCTTCTGGCAGCCTCCGTCTTGCAGCAGTAGAATAGAGTAGATGGTAAGTTCACCAAGTAACATCGTATAGCATAATACTACCTGGCGATCCTCTCCTCTCCGCCCTATGGGAAAGCGATCACCGGGTTGTATCTGGCACTTGAAAGGGTGTGTTTTGTTAAGTATCCGATTCTAGTTGCCATGAGGTCGGAGTACAACTCTGAGTCGTCCTTTTACCGAGGGACATGACTATTCGAATAGATTAACTTTCCTGCAGGGATGCACCACATAACCCAACACGCTCGATCCCATTTGGTCGGACACACTTTCCTGGGTCATGCCTGGCCTCGAAAGATCAACACGTCGCAACTCTACCTAAGCAGAACAAAGAGGACAGCCCGCCGATCTAAATCCTAAGCGCGCAGGGGTCTGGGCCCATCGCCCATTGCACACCTGCATGGTGCGTGGGTGGCCGATAAGCAGACCTAGCCTCTTCTAATACCAGAGTAGGTGTTCCAGTCCAATCCAGTGCGCGCCGCTTAGTCGCTGATGTCAAGAAGGCTTTGGCTGATACCATGACGTCGAGAGGCCATAACTATTCCCAAGTAGTTGGTTAGTGCGCATAGGCCAATGGCCAGACTCAGATCAAATACCAAGATCTCATTAAGCATGTTATCTTGAAGTAACCGCGGACGCCGACCAGGGACCAGGCCCACCTGTCTCCTAGGTGGTCACAACCCGCCCTGTCGCTCCGCCACAAAGTAACCATCATGGTGCTGCCGGGAACCCAGGCCCACCACTACCTGTGTGGAACCACCTACCCCTTCAGCTCCCATCTCTGAATTATCAACATGAGTATGTAATAGTATAGTATATACCTGTCGTGGATTTAGCACGGCAGATGTCCTAGCAAAAGGACTTAGTCGTGAGGCCATCGCTACGGGTTAGCTCAAAGGGGTTAAAGCGGATGAAGGACACATGGATTTTATACTAGTTCGGCCCCTTCGATGAAGGTAAAACCCTACGTCTAGTTTGGTATGGTATTGCTTGGGCTTCGATGACCAGGGAGCGAATCCGCTTTGCCTATGTCTCGAGCTGTTGTTTCTTGTCCTGAACCGTCGCCGGGTCGTCCCTTTATATAAGAGGTGACGCCCGGTCCGGTTTACAGAGTCCCGAGGCCGGCTCATAAACGTGTCCGTCCCGGCCTCTGCTCTTTCTATCTTACATCCCAAGTTACATAGTATGATGGTTTACAAATTATGGGCCCTAACATATGGGCTATAAGCCTCTTGGGTTACAATCTTTTAGTTCATACTCCGCTGGGCTTCTGATAATATAGTATTGATGACTTAAACCGGACCCTCCTGGCCGGTTTATATCTGGCAGTAATATCCCTGACATTAGGCCCCAGATTGATTTGAATCTGTTCATGTCAATCTCCAAAGTCTTGTACAACTTTTCCTTTTTACAGCTTCAATATGCTTGGTAAACCGGCATGACATCATCCCCTCGAGTCGCTTTAAACCGTCGTGACGTCATCTGCGCATTTAATGCCTGTACATGTTCTTTTACGTTTATTTATTAAAGCTCCGAAGATCGAGGCGACAGCTTGATCCATATCCGATTTTTGGTCTCCTTGATTCCCGCGCTTGCCGTTTTATCTCGGCCTATAAATAGGGCCGAGGGCCATCTCTTTATCCCCCTTAGCTTTATTCTTCCTCTGACCTCCAACACTCAAGCTCCGCCGCCGTTCTTCGAGCTCGTCGTCTTCACCAAGCCCGACCACTGCATCAACCTGAGCGTGTCCAGAGTTTCGCCGCCGTCCTTCTGCATCTGCTGCCTCAGGTATGTTCATTCCTTCTTCCCTGTAGATCTCAGTTCTAGGGTTCCTCGGAAGCTCGCCCACGAACCCTTGTTCTTCGCAGATCACCATAGGCAGTTCTTAGCTGTAGACGTAAAACTTTTTAGGCCAACTCTTGTGCGCATCATTCCACTCCGTCTTTATAATCTTAGTTCCCCCAATACTGCTAGTTAGGATGGATCTGTAGAAACCTTCGCTGCCTTCAATGAATAGGACTTGAATTATCTTGAGGTTCCCGCATGCTGTAGATCCATATTTTGCTGCTGCTCGTGTTAAAGCTGTGTATCTGCGTCTCACTTGCCTATGTCGACGGTTTAATTTTAGATCTGTATTTCACCTGCCTATGTTTGGCGGTTTAACTTTTCCCTTCTAAGCTTCATAATCCGGTAGCTATCTCGTTCATAGTTGTTCCGGATCAGTAGGTACCATTAGTCCCCTGTTTAAACCGCCAATTAGATCAATGCCTTCATAGAACATGCCGGTTTATATTAGCATGGATCATAAACCGGGTCTTGTATTGTATTTTTAGCATCCCCCCTTTGAAAAACATGACTTCTGTGGCTAAACAGTTTGTCGCTTGCAACTGGGTCCCATCTCGGATTACCGAGGATTACTACGAAAAGATGGCCTCAATTGGCGGTTTAGGCCCCAAGGAGGTTCTGCACTGGAGGGCTCCTGGGAAAGAGTACCCTCCTCAGCCTAAAGAAGGAGAAGTTATAGTCTTTTTTGATCACCTGGCCCGGGGCTTTAACCCTCCAGGGTCAAAAAATTTCCGCGCCGTGTTAGCAGACTTTCAGCTCCACCCCCAAGACATAGGTCCCAATTCCATATCATACATTTGCAATTTTCAAGTCTTCTCAGAAGCCTATCTGCAAGAGGAACCATCCGTAGAGTTATTCCGGGACTTCTTCCATCTGAATCGCCGGACTGGATTCCATGACGGGCCCAATACTGAACTTGGTGGTATGAGCATCCAGAAGAGAAAAGATGTCAGTTTTCCTCACGCCACTCTTCATAGCCATCCCAAAGAGTGGAATCAGACCTGGTTCTACTGCATCGACACTTCACCAGAGGGAGATAATCCATTGTCGAGTTACCGCCCTTATCATCTGACAGCGGATCACCCTTTCCCGCAGCGTCTGAGTGCCCAAGACCGGGCTCGATATGCCCCCCAACTTTCCAAACTCGGGGATTTTGTAGCCACCGGTTTAACCGGGGTTGACTTTGTTCGCTGCTGGCTCTCTTGGAGCATTCTCCCGTTAAGCCGGCGTTCCGACTTAATGTGCGAGTATATCGGTAATCCGAAGGACCCTCAGCGTCACACAGCTACGGTGCTTCCAGACAATGAAGTTACTGAGTCTGCTAAGAAGATGTTGAATATTCCTCTAGAGGAGTGCAGCCGGACCGGTTTAGCACCCTTCTGCGTGAACAATAAACCGCCATCGGTAAGATTCTTCTGTCCTTTTCTCTTTGTTTTAATCCGTCCATATTACTCGTCTTCAACATATTTTTCTTCCTTTACACAATCCAATGACCCCTTCTGGAAGCGGAAAGCCCAAGACAAACCGGCGAAGCCATCTCGCAAGAAGAGTCTGGCCGTAAAGAAGCATAAAAAGAGACCTGCCACTGCTTCCGGTTCAAATGCTGAAGAAAATGATCCGGCCTCTGAGGTATTGCTTGATTCTTATGTCTTTAAACTTTCCCTTGTCTGTATCTATATTAACAATGACCTTTCCCATGATCCGGCGGAAGGGAGTAAAGCGAATGAGGTTGAGGTAATCTCTCTTTCCTCTGATTCAGAACCATTACCACTCAAAGTTCGTCGGGTAGCCCGGAAATATCCATTTTCTCACCCCTATGCTCAACTGGACCCCCATTTTCTTTTGAAGAAGCAGCAACATGAGGCTCGCCGGACCACACGCCACAGTGGTCACGTGGTCGAATCAACCGGATTAACCCACACTCCGGCTCGAAGACGCCGCTTAGAGGTTTTGCTTACTCCAACCATTCTTCATCCAAAAGTAGGTCTTATTCATAAACCTCTTAAACCGTCTGATCCAAACTATCAGGAAACTCCTCTATCTTCTTCTGGTGAGTCAACTGCCACCCAAGTCCCGGTGCTCAAGACCGTTCCTGGGTAAGCCTTCTTTCAGTATGTCCGGTTTATCTTTTCCTTTTTGACTTGTGATTTTCATTATTCCTTTAATCTTTTCAGTATGCCCAAGCCTATCAAGAAGGCAAAGTTGAATAAACCGGCGGTCGAAAACACCACCGCTGAACCGGCAGAAGATCCTGAAGCTGCCAATCCTTTAGAAGAAAACGTTGAAGTTCAGCACGATGATCCTTCCCTTATGGATCACGAAGATCTTGCTGCTCCGGGGGGTGACGCTATGGAGAACACTGCTGAACCGGCTAGCCCTGTCCGGGTTAGTTCTCCTCGGGCTAATCTGGCTCCTATCAGTCCGGTGCAGACCAATCCCGCTGCTGCTGCTGATCCCCCCAGGCCAACTGCTGCCTCGACAGATGATGTCGAGATCACTAGGATAAGCTTTACTGCTCCCGTGGAGCCTGTTATCTTGGCCAGACACACTGCCAAGGAAGAAGTTCTTCAGAAGGATAAAGGCAAGTGGAGCATTAACCTGTCTAGCTATGCCCTGCTTAGTGCCCAGGAGCTTCATTCTGGGTACTTAAACCGGCTCTTCACCATCCGTGACCACGAGGTTGGTTTGGTAAACTTGATGAAGGAAAAATATGAGGTAACTTCTTTCCCTTTGCCTTTCATTTCTGCTTGTATCTTGTAGCTGTACTGTTAGGCCATTGTAGCCCCCAAGTGCCGGTTTAGCCTTTAGGGTGAACCGGGACTTTGATAGATCAACTGGAATATTTTGATTTGCACGTGTAGCCCCCAAGGGCCGGTTTACTTCATTGCGGGTGAACCGAGACTTCTCTTATGTTTGATAATGACCTTACATTAGCCCCCAAGTGTCAAGGACATAACTTGTTATGTGCTTGGGACTTGTCTGAAACTGTTGCTTTCTTTCACTTCAGTTATACATTAGCCCCCAAGTGTCGAGTGCATAACTTGTTATGGGCTTGAGACTTTTGATTGAACTGTCTTCATGAATATCTGATATATTTTTTATCCTCTTCAGACTGACTTAAACCGGAGGGCTTCTGAGATAACCGAGCTCCGGAATAGCCTGACCTTCCAAGAAACTGCTTCGATTAAAGCCGAGGAGGAACTTACCCTTGCTTTAGCTAGTATGGAGAAGCTCAAGAAAGATTTCGAAGCGGAGCGGTCCACTTGGGAGGTACAGAAGGCTGCCTTAGAGAAAAGAGCCAAGGATGCTGAGGCTGCTCTTAACCCGGTGATGGAGGAGTTATCCGGGTTAAGGCAACATATAGACGATATGACATCTGCCATCTTCGGTAAGTACTTGTTTTCATATGCTTTATCCTTGCTATCTTATACTGCTTCGGCTTAACTCATCACTTGTACACAGGGAGGCGCGTAACTCATCTTGGGGATGATGTACGAAGGAAGCTGAAGGCTGCTTACACCTTGGTGGAACAACTCTATGCTGGTGCTCAGAGGGCCATTAGTGCTATTTCGCATAATAAACCGACGCCAACCACCATCCAAGGTACTCTGGAGAAATTATCCATCTTGCCTACCCGAATTGTTGAAGTGAAGAAATCTTTTGCAAGAGCTGGTTCCCTCATGGCGTTAACCCGGGCCAAGGCATGGGTTCCCGATTTTAATCCGGGGGAGGCCATGAATAGTTATCCCAGTATGAAAGAAGACGGGTCAGCTTTCTCCGCTAAAGATCTGCGCACCTTAACCAAAGACATGCGGCCTCTTGCCAGTAAGCTTGCTGACAAAGCAGACTTGTCAAGGTATCATCCGGGTTATGATCTGGAGAATGTGCGGGTGGAGCGGCCGTCTTATGACATCCAAAATCTGATTCCACACGTTCGTAAGCATACCTTCGCTCCTGACATTGAACCGTCAGAACTTATAAACGATGAAGTATATTTCCGCGCCCTTGCCAAGATTGACAGGAGCACCCCTGATTTCCAGCAGCTGCCAGAAGTCGTCGAAGACCCGAAACAAGCTGACCCTCAGTCTTCACAGCGAGCCGAAGCAGAGTCTTAAGCCGGTCCGGTTTATCTTCATATGTTGAACACTTGGTGCAAAAACCTGATAATTCTTTTGGGCCTGCCAGTGCCTTGTAATATAATAGTTGAAATACTATCTTTGTCCCGCACTTTGTGTCATGGCATTATTTTGCTTGGCAACTCCTAAATTATCTCCTGCTTGCAATGCTTTGACAGTTTATATTACTTGTGTCTGCATGAACAAAGCTAAATATTTCCTGGCGGTTTACCACCGGACGGGTTATACTGCCCAAACACATGATCTAAGTAAATAACTTGAACTGTGTATAAAATAGAAACACGTGCCATACCCGCGATTAAGTGTATATGTAAACCTTAACCCGGTAGGAACAATCCAAGGCGTGAGTGTTGATGATTCCCTTGGCTCTCTGTCGGCTTATTATGAAGGCCGATCTGGGTTATAATGAACGTCGGTTTAACTGTAAACTAGTACTGGTGTTCATGACCCAAACTATAGCTCTGTAAATACAGATGTATTGACAACTTTGTGGTAATCCAGTCTTGAATCAATGGACTTGGTTGAAAAACCAATGACCTTGAAGATAAAGATTTGAGAAAACATAAAAAATGAAAAATAAAGTTTTTGGGCAAATAAGACCATGTAGTCGAGGCTTTTTACGAGCTGCCAGGCTCCAACTTCGAGGCTTTTTATGCGCTGCCAGGCTATTGTCATTAACCATTTTAGCAAAGCGTGTTAAGATGATCTGCAATCTTTAACCAAATCATCAATGTCAAATGCTACCAATGTTCAAAATCTCATAAAGATTTTGGCTTGTGTAATCACTTGATGATCGTCAATTTAACGTGACCAAGTTCAGGGTCCCGAAGGATTGAATTGTGATACATTCGACGGGTCATAACAGGTTTACCTGGACGGCGCGATTTACTTGATGCAGGCAGGTTAATCCGGGGTTTTAGGTGTATACACCGGGCTTCCAAGCCGTGTTCACTACAAGAGTTTTCAACTAGCTGATGAACTTGCATCAGGAGCCCCCAGGTAGCGTGTGAGCATTGCTCGTTGGGGCATATGTTTGAGTTGTGCTAGGCATCAAACCCTCTTTTTCCCCTCATCATCATGTGGAGATTGCCGAAGCAACCAGAGCAGTTCTCTTATGATGGTCTTCATATGGCCGCCGGTTTAAGAGGCCATGGAAAACTTCCTTGCCCGCGAAGCCCCCATGTGATTCTTTTTTGTACAGAAAGGACGGCTGATTCCTTGATTTATTAAGGGCGCCGGTATAAGAGGACATAGAAAACTCCCTTGCCCACGGAAGCCCCCATGTGATACTCTTATGAAAAGGATGGCTGATTCCTCGGTTTACCGGGGGCGCCAGTTTATTTTATTAATCATAATACATACATTGTACCTAAAACGGAGCCGATAGCTCAAGTATAGTAAGGTCGAAGAAGAGCGATGTTCCACGGCCGCTTGGTCTCCTCCTCCGCCGTGCGTGAGTCCTTATGTTCATGAACGTCGACGAGGTAGTATGATCCGTTGTGCAGGTTCTTCCTGATGACAAAGGGTCCTTCCCAAGGTGGGAATAGCTTGTGAATGTCTGTCTGATCTTGGATGAGCCGGAGCACCAGATCTCCTTCTTGAAACGTCCTGGACTTAACCCGTCGACTGTGGTACTGGCGCAGGTCTTGTTGGTAAATCGCCGATCGAGCTGCTGCCGTGTCCCGTTCCTCGTCCAGCCGGTCCAAGGCGTCTTGTCTTGCTTGTTCATTATCCGCTTCAACATAAGCCGCCACCCGCGGCGAGTCATGACGGATATCACTAGGGAGGACCGCTTCAGCTCCATATACCATGAAGAAAGGCGTGTACCCTGTAGATCTGTTAGGTGTAGTGTTGATGCTCCATAAGACAGAAGGCAACTCCTCCACCCAACAACCCGGTGTTCTCTGTAAAGGAACCATAAGCCGGGGTTTGATGCCTCTTAAGATCTCTTGATTGGCTCTTTCAGCTTGGCCATTAGACTGAGGGTGAGCTACTGATGAAACAACAAGACGAATATGCTCTTGTTGACAGAACTCCTCCATAGCCCCCTTGGATAGATTGGTGCCATTATCAGTTATAATACTGTGTGGAAAGCCAAACCGGAAAATCACTTTTTTGATGAACTGAACCGCTGTTGCTGCATCACACTTACTGACAGGCTCCGCTTCAACCCATTTTGTAAACTTGTCCACTGCTACCAACAGGTGGGTTTTCTTGTCTTGGGATCTCTTGAAGGAACCAACCATATCAAGCCCCCAAGTTGCAAATGGCCAAGTAATTGAGATCATCCTTAACTCCTGCACCGGTATATGAGCGCGCCGCGAGAATTTCTGGCAAGCATCACATTTTCTGACCAAATCCTCTGCGTCGGCGTGAGCCGTTAACCAGTAGAACCCATGACAAAACGCTTTAGCCACCAAAGATTTTGAACCGGCGTGATGACCACAATCCCCTTCATGAATATCTCTAAGGATATCACAACCTTCTTCCGATGATACACACTGATGAAAAGCTCCAGAAATGCTGCGATGATGAAGTTCTCCATTGACAATAGTCATAGATTTAGACCGCCGGATTATCTGCCGGGCCTCGATTTCGTCCTCTGGTAACTCACCTCGGTTCATGTATGCCAAGTAAGGGAGCGTCCAATCCGGAATGACATGAAGTGCCGCGACCAATTGTGCTTCCGGATCAGGAACATCTAAATCTTCCTCTTAAGGTATCTGCACCGACGGATTATGCAACTCATCCAAGAAGGTATTAGGTGGAACCGGTTTACGCTGGGAACCCAGCCGGCTTAACGCATCAGCTGCTTCATTTTTCCACCGGTCTATATGATCCACCTGTTAACCTTTGAAGTATCCAACGACGGCGTCTACCTCTCGTCGATATGCTGCCATGAGCGGATTCTTGGAATCCCACTTGCCAGATACCTGTTGTGCCACCAGATCTGAATCGCCAAAACACTTGACTCGGCTCAAGTTCATTTCCTTGGCCATCCATAGACCATGGAGGAGAGCTTCATACTCAGCAACATTGTTAGTACAAGGGAACATTAAACGGAGGACATAGCAGAACTTATCACCTCGTGGGGAAGTTAACACGACTCCAGCCCCCGAGCCCTCCAACTGCCTTGAATCGTCAAAGTGAATAGTCCAGTATGTATGATCCGGCTTCTCCTCAGGTGCTTGCAACTCTGTCCAATCGTTGATGAAATCCACCAGCGCTTGGGATTTTATAGCAGTACGTGGCACATACTTTAATCCGTGCGGGCTAAGCTCAATGGCCCACTTTGCAACCCTACCAGTGGATTCTCTGTTCTGGATTATATCCCCTAATGGAGCTGAACTCACAATGGTGATTGGGTGGCCCTGAAAATAGTGCTTCAGCTTCCGGTTTGCCATGAACACTCCATACACCAGTTTCTGCCAATGTGGATATCTCTATTTCGACTCAATGAGCACCTCACTAATGTAGTAAACCGGCCGTTGAACCGGATATTCCTTGCTTGCCTCCTTGCGCTCTACCACAATGGCAACGCTTACTACACGGGCATTGGCAGCCACGTATAACAGCAGCGGCTCATTGTCAACCAGGGCGGCAAGGACCGGCGGCTCTGCCAATTGCTTCTTCAAATCCTCGAACGCAGCATCAACAGCATCGCTCCAAACGAACCGGTCTGTCTTCTTCATCATCTGATAAAGCGGGATTGCCTTCTCCCCCAAACGGCTGATAAACCGGTTGAGTGCTGCAATACGGCCCGCCACGCGTTGGACATCGTTGATGCACGCCGGTTTAGCCAGGGACGTGATCGCCTTGATCTTCTCTGGATTAGCTTCAATCCCTCTGTTTGACAATAAGAACCCCAGGAGCTTGCCTGCCGGAACACCAAAAACGCACTTCTTCGGATTAAGCATCATTTTATAGACACGAAGATTATCAAAAGTTTCCTTCAAATCATCTATCAGTGTCTCCTCCTTCCTGGATTTACTACAATGAAAATCGACATATGCATGAACATTTCGTCCAATCTACCCTTGAAGGTAGTTCTGCACACAACGCTGGTAGGTCGCCTGGGCACTCTTGAGCCCAAATGGCATAGATACGTAGCAGAAGGCTCCAAAGAGAGTTATAAAGGCTGTCTTCTCCTGGTCCTTAACTGCCATCTTGATCTGATGATAACCTGAGTATGCATCCAAAAAACTTAGCCGCTCACATCCTGCCGCAGCATCAATGATTTGATCAATACGGGGGAGAGCAAAAGGATCAGTTGGGCAAGCTTTGTTCAGATATGTGTAATCAACACACATTCTCCAAGTTCCATTTTTCTTAAGTACCAGCACCGGATTAGCCAACCACTCTGGATGAAACACTCAACTATAAAGCCTGCAGGCAAGAGCCTAGCCACTTCTTCTCCTATAGCCTTGCGCCTCTCCTCATTGAAGCGGCGCAGATACTGCTTGACCGGTTTAAACTTAGGATAGATATTAAGATTGTGCTCAGCGAGTTCCCTCGGTATACCTGGCATGTCAGAAGGCTTCCACGCAAAGATATCCCGGTTCTCACGGATGAACTCGATGAGCGCGTATTCCTATTTCGGATCTAGGTTAGCACTGATAGTGAACTGCTTGGATGAATCGGCAGGAACAAAGTCCACCTGCTTAGTCTCCTCAGCCGATTTGAATTTCAACGCCAGATCATGCTCTGTGGTTGGCTTCTTCAGCGGGGACATATCCGCCGGATCAACATTGTCTTTATAGAACTTTAGTTCCTCAGTGGCACAAACCGCCTCAACATAAGCTGCATCACCTTCCTCGCACTCTAATGCAATTTTGCGGCTCCCGTGAACCATAATAGTTCCCTTGTGGCCGGGCATCTTTAGCTGTAGATAAACATAACACGGCCTAGCCATGAACTTGGCGTAAACCGGCCGTCCAAACAAAGCGTGGTATGGGCTTTTGATCTTTACCACCTCAAAAGTCACCGTTTCTGACCTGGAGTCATGCTCATCTCCAAAGGTGACCCCCAAATCGATCTTGCCAACTGGATAGGCCGATTTACCGGGTACCACCCCATGGAATACTTGTAATGCCCAGGATGGGACTATACCTCTACGTGTCGAGGCACGACTTAAAGGTATAAGCCCATTCTGGAATGATCGCAAGTTCGGTATCTTTGCACGACTCATGTAAAAATAGGGATGAAATTGCAAAAGGAGATAGTTGGCTTACACTCGCCACGTCACACAATTCATTACATAGTCAAACATCATTCAAATAACATCACAACCCGACTACAGGTGAAGATCGAAAAGAAAGATACCAAAATACATAAAGCCACAGGTTCGGATCGCCCCTAGTAGAAACCCCTACTGATCATCAGGATAGTGCACATAGTAACGGCTACGTTCTTCATCGTACTCCCAGTACAGCTCTGTGCCGTCACCTGAGTAGTTCACCTGAGTACCTGCATCTGGTGTGGTGTAGAATCTGTGAGCCATGGAGGACTCAGCAATCCCGTTCCCGGGTAACAGTACTATCTAAGCCTTGGGTGTGGAACAAGGCTGAAGAAAGAATAAAAAGGCTGCAGCTGCACTAGCACTAGCTTACGTAATAAGAGCGAGAAGAGAAGTGCCACGAGCGATAAAGTGATCACGAAGTGATCCTAACTAAGCACGTCAATCATAACCCCACCGTGTTCACTTCCCGAACCCCTTTCGGAAAATGACCGTCACAGTACTCACGCTGGTAGTGTGTTCTGAACATGGTGTCAAGTTTTCTACAACCGAATATTAACAAAATCCCATCTGCCACATAACCGCGGGCACGGCTTTCAAAAGTTCAAAACCCTGCAGGGGTGTTCCAACTTGGCCCATTACAAGCCCACGATCCGTAGAGTCGCAACTCCAAGGTGGGAAGGCCCGAGTATTCTCGGAATTCCGTGCTCAAGATACTCCGACTAAGGTAAGACTAATCCAGCAAATCCTCCCGGCGTGCCGACACCCTGATAGTAGCTGCGCGTATCTAGTCTCAGGCCACGACCGGATGGGTGATGCTACAGGTTATACCAGATACCTCGGGTTTCCCCAAGGCGGCCCTGCAGGACCCCCAGTTTGGACCAACACTCATGTGGAGAACTGGCCCGGGGTTGTTAATTAAGAAAGGGGATAGCTGATCCCTATGCAAGTTTTAGTTATTAGGCAAATGGAGTACCAATGTTGGGACTTGCTGGAAAAGCCTTAGCGCTAAGCGGTTTATCGAGGGGGTCCCATAACCCCAACCGTGTGAGGAACGCATAATCAAGGAACATAACACCGGTTTATACGGTTCCTAGGCGGCATGAGTGGAACAAATCACCAAGCAAGAGGCTTAGCCTTCCACCCATTACCAATGTATAGATGATTTCATTTAAGAGTTTATATAGTGTGATATCCCAACAAGCTTCAACATGAAGCAAGAATCTTCAAATCTTCTCCTGCAACTAGCAATGCTATAAGAGGGGCTGAGCAAAGCCTACGTAGCCAAGCAAATGTTTGCATAGGTTGGGTGGTTAAACAGATTCATGGTTACAATAGGAGGCTGACAAACAAACATGGCCATCGAGGCAATAAGCTAAAGAGCGAGACTTCTAGCAATAGGCAAAGATAGTAATGATAT
This sequence comes from Secale cereale, assembly GCA_902687465.1. Classification (NCBI taxonomy): domain Eukaryota; kingdom Viridiplantae; phylum Streptophyta; class Magnoliopsida; order Poales; family Poaceae; genus Secale; species Secale cereale. The sequence continues at coordinate 156,130,491 of LR738713.1, forward strand.
CTGGGTCAGGTCATCTTGCCTGTCGAGTCGTCGATGGGATCGTAAGACGGCTCCTCGTTCTCAACCTCGGTAGTAACCTCGTTCTCGTACTCGGTCTCGGCTTCCGGCTCTACTCATCACAAGAACACACGAGGCATGAAATCAAACAAGGTGCAATGCGCAACTACAGGATGCATGTACGATGCACTTAGGAAGCACTTCAGATGCACTTAGGATGCACAACATGACAACATAGGAAGCACAGAGAAACAGCACAAGAAACATGACAATATGCTCAAGCAAGTAGGATGCAAGACAAGTCTATTTAGGATGCAAAACATGGGAGGGTAGGAAGCACAGAGAAACAACACAAGAAACAACAGGTTTAAATGAGGCCGGAAACTACTTAAGACAAAACCGGTAAGTCCTCATAAGCATAGTTTGAAATTAGTCCAGATCTGATCAAACCTTAAGTTAAAGTTGTTAAACTGCAAGTTAACATGCACCATGACAATCTACACGAAATTTTAGTCAAGTTTCATATAAAGTTTGTTTAAAACGGAGCTACGGTCTAGAAGCTATGATCAAAACAAGATAAGCATGGCAATGGTGCTAAATGCACCCAAACATTAAGCAAACATACTCCAAACATTTTAACAAGATTATATTATGAATCTACATGCAAAATCACACAAGTTGCATGTAGGGCACGCTCAAAACGGAGCAACAGACTAAAAGATACACCCGAAACAAGAAACAAAGCAAACCTGAAAATAACTGCCACATAGCAACTTTGGAGCAAGAAATATATACTCTACAACACTCAAACATGGTGACAAGAAGAATGGACATGAAGTAGACATATCCTACAGCAAACAACTCCATTGGAGCATCTCCATATGAGGCATGGATCAATAGCAACAAGCTACAACATTTTGAACATGACAATAAAAACCCGATAGTAATATTTTATAGCAACTTGGGAGCAAGAATTAAATATGCTACAGCAACCCAAATGAGCATGTGAGGACATGCATGGATAGACAACAACATATACAACAAGGAATGATCAATAGCCACCCCAAAACTAACATGGATTTGCCTAGGACATCAAGCAAACATTGCATCAGGATATTACAGATTCCAGACTTGGTGAAATTTCACTAAGTGTTAAAACAGTAACATTATCATGGCATGTTTGCAAGCATATTGAAGTCATCTTAAAGCATAACATAGCAAATTGTTTGCACCACAGCAAAGAACACATGATGGGGAATCTAAAACATATGAGCATGCAACATGGGGACAAACACATCAATAGCAACGAGCTCCTCAACTAGGCATCTCGTAACGAGTTACAAAACCTAACCGCCACATGCACTTTTGCAATAGAGACAAACATGACAATATGAACTCTAACATTCATCCTATAGCAACCAACATGTAGAGAATCTCATGATGAACATTTGGACATATCATTTGCTTCGTTTGGATAAACATGCACCAAGTTATCACATCTCAAACATGGCATGAAAACAACTAATAGCAGTAGTTTATAACATGTAGCACTCTTGTCATGATGATTAAGACATCTAGATGATCTCAAACATGCATGACACAATGGAACAAAACACAGAGCACTTCACCACGGTCATCTTGACATATTATATGCACAAATCGGACAAGCACAGTAAAAGTTATGATCATCACAAAAATGCATCAGACAACTAAAACAACAAAGACTTAGAGGAAACGGGGTCAACCTCAGAGGGTCAATGGGTCGGGTCGCCGGTCAACGCGGGCGGCGGGCGGAGCGGTGGATCAGGCGCCGGGTGCGGACCCGGGAACCCGCCAGGGTTCGCAGGCTCAGATCGGATCGGCCCCGGGCTGGATCGGCGGCGTTGGCTCGATCCCGACCGGCGGGACGACACCGGCGGCCGGCGGCAGTCCCTCGCGCCCGGCGGCGAGGACGGTGAGGGCCGGCGGCGGGGTCGGGCCCGGAGTGGGGACCCGGTGCGGCGGCGACCGGAGTTCCTACAAACTCGGGGCGGGGGGCTCTGCAGGCGATGCGGAGGCGGCGCGACCGGCCAGCGACGGGGCAGGCGAAGGGAGCTCGAGGCGCGCGGGGGCGGACGGGCCCGGAGGCGGCGGGCCGGGAACGGGCCTGCGGGCCCGCGCGGTGGCGGAGGCGGATCTGTGCGGTGGCGGAGGTGTCCGGTGGCGGGCGGAAACGTGTGCCCGGCACGGTTTTCAAGGCGAGGCTGGTGGAGGAAGGAGACTAGGGTTTTTTGGAGGAAAATGGCAGTGGGGACGTTTTTATAGGCACAAGGAGCTAGGAGACTCCAAATGGGGAGCGGTTTTCGGCCACGCGATCACAATTCGACGACGGAGATGATGGGAGGGGTTGTGCTGGGTTGGTGGGCTGTTGTGGAGCGGGTCTTGGGCCTCAAAGAGGAGGTACTTTTAGCCCACGGGGTTAACTGTTGGAGTATCAAACGAACTCCAAACGCGACGAAACTTGACAGGCGGCCTACACGTACCAAAACAACAACACACGACAAGTCTCACGTCATTCTGGAAACGTTACACGGCCACACACGAAAGAAGGACTCGGGGATGCCACGGGCACGTGTGAGAGCATCGGAACTCGAAACGGACAACGGGAAGAGACGAGTGGGACCGAATGCAAGTGACAACACAAATGCAATGCAATGCACATGACAACATGACCTGGATGAAATGCACACACACACACGACAAAACAAGAAACCCGAAAAGAATAAGAACCCGAAAAGGAAATGATGAAGCCAAACTTTATATATTGCCATATAGGGAAAGTGTTACATCCGGGGCATTACAAACTCTCCTCTACTATGAAAAGATCTCGTACCGAGATCTAGGACTGGAAGAATGATGGGTACTCAGAACGAAGGTGATCTTCGCATTCCCACGTAGCTTCTCGGTTGGCATGATGTGACCACTTAACTTTCAAGAACTTGATTGACTTGTTGCGGGTCTTGCGCTCGGTTTCTTCGAGAATAGCAACGGGGTGCTCTCGGTAAGACAAGTCTTGTTGAAGATCAATCTCCTCAAACAGAATAGTGCGTTCAGGTGTCTTGAAGCATTTGCGGAGTTGAGACACGTGAAACACATCATGAACATTAGCGAAGTTGGAAGGGAGCTCAAGTTGATAGGCTAGGTCGCCTCTTTTGCCAAGGATCTTGAAAGGGCCCACGTATCTAGGAGCAAGCTTTCCTTTGATACCAAATCTTTGGGTGCCTTTCATAGGAGAAACACGGAGATAGACATGATCACCAATGTTGAAGGCCAAATCACGGTGCTTGCCATCATAGTAGCTCTTCTGACGCGACTGAGCGGCCTTGAGATTCTCATGTATGACTTTGCACATTTCTTCGGCTTCTGAGATCAAGTCATTGCCAAGAAGTTGACGTTCACCAGTCTCGGACCAGCTGAGAGGAGTACGACACTTTCTGCCATAGAGGATTTCAAACGGAGCTTTGCCGGCACTTGCTTGGAAACTGTTGTTGTAAGAGAACTCGGCAAACGGAAGGCAATCTTCCCACTTCATGCCAAAAGAGATGACACAAGCTCTGAGCATGTCTTCTAGGATATGGTTCACTCTCTCGACCTGACCACTAGTCTGAGGGTGAAACGCAGTGCTGAAATGGATCTTAGTGCCCATGGCAGACTGAAAGGAGTCCCAGAACTTGGATGTGAACAAACTTCCACGGTCTGAGGAGATAACTTGAGGAATGCCATGTAAGGACACAATTCTGGAAGTGTACAACTCTGCCAGCTGAGCTGCATTGATGGATTCTTTGACTGGAAGGAAGTGAGCTACTTTGGTAAGCTTGTCAATCACCAGAAAGATAGAATCATTCCCCTTCTTGGACTTGGGAAACCCAGTGACGAAATCCATTTCAATGTGGTCGAATTTCCACTCGGGAATAGGAAGAGGTTGGAGAAGACCGGCTGGACGTTGATGCTCTGCCTTCACCCTTCTGCAGACATCACATTCATTCATGAATTGGGCAATCTCCCTTTTCAGGCGAGTCCACCAGTAAGATTTCTTGAGGTCTTGGTACATCTTGGAACTTCCAGGATGAATCGAGAGGAGGGAATCATGTGCTTCGTTCATTATGAGCTTCCTGAGATCACCCTTGGGAACCACAAGTCTGTCCTCAAAGAACAAGGTATCTCTCTCATCAACGCGATAGCACTTGTATTTGGGAGTACCCTTTGCAATACCATGTTTCACTTTCTGCACCATAGCATCACTGAGTTGGGCCTCACGGATCTGATCTTCCAAGGTAGGAGCAACTTGAAGATTTGCAAGAAAGCCTTGCGGAACAACTTGGAGGTTGAGCTTCCTGAATGCTTCACAAAGCTCAGGCTGAAACGGCTTGATAAGGAGACTGTTGCAATATGCCTTTCTGCTCAAGGCATCTGCAATGTCATTGGCCTTGCCAGGTGTGTATTCGATGCTTGGATCATACTCTTGGATCATTTTAACCCAACAAGTCTGGCGGAGGTTCAGGTTCGGCTGTGTGAAGATGTACTTCAAGCTCTTGTGATCGGTGAAGATGTCGACTTTTCTGCCCAACAGAAGGTGTCTCCACGTGATCAAAGCATGTACCACAGCTGCTAGCTCGAGATCATGTGTGGGGTAGTTCTTCTCACTTGGCTTCAATTGACGAGAAGTGTATGCCACAATCTTCTTGTCCTGCATTAGCACACCACCAAGTCCTTGAAGAGAAGCATCACAGAATACTTCGTAGGGCTTGGACTCATCTGGAGGAGTAAGAACCGGAGCAGAGATGAGCTTTTCTTTGAGAGTTTTGAATGCCACATCACAATCCGGAGACCAGTTGTACTTGACATTCTTCTGCAGCAAGTTGGAGAGAGGCTTGGCAATCTTGGAGAAGTTCTCAACGAACCTTCTGCAATAGCTAGCAAGACCAAGGAAGCTTCGGAGTTGCTTGAGTTCTGAGGAGGTTCCCAGTTGACAATCGCTTCAACTTTCTCGGGGTTGGCCGCAATACCGTCAGCGGAGATGATATGGCCCAGATACAAGACCTTATCGAGCCAGAATTCGCACTTGGAGAACTTGGCATAGAACTTATGTTCACGGAGTCTGTCGAGAACCAGACGGAGGTGCTTTTCGTGATCCTCTTCATTCTTGGAGAATACCAAGATGTCATCCAGATACACAAGCACAAATTCGTTGGTGTAGGGGTTGAAAATGTAGTGCATCATTCTCGAGAAGGTAGGTGGAGCATTAGCGAGGCCAAAAGACATGACTGTATATTCATAGGAACCGTAGCTTGTTCTGAAGGCAGTCTTGTGGATATCTTCTTCACGAATGCGAATTTGGTGGTAACCCATCCGGAGGTCGAGCTTTGAGAACACTTTAGCTCCTTTGAGCTGCTCGAACAATTCATTGATGTTGGGGAGCGAATACTTGTTCTTTATTGTCTTCTTGTTCAATGGCCGGTAATCAACGCAAAGGCGCTCCGTACCATCCTTCTTCTTGACAAATAAGACACCACAGCCCCAAGGAGAAGTGCTAGGCCTGATTAGGCCTAGACGCTCTTGCTCATCGAGCTGTTTCTTCAACTCCTTCAACTATTCAGGGGAAAGCTTGTACGGACGTCGGCATGCTGGCTCAGTACCAGGCTCGAGTTCAATGACAAATTCAACTTGACGATGCGGAGGCATGCCTGGAAGCTCTTCAGGGAAAACATCTTCATATTCATTGACCACCGGAATTTGAGAGATGGCATTAATCTCGCCCTTGTCATTGAGAGAGAATAGCATGATTGTGTTATCTCGAGAGGCCAAGATAATCACGTCTTCGTTTGGATGAGTAATCTTGACTTCCTCATTTGCACAATCAATGTGAGCATCATGCTGAGAAAGCCAATCCATCCCAAGAATAAGATCAATGTCGGAATTGCCGAGAACAACCGGAGAAGCCTGAAAGCGGTAATCACCCATGCGAATAGATACATCCAGAGCAAATATACTAGAATGCATTCGTCTCCCCGGAGAAATAACTGATAACTCCCTTGGCAAACTTTTGATGTCAACATTGTGCTTGGATGCAAAAGGTTGAGACATGAAATAACATGATGCACTCGAATCAAACAACACTTTAGCAGGTTTGAGGTTGATTGAAAGATTACCAAGTATCACATCTGAAGAATTCTCTGCTTGAGCTGCATTCATCAGATTCACTCTTGCTGCCTTTGGACATGCTTGACAATAGCAGTGCTGACACGTGGAGGAGGCGGAAGGCGCCTTTGAGTACACTTGTTTGCATAGTGACCCTTCTTGCCACACTTGTTGCAAACCACTTTTGAGAGAGGACGGTAATAAGGAGCACTTGACTTGAAAGCTTGAAAATGATTCTTTGACTGATTGCTTGGGTTGGGTGGGTGGGAGAAAGCACGGCCACCAGAATTCTTCTTGTTGTTGTAGGGAGCTCGGATCACTGGAGGAGGTGGAAGCCAAAACTTCTGTTGCTTTGCGACCACTTGAGAAGAAGAGGAGGAGTGAACAGCGTCTCTGATCCTCTTTTTGGAAGCTTCCATCTTGAGCTGGGCTGCCTCTTGCTTAAGTGCCATGTTATAGAATTTATCAAACTCATCAGGCTCGAACAAGGTGAGAGATAGTTGGAGTTCATCCTTCAGACCACCACGAAACTGATAGATCTTGCTCTTGGCATCTGGGATGTCTTGCTTGACATAGCGGGCAAGGTTCTGGAACTTGACATTATATTGGTAGACAGTCATTGAGCCTTGCTTCAGGTTGCGGAATTGCTCACGCATACCTTCGATGACACTTGTTGGAATGCGGTGAGAGCGAAAGTCCTTGCAGAAGTCATCCCAGGAGATTACACGCCCTGCTCTGGAGTCTTTGTACTGCTGCCACCAATCAGCTGCTTGGTCCTTGAGTTGGAAGGTTGCAAACTTCACATAGTCCTCGGGCCTGACGTTACTGCACTTGAAATGCTTCTTTATATCTGTTATCCAGTCTTCAGCATCTAGAGGGTCCACGCAGTAACTGAATGCCTTTGGTTGGTTTGCCAGAAACTGGTTGAGCGAAGAAAAGTGAGGTTGGTTGAACAAATTGCCTTGGCCTTGGTTCCCATGAGCACCCTGATTTGCTTGATTTGCTTGAATGTTCTGCATCATTTGCATAAGCATCTGGGTGTTCTGGTTCATCGCTTGCATAATTGCTCTCCAGGCCTCAGACGGAGGAGGAGGTGAAGGAGGACGATCAGGAACCTCTTCACCCTCTGGGTTAGCGTCGGGAACCCTTTTAGGAGCCATCCTGAATGAGATGAAAACTATTAGCCATTGATTGAAAGAATATATAAGCTGAATCAACGGCTAGAAATTGCAACATAAGTCTTCACAATAACATTCGACAACATGAACGAATGTAAATCTCAGTTTAATAGTAACAACAATCTTCACGAGAAGCCACTTGGGAGAACAAAAGGTAAATAAAAACAACAAGGAGCAGATAGAAAAAATACAAGATAGAAGCTTCGTTCGACATATTCGTGCTGAAAGCTTATGGAACGTGTTACAAAAGGGTTTTGCAATCCCCGGATCAGCATAGCCAAGGACCCTTTAAGATGCAACTCCTGATCGGAACAACGGCCATAAAACTACTTCACTCAATGTAGAACCCCGAACTCCATATCATGCATTCGTTGGAAGAATGCCTATGAGCTACTAGATGAACTCACCTATTAATTTCCGAAAGTTTCCAGTTATGCAATCAGGTGTTGGGGGATACAGGGGAAGCATCGCGCACTCAACTCTAATCCTACATCCAGCTGTATCCATCCTTCAACACATAACCAGTTATTTCCGGAAACCGTCTACCTCGGACCTTCGAAACGCATCTACTATACAAGCTATGGCAATACTCCCGAACTACCTCCCCAGTACTGGGTGACGTCGGAGTTATCTTGCCACTAACCGCATAGGAGAGTTTTCGATGTCAGCCGTCTTAAGTATTCCAGAACTGTTGCGATATATTTGTGACAACAACACTTCGGAGCTCAACTCCCCGAGACACTGCCACAACCCCTAAATGACAGGAGGCATCGAGAACAATGTTCTCGTCACAAAGACATCGGAACAATCCAAACAATACTCGCGAGATTCCTAAATTTTTTTGGTGAATTTTGAGAGTAGAAGAGACAAGAGTAATCGTCAGGAGTCCTCACCAGAGTGAAAAGAGATGAGGAGCAAAAGAATCCTACTCTACGATATATATATATATATATATATATATATATATATATATATATATATATATATATATATATATATATATAT
>LR738713.1:156138915-156155301 GCA_902687465.1 Secale cereale
ATATATATAGGACTCAGAAAAGAATCCTACTCTGCGATATATATATAGGACTAGAACATTTTAAGTGTGTTCCTAGACTCAACCGTCAACGATTCGATCAATCAGTGGGGGCTTCTAGGTCGGAGAAGGTTCTGAATACCAACTTGTAATGCCCAGGATGGGACTATACCTCCTACGTGTCGAGGCACGACTTCAAGGTATAAGCCCATTCTGGAATGATCGCAAGTTCGGTATCTTTGCACGACTCTTGTAAAAATAGGGATGAAATTGCAAAAGGAGATAGTTGGCTTACACTCGCCACGTCACACAATTCATTACATAGTCAAACATCATTCAAATAACATCACAACCCGACTACGGGTGAAGATCGAAAGAAAGATACCAAAATACATAAAGCCACAGGTTCGGATCGCCCCTAGTAGAAACCACTACTGATCATCGGGATAGTGCACATAGTAACGGCTACGTTCTTCATCGTACTCCCAGTACAACTCTGTGCCATCACCTAAGTAGTTCACCTGAGTACCTGCATCTGGTGTGGTGTAGAATCTGTGAGCCATGGAGGACTCAGCAATCCCGTTCCCGGGTAACAGAACTATCTAAGCCTTGGGTAGGGAACAAGGCTGAAGAAAGAATAAAAAGGCTGCAGCTGCACTAGCACTAGCTTACGTAATAAGAGCGAGAAGAGAAGTGCCACGAGCGATAAAGTGATCACGAAGTGATCCTAACTAAGCACATCAATCATAACCCCACCGTGTTCACTTCCCGAACCCCTTTCGGAAAATGACCGTCACGGTACTCACGCTGGTAGTGTGTTCTGAACATGGTGTCAAGTTTTCTACAACCGGATATTAACAAAATCCCATCTGACACATAACCGCGGGCACGACTTTCGAAAGTTCAAAACCCTGCAGGGGTGTTCCAACTTGGCCCATTACAACCCCACGATCCGTAGAGTCGCAACTCCAAGGTGGGAAGGCCCGAGTATTCTCGGAATCCCGTGTTCAAGATACTCCGACTAAGGTAAGACTAATCCAGCAAATCCTCCCGGCGTGCCGACACCCTGACAGTAGCCACGCGTATCTAGTCTCAGGCCACGACCGTATGGGTGATGCTACAGGTTATACCAGATACCTCAGGTTTCCCCAAGGCGGCCCTGCAGGACCCCCAGTTTGGACCAACACTCATGTGGAGCACTGGCCCGGGGTTGTTAATTAAGAAAGGGGATAGCTAGTCTCTATGCAAGTTTTAGTTATTAGGCAAATGGAGTACCATTGTTGGGACTTGCTGGAAAAGCCTTAGAGCTAAGCGGTTTATCGAGGGGGTCCCATAACCCCAACCGTGTGAGGAACGCATAATCAAGGAACATAACACCGGTTTATACGGTTCCTAGGCGGCATGAGTGGAACAAATCACCAAGCAAGAGGCTTAGCCTTCCACCCATTACCAATGTATAGATGATTTCATTTTAGAGTTTATATAGTGTGATATCCCAACAAGCTTCAACATGAAGCAAGAATCTTCAAATCTTCTCCTGCAACTAGCAATGCTATAAGAGGGGCTGAGCGAAGCCTACGTAGCCAAGCAAAGGTTTGCATAGGTTGGGTGGTTAAACAGATTCATGGTTACAATAGGAGGCTGACAAACAAACATGGGCATCGAGGCAATAAGCAAAAGAGAGAGACTTCTAGCAATAAGCAAAGATAGTAATGATATCTGGGTCAGGTCATCTTGCCTGTCGAGTCGTCTATGGGATCGTAAGACGGCTCCTCGTTCTCAACCTCGGTAGTAACCTCGTTCTCGTACTCGGTCTCGGCTTCCGGCTCTACTCATCACAAGAACACACGAGGCACGAAATCAAACAAGGAGCAATGCACAACTACAAGATGCATGTATGATGCACTTAGGAAGCACTTCAGATGCACTTAGGATGCACAACATGACAACATAGGAAGCACAGAGAAACAACACAAGAAACATGACAATATGCTCAAGCAAGTAGGATGCAAGAAAAGTCTATTTAGGATGCAAAACATGGCAGGGTAGGAAGCACAGAGAAACAACACAAGAAACAACAGGTTTAAATGAGGCCGGAAACTACTTAAGACACAACCGGTAAGTCCTCATAAGCATAGTTTGAAATTAGTCCTGATCTGATCAAACCTTAAGTTAAAGTTGTTAAACAGCAAGTTAACATGCACCATGAAAATCTACATGAAATTCTAGTCAAGTTTCATATAAAGTTTGTTTAAAACGGAGCTACGGTCTAGAAGATATGATCAAAACAAGATAAGCATGGCAATGGTGCTAGATGCACCCAAACATCAAGAAAACATAATCCAAACATGTTAACAAGATGATATTATGAATCTACAAGCAAAATCACACAAGTTTCATGCAGGGCACGCTCAAAACGGAGCAACGGACTAAAAGATACACCCGAAACAAGAAACAAAGCAAAGCTAAAAATAACAGCCACATAGAAACTTTGGAGCAAGAAATATATACTCTACAACACTCAAACATGGTGACAAGAAGCATGGACATGAAGTAGACATATCCTACAGCAAACAACTCCACTAGAGCATCTCCATAGGAGGCATGGATCAATAGCAACAAGCTACAACATTTTGAACATGACAATAAAAACCCGACAGTAATATTTTATAGCAACTTGGGAGCAAGAATTAAATATGCTACAGCAACCCAAATGAGCATGTGAGGACATGCATCGATAGACAACAACATATACAACAATGAATGATCAATAGCCACCCCAAAACTAACATGGATTTGCCTAGGACATCAAGCAAACATTGCATCAGGATATTACAGATTCCATACTTAGTGAAATTTCAATAAGTGTTAAAACAGTAACATTATCATGGCATGTTTGGAAGCATGTTTAAGTCATCTTAAAGCATAACATGGCAAATGGTTTTCACCACAGCAAAGAACACATGACGGGGAATCTAAAACATATGAGCATGCAACATGGGGACAAACACATCAATAGCAACGAGCTCCTCAACTATGCATCTCGTAACGAGTTACAAAACCTAACAACCACATGCACTTTTGCAACAGAGATAAACATGGTAATATGAACTCTAACATGCATCCTATAGCAACCAACATGTAGAGCATCTTATGATGAACATTTGGACATATCATTTGCTTCCTTTGGATAAACATGCACCAAGTTATCACATCTCAAACATGGCATGAAAACAACTAATAGCAGCAGTTTATAACATGTAGCACTCTTGTCATGATGATTAAGACATCTAGATGATCTCAAACATGCATGACACAATGGAACAAAACATAGAACACTTCACCACGGTCATTTTGACATATTATATGCACAAATCGGACAAGCACAGTAAAAGTTATCATCATCACAAAAATGCATCAGACAACTAAAACAACAAAGACTTAGAGGAAACGGGGTCAACCTCAGAGGGTCAATGGGTCGGGTCGCCGGTCAACGCGGGCGGCGGGCGGAGCGGTGGATCGGGCGCCGGGTGCGGACCCGGGAACCCTCTAGGGTTCGCACGCTCAGATCAGATCGGCCCCAGGCTGGATCGGCGGTGTTGGCTCGATCCCGGCCGGCGGGACGACGCTGGCGGCCGGCGGCGGTCCCTGGCGCCCGGCAGCGAGGACGGTGAGGGCCGGCGGCGGGGTCGGGCTCGGAGTGCGGACCCGGTGCGGCGGCGACCGGAGTTCCTACAAACTTGGGGCGGCGGGCTCTGCAGGCGATGCGGAGGCGGCGGCGTACGGCGAGGCCGGCGGCGACCTGTCTCTGGGGCGGCGGCGGCGCGACCGGCCGGTGGCGGGGCAGGCGAAGGGAGCTCGAGGCGCGCGGGGGCGCGGGGGCGTACGGGCCCGGAGGCGGCGGCGGCGGGCCGGGAACAGGCTTGCGGGCCCGCACGGTGGCGGAGGCGGATCTGTGCGGTGGCGGGCGGACACGTGTGCCCGGCACGGTTTTCGAGGTGAGGCTGGTAGAGGAAGGAGACTAGCGTTTTTTGGACGAAAATGGCAATGGGGGCGTGTTTATAGGCACAAGGAGCTAGGAGACTCCAAATGGGGAGCGGTTTTTGGCCACGCGATCACAATTCGACGACCGAGATGATGGGAGGGGTTGTGCTGGGTTGGTGGGCTGTTGTGGAGCGAGTCTTGGGCCTCAATTAGGAGGTACTTTTAGCCCACGAGGTTAACTGTTGGAGTATCAAACGAACTCCAAACGCGACAAAACTTGACAGGCGGCCTACACGTACCAAAACAACAACACACGACAAGTCTCATGTCATTCCGGAAACGTTACACGGCCACACACGAAAAAAGGACTCGGGGATGCCACGGGCACGTGTGAGAGCAACGGAACTCGAAACGGACAACGGGAAGAGACGAGTGGGACCGAATGCAAGTGACAACACAAATGCAATGCAATGCACATGACAACATGACCTGGATGAAATGCACACACGCACATGGCAAAACAAGAAATCTGAAAAGAACAAGAACCCGGAAAGGAAACGATGAAGCCAAAGTTTATATATTGCCATATAGGGAAAGTGTTACATCCGGGGCATTACAATACTGTGTTAGATTGTCGAAGCTTCTTATCTGTCAGCCCCATACGCCGAAACGTCTCATAATACAAGATGTTGATGCTGCTGCCTCCATCCATAAGCACTTTGGTGAACTTGTAACCACCCACCTGTGGTGCCACCACCAGAGCTAACTCACCCGGATTATCAACCCGGGGTGGATGATCCTCTCTGCTCCACACAATGGGTTGCTCAGGCCAACGCAGAAAACATGGTATCGCCGGTTCGACAGAATGCACTGCCCTCTTCAGAACCTTCTGACCCCGTTTGCACAAACTCGTGGTGAAGACGTGATACTGCCCACTGCTCAGCTCCTTCGGATTATTCTGACATCCGGATTACTGCTGCTGTTGACGCTGTTGATTCCCTTGGTTATTGTATCCGCCCTGACCATGCTACTGGTTATGCTGATTGTGCGCATTGTGGTTATTGTTGTTGCCTTGGTATCCTGAACCGGACCCACCACCTTGGTGACCCGGACCTTGGAAGCCAGGGCCTGATCCGCCTGGGGGCCCGTGATCATACCTAGTCTGATTCATGAATTCTTGCATAATAAAGCAGTCTTTCCAGAGATGCGTAGCCGGGGTTTCCACCATACCGTGCTTTGGGCAGGGCACGTTCAACTGGCGCTCTAGATTAATAGGCGGCCTCCCGTTGAGTGGGGGTGGTCTACCCTTACGGCGTTGCCCATTTCCCCGAGCGTTGGTATTGGCCACAAAGTCTGAGCTGCCCTCCGCTTTACGCTTGCCATTGTATCCTTGACTCACCGGATTGGGCTGCGGCGGTTTACCGTTTTTGCTCGCCTTCCCTGACTTGTCTTCGTCTGCGTGTGGATATTTGGTGTTATCAGAATCTCCGTATTTCACCAAAGCGCCCATGAGTGTTCCCATGTCGTTGCAACCACGTTTGAGCCGTCCTAACTTCTGCCTCAAAGGTTCAAACCGGCAATTACCTTCCAAGGTTACTATTGACGTGCTTGGGTTGATGCTATTGGAGGAGTGCAAGATTTCGGACACTCGACGCACCCAACTGCTTGTAGACTCTTGCTCTCCTTGAACGCAGACGGCTAAGTCGACAACAGACATCGGCTGCTTGCACGTGTCCTTGAAATTATTGATAAACCGGCGGCGCAATTCACCCCATGATCTGATGAAATTAGGTGGTAAACCCTTCAGCCATGTTCGGGCCATGCCCTCGAGCATCATTGTGAAGTACTTAGCGCATGCCACCTCGTCCACATCGAGCATCTCCATTGCCATCTCATAACTCTCAACCCATGCCTCTGGGGCAAGATCCGCCGTGTAGTTGGGCACCTTGCGCGGACCTTTGAAATCTTTGGGTAGTTTCATGTCCGTAAAGCGGGGATGAGACACGGTACGCCTAGGGAACTGGACATGACCCCCGGTTCAACTGTGGTCGTGGGATGAACCGGCGTTGCTTGACAGGATTCGTACTGTGCTGTTCACTCGGCCTCCTGACGCTGCCTGGCCTAATCCACCACCCCTTGAGAACGTGCTTCCTCTCCTGTCGAATTATCTTGCCTCGGCCGATGACATCTCCGTGCAATGTTGGGTCAGCACAACTTGGCGGTTTGGCTCTGCAGCCGGTGGCTGAACCGAGGCGCCTGTTCTAGTGCTCCTCTCCAGTTTACCTCTGGCTGGTTACTGGTCCCTGCGCCTGGCGTGCTAAAGAGATTCCTTGCCTCATAAACCGGCGGCAAACGAGATCGTTGTCTTCTCATCATTACCTCTTGAGAAGCGGTCTGATCTAACCTGAGTCGATAAGCTTGAGCATCCAGCTCTGCCTGCTTTGTAGCCATCCTAGCTTTCTCAGCAGCCAGGTCCAACTTCGCTTATTCAATCCGGATCTTGACCTGAGCGATCTCCGCATCATGCTGCTCCTTCTCGGCCTGGGCTACTTCTGCTGTTACAAGCGTCGTCAAAGTTTCGGCCAAGATGGATAGAGCGTCAGAAGACGACGGGGGGAAGATCTCCAGCTCTAGCTCCCATTGCCTCTGATGTTAACTCCCCTGTCGTCGAGGGCTGCTGCATGGATTGTGATCCGGCCATGAAGACAGCAACCCTGTTTGGCGGATCGAGGGGGTCCGGAGTACTATCACCATCGGAATAGCCCTCAGATCGGCCGTCCTGCAGCAGATACAAAGATTCTGTCTCTCTGGAAGAAGATTCATCGCCGGAATAGACAACAGTCTCGCCACCAGAATCCGATCCGTCCTCGGTTTGAACTCCATGCACTGCTCCAATGAAAACGTGTTTCACGGCGGGCCGAATCCAGGCAGGTCTTGCACGCTGAGCCGACTCGAGGATGTTGGGGAAGATGTCCGGCTCAGGGCCCGGTTCGCTGATCTTGCCGATGAAAACGTGGATGCCACCGAAGGGGACCCGGTACCTGTATTCAATTGAATCGGCCTCGGGGCCCCAGCCTGCATCGTCGATGTAGATCCAGCCGCGACGACTCTTAGTCATCCGGCCTACTGCGTAGTCCTTGAGCCCTTCAAAGCTGCCCTTCAAGAACTCGAAACCATCGTGCGATAGCCCCACGGTGGGCGCCAACTGTCGTGGATTTAGCACGACAGATGTCCTAGCAAAAGGACTTAGTCCTGAGGCCATCGCTACGGATTAGCTCAAAGGGGTTAAAGCGAACAAAGGACACAGAGATTTTATACTAGTTCGGCCCCTTCGATGAAGGTAAAAGCCTACGTCTAGTTTGGTGTGGTATTGCTTGGGCTTTGATGACCAGGGAGTGAATCGGCTTTGGCCGTGTCTCGAGCTGTTGTTTCTTGTCCTGAACCGTCGCCGGGTCGTCCCTTTATATAAGAGGTGACGCCCGGTCCGGTTTACAGAGTCCCGAGGCCGGCTCATAAACGTGTCCGCCCCGGCCTCTGCTCTTTCTATCTTACATCCCAAGTTACATAGTATGACGGTTTACAAATTATGGGCCCTAACATATGGGCTCTAAGCCTTTTGGGCTACAATCTTTTACTTCATACTCCGCTGGGCTTCTGATAATATAATCTTGATGACTTAAACCGGACCCTCCTGGTCGGTTTATATCTGGTAGTAATATCCCTAACAATACCCGTGATCACCTCCCGAAGTGATCACGACCCGATAGAATAGCATGGCAGATGGACAAGGGTGTAGGGCCACTGATGGAAAACTAGCATCTTATACTAAGCATTTAGGATTGCAGGTAAAGGTATCAACAATTGTTGCAACAATGACATGCTATGTAGCAGAATATGATTAATCGAAAGCAGTAACATGCTACACTACTCTAATGCAAGCAGTAGAGAGAGGAATAGGTGATATCAGGTTGATCAAGGAGGGGGGGGGCTTGCCTGGAAGCTCTGCAGACGAAAGGAATCTTCGAAAGTGTAGCCGTAGTCGAACACCGACGCATCAATGGTCTCGAGGTCTATCACGGTATCGGAGCCTACCAAAAAGAAGCAACAAAGGGGAAACAAATAAAAAACAGAGCAAACAATAGCATCACAAAATATAACAAGGCAATACGCGGTGTCAGGGGTAAGTTAATGCAGGGATAGGTGTTACCGGCAAAGGGGGAAAACATCTGGGAAAGTATTCCCGGTGTTTCGCCTTTTCAGACAAACGGACCAGAAGGGGATGGTTGCTGGTTCGCGATGCTAGGGATGCGTGGCGGATGAACGGATTTCCTATTCGGACTCGTCTCTACGTTCTGAGCAACTTTCATGTACAAAGTATTTTCATCCGAGTTACGGATGATTTTATATTAATTTTTAAAGTTTTAAATCATTTTCTGGAATTAGAGATTTAATTTAATTCAAAAAAAGATATACTGCATCACCATGACGTCAAAGTGAGGTCAGCAGTCAACTAGTCAGTTGACTGGTAAAACATATGAGTGGGTCCCGGTTGTCATAGACTACTAACTAATTAACCGTTAGTTATTTTAGTTAACATGTTAATTAAGTTTAATTACTTAACTAAACATGATTAATTAACTTAATTCATTAATCAATTAATCAATTAACTAATTATTTTATTATTTTTCTATTATTAATTTTCTATTCTCTTTTTTATTGTTATTATTTTATTTTTCCAGGGGCATGGGCCCCATTTGTCAAAGGGCCAGGGGCCAAAGCGGGGCGGCTAACGGGCGCGGGGCGGCTAACAGGGGCCGGGCGTGTGATAGCCTGGCTTATTAGGGATGATATAGACTACTCATATCAATAAGGAATTCCTTCTTTTCCGGGAGCCCATTCAGATAGAATTCCAAAGTTAAGCATGCTCAGCTTGGAGTAGTTTCAGGATGGGTGACTGACCGGCAAGTTGCTCCCGGGTGCGCACGAGTGAGGACAAAGTGCGCAGAAAAGACTAGTATTGATATGTGGGGCCAGTCTAGATCCCGCCAGGAGTAACGACCACCGGCGGGTGTGTCCGGGGCGTTACAAGTTTTTTTGATAGAAAGACTGTAAGGGAACCCCCTATAGTATAATTGGTGCAACAAACTCAAATTACAAGTACCGTGCCTTGAACCTGGGTTGGTGGGAAGGCATCAGCCCCTTCCCACCATTAGGCTATGCCTTAGTCTGCCCGGGGCGTTGGTATCAGAGCCGACCCTCACGGTTACAAGGATGTTTGCGGACAGTTTGCAGTCATGTTGTGCATGACGTTTGTGACCCGTCGTAGCACACGGCATGGCACATTGATATGTGGGGCCAGTCTAGATCCCGCCAGGAGTAACGACCACCGGTAGGTGTGTCCGGGGCGTTACAAGTTGGTATCAGAGCCGACCCTCATGGTTACAAGGATGTTTGCGGACAGTTTACAGTCATATTGTGCATGACATTTGTGACCCGTCGTGGCACACGGCTTGGCACATGTGTTGTCCTAGAAGCACAGACGTTTGTGCCAAGAGGGAACGTTCCTGTGGCCCGACGAGGACGTCGGTTCCTCTGAGTGGGGGTGTATGTGATAGCCTAGCTTAGAGCCAGGTTAACTTGTAACGCTCCGGACACACCCGCCGGTGGTCGTTACTCCTGGCAGGATCTAGACTGGCCCCACATATCAATACTAGTCTTTTCTGCGCACTTTGTCCTCACTCGTGCGCACCCGGGAGCAACTTCTCGGTCGGTCACCCATCCTGAAACTACTCCAAGCTGATCACGCTTAACTTTGGAATTCTATCTGAATGGGCTCCCGGAAAAGAAGGAATTCCTTAGTGATATGAGTAGTCTATCATCCCTAATAAGCAAGGCTATCACAGGGCGCTGGGCGTCGGCCAAACACGCGCGCGAGCTGCCGAGCCGGGCACCGGACCCGACCGGCGGCCAGCCGGCGCCATGGCCGCAGGTGATAGCGGGGTAGCGCGGTGTCGCGCCAGTGAGCATGACGGTCGACGCCGGTGGCCGGCGGGCAGCTACATTGGGGCGGGGCGGACGCGGTCGACAGAGCGAGGCACCGTCGGCCACCACAACGAGCGGCGCAGCTGCCGGGGAAGGGGGAGCCGTGGCAGGGGCAGCCACGGCGAGCAGGGGCCGCGGGCAAGCGAGGGGATTGGCGACAGAGGCGGCACGCGGCGAAGAAGCGTGGCCGGAGCCGTGATGGTCAGGGGGTGCGGCCGAGATGGGGCGGCGACGCGCGTGGGTGGAAGCAACGGCAGGGCGCGGCCACATGTGAGTAGGAGGGCGCGGGCGCATGGCCGACACAGTGAATGCGGTCTGGCAGGCCCCAAGCACGCGGACGCCGAGGCAGGGCGCAGGCAGTGGGCGTGGGGGCGTGCAACAGCAAGTAGGTGTGTCCGTGGATGCGGTGTGCGTGACCAGTGGTGGGGGGGTGGCGAGCACGAGCGGAGCGACGCGATGGCGTGGTCGGGCGGCAGGCCCAGTAAGGGGCGTGCGTCGACGGGCACGGAGCAGCGGGCGGTGGTCGCGAGGCAGATGGGGGGAAGAAGAGGTCGAGGTGGCCTCACCGGCGTTGTAGAGGATCAGGTGGCGAGGCTCGTTGGAGCCTTTGGGGAAGGAGGACGAGGAAGCAACGACAATGGCAGTCCGGCGAGGTGGTTTGGCGACATGGCGCGGCGCCGGGACGATGGGGTCAGGGCCCATTGCCCCGACCAGATCCAAACGAGTGAGGAGAAGGGGATCATGTTGGGGGGAATGGATCGGGTAGGGTTAGGTCTCGGGGTGGGTGGATATAGGCCGGAGGGTGCGCTGGCCGGCCGGGCCAAAGCCTAGTTGGGCCAAGGGGGAGTTCCCCACCCTCCTTGTTTTGTTTTTTACTTTTCTTTTCTGTTTAGTTTTACTGACTAGTTTAATTTTGTTTTACAAAATACAAAAGTTGTAACTAATTTAGTATTAGTAATTATGCCACTGCCACAAACATTTTTGCACATTTAAATAAAGCTATTTGTATCTGTTTATTTTCATAGCATTTAAATAATAGTTTTACCGCTGTTTTAATTACTATAGAGCATTTAAATACTTTTCAGAAGTGTGGTTTCTTCACCAATATTTAGTATGGATTATTTGGCACAAACCAAACATTTTAGTTTTAATGTTTCAAAACTTTTGTTGTTGTACTTGACTTTAAATTCGAAGTTTGAACTGGGTTCCGATCCGACGCGAGTTTATCAACAGTAAGCGAGGTGACGTGACAATTACCCAAAAGGTTTAGTGTAGCTTAAGTATCCGGGCATCACAGTTACCCGAAAGTGATTGACAACCCCTTTAACACGTCGGGTTTCAAGTATTTGTTCTTTGTGTGCAGGTACCTTTTACATAATGTTGCGTGGTCCTCCTACTGGTTCGATAACCTTGGTCTCATCATTGATGGAAATACCTACCCTAGTTGTGCTGCATCATCCCTTCCTCTTTAGGGAAATACTGACGTAGCTTCAAGCGACATCAAAAGGAATTTCTGGCGTCGTTACCAGGGAGACATCATCAACATCTATCAGGTTCCTAATCACAAATCTCATCTCCTTGCAATTTACATTATTTTCCATTCGCCTCTCATTTTCATCTCCCCCACTTCATAATCAATTACCATTTTATATGCCTTCTTCCCTTTTGCCTTTTTCGTTTTCCCTTATGTCTTATTTGGTTACTTTGCTTGGTTGTTTGGTATAATTGTGTGTTTTTGGAAATCAGATGGAAAACATTTATGGATACTCATCCACTTGCTAATCTTTTTAAAAGATCCAATTATGATGAATCAATTGCTAGTGAGTTGAGTCCACTAGATTATCTTTATGAAGTTTTGCTTGAGATTCATGAATTTGAAATTTGTGATGAGGTGATAAAAGAAGAAATTTATGTAGTGATTCATGATAGCTCCTTGAATAAAAAGCGTGATTGCAGTGGTGTCATAATAAATTATATTAATGTCAGTTATGCTAGTAATATGCAAAAGCCCAAGCTTTGGGATGCTAATTTTGATATATCCTTTACTTATTGCAATGATCATGATTGGGGTGATTCTTCTTAAGATCTTGAAAATTTATTTAAGCCTCATGATGAATATGTTTGCGATAATATTGAAAGTGGGTTTGGAAGAGTGTTAACTTTAGGTAATAATGTTCCCACTACTTTGGAGAATGACCAATCTGATGATTTTTTTGATAAGAGTGGGTTTGGAGAGGTCATGACTTTATTTGATGATAATTCCAATATTTTGGAACAATGTCAACTTTGCATGCATGTGGATAACATAGAGAATATGTTATGTTATAGCTATACTGTTGAATTTGAGTATGATCCTACATGTAATTTTTATGATAGAGGAAAGTACGACTGTAGAAATTTTCATGTTACAAAATTACCTCTCGTCGTGTTGAGTTTGTTATTGTTTCTTTCTTCTTCCTTGCATATGCTAGATGTTTATTGTCTTGATAATTTGGTTGCCTACAAAATTCCTATGCATAGGAAGTATGTTAGACTTAAATGTGTTTGTCACATGTTGTATGATGCTTTTTTTGTGCCTCAATTCCTGTCTTTCATGTGAGCATCATTGAAATCTCAAGCCTATCTTAATGGCTATAAAGAAAGAGCTTGTTGGGAGGCAACCCAATGAATAAAATAATTTTTTTCTTTTTATTTTCTATTCTTGTGTTTTTACAAAAATATACCTCTAGTTAGATGTGTTTTTGTGGTTTAAATAAGTGTATGTGCCAAGCGAAGCCTTTGGGATGATTTGGTTAATAGTTGATTTGATTGCGTTTAAATTCAGAAACTTTTGCGTCCAGAGTTAGAATTTCTGATGATGACTGGAGCGCGATAAATTCTTGAATTTCTTATACGTTATCTGGATACAAATTTTCCACATTATCCTATTTTTTTGAGAATTTTCAGAGTTACAGAGTATGATAAAAAATCGCGTCTTTATAGATTGTTCTGTTTTTGATAGATTCCGCTTACGGTGTTACGTGCTTGTTTTGATTGATCTATGGTTTCTTTTGAAGGATTTTTGCCATGGAAAAGTTAGAATACAATATATATAATAGAATTACAAAAATATGAATTGGTATTCTATGGTACTTAAAGTAAAGATTGGTTTTGTTATATTAATGGATCTCACGAGGTTTTGTTGAGTTTTGTGTGATTGAAGTTTTCAAGTTTTGGGTGAGACCACGATGGATGAAGGAATAATGATTAGCAAAAGGCTAAGCTTGGGGATGCCCTAGGCACCCCAAGATAATGTTCAAAAAGTATCTAGCAACTAAGCTTGGGGATGCCCCCGAGTGGCATCCCCTCTTTCTTCTAATGACCATCGGTATATTAATTGAGAGTATATTTTTATTCGTCACATATTATGAGTTTTGCTTGGAGCGTCTTGTATGATATGAGTCTTTGCTTGTTTTGTTTTCTATGTTGTCACAATCATCCTTGCTTTATACACCCATTTGAGAGAGCCAAAATTATGCTATGATTTGTTAGAATTGCTCTTTATGCTTCACTTAAATTTTGTAGAGCTATGGAATCGTTAGAGTGCTTCACTTATAACTTTTGAGCATGGTGTGATTTGTTATTTTTGAAGAAATTCTCTCATGCTTCACTTAGATTTATTTGAGTGTTACTAATTTTTTTAAGAAATTCTCTCATGCTTCACTTAGATTAATTTGAGAGAAGGAAATTTTATGCTCATCTTCTTCACTTATATTTGTTTGAGCTTATCAAAAGCAACACATGAAACTAGTCCCAACATGATAGATATCCAAGCGGGATATAAAAAAAACTTTCATGAAGATCATTGGACAAAATAAACTTGATTCTTTGTAATAGATTTGAGATATGATGATAGTGATATGCGAGCCATATTAATGAGTAATTATGTCTTAGTAAGAATATTGATGTTAAGGTTTGTGATTACCTATGCAAGCATGAAAGTCAATAGTCATGCAATGAAATTACATCCTACTTGTGTTGCATTATTCGGTGTTAGTTATGTTTAATGTTCTCTTATGATGGTTTTCGTTCCTTGGTTGGTCGCTTCTCAATCTCTTGCTAGCCTCCACCTTGTACTAAGTAAAAATACTACTTGTGCATCCAAATTCTAAAACCCAAGTTGTTCCAAATGAGTCCATCATATCTACCTATATACGGTATTTACATGCCGTTCTAAGAAAATTTGTATGTGTCAACTCTAATTTCAAAATAAATTTCTCTTTTGTGTGCCCGTACCGCTCATGAAGCCGCGAGGGGTGGCTAATATTTGTCATGCCATATATGTTATTCTCAAGATGAGTGTTTATTCACTTTTCATTGAACAAATTACGACGCTAATAGGGATTACGTGTCCCGAAATGAAAAAAAAAATTAGTTTATGTTGTCAAATAATAAATTCCTTGGAAAGTGTTGGTATGGAGAGCACCCGTGGATACGGATAGCCATGGATTGTGAAAGTATGGCAGAAAAAGGAATAAACATTATTTTATGTTTGGGAACCGCCTATGATATATCTAGCATCGAGAGTGTTGGGAACTTTAAGTCGTTTTCATTGACGGGAAAAGTATGCCTCCCCAAAAAAATTACCTCTCAATTTTTAAGCTTTGAGATCTGGCACCTCTACAAATCCCTACTTCCCTCTACGAAGGGCCAATCTTTTACTTTATGCAATTTTTTATTTGAGTCTCCATCTTCTCTAATAAAGCACCAACTACGGAACGCTATTATCATATTTGAGCATTGGATGCAGTTAATATTTGGATGTGTTGCATGAATGCATCAGTGGTTGAGCATAATGAGCTAGGGATAACTTGCTTTAGTATTGATATTTTGAAAAGACATGATTGTTTGTTGGTATGCTTGAGTATTAAAGTCTTCATGTCAAAACTAGACTATGGATTCGAATCATATAAAAGTCCAAATGTCCATGCTACGAAAGAAAAGAATATGTGATAAACATGATAGGCAACATTCCACATCAAAAAAATTGTTTTTATCATTTACCTACTCGAGGACGAGTAGGAATTAAGCTTGTGGATGTTGATGCGTCTCCAACGTATCTATAATTTTTTGATTGTTCCATGCTGTTATATTATTATTCTTGGATGTTTTACAATCATTTTATACCATTCTTTTGGATTAACCTATTGACATAGTGCCCAGTGCCAGTTGCTATTTTTTGCTTGTTTTTTACATCGCAGAAAATCAATACCAAACGGAGTCCAAATGCAGCGAAACTTTTTGGAGTTTTTTTGGACCAGAAGACATCCAGTGGGCCGGAGAAGTACTAGTGGGGTGCCCCGAGGGGGGCACAACCCACCTGGGCGCGCATGGGGGCCCAGGCGTGCCCACCTCAGTGGCCTTCCGCACCGCCTCTTTGATCTATAAATACCCCAATATTCCAGAAACCCTAGGAGAGTCGACGAAATGTTATTGCAGTCTCCACAAGTTCCAGAACCATGAGATCCAATCTAGAGACCTTCTCCGGCAGTCCTCTGGAGGGGAACACGATCACGGAGGGGTTCATCATCCTCATTAGTGCCTCTCCGATGATGCGTGAGTAGTTTACCATATACATACGAGTCCGTAGGCAGTGGCTACTGATGGGGAACGTAGCATGCAATTTCAAAAAAAAATTCCTACGCTCACGCAAGATCTATCTAGGAGATGGATAGCAACAAGAGGGGGAGAGTGTGTCTACGTACCCTCATAGACCAAAAGCGGAAGCGTTTTGACAACGTGGTTGATGTAGTCGAACTTCTTCTAGCACCGACCAATCAAGCACCGAACGTACGACACCTTCGAGTTCTGCACACGTTCAACTCGATGATGCCCTCATCCTCTTGATCCAGCAAAGGTGTCGAGGAAGTAGATGAGTTCCGTCAGCACGACGGCGTGGTGACGGTGATGTGATCCGCGCAGGGGTTTGCCTAAGCACTACGAAGATATGACCGTGGGAGTAATCTTTGGAGGGGGCGCCACACACGGCTAACATATGTTGTTGTGTATTGTGGTAGGGGCGCCCCCACATATATATAGGTGGGAGGAGGAGGGGAGGCATCCTGGCACACCACATAGGTGGCCGGCCGGCCCTAGGGCTCCTGCCCTGGTCGCGCCCCCTACCATGTTTGGACAAGGGGGAAAGGAAGGAGGGGGAAGGGGAAGGAAGTAGGAGTCCTACTTCACACTTTCCTTTTCCTCCTCTCCTTTCCTTTCCTACCCATATGGCTGGTCCTATAGGAGGCGCACCAGCCCCTTGTGGGCTGGTGTGTTCCCTCACTTGGCCCATTAAGCCCATATCTTTGCCGGGGGGGGGGGGGGGGG
>LR738713.1:156161768-156191299 GCA_902687465.1 Secale cereale
TCTTGATACCATTACCGGAGGAAATTTCTTAAGTTGTCCCCCTCTTGATGCCTTGAATTCTATAGGAAGTTTAATGGGATCTCCACTTATTATCGTTAATGAAACAACTTTGACTCTTGAGAATGTTATGAAAAGATTAGATCCTATTGAAAAGGGGATGCTTACTAAAGAACATATTGAAAATTTAGACAAAAAGATCCATGATCTTGCTAATAAATTTGGATCTAAGGCGGGTGAGGTTTTTAAAGTACTAAAAGAGAAGGAACCTGCAGTCAATGAAAGAATCGAAGAAAGTCCTTCTCGAATTGATAAATTGGAAGAAATTCTTAGTAACTTGGGTACCGGTTTTTCTTCCATTAATACCATTGATAAAACACCCGTAAAAAGTCGCAAGAACAACGGGGCTTCTTCTAGTAACAACAAAGGGGATCTTAAAATGATTAGTATTCACCCCAATTTTACTGAAATAATAGAAATACCTCTTTACAAAAGCAAATTCTTTGATGTTGTCCCTAGAAATATCTTTTTTCGAAGAATTATATGCTAAGTATTTGAAGAAATGTGTGATTAAAGAATTGGATAACAAGGATGACAAAACTTAGATCCTTGCTTTATGCCTAGCTAAGGGCGTAAAACGATAGCGCTTGTTGGGAGACAACCCAACTTGTATCTTTTATGCTTTTTGATTTACTTGCTATTTTCAATAAAAAACCTTTAATATCTCTGTTGGGATGTGTTTTTGTGGTTTCAATAAAGGTTTGTGCCAAGCAAAGCCTTAGGAACACGTTGGGTGTTAGTAGATTTGATGTTGGTGAGAAACAGAAACTTTTGCGTTCACGAGAAAAATTCTCATTTTTAACAAAAGAGTGCTTTTCGGTTGATTCTTTTTGCAGAATATTAATATACAAATTTCCCACATGGCCCTATTTGTTTCAAGATTTTTAGAGTTACAGAAGTATTCAAAACTTCCAGATTACTACATAATGTTCTATTTTTGACAGATTCTATTTTCATTGTGTTATGTGCTTGTTTTCATGATTATATGGTTTTATTTGATGAGTTTTTGCCATAGAAAATTTGAATACAGTAGATATAATACAAATACAAAATATGAATTGGTTTACTACAGTACTTATAGTAGTGATTTGTTTTCTTATACTAACGGATCTCACAAAAGTTTTGTTGGAGTTGTATGTGATTGAAGTTTTCAAGTTTTGGTTTATGTTATGATGGATGAAGGAATAAGGAGTAAGAAAAAGCCTAAGCTTGGGGATTCCCTGGCATCCCAAGCTATTATCCAAAGAGAAGCAAGCAACTAAGCATGGGGATGCCCTCGAGTGGCATCCCCTCTTTCTTCTAAGGACCATCGGTATTTCACTTGAAACTATATTTTCATTCGTCACATGATATGTGTTTTGCTTGGAGCGTCTTGTATGATATGAGTATTTGCTTGTTTTGTTTTAATTTGCAAGTCATCAATCCTTGCTGTACACATTTATTAGAGAGATCCAAAATTATGCCATGACTTGTTAGATTAGCTCTCTATGCTTCACTTAAATTTTTATGAGCTATGTATTTGCTCTAGTGCTTCACTTATATCTTTTTGAGCATGGTGTGCTTTAGTATTTTTGAATAAATACACTCTTGATTCACTTAGATTTATTTGAGAGTTAGTAATTTTTTAATAAATTCTCTCTTGCTTCACTTAAATTATTTTGAGAGAAAGAAAATTATTATGCTCATGATCTTCACTTATATTTGTTTGAGCTTATCAAAAGCAACACATGAAAATTAGTCCCAAAGTGATAGATATCCAAGAAGGATATAATAAAAACTTTCATGAATATCATTGGACAAAATAAACTTGATTCCTTGTAATAGTTTTGAGACATGATGATATGATATGTGAGTCATGTTAATGAGTAATTATGCTTTAGTAAGAATATTCGTGTTAAGGTTTGTGATTCCTGATGCAAGCACGAAAGTCAATAATTATGACATGAAATTATATCCTACTTGTGGTGCATTATTCGGTGTTATTTATGCTAAATTTTCGCTTATGAGATTATTCGTTTCATGGTTGGTCGCTTCCCAGTCTTTTGCTAGCCTTCATTTTGCACTAAGTATGATCTCTACTTTTGCATCCAAAATCCTTTATCCCGGTTTTGCCACATGAGTCCACCATACCTACCTATATGCGGTATTCCCTTGCCGTTCTAAGCAAATTTGTATGTGCCATCTCCAATTTTCAAAATAAATTTCCCTTTTGTGTGCCCGTACCGCCCGCGAGGCGGTGAGGGGTGGCCAATATTTTCCATGCTAGATGTGTTATTCTCACAATGAGTGTTTATTCACTTGTCATTGCACGAGAGTAACGCAAAGGTATTAGGGATGCCCAGTCCCGAAATTAAAAACAAATTTACTTTATGTTGTCAAATAATAAATTTCTTGGAAAGTGTTGGTATGGAAGGCAACTGTGGATTCGACTAGCCATGGCTTGTGAAAGTTTGGTGGAAAAGGAATAAACTTTATTTTCTATTTGGGAACCACCTATGATATATCTAGCATGGAAAGTGTTGGGAACCTCAAGTCATTCTCGTTGGTGGGAAAAGTATACCTCCCAAATATTTGTTATCTCTCAACTTAAGCTTTGAGCTCTGGCACCTCTACAAATCCCTACTTCCCTCTGCGAAGGGCCTTTCTTTTACTTATGCAATTTTTATTTTGAATTTGAGTCTTCATCTTCTCTTACAAGCACCAACTAGGAAACACTATGATCGTACTTGAGCATTGGGTGTAACTAATATGCGAGTGTGTTTCATGAATGGATCAATGGTTGAGCATGACGGGATAGGGATAACTTGTTTTAGCATTGATATTTTGAAAGACATGGTTGCTTATTGATATGGTTTAGTATTTAAATCTCATGTCGAAACTATACTATTGTTTGAACCATATAAAAGCCCCAATGTCCATGCTATAAATAAAAAACATATGATATGACATGATAGGCAGCATTCCACATCAAAAATTCTATTTTTATCACTTACCTACTCGAGGACAAGAAGGAGTTACGCTTGGGGATGCTGATACATCTCTAACGTATCTATAATTTTTTATTGTTTCATGTTGTTATGTTATCATTCTTGGATATTTTACAATCATTTTATAGTCATTTTATATCATTTTTGGTACTAACCTATTGACGTAGTGCCAAGTGCCAGTTGCTGTCTTCTGCATGTTTTTTACATCGCAGGAAATCAATATCAAACGGAGTCCAAATGCAGCGAAACTTTTTTGAGATTTTGTTGGCCAAGAAGAAACCCAATGGGCCAAGGCATCACCTGGGGGGTGCTCCGAGGGGAGAACAACCCACCAGGGCACGCTAGGAGTCCCAGGCGCGCCCTGGTGGGTTGTGCCCACCTCGGGTGGCCCCCGGACCGCCTCTTTGCTCTATAAATACCCCAATATTCCAGAAACCCTAGGGGAGCAGACGGAATTTCGATCTAGCCGCCGCAGAGTACGGAACCACCAGATCCAATCTAGATACCATCACGCAGGGGTTCACCACTTCCATTGGTGCCTCTCCAATGATGTGTGAGTAGTTCCTTGTAGACCTTCGGGTCCGTAATCAGTAGCTAGATGGTCTCATCTCTCTCTTTTGAATATCAATACAATGGTCTCTTGGAGATCCATATGATGTAACTCTTTTGCGGTGTGTTTGTTGGGATCCGATGAACTTTGAGTTTATTATCAGATCTATCTTTTTATATCCATGAAAGTTGTTTGAGTCTTCTTTTGATCTCTTATATGCATGATTGCTTATAGCATCGTATTTCTTCTCCGATATTGGGTTTTGTTTGGCCAACTTGATCTCTTTATCTTGCCATGGGAAGAGTTGCTTTGTAGTGGTTCGATCTTACGGTGCTTGATCCTAGTGACAGAAGGGGAACCGACACATATGTATCGTTGCTACTAAGGATAAAACGACGGGGTCTATTTCTACATAAATAAATCTTGTCTACATCATGTCATCATTCTTATTGCATTACTCCATTTCTCCATGAACTTAATACACTAGATGCATTCTGGATAGCGGTCGATGTGTGGAGTAATAGTAGTAGATGCAGGCAGAAGTCGGTCTACTAATCTTGGACGTGATGCCTATATAATGATAATTTCCTGGATATCGTCATGATTATTTGAAGTTCTATCAATTGCCAACAGTAATTGTTTTCCCACCGTTTGCTATTTTCTCGAGAGAAGCCACTAGTGAAATCTACGACACCCGGGTCTCTTTCTCATATTATTTGCCTTTGCGATCTATTTTTCCTTTGCTTTTATTTTCTGATCTTTTAAACCAAAAACCCAAAAATACCTTACTACAATTTATCTTATTTATCCTCCGATCCATGAATATTTACATCTCTCTCACGTCCGTTACCCGAAAGGGATTGGCAACCCCTTTTACACGTCTGGTTGTGAGTATTTGTTATTTGTGTGTTGGTGTTGTTTACGTTGTGTTGCTTGGTTCTCTTACTGGTTCGATAACCTTGGTTTCCTCACTGAGGGAATACCTACAACTGCTATACCACATCATCCCTTCATCTTTGGGAAAAAACCCGACGTAGCTTTAGGAGCCATCATGCTGCATCATCCCTTCCTCTTTGGGGAAATACCGACATAGCTTCAAGTGACATCAACACGTTGGGTTGCAAGTATTTCTTCTTTGTGTGTAGGTACCTTTTACATAGTGTTGCATGGTTCTCCTACTTGTTTGATAACCTTGGTCTCATCACTGAGGGAAATACCTACCGTAGTTGTGATGTATCATCCCTTCCTTCTTGGGAAAATACCGAAGCGACATCACTTACGCGTAAGTAATGTACTAATTTTATTCATGGTAATTATTCATATGTTTCTGCTCACAGAAGACACAAGATTTCACTATTTTAAATATATGAGGACCAAATCGGATAGTCAAGATGAGCAAGGGTTGGATGCGCTTTTCAAGCACTCATTGATGAACTATCGTTCCTACGTGAGGCAAGCGCACTTCGATGGCAAGCCTCTAAACGAAATTTTTGAAAGTCTCATATGCTACATTTATTAGACAATGACTGGAATAATCTTGTTACACATTGGTCTCGTCTGCAGCGTAAGGTACTGTCTATGATATGACATCGCAATTTGAACTACATTTCTGCATGTGCTGTCGGGGTTTTGAGGCGACATATGCCAACGGATGGCTTATCATGCATGGGGACAATAGAGCGTCGCCAGGCCCTGGAAGCGGGATAAGGCGAAACTTAGGAGGCCTACGGATCTTACCCAGGTTCGGGGCTCTCCGTGGAGATAACACCCCTAGTCCTACTCTGCGGGGACTCCGCGTCATGACTAATGTCAATAGGGTAGCTACAAGGTTGCTCCTCGAGCTGCGTCGTCTAGAGGTGGAAGATGAGCAAGGCTAGCTCACTACCTTCGCTCTAGGGAATCGGGGTGGTAGCTAGGGTTTCTCTCTCTCTCTCTCTCTCTATCTATGTGACTCTCTTTCTTCTAGGGTTCAATCTTCCAATCCCTCCTCATGGAGGACCCTGGGGGTTTATATAGGCCTACCCCCCAGGGGTACAATTGTAATCCCGATGGAGTGGCCCCCAGCTGTTAGCGTCTTTCGGAGCCGGCCTCGCCGTCTGTCTGCTGGGGCCCGCCGCATGCGGGCCCATGTGATTGCCTTTCACTGTAGGCATGCTTTTGCTGATGGCAGCATCATCAGGAGGGAAGTGGCTACAGTGCCGCCGTCTCCTGTCGTACACTACCACCACGCCTTGTCTTGTCATCTTGATGAGGTTCAGACTTCTAGGGCTGGATTCGCCGTCTGTTACCAGGCGGCCGCCTCCCCTGGTCTCCTGCCAGGGGCGGCTTGTTTACGACTTGCCCACTAGCCGGTGGGGCCAGCCGCCTGCTGTCCCCGCCTTCTGTGGGTAGTGGGATCGTGGCTTCCTCTGACCGAAGCTTGGTCACTGGCAGCGTGGCTACTGTGACTCACCACTTAAGAGACGGCCATAAGGTACACATTCACTATAGCCACGCCCTTATAGATCTTCTAAGGACGTGCTCAACTGTAGGCATGCCTCAGCTGTGCAGTGGTCCCCCAGCACGCATCTCGAGGGAGAGGCGTAGGACCGTCTGCTAGCTGTTGGCTGTGGAGCTGCCGCCTGTTTGGGCCCCTGCCGCCTGCTAGCAGCTGGCTCCTAGGGTAAGCTGTCCTAGGAGGCGGCCTGATGAGCAGACGGCTGGGGAGTAACAGGCGGCCCCAATTTGTCTTGAAATACCATGGGTGGTCGATGAGGACACCCGTGGTCAATATCTCTAATAGTAGTCCCCGAAGCTGGTGGAACTCTACGGTTTGTGTTTTGAGGGCTGCGGAGTTCCAGCAGCTTCCCCCCTAAGTAGGACCGGCGTCCTTCGTCCATCTTCTGAAAAGAGCCGTCTGCTGGCGGCTGGGCCCCCGCGGCGGGGGCCGGCTTCTGGCAGCCGGACCTCTGTCTTCAAATCTTCGAGGGGAAGATACCGCCTGGTCAGCAGGCAGTTGCGTAGGCCCGCCGACCGTTGGCGGCTCCCCACGCGTCGTCGCCCCGTCGCGTCAGCCTGCCAGCCCACACGCGTGACGGGAAGTAGCAGTGGGCGGGGGCCCGCCACTACAGGGCCTCGGCCCGCGCGCGGATCCGGTTTGGCAGGGGCAATCGATTGCCCTCCCAACGCGCATTTAATGCGCGCGGATTAGGCGCGCAAAAGGTGGGGGTCGTGCGGGGCGTGGAGCAGTTAATCCCACGCCTGCCCCCTCGGCTTCGCCGCCCCGAGCCTATAAGTAGGCCGGGGGAGAGAGGTTAGCGTCGTTCTCGCGCCCACCTCTCTCCATTCTCCTTCTTCTTCCTCGCTCCCATCCGCTCCTCTTGCCAACTCCGCACCGAGCGCCCCGAGCCATGGCCGCCGCAGCGCCAGTCCGCCACCACGGCGAGTGGGACGGCAGCGACGTCCTCGAGGAACACATCGACTACCTCCACCGGGCACGGAAGCTGCCTCCCGCCGACAAGGTCGCCGTGCGCCTAGCGCCGGCGCTGCGGCTCGGTGAGCGGGTCAGCTTCCGCTCGCACTTCCCGTGCGGCTTCGACCTCCCAGCGAGCGGGTTCTTCCGGTCCTTCTTGGAGTTCTTCAACGTCCAACCTCACCACCTCACACCGAACACGGTGGTGACATTGTCCTCCTTCACCGTCCTGTGCGAGACATACTACGGCATCCTCCCCACAATGGAGCTATGGACCGAGCTTTTCTATATGAAGCTCGATACCACAGTCCAAGGCGTGGCCGCCCAGTACGGGGGGTGTACTGCGGTGAAGCGCAGCGGGGCAAGAAACAACTTCCCGGCACCGCCGCTCGTGGCGTCGGTGAAGTTGTGGCAGAAGACATATTTCTATGTCTCCAATGTCAATCCCGCCCACGATTTCATCGGCCTGCCGGACTGAGCACCCGCCCGCCTACCGAGTCCCGCGCCTCCTGGAAGACTCGGCCCACCTCCCTCACGGAAGGCGCATCCATCACCGTGCGGCACCTCCGGGAGATGAGGGACAGCGAGGGCTTGGTTTTCGCGGACCTTTTGCTCACGTTCGTGGAGCGCCGGGTGCTACCGCTGCAGCGCCGCCCTCACTTGATTTGTGACATGAACGGGCACCAAGACCCGCGCCGGACGTGCACCAAGTTAATGCTATACAAGGAGGTGGCATACTTGCTGAACTACGTATCTAACTTCAAGGTCCTCGACTCCGGCTGGGCCTTTGGCAAGGCGCTGTACAGCCGCAGCAACCAGCCGCCTGCGGTGAGTTTTTCTTCTTTCTCAATTCTTCTTTCTTCTCCTTCCGCCTGCCACAGCCGTCTGATCTTGGTGCCGTCTGCAGATCTTCCCCGGCCAGCCAGCGCCGGGTTCTGGCCAGCCAGACCGCCCTCTGGAACCAGATCGCTCCCAGAGCAACCCGAGCGACCCCGATCTTGGGGCCACCGCCATGGAGGAGGCGGAGGTGACAGGCGGCGGGGGCCAGCCAGAAGGCGGCGTCGAGAGCTGGCTAGACGACGATGAGGAGGAGGAGGAGGTGCCGATCTGCGTCCGAGAGGCGGATCCGCCTGGTCGCGGCACCCAACAGGCGGGGCCGTCAGCCGCAGCCGGCGGCGTGAAGCGCCGGTCCTCTGCGGGGCCGTCTGGCACCCAGCCCAAGAGGCTCCGGCTGTCGACCGCCGCCACCAGGCGCCGAGAGGCGGCCGCCAAGGCGATCTTGCCCAAGCTCCCCAAGCCCAGGCCGGTCGTATCCGGGTAAGTACCTTGTTTTCTTCTTTTTCTTTGATGTTTATCTTCTTCTGCCGTTCCCAACTTGGCTGATTTCCCCTCTTCCTCGGGATGCCCACGCAGTGCGCCGCTCTCCCTCTCGCGGGTGCCGGTGGGCTCCATTGTGGGGGGCACGGATGTCCTCGCTGCGTCCCGCCGGGTGGATCCTGCCGCCGCGCTCCGGGAAGCAACAGAGAGGAACGCCCGCGAGGCACGCGAGGAGCAGGAGGCCGCGGACCGTGAATGAGCGATGGCTGAAGCTGCCGACAGGGCAGAGGCCGAGGCGGCTACTAAAGCCTTGGCAGATGTCGCCGCCCGAGCCCAGGAGCAGGAGGCGGGCCCCCAGCAGCTAGCGGGCCGCGCCATCCCCCAAGAGGTGGGCTCTCTGGAGCCGTCCGCCCAAGTGCCGGCTGCGAACGAGCAGCCGGCTCTAAACAACGAGGGGGACAGCCGCGTTGCCTTGGAGATAGAGGCGCCGCCCCCCGCGCCGCCTGCTGGGACGCAGGCCAGCCAGCTTGCAGGAGTGGAGGTGCCGCCAGCTGAGGGGGTGCTGGTGACAGGCCCGCAGCCGGCCCCCAAGCTCCTGCCCACCCGCGCCCTGCGAGGGCGGTCTCCGTGCCGCAGCAGGTAGAGGCCGGTGGCGCCAGCTCGTCCGCGTCGGAGAGTGAAGCCACCAGCGCAGCGCCATCAGGCTGGAGGCCCGGAGGTGGCGGTGCGCTGATTGTCGCATCGCGGGACGTCCTCGACCTCTTCAACTCCCTGAGCGATGTTGTGCAGACGATGATGCGGGAGTTCGTGGCTACGCGAACTTCTATTCGGGTATGTTGACTCCATATTATTTTCTTTTATTCCTTCAATTTCTTCTGTGGGGGCGCGTCAGCGCACCCACTGGGTGTAGTCCCCGAGTTCCGAGCCGGCTGCTGAGCAGGCGGCTTGGAACTCCAAAGAGTACCTTGCGGGCTGACTTGTGTCTTATTGCAGGACTACCACAACCTCCGGGTAGCCTCCTTCAACACCCAGCGCCAGGAGCTGGCGCAACTGTGGGCTGCCCTGGCAGACAGTCAGGGTGAGTGTTCCTCTTCTCCTCCTTGCGGGGGCACATTAGCGCATCCGCTGTGTGTAGTCCCCGAGTTCCGAGCCGGCTGCTGAGCAGGCGGCTTGTAACTCCAAGGTTATCTTTTTGATGGTGTTGATATTCTTCTTCTTCTTCCCTTGCCAGCGGTTACAGCCAACCTCCGCAACCAGCTGGGCGAGGCCCAGTCAGAGCTTGCTGCCAAGGAGTGGGAGCGCTATCTTGCCGCCCAGGACCGTGACCACCTCGCCAAGGAGCTGGCAGACCAGACGGCAACACACAAGGCGGAACTCGGGAAGTTGTCGGACGCCGAGATGCTCCTTCGGGCAGAGTTTGAGACCGAGCGCTCGAACTGGGCCGAGAAGGAGGCGGCTCTGCAAGACAGCTATGGGGCCATTGCACACATGGTCGACGGTAAGACGCCTGCCCCTTCTTCTTGTGCTTGCCGTCTGTTACAGCCATTTCTCTTTCTTCTGATTCTTCCTCTAGATTTTGCAGAGTTCTTCCCGGGCCACTCTGTGGCCGCCAGCCAGGCCATCGAGGCCCAGCGTGACGAGAGGCGCAAGGCGGGTCGGGTGATCGCACCCAACGCGCCCAGGACTCTGGCCGAACAGCTTCTTGATGTCAAGGCGCGCCTCCAGCCGGTCCATCGCGTGCTTCGCCGCCTGCAGCGCGCTGGTGACCTAGTGCTGGCCACCCTCTGGCTAGGCACTCCAGTACTCCGCACTCCCAGCCGGACTGCCAACTGGCTGGAGGCGGCCGGCCACCGCTTCGAGGCCTGGAAGGGTGCCGCAGCGAGGGCTGGTGCGCGGACTGCCCTGGAGTTTGCCAAGGGCTGGTACCCGAACTTGAATCTCAACCAGTTGAAGACCTTCCATGTGGAGGATGAGCCTGAGTTGGCCGCGGTGCAAGGAGACCTCGCCAGACGCGCCGCCGCCCTTGCTGAGTATGTCGACACCGCCATCTTCGTCCCAGAGCTGGATGAGAATGGTCATGTGGTGCCACCCAGCAACTTCGGGCTGGACTTGGCGGCGTCGGAGGAGCTGGACGAAGAGATCGCCTCCAGCGATGAAGGCGAGGAGGAGGGAGACAGCGACGAGAAGGCCAGCTCCCAGGAGGCGGATCCGTCTGCTAGCCATCAGCCTGACCAATCCTTGACAAGCGGACCCGGCGTGGTGGCTCCACTTGCTACAGGAGGCGGCCAGCCGAGACCCGTCAGGCGGCCCCCCCAACAGCCGGCTCTGTCGTGCCGCCCGCTCCGCCTGCTGTGCCCTAGGCTTTATTCTTGTATCATTTGATTCATGTTTCTTCGTAAGACTTGGTAGGTTTAGTCCGAACAATTCCACCCGTTGGGTGTATAAGTAAGCTGCTACTGGAAGGCGGCCCTTGAGGCCTTTTTTTATGTAAATATTCTTTTAATGCTGCATAGTGTTTATGCAATTTGGCCAGGTTCTGGGATTAGCCCCGCCCTTGGTTCCTTAGGGCGATTTTCTTTTGCTGTGTACTTTAACTGCCGTCCTGCCAGCCAGACAGCCACTCTGTGGTTCTGCGGCTGGGTCAGGTACTTAGCTGTTTTTCGGATGGGCAAGTATCCCGCCCTCTAGAAGGCGGCATAGCTAAACCAGAAGCCGGCTGGCCGGCTGCGTTACAGCCGGCTAATTTGTATGAAGGGCCGTCTTGCCCTATGTTTGTTTTCCTAGCCATTTTTCATGTGGGCACCACTTCCTGCCTTTGGCTCCTGCTAGTCGGACAGCTGCGTTCTACGAGTATGTGACTGAAGGCGGGAGAGGGCTTGGATGCCATCACATTACTTGTCCGACTTTTTTAAGGACAAGTTCTAAACACGGGGCTAGGCGGCTAGTCCCCGGGCTGTCTGCTAGGCTCCGGTGCCGGACAAAGGAATGAACAACACTCATTCATAGGCATAATTCTTATCATATAGATAAAGGGTTGGGCAGTCCCCGAGAACTCCTCGGGGGTCCCATTGGTTCTCAAAATAAAGTAGATAGCGCGACACATACTATGTTTTAGCTATAAAAGCGACGTAGTAGGTTTGCGTTCCACGGGCGCTCTGACTCCTTGCCCGAGTCGTCTGTCTTGCGTGTTCTTGGCTTTTGGGCATCGATGAGGTAGTAGGCATCATTGCCTAGCACCTTGCTGATGATGAACGGTCCTACCCAAGGAGCCGAGAGCTTGTGCTGGTCGGCTGTTCGCTGGATCAGCCGGAGCACAAGGCCCCCCTCGCGGAAGGAGCGTGTCTTGATTCGCCGGCTGTGATAGCGGCAGAGCCCCTGCTGATAGATGGTGGAGCGGCTGAGTGCTACCAGTCGTGCCTCCTCCAGCAGGTCTACGCCGTCTTCTCATGCTTCTTTGGCTTCGGCTTCTGTGTACATGGTGACACGAGGCGAGTCAAACTCAACATCTGTTGGGATGATGGCCTCGGCCCCATAAACGAGGAAGAAAGGAGTAAAGCTGGTGGATTTGTTTGCAGTTGTTCTGAGGCTCCAGAGAACAGACGGAAACTCTTCAATCCAGCAGCCGGCTGATCATTCCAAGGGTTCGACCAGCCGGGGCTTGATGCCAGACAAGATAAGGCTGTTGGCGCGCTCAACTTGACCGTTGGACTGTGGGTGAGCAACGGACGCTAGGTCCAGTCGCATGCCTTGTGTTGCACACAAACGGGACAATGCACCTTTGGCAAAGATTGTGCCGTTGTCCGTGATGATGTTGTGCGGTATGCCATACCGGACTATGATGTTTGCGATGAATGTCACAATAGTTGGGCCGTTGAGTTTCTTGATTGGTTTTGCTTCGATCCACTTGGTGAATTTGTCCACTGCCACGAGTAAATGTGTCAAGCCGCCTTGGGCTGTCTTGAAGGGGCCCACCATATCCAGCCCCCACACGACAAATGGCCAAGTGATCGGAATGGTCTTGAGTGCAGAAGCCGGCAAGTGTTGCTTGGAACTGAAGCGCTGTCAGCCATTGCACTTTTTTACCAAGTCTTTGGCATCGTCCAAAGCAGTCGGCCAGAAGAAACCGTGGCAGAAGGCTTTGGCGACGAGAGATCTTGAGGCTGCGTGGTGGCCGCATTCCCCTTGATGAATGTCCTTCAGAATAGCCAGACCCTTCTCTGCTTCTACACAGCACTGGAAGACACCTGTTGTACTTCTTCTGACGAGCTCTCTGTTGACTATTGTGTATGCTGAAGCTCGGCGTTGAACTTGCCGTGCCAAAGTTTCATCTACTGGCAGCTCTCCTCTAAGCAAGAAGTTGAGGATTGGCTATGCCCAAGACGGCGCTGAGATTCCTGTTGTTTCTGCCAAAGAGACCAGGGCGGTTGGGCTGGGAGGCGGAGAGCTGGGTTGAGCCGCCTGTTGTGCTTCCGAAGTCCCCGAGCCGACTGGGACAGTCCCCGGGCCGCCTGCTGGAGCTGGCGCTTCTTGGCCGCCTGCTGGAGCAGTCCCCGGGCCAGGAACCGGCGCAGCGACTGCTGGACCGTATGCTAGAGTTGGAGTATCAGGGCCGCCTGCTGGAGCAGTCTTCGGGCCGGCTGCTGAAGTTGCCGGGCCGTCTGCTCCAGGATTGGCAGGTATGAATATTGACTTTGATTCTCGTGAAGGCTTGATAGACGGCTTGCGCAGGCATTGAAGAGACACACCGGCTGGTATTGCTTGGCGGGAGGAGCCGATTCGTGCCAAGGTGTCGGCTTGCATGTTGTCGGCTCGTGGCACATGGAGGAACTCGCAGCCGTCAAAATGCCCACTGACCTGCTGGACAAGAAAACAATAACTTGCCATATTTGTGTCCTTGGCGTCCCAGTCCCCAGATGACTGCTGGACAACCAAGTTTGAGTCACCATAGCACAACACTCGGCAGATACCAGTCTCTTTGGGCATCCGGAGCCCGTGGATGAGTGCCTCATACTCGGCCACATTGCTGGAGGCGGCAAAGTGGATTTGCAGGGTGTACTTGAGCTTGTCTCCCTTGGGGGAGGTGAGGACGACACCGGCTCCCAAGCCTGTGCGCATCTTTGACCCGTCAAAGTGCATCCGCCAATGGGTTGAGTCTGGAGCAGGCGGCAGGTACGGGGTCTCGGCCCAGTCGACGAGGAAGTCGGCCAACGCTTGCGATTTGATGGTGGTGCGGGGCTGGTAGAAGATGGTGAAGGGGCCAGCTCAATGGCCCACTTGGCCACTCTTCCTGAAGCATCTCTGTTGCCCATGATCTCAGCAAGCGGGGCCGTGCAGACGATCGTGATTGGGTGCTCTTGGAAGTAATGCTTGAGTTTCTTGGCGGTGAAGTACACGCCATAGCACATCTTCTGGTAGTGGGGGTTGTTCTGCTTGGAGACTGACAACACCTCGCTCAAGTAGTAGATCGGCCTCTGGACGGGCAAGGCTCTGCTGTCTTCTGGGCGCTCGACCACAATGACTGTGCTGACCACCCGGCTGGTAGCGGCTATGTAAAGGAACATGGGTTCCTTATCCGTTGGCGCTGTCAGGACAGGCGGAGTGGACAACAGTTTCTTGAGCTACTGGAAGGCTTCATCTGCCTTGTCGTTCATCTCGAAGCAAGTGGTTTTCTTCATCAGTTGGTACAGGGGGAGTGCCTTCTCTCCCAGCCGGCTAATGAAGCGGCTGAGGGATGCCAGGCACCCTATGAATTTCTGGACATCTCGCACATGAGTCGACCGCTCCATTCTCTCAATGGCCTTGATCTTCGCAAGGTTGCACTCGATGCCGCGTTCAGATACCAGGAAACCAAGGAGCTGGCCGGCTGGTACCTCCAAGACGCATTTCTCCGGGTTTATCTTGATCTGAAAGCGGCGCAAGTTTTCGAACGTCTCTTGGAGATCCTCCAAAAGAGTTCCTCTCTTCTCCGTCTTCACCATGATATCATCCACATAGACATGGGCATTTCTACCAAGTTGCTTGAGGAGGCACTTCTGCATGTAACGCTGAAAGGTGGTGTCGGTGTTTCTTAGGCCGAACGTCATGGTCAGGTAGCAGAAGGCCCCAAATGGCATGAGGAAGGCGGTCTTCAGATGGTCAGCTAGATCGAGTTTGATCTGGTTGTACCCGGAATAAGCATCAAGGAATGATAACAGCTCGCATCCGGCTGTGGAGTCAATCACTTGATCTATTCGTGGCAGAGCAAACAGATCTTTAGGGCAGGCTTTATTGAGGCTGGTGTAATCAATGCACATGCGCCATTTGTTGTTCTTCTTCAGCACTAGGACTGGGTTTGCGAGCCACTCTGGGTAGAAAACTTCCATGATGAAACCAGCTGCTAGCAGGCGGGCAACCTCTTCCCCAACAACTCTTCTTTTCTCTTCTCACAGGCGGCGAAGCGGCTGCCTGACATGCTTTGCATCTTCCCTCACATGCAGCTTGTGCTCGACGAAATCTGTCGGGACACCCGACATGTCTTTGGGGGACCATGCAAAGATGTCCCGATTCTCACGGAGGAAATCGACGAGCTCGCTTTCCTATTTGTCGTCTAGGTTTGACCCTAAGACAGCAAATCGCTCTGGGTGAGACGGGTCCAAGGCAATCTTCTTTGTCTCCTTGGCCAGCTGGAACGAGCCCTACGGCTCCGCCTCCCTGGGGTCGGCTGGTATGGCTGGCTGCTCGCCAGCCATTGCCACCAGCCGTTCCAGGCGGCGCTTCTCTTCAGCTACGACAAGGGACTCGGCCAGTCGGCTGCTGGCAGTTGCACATGCGATGGACTTCTCATAGTCCCCACCTGTGGTGATTATTCCCTTGGGGCCCGGCATCTTCATCTTGAGGTAGGCATAATGGGGTACTGCCATGAATTTCACAAGAGCAGGCCGGCCCAAGATCACATGATATGGAATTTCCAGGTTCACCAATTCAAACCAGACTGGCTCCCTCCGAAAATGCTTCTTGTCACCAAATAGGACATCAATCTTGGCCTTGCAGATTGGTGAACAAGAGAGGCCTGGCACAATGCCGTGGAACACAGTCCTGGTAGGCTGAAGCTGTTTTTCTTTGATGCCCAACTTCTCCATGGTGTCGTGGTACATGATGTTGATGTTGCTGCCGCCGTCTACCAGAACTCGGGAGAAACGACAGGCCCGCCTATCGGTGGAGAGAGTTGCATCCAGAACGAAGGCATAGGCCCCTGGTGATGGCATGACAGCCGGGTGATCTTCTCGGCTCCAGCTAACGGGCCTCTCAGACCAGTGCATGAACTCTGGGGCTTCGATGGCAACGGTGTTGACTTCTCTGCGCTACTGGCGCCGGCTGTGCCTATCGTCCGCTTGGCTGGTGAAGACGACATAGGCTCCGTTTTCTTCTGGGAATTCATCCTGGACCTGGCTGCCCGGACGAGCAGCCGGGGGATTGGGAGGCGGGGCCGCCTGCCCAGTAGGCGGCGGTGGCAGAGCTTCTCCTCTGGCAATCCGTGTGAGCCAATGACACTTTCGTGTGGTGTGGTTGGAAGGCTTCGCGCCACTGTGGAACTTGCAGGGGGCATCCAGAGCTTGGTCGAAGGAGAAAGCTGGCTGCCAGGCTGGCTTGCCGCCCTTCTAGCGCTTGGGCCCTTCTTGAGCATCTGGCTGCTGGCCATCAACTGCCACCACAAGCCGGCTGTTGGCAGCCGGCGCGTGGGTCTTGCGTTTGTGATCGTTCAGCTGCTGGCGTCGGCTGGACTCTCCAGCCGGCATTTTTTGGAGTTGGAGGAGTCATCTTCCCAGAGGCGTCTACTTGCAGCCCGGTCTTCATGGAGGAGTCAGCGATGGCGTATTTGTTTGCTTTGCTCAGCAGCTCGTCCAGCGTGGCAGGCTCGTCACAGAGGAATTTATGCTTGAGAAAGGTGCCTTCTCTGCACCCGGCCGTGAAATACTCGATGGCTTGTACCTTGTGCACTCCCTCGCAAGAGTTTCGCAGCTCCGCCGAACGCGTCAGGTAATCGCGGGCTAACTCATCTGGGCCTTGAACACATAAGGAGAGCTGGATCGGCTTGGGAGTACGCTTGTAGGTGCTGGTGAAGTTGCGAGTGAAGGTTTCGGTGAAGTCCAGCCAGCCGTTGATGCTGTTGGGTTTGAGGCTGTTCAGCCACGTCCGTGCCGTGCCCTGGAGCATAAGTGGCACGTACTTCACCGCAACATGCGTGTTGCCGGTTGCTATGCTGACGGTTGTGGAGTAATCCACCAGCCAGTTCTCTGGCTTCACAGATCCGTTGTACTTGGGGGTATCTCTGGGGAGCGAGAAGCCCTTGGGGAAAGGCTCGTTACAGATGCGGGGGCCAAAACAGGCCGGGCCGAGGTCATCTTCTTCTTCGACCGCCTGGGACCGAGCAAGTCGGTCAAGGCGGTGGCGAGCGTCGTTCTCCCCAACCCCCTCACGGTGGCCCAAGCGGCCTGCCAAAGAGGGGTGGTCGACAGGCGGAGGAGACACACGCCTCTCCCGTCTAGGAGGAGGCGGGCGTTCCTCTCGCCGCTCTATGGCCCTTGGGTGGCCGTCTTCGTCGCGCTCGATGGTGATGCGAGTCTGCCGGCTGCGGCTGGCAGCTGGCTCTGAGTCTCACCGGTTGGGGGCGCCGACTGTTGGAGAGCAGGACGTAGCTCCTTGCTCCTGCCAAAGGGGGCGGTTATCGGCCTGCGCGCCAGCCTCTGATGCCCGGCGACGGGCCTCCTGCTGCACAGCAGCAGTGTCGAGGAGCTGGCGGGTGCGCTGAGTCACGCAGCGAAGCTCATCTCCCACCAAGTGGCCCATCTCATCGACTGCCGCCTGGGCAGCCCTTAGGTTCTCCGATGGAGTGAGGTATACGGGACGTGGGGCCCCCAGCATGTCTGCTAGCAGCCCGCCACGATCGCGAACGGCACCAGCCCGGCTAGACTCGCCAGCAGCCGGCGTGCCGCAAATAACACGGTCCATCTCGCGGCGGTAGGCTTCAGTGAGGCGCCGGGAAGCGGCCAGCTTGTTGGCGCTGTCGAGGAGCAAGACGCGAAGTGCTTCCAGCGCCGCGCCGTATGCTCCCGCCGCAACGGGTGCAGCGAGGCTCTGTAGGGCGGCCTGGAGCGGATCTTGGTCCGACCCGCCGGACGGCTCGTCGTGGTTGGTGGCAAGCACCTCTGTGATGGTGTTGGCGGTGCTGCCGCCCGTTGGAGCAGGGAGGGGGTCATCGATGATCACCACGTGCTCGGGGAAGGAATCGACGGGCTCTGCGTCTAGGTCGATGATCATGTCTACTGGTGGGTCAGAAAATCCCACTAACTCCACGTCAGAGATGCGCTCGTCGACGATGTGGAGCTTGTCGAGGAGCTCGACGAGGCAGCTCTCCGGAGCCACTGGCTCGGCCACTGGAGAGGGCTCGTCATGAATGTGGACACCACCGAGAAGGTCGGCCAGTCCGCTCGCGGCGCATGCGGCCTCAGCGCCATGAAGGATCCCCGTATCCACGCCTGCGGGCATGCCGGGCTGGCTGTGTTCGCCAGGGAGGAACAAAGTTCCCGTCCAGAACATGTCTCCGGACGACGGTGCACCTGGCCCCACGGTGGGCGCCAAATGTCGGGGTTTTGAGGCGACATATGCCAACGGATGGCTTATCATGCATGGGGACAATAGAGCATCGCCGGGCCCTGGAAGCAGGATAAGGCGAAACTTAGGACGCCTATGGATCTTACCCAGGTTCGGGGTTCTCCGTGGAGGTAACACCCCTAGTCCTGCTCTACGGGGACTCCGTGTCATGACTAATGTCAATAGGGTAGCTACAAGGTTGGTCCTTGAGCTGCGTCGTCTAGAGCTGGAAGATGAGCAAGGCTAGCTCACTACCTTCGCTCTAGGGGATCAGGGTGGTAGCTAGGGTTTCTCACTCTCTCTCTCTCTCTCTCTCTCTCTCTCTCTCTCTCTCTCTCTCTCTCTCTCTCTCTACGTGACTCTCTTTCTTCTAGGGTTCAATCTTCCAACCCCTCCTCATGGAGGACCTTGGGGGTTTATATAGGCCTACCCCCAGGGGTACAATTGTAATCCCGACGGAGTGGCCCC
Source organism: Secale cereale (assembly GCA_902687465.1). Classification (NCBI taxonomy): domain Eukaryota; kingdom Viridiplantae; phylum Streptophyta; class Magnoliopsida; order Poales; family Poaceae; genus Secale; species Secale cereale. The sequence continues at coordinate 156,180,229 of LR738713.1, forward strand.
CAGCTGTTAGCGTCTTCCGGAGCCGGCCTCGCCGTCTGTCTGCTGGGGCCCGCCGCATGCGGGCCCATGTGATTGCCTTTCACTGTAGGCGTGCTTTTGCTGACGGCAGCATCGTCAGGAGGGAAGTGGCTACAGTGCCGTCGTCTCCTGTCGTACACTGCCACCACGGCCTATCTTGTCATTTTGATGAGGTTCAGACTTCTAGGGAAGGATTCGCCGTCTGTTACCAGGTGGCCGCCTCCCCTAGCCGCCTGCCAGGGGTGGCTTGTTTACGACTTGCCCACTGGCCGATGGGGCCAGCCGCTTGCTGGCCACGTCGTCTGTGGGTAGTGGGATCGTGGCTTCCTCTGACCGAAGCTTGGTCATTGGCAGCGTGGCTACAGTGACTCGCCGCTTAAGAGACGGCCATAAGGTACACATTCACTGTAGCCACGCCCTTATAGATCTTCTAAGGACGTGCTCAACTATAGCCATGCCTCAGCTATGCAGTGGTCCCCCAGAACGCATCCCGAGGGAGAGGCGTAGGACCGTCTGCTAGTTGCTCGCTGTGGAGCTGCCGCCTGTTTGGGCCCCTGCCACCTGCTAGCAGCCGGCTCCTAGGGTAAGCTTTCCTAGGAGGCGGCCTGATGAGCAGATGGCTGGGGAGTAACAGGCGGTCCCAATTTGTCTTGAAATACCATGGGTGGTCGATGAGGACACCCGTGGTCAATATCTCCGACATGTGCCTTACCGTCTCACTTGTATGAAAACTGTTTGTAGAAGAACATTCATTCTCAAGGGACCACAGAATCTCGCAACTATATTGCCCACTGCATTGCTCTTGTGAGTACCTCTTACCCTATATGACCATACTTACATTCATAGCTGGTTGATTATGTAGCATCACTACACATGTTATTCTCGTTATCCTCCTTTTGGTGGACATTATAATATCCATATCGACTCTTACATAAATTTAGAATCAACCCAATGCATTTGAAGAGGTTTAGCTTTGCAGTCCTCTTGTAAGGCTAAAACGTCTTCTATCACTGTACTTACATTAACAGCTACTCCCTCCGTCCCATAATATAAGAGCGTTTCTTGTACATTACACAAGTGTACAACACACTCTTATATTATGGGAAGGATGAATTGGTTCATTGTGTAGCATTCTGCATCTTATATCCCTTGCTCACCATTTACTAAAAATATCAGATCTACATTTAATCTTACCTAAAAGTTGAATACATAGACAATGCCAGTGCAGAAGTGTAGCCCATTGCTCTTGTTAGTACATTTTGTCATGTAATGCTTGTACTTACAAGGATTGGTAGTTGATTATGTAGCATCAATCTGCATCTTCTCTTCATTATCCTTTATCCCTTCCAGTATTATCATATCTATACTTACTCTCTACAAAATGTAGAGTACATGCAATGCTTATGAAGAAGATTTTGTGATGAAATTCTTGAGTTATCCTTCCCTTGACATTGGGAAGGGCATTATAAATTCGGTGTTAACTATTAATGTAAGCCAGTCCTTCTAAAGCCTTTATCCTCAACTGCTGTTTAATTTGCTCATACTCCCTAACCTGAACTGCTATTTAGTTTGCCGTTTCTATTAAAATGCATGTTCACAACAATTGTAAGTCCCAAGTTTTAGTTGTAAAACCAAATTCCTTATTCATACTATGCACATTACTCAATACTCCCTATATGTATGCTTGTTTTTGTGGATCTACAATCCAGTGTGTGGTGAAGCTGCCCATATTTGCACCTTGTCATCTCCTGTTTTATCTTACTGATGTGGCTGATGATATGAACAACATGCCATGAACATTAACCAAAATAGATACAATGATTGTCTTTGCCATTCATCTATGCTTGTTTTTTTGACATGGTAATCCAGTAGTGTGGTGAAGCTCCTCGCATTACGAACAATGCCAAATTATGCTATTGATATTTTGAATTGACTCTTTATTTTCTAATTTAAAATTGGATGGAATTGACAACATAGTTACCATCTTTGTTTATACACGTGCAAAACATGTCATCACTCTGCTTGTTACAAGGTGATATGCCTCATGGCATGCACAAGTCTGCTGAAGGCTGTGAGACAAACCCAACATATATTGCAGCAAAGAAGGCAAAACATCTTGAAGATAACGAGACAATCCCACAGTCATGTCTTGATGCAGTGTTCAAGTTACTTGAGACTAGCAGTCAGACAAGCTCATATAATTTGTTGTCTGAATCAATTCGACTTCTTCAGTCTCAAGTTCAAGAAGAAAGGCATTCTGCAATTCAACTTCAACTTGAAGTCCAATCTCTAAGGAAGATCACGGAGAACACCAATGGGAACCTCATTGCTAAACAACTACACTTGGAAGATATGACCGACATGCTAGTCCGGTCTCACAGCCTTGCTCAACAGCTCCCACATAAGGCTAACCTTTCTTGAACTGTCTTGGATGTAGTCTTGGTTCAATATTATTTTGTTACATGCAATGGCGCGCAGTTTTTGTAATCTGCTTCTTCGTTGCACTTTATGATCACTGGTGGCGAACTTCGATGCCCAGTGGATGTAATATACCATAAATCCTTTATTGTAAAGTGTAGGTTTATTCTAAGTTACAATTCCATAATTTCTTTATTGTATAGAATAGGTTTGTTTTTAACTCCTACAAGTTACCGTATAAGCCATCATTCGCTATGTGAAAAAATGGTGAAAATCTGATGTAGTCGACCGGGCCGAAACTTTTGCCTGGGGTATGCATTTAAGCAAGCCACAATTGGTCTGGTCCACAAATTTCTTGGGCCTGAAAGGCCATCACGGCCCTTCGCACTTTCCTCCAGGCCCACAACTTACACATGCCTACATTCGGCCTAATGTTTAGTTTGGCCTTTAGTGGACCCAATGCTTAGTTGGTCCCATGTAGCTTCGCGCCATTAACATGTTGAATATTTTGCTGGCCTATTAAGGCCCATAAGATAACAAGAGCCTTTAGCAGGCCGAAATGCATGTAGGGCCTCAATTTTCAATAGTCGCCCACGGGCCTTTAGGAGGCTGAAATGTAGACTGGGCCATTATTGGCCCAATTACATGACGGGCCATTGCCAGGCCGAAACATATCTCGGGCCTTAGTTGGCCCACTGATATCATGAGCCTTTAAGAGGCCGAAAGCTTAGTAGAGGCATCAATGGGCCAAATTATACGACAAGCCTTTAACATGCCCAAAGTCACATTGGCTGAACTATTGTGTCACACCCTGCATTTTGAAACATGTTACTTGTATCTTTGAAGCATAAAAATTTGGACCAGCAAATTTTTTTAGCATCATTTGGCTTTCATTTGAATTGAGTTTTTCTTCATGTGCTTTTTCTTGTGCTCATTAAAGTCAACTATGACCTCTTGTATAATTCATCTCCATACCCAAAACTTCTTCCCAATGATCATGCCAAGTGTTATACAACAGTATAGTATTTTCTTACAAAATTAATTTGGCCAAAAGGTATTTTATAAATTTAGTTTTCCAAAAACCCCTGAATTGAGATTTGCACTGCAAGTACTTGATTTAGGGTGAGAAAATTATTTCAAAAGGTTTATTTGAGACCTAGTAGTCATAGGACTCCCAGAAACCACAAAGGTATAATTTTAAAAGTTATTTTCCTATTTTATTTAAAAGCTTTTTCTTAAGGCCAGAAATGGTCTTTAATAGGGGAAAATTATTTAACTATTTCAAAAATATTTGCCAAAATTCAGAGAGACTCAGAGGACATATATTGTCCATATATAAGAGTTTCAACACTTGGTCATGTTAAAAATAATGGGCTGAACCCTCTAAAACCCTTTCTGGATATTTCAAGCTTTTGAAATATTTACAAAGGAAATATTCTCCAAAAATTCCAGGGAAATTCTATCATGTCATATATGACATATTTAATGATCTTGCCAAGTCCCATGCCTTGGGAAGCAAGAAAACATCCTCAAACCCCTTCATAACCATTCTGTCCATATTTGAAGTTTGAGCAACTTTACATTGCCAAACTTGTCCAACTGCTCTCAAACTTGGTGCACATGCTAGAATGGCCTAATAAGGCATCTAGACCAAATGACACAAGATTTGGAATAGAGCAACTTAATCAAATCACCCTAAAACCCTTTCTGTTCAAATGAAAATTTGAACAACTTTACATTACCAACTTTTTATCTGGAGCTTCAAACTTTGTGGGCATGGTCAATACCCCAAATGATGATGCTACACCAAGTGGTGCATCAAGGGGAGATGATTAGCTTGACTCAAACAAGATGAAGCTGTTTCTGTTGATTTCTAGGGTTCACCAAAGTTACATTGGCTAGTTTCTTCAAATGAACCCAAATTTGGTGAAGCACCCTATTTTCTCATGTCTTTCAATCCTGTTAAGTGCCATGTCAAGTGGAGGTCATTTGCTTGACCAAACACTGATCAAACACCTTCTGCAGCTTTACTAAAACCCTCATCCTGATCACTTTTACTCTTCTCCATGGCCTCAACTTTTTACCACATGATCATTGAGTTACTAGCTACCCCCAGTAACTTCCCCAGCACCCCAGCTCCATGATTGAGGGGTAAGAACCCAAGTTTACCTTGCTGGACAGCAAGTTTTCACCAAGTCACCAGCATCCTCCCTCTCTCTCGGCATCTCCAGGGCATCCAAGGTCGCAGGCCATTTCTTTACGCCTCCCTCAACCTTCTAGACACTCTGTGGCACGTTGGTTTTGACCGGAGCGGCGAGGGCACGGTGGTGCCAGCCATACGCGCGCTCTGGAGCACGTAACAGTGCGGACACGCACTGTAGCTCCAGCCAATCAGCCTCCCCCGACAGCCTCGGGCTCCTCCTTCATGCCAGTCGAGGCCTCTCGACCTCCGCAACCTCCCCGGCGCTGTCCCCCCTCCTCCTGCGCCCTCCAGTGGTCGTCGTCGCACGCGCGCTGGCCGCCCGCAACGGCCACTCCTCTGCCTCGCACGCGCGTGCGCTCCAGAAGCTCCCCCGCTCCTCCTCTCACCTCAGCTGGACGTGGAACAAGTCCACGATCCTCCCCGGCTTGATCACGGGCACCAGAACCTCTCCTAGCCTCGCCTGCAACCTCGCCGGCGCACGAGTCCACGGTGGACCGTGGGTGCGGCTATATAAGCCCCTCCCGAGCCTCTCCAGCAGCACCAACAGCCTCACCTCACCTCACTGAGCCCCCCAGCACCATCAGTTCGACCCCAGGAGGTCCCAGTACTCGGGGTCGATCGGAGCGTCGCCGTGTCGGGCCGCCGGTGATCTCGCGGTACGGGCCTCCCATGCCCCTCCTTTCACCCGATTCGGAACCGCCGTGCTCCACTGACCCTCTCCCCCCTTGTTTCCCCTCTCTGTGGCAGTCGGGAACGACCGGAGCAGGACCTCCCGACGAGCCTCCGCCGTCCCACCTCGCCGCCGGCGAACCTGACCTCTCCGGCGTACCATACCACCACCCCTACAACCGCCACTCGACACTGAGTCCATTCCTGGCCTCTGTTGCCGTCGCCGTGGCCGGAAACCTCGCCGATGAGCTCGCCGTGGCCGTGGCCGCAAGGTTGGAGATGACAGGCGGGCCCCGCCTGTCATCCCCACACCTCTCTCCCCCTCCTCCCAGTCACTGACCGACGGGCCCTGCCCGTCAGGTTCAAAAACCTGACGTGCGCGCGCAGGCACACGTTCGGCTGGGCTGGACCGCCCTGGGCCGTGCACTGTGGCCCTCTAGCCCAGTGCATGCACAGGGGCGATTTTTCTTTATTCTTTCTGTAATTGTTTTAAACATTTCTACAGAAAAGAATAATGGTCCAAATAAAATAATTCCAACTCCTAAAATCTTGTAATATTCCAACCTATTTAATGGTACCACTTTCACTCACATCTATGAAACTTTTCTGTTCTGTTCAAATTTAAATTCAAATTTGAGCAGTAAAACTCCTGTTCTAAAATCAATAGATTCCATTTTGTTACTCCAAAACTCCAACTATGAATTTCCCCATCTTAGAAATTCCTCTAGTATTTTACAAATATAAGTTGACATTTTTCTGAGCACTTTGATTTTTCTGTTTTATTTGCGGCCTTATTTTTCCGTTGTTATTATGCGACGTATAGATCCCGTATTTGACGAAGTTGATGTGGAAGGAGAAGGAGAAGGATTTGAAGACTTTGAAGACCAAGCCCATCCAGGCAAGCAGCCCTTTGACCATGATACACTTGTTTTTACGGAACCCGTTGTTTCCGATGCATGATGATAGATTCACGGTGGTGACCTAGTTGAAACCACCACATGATGCATGCTTGATCTTGATCTTGCTAAGTGCTAGTTGACATGCAAATAGTTGGTCGTGATGCTTAAATGATGCATGTGTGATTTTAACCTTCGTAGTTAAAATCTTTGCATGAACCCATCGGGTGCCCCTAATGCCCGAGGGTGATGTTGAATTAGGTCATCACTTGAGAAAGAAGTGATGTGCCGGTAAAATCATGTGCATGGTGGAATGATGGATTAGATTTATGTGTGACTACCGTCCCAACCAAACATGTGCAACCACACTACCCCTTATGGGACGGGGCTTTATTGATTACTTAGGACGATACTAGCATGGTGCCCGCATTACTAGTGACGGGAAGACTTGAGGTCTTTCCCGGGACGGGGTCATGCTTGGATAGACGACCATGACTGTTTTCACAGGGCACCGGACACACCGTTGGTCCCTTCAGGTATGTGTGACATTGAAATTAGGGCAAGTCCCGTGATCTATTGTTGTACCCGAGGGCCGTGTACCAACGAGTGGACTCTATGTTAGTGTCGTCTAAGGAAAGGTAATGACCGGGTGCTTACCCCGGGTACTTGAGGTACCGCGGGTCGTGGATGACACGGAAGTTCCCCGGATCTTGTGGGTAAAGTGCGCAACCTCTGCAGAGTGTGAAACTATTCGAATAGCCGTGTCCACGGTCATGGACAGTTGGGTGGTGCTACTTAAACTATGTCCAGAATTTTACTTCATCGGTGATAGTATGTGTGTATGATGAGTCAAGGTGGTGGCTTGACTCTATGAGTTGAATCTTATTCATGTTGATATCGGTAACCGTCTTCGAGGTTATGCGAGGTTATTGATGCATAAACTTGATGGTAGAATATTTCTTCTAGCCCTTTGCTAGATTATTCATTATCGTTCAATTGCATTGTTACTTTGAACCACATCATGGGTTGCTTGCGAGTACATTCAAAGTACTCATTGGCTTGCCACTGGTTATTTAATTGGCCAGGCATGGAAGAACAGGAATATGAGGAAGAGTTCTTTGGAGACGAACATGCGAACTAGGACGCTATCCCAGTCAGAATGCCTGTAGGGTTAAGGCAGATGGCATGGGTTCTACCCGTTATCGAAGACTTCCACTATTTGAGTTATTTGCTATTCAGCCCGTGAGGCTCTATCTATGTAAGACTTGGCCATAATGGCCTTAATTCGTGTAAGACTATTTGTATGGATGTAAGACTCTTGTTATTCGCTTCTGTGTGTTCAGTGAGCATTGATCTCTGGGATCACTGTACACGTGCATTCGGTGATCTCGACTTCTAAGTCGGGGTCCCCACAGAGCTGGTATCAGAGCCATCCTGACTGTAGGAGCCTTAGTTAGCATGGGCGTTAGTTAGATGAGACCCTTTTTCAAAAAACCTTCTGAACCTCTCTTCTTTTCTAAACCTGAGATTTCATCAGCTTATTAGCCCCTCCTATTCCACCTTTGTAGATGGCCGCTGTACCCGAAGAGCACCTGACCACTGGGTTTCCCTTACTTCTCGAGGATAGCCTCCAGGAGTGTCAGTTCCACCAAGCACCCATCCTCACCTACCTTGAGCATTGGGTGAGCGATACTGAGGTGGAGTACCATGTGGAAGTGATCGTGAAGGCAAACGATCCTCCCACAAGTTGGTTCTTCGAGGGACCCCAGATGGCAACACTACCACTCGCTGTCGAGGCTGCTGCACTCAAGGCATTAACCCGTCTCCACGAGCTTCTTCCGGAGATGGCAGCCAAGATGACAACTCGCTTCTTACCTTACCGGAAGGAAGGTGAAGAAGAAAGCAACGCACTAGCCCCTCCACTGAAGGAAGGACTCTCGCTTCGGTTCCAGACCTACTTCAGTCTATGTGCCGACAGCTTGGCACAAGACTTGGCCTCGGAATGAATGAAGCTTCGAGAAGAACTTCACAAGACCAAGGCACTTCTTCGTCGAGCTCAATAGAAGGCAAATAGGATCAAGAAGGAAGGAGCACCTTCTGGACAATCCGCTATCGCATATCGAGGCGGAAGGCCCTCCGAGGATGTATCTTCCAAGAATGAAGAACCACCTCGGCGACGCCGGATGACGGCGAGGGAATATCGCAAGCTTTTCCCTGCACCACCGACGAAGCACCGTCGTATCCAAATCCTCCACTCCCCCACACCCTCAAGTGACAAGGGGGCCCAGACAGATGAAGACAAGGAGGAAGACCCAGAAGAGCCGGAATACGCGACCGAGCATTCCGCCGCTTAGGCATTATTCGCTACTCGGATATGCGAGTTGTAACCTCTACGGTAGGATAGGTCGTGTAACCCCTATGCGCAGTCGAGTCCTTGTATGGTTCATATGAAACCATCTAGTGTTTGCTTTTGTTGTGTCTGGATGTATGTCGTATTCTTCCTTCGGGAATGTGTAAACGACTACATCACCCATTTGGATATTATTGAATGTGTTTTTGGCCTTTCGGCCTTTGCATGATTTGATTAGTGTCACACCCACCCCTTACTAGGCACCCATCCATCTTACTTTCCCTCTTCCGAGTCATGAGACCTTTTACCGCTCCAACAGGATGCCTGTTGTAACTCGTACTGGTACCTCTACCCAGCAGTCAGGGGCACCCATTCATTTTTTTGTGCGTTATAAGGAGGCGCTTCCGGTGGGTCCGAGCTGACAGCAGGGGGAATGTTTTTTTCACGCAATACGGTGGCCCGTCCGCTGGGTCCCAGCAGTCAGGGGGGAAACGTTTTTTTTCGCGAAATACGCTGGCCCGTCCGGTGGGTCCCTGCTGTCAGGTGGAGGAATCATTATTTTCCGCGTAATAAGGAGGCACTTCCTTGCTGTCGTCGTGGACCTAGCTGTCAGCCTCTCCATGTACAGTCCACGTCCGATGGAAGCCGTTCCTTGACCATGTTGACCACGCCGCGCCGAGAGCACCAGGGCAATGGACGACGGCGAGGCCTAGGAAGGGGACGACGCGGAGCCGGGGAAGACGCGGTAGTGGAAGCCCGCGCGGAGAGGAGTACCAGGGTTCACTGGTTTGGCTGCGGTGTGAGGCTGATGTCGCCGCGGAATAACAGGGTTGTGGGTGAGTAGAGGGATGGCCTAGCCAGCGGTGGGAGTAGTAGGGGGCGATGAGGCCTCCGCGGCATCACAGCCGGCCACGGGAGGCTGGAGCACGCGGCACGACTGGCGCTGCTTTGGGCGGCTGGAACAAGAAGGTCAGAGGTTGAAGAAGCACTAGGGCCGTTAGATGGACATCGTACGGTCACTGCAGCTAGAATTGTTTATATTGACTAAGTTGACAAAGCCCTTGGTACGCGTCAACTTAGTAGGTCCACGGGTCAGCCTCCGAAACGATGCGCTCCGGATGCCACGGGGAGGAATCATTTTTTGGGCGGGTGAAGCAAGAATATCCTAGATTGAAGAAGAAGCACGACATCCATTGGATGGACATCCAACGGCCACAGTAGCCAGAACCGTGTGTTGTTGAAAAAGCCTTGCATACGCATCAACTTAGTTTTTATTAGGGGACGCGTCAACTTAGAAGGCCCACAAGTGTGTGACAGAGAACATAAAGCCCATTTGCGGTTTGTAAGAATGTACAACCCATTTTTTAATTCTAATGGAATTTACTACAACCCATTTACAGTTTGTTAAAAGTACAGCCCATTTTCTAGCTAGGACAACGATTAATAATTTCAACCAACCTCCCCTAAAAAAATAATTTCAACCAACCGCTCAAAACAAATTTAAAAAAAAATCCAACATTTTTATGGGATCCGAAATATTTTTTTCCGAAATTTCTAGTCAGATTAAATATAATTTCAAAATAAAGTTGTATTACGTTAAAATCCAACGAAATATTGCGCGCGCAATAAGTAATGAAATTAAAATTTTCAAATTCCAAAAATAATATATTTTTTAAACTAATTACGCGTTTGGTGCATTTTTTTATAGTTACTGCCCAGTTATTATAATTACATCCCATTAATTATTTCTTAAAGTCCATTTTCTTGTTAAGCCTAATGCATACCTCCTAGGAAATTTTGGAGCCCAGCAGGGCGAAGAATAACAAGTTGACCCGGATATTGTGTACAACTGTCGGCCCAGTTGCATTGCTGATGTTGAAAAAAAGGCCTGTGTAGTACAATACAACCTAACATGGCTACTCAGCCCACATTCAGCGATGCTGGAAAGGCCCAAACAAGGCTTTTGTACAACTTTTTGAAGTCACTGAGCTCAATTAATAACATAAGAAAAAAGTTAGATTACAGTGGAACCTAATTAAAAGCTGTCACGAGTAAAGAAATAATTCAACGAGTCCCACTTGTGCGTGTGTGTGTGTGTGTGTGTGAGAGAGAGAGAGAGAGAGAGAGACCCATCGGTCGATGCTCGTAAATACATCTTTCAGCCATATGCATTGCTGATGCTCAGTAAAAACTTATATAGTTGACGCAATCATATAGAACATCATAGCACACTGAACTTGCATACAAAAATTTCACGCAGGCGGCACAATCAGGATGGAAGCTGTGGATCGCTACGGGTAGGGCTATGTTGAAACCAACGAACTCATACATAACAGTTCATCGTCTTTATCAATGACAGGGAAATATCTGGAATGTTGTGCAAAGAAAACAAACAGACAACACAATAAGTTCTGCTAGCACATTAAGTTGACGTACAACCCTTTCTTAAAAAAGTTCAGGTACAAAATTAGAACATGTCACAATCAAATGTACTAGCACATCAGTGCTTCACACCCA
>LR738713.1:156193756-156210065 GCA_902687465.1 Secale cereale
ACGATATATACAACATTCAAACACTGACTAGTGACTACTACTGACATAAATAACAAGACATGATAGTTCATAAGAAGTCTTGCTACACCACCAAAACGCACCCATCTGCAGCGCTCAGACTCTCGTGATCCAGACGAGAATGACATTCTAAACAGAGCCAACTATTACATAGTAAGAGTGACATAGACGAGGATGACCAAATGACAAGGAATATGCATAACAAAAGAAAGAACTACCCATCCAGTACAAGCAGCAAAGACAACAAAGTCATTTGAAGAGATGATCCAACACCATCATAATTTGCAGCCCCGCTTCAGCGACCAATGATCTGGAGACACCAGTAGTCCACACTTTCGACGCAAGAGCCCAATTACCTATCAACCTGAAGGCTTGAACCACATCACTGTCTGTCGTAATTGAGACATCCAAGGATCAAAGTTAATTCGGATGCCTTTGTCATTCGCACCTTCTTTTGGCTGCAGGCTGTATCGTTGACAGTCAGGGGAGTTTGCTCCCGAACTCCTAGGGCTCGCCGTGTAGACACAGTTTTCCCTAGAAAACAGAGCCTCTCTGCCATCAAGGTCCTTGCCAACGGTGATCTCCTGGTTAATCGGATAATTGAGTCCGAGAAACAGAGAGTGTGAACCGAGGCTATTTACCCGCCTCCAACTAAAAAATCCCGAAGGCCCCAACAAGCTGGTATCCTGCTCATAGACGTAACAACCACTGTCCAAATACTCACGTATTTCATGGTGCTTGTATACAGTGGGGGGTTTTGCAATATAACTTTTCTGGCTCATGTGTCCGAATGATCATCAGTCTTTTGCCGTCGTCTGATCGAGCGAGGAACTAGTTGTGCTTCCCTGTTTTTGGAAAAGGTGGTGTGATTACAAAGGGCAGTAACTGTAGGGACACTGCATCATATCAAAAAGGACATGCATTGTTAATGTAAGATCAACATTGTTCAGAGTATGAGTAGGATAATGCAAGAAACAGCATTGATATGTCCCTGTTGGAACTGGGAGTAAAACATAGGGAAATGTATACTGGGTTCGAAAATATAGAAGTGCCATGCATGGTTATACTCATGTTATTTCGCAATCGATTCTTCATAGGAAACTACCATGTCATGCACGTTATGGAATCATGTTCTGTCCTCACAAACAAATTCCTCAAGGTAACTAACAGACCATGCATTGTTATATACTCGTGTTCTCTGGGCAAATTTTTTGCGAGGCTATTATTCTAGCCATTGACTGCTGAAGGGCGAATATAGGTATGTACACATGGTAAGCATTACATGATTTCAGTACTTCCAAATATAGAGTTCTCCATATGCACATTTACTTCCCTAATGTATGGTTAGATGAAACCAACAGTGTGGTGCATGTTTCTACATCATGAAAATGAGGAAACTAACATGGCCATTGATACACACTCATATTTAGTAGTAGTATATAGATTACTGTAAAATAAGGAGAATATCCATATATTCCTAACCGTTTGATTATTGAGGGGTACAAATTGGCTGTAATGACATGATCACAATCGCATGAATTAACTCATTCCAAATATAGCTGATTTACGGCATCTCTAATACATTGCCATAGTTCTACTCAAATTCTGCTCAAACAGGGATATGCCAATCATCACAAAAAGTTCAAACAGTGTCATGGCATCATCATTAACATGAGACGGAAACAACTTACACGCGCCGTCCCAGCAATATGTTGTGCCATCTGCTTTGTCAATCGCGTAGATGATGCCATTGTGTTCAATAGCATCACAGAAGTGTGTATCAGCTTTGACGATGATCCACTGCGCGCTGACTTATCTCCAGCTAATGAAGGCACCGACGTTAAGAAAGGCGAGTCCGCGGTCGAACAAGGCAATTAGCTTGAAGTCTGCGTAATTCGCATGTCATGTGGGCACTTGGCAGATTACAATCTTCTGCAAGACAAGGTCCATCCAACTAACGTGGTAATCTAGATTACTAGGACTGTGATGGTAAAACTCTATATAATCCAACGGAGGAAGGATAATCTCATGGGAGGTCTGGAAGTTCAGGAGCACCAACTTGTTACCATCTTCTCTGAAGGCAGCCATCCAGTGGGAGTTCATGCCGACCCAGTACATACCTGCAAGAAGTTTCGGGCGATGGTGATCGGATCAAAGTCGAGGGAAATGATGTACGGCGACCTGATAACCCACAAGTGTAGGGGATCGCAACAGTTTTCGAGGGTAAAGTATTCAACCCAAATTTGTTGATACGACACAAGGGGAGCCAAAGAATCCTCTTAAGTATTAGCAGCTAAGTTGTCAATTCAACCACACCTGGAAACTTAGTATCTACAATAAGATAGTTTAGTAGCAAAGTAATATGATAGTGGCGGTAGCGGCAATAAAAGTAACGGTAGTGTTTTTGTAGTTTTTTATGATAGTAGCAACGGAAAAGTAAATAGGCAACAAGCAATATAGGAAAAGCTCGTAGGCATTGGATCGGTGATGGGAAATTACGTCGGATGAAATTCATCATGTAGAAGTTATAACCTAGGGTGACACAGAACTAGCTCCAGTTCATCAATGCAATGTAGGCATGTATTCTGAATATAGTCATATGTGCTTATGGAAAAGAACTTGCATGACATCTTTTGTCCTACCCTCCTGTGGCAGCGGGGTCCTATTGGAAACTAAGGGATATTAAGGCCTCCTTTTAATAGAGTACCGGACCAAAGCATTACACATAGTGAATGCATGAACTCCTCAAACTACGGTCACCACCGGGAGTGGTCCCGATTATTGTCACTTCGGGGTTGTCGGATCATAACACATAGTAGGTGACTATAGACTTGCAAGATAGGATCAAGAACACACAAATATTCAGGGAAACATAATAGGTTTAGATCTGAAATCATGGCACTCGGGCCCTAATGACAAGCATTAAGCATAGCAAAGTCATAGCAACATCAATCTCAGAACATAGTGGATACTAGGGATCAAACCCTAACAAAACTAACTCGATTTCATGATAGATCCCATCCAACCCATCACCGTCCAGCAAGCCTACGATGGAATTACTCACGCACGGCGGTGAGCATCATGGAATTGGTGATGGAGGAAGGTTGATGATGACGATGGCGACGATCTCCACTCTCCGGAGCCCCGAACGGACTCCAGATCATCCCTCCCGAGAGAGATTAGGACTTGGCGGCGGCCCCGTCTCGTGAAACGCGATAATTATTTTTCTCTGATTTTTTTCTCCCCGAAAATGAAGATATAGGATCTGGGGGTACGTCGGTGGAGCACCAGGGGCCCCCGAGACAGGGGGCGCGCCCCCACCCTCGTGGACAGGCCCAAGGCCCCTGGTGTGGATCTTCTTGCAGGTATTTTTTATATTTTCCTAAATAAATCTCCGTTGATTTTCAGGCGATTCTGAGAACTTTTTATTCTGCACAAAAAAAACACCATGGTAGTTCTGCTGAAAACAGCGCTAGTCCAGGTTAGTTCCATTCAAATCATGCAAGTTAGAGTCCAAAACAAGGGCAAAAGGGTTTGGAAAAGTAGATACGTTGGAGACGTATCAACTCCCGCAAGCTTAAACCTTTGCTTGTCCTCAAGCAATTCAGTTGATAAACTGAAAGCGATAAGGAAAAACTTTGACAAACTCTGTTTGCTCTTGTTGTTGTAAATATGTAAGCTAGCATTCAGGTTTTCAACAAGATCATGAACTAAACACATTCACAATAACTTTCAGGTCTCAAGACTACTCACATCAATGGCATAATCAGCTAGCAAGCAATAATAATAAACCTCGGATGACAACACTTTCTCAAAACAATCATGATATGATACAACAAGATGGTATCTCGCTAGCCATTTCTGAGACCGCAAAACATAAATGCAGAGCACCTTTAAAGATCAAGGACCGACTAGACATTGTAATTCATGGTAAAAGAGATCCAGTCATGATTATACTCAATGCAAATTAATAGTAATACATGTAACGACAGAGGTGCTCTCCTACTGGTGCTTTTTGATAAGAGGATGATGACTCTGCATAAAAGTAAATAGATAGGCCCTTCGCAGAGGGAAGCAGGCATTTGTAGAGGTGCCAGAGCACAGTTTTAAAATAGAGATGAATAACATTTTGAGCGGTATACTTTTATTGTCAACATAACAACCAAGAATCTCGATATCTCCCATGCTACGCACATTATAGGCGGTTCCCAAACAGAATGGTAAAGTTTATACTCCCCCAACCACCAACAAGCACACCCCACTGCTAGCCCGAAACAACGGGTACCGTCCAAACCAGCAACAATCCTAGGGGAGTTTTGTTTAATTATTATGATTTGAGCATGGGACTAGGCATCCCGATTACCAGCCATTTTCGCAAGAATGATGAGCGGAGTCCACTCATCGTGAGAATAAACCACCTAGCATGGAAGATATAGACAGCCCTAGTTGATACATGAGCTGTTCGAGCATACAAAACAGAATTTCATTTGAAGGTTTAGAGTTTGGCACATACAAATTTACTTGGAACGGCAGGTAAATACCGCATATAGGGAAGTATGGTGGACTCATGTGGAATAACTTTGGGGTTTATGGAAGTGGATGCACAAGCAGTATTCCCGCTTAGTACAAGTGAAGGCTTGAAAGAGACTGGGAAGCGACCAGCTAGAGAGCAACAACGGTCATGAAGATGCATTAAAATTAATCAATAATGAATGCAAGCATGAGTAGGATATAAATCACCATGAACATAAATATCGTGGAGGCTATGTTGATTTGTTTCAACTACATGCGTGAACATGTGCCAAGTCAGATCACTTAAATCATTCAAAGGAGGATACCACCCATCATACCACATCACAACCATTTTAATACCATGTTGGCACGCAAGATAGACCATGATAAACTCTCAGCTAATTAAGCATGGCATAAGCAGCTATGATCTCTAATTGTCATTGCAAACATGTTTCATTCATAACAAGCTGAATCAGGAACGACGAGCCATCATATTTACAAAAACAAAAGAGGTCAAGTTCATACCAGCTTTTCTCATCTCAATTAGTTCATCATATATCATCCTTATTGCCTTTCACTCGCACGACCGAACGGTGTGGAAAATAATAATAGTGCGCGTGCATTGGACTAAGTTGGAATCTGTAGACAATTAATACAAGAGAGAAGACAAGGTAATATGGCTTGAGGTTAAATCAACAACAAAGCATATGAGAGCCACTAAGCAATTTGATCATGGTCTTCTACTCTTAACCCCTAAAGAAAAGAAAAGAAACTAATTACACGGGAAAGCTCCCAACAAGCAAAAGAAGAACGGGAATTCTTTTTGGTTTTTTTTTATTTTAACTACTACTACAAGCAAAGAAAGTAAACTAGTTAGAAGCTATAACTAATATATATTTTTGTTTTTCTGGGTTTTTCTAGCACACAAGAAAAAGACCAAGAAAAGAAATTGAAACTAAGCATGGATGGTACAGTGAAAGAGTGTGAGCACCGACAACTAGAATAAGTGTGAACATGAATGTAAAGTCGGTGAGAAACATGTACTCCCCCAAGCTTAGGCTTTTGGCCTAAGTTGGTCTATGGCCACGGATCAAAGCCACTCCCTCCAGTGTACTGAGATGCATCCTCTGGGTGCCACTAGTTGGCGAGCTCATCCAGCTCCCACCCATAAATAGATTGACGAGAAGGATCTAGTGGTGGATCCGGCTCAGGCTCTGAAGCTTGTGCCTGGCCTTGGTACTTGTAGAAGGCATCTGATGTAATGAGATACTTGCCTGTGGACAGATCAAACAAAGATGGTGCATGCAAGGTAACAATTTCACAGTATATTTCATCAAACCTTAATTTATAATTAAGCTGCATGTTCTTGTCTTTAACAATAAAATCATGAGCTACCATACTCTTGTAGTCTAGATAAACGGGGGCAAGCAATTTGTCTTCCTTCTCATGATGCCTAATAGGTATATTAAAATATTCAGCAAGGCGAGAAGCAAAGATGCCTCCAAAGACGGGCCCCTTTGAGCGGTTCAGACTCAATCGTTTGGCAACGACGACGCCCAAGCTAAAAGTTGTGTCTTGAAACAAGGCATGTCGTAAAATGATAATATCAGGGGTACTGAGATTCCCATTGTTCCCACGATTAATTAAACATCTACTAGCAAATAAAGCAAAGTAGCGCAGAATAGGGAAGTGTATACTAGTGATTCTTGCCCTGAAACTTGTCTAGTTTCCCCTACAGCTATCATATCAATAAACCCTTCAATGTCTTCACGACGTGGTTCATCAAGTCTACCTCCAAAGGGTACTTTGCATATTTCACAAAAATCTAAGAGTGATATCTCCTTAACCACATCATATAAACGAAACTCCACTTTAGGTGGTGTTTTCCTAGAATGAAAATGAAAGCTTTGCGTGAAAATATTGGTGAGTAAGAGATACTGTTCTTTCTGGTCGTTGAGGAATTCGGTGAGGCCTGTATTATTTTCCAACCAATAAAAGTCTTCGTAAATCCAGACAGACATCATGAAATCATTACAAGGCCATTCACACGGTCGGACTTCCGCCATACGAAGAAGATTATACTTGGGCTTCTTGTTTTCATCTTTCTTCTTCTCCTCTGAACTCTTGCTGGAGGAGCCCCTCAACAATCTTTTTAACATTTTCCTTTTTTGAAAATTTCTGAAATTTTTAGTAACTTCAAAATAAAAGTTAACCAAACTCAATAAGATTGATAGCAACAACTCCTATAAGTGCCTAGAGACTATATCATGCATTGGAACTACTTGGGACCAAGAAAATTTGACATGCAAGCTCAAGAACAAGGTCACCACAACAGCATAAATTTGCAATAAATAGAGCACTAGAACAAAAACTATTTGGACCAATAGAGGAGTCACATACCAAGGAACAATCTCCCCAAACAGTTTGGTGAATGGTGCTTTGAGCAAGGAGATCAAAAATGGCAGCAAGATGAGCTAGAACTCGGGTTTGAGCTGGTTGGGGATTTTTTTGGAAGGAAGAAGAAGAGTGTGGGTGCAGGAATAAGTGGAGGGGGGGCACATGGGGCCCACGAGGCAGGGGGCGCACCCTGGGAAGGGGGGCGCGCCCTGCACCCTCGTGGCCACGTGCTGGCTCCCCTCGCTGTGTGTTCAGTGCCATATTTTCTTAAATATTCTAGAAAAAATCATATTTCATTTTCATGACATTTGGGGAACTTTTATTTTCGGGATATTTTTATTGCACGGATAAGTCTGGAAACAGAGAGACAATGATATTTTTCTTTTATTTATCCAAATTAACAGAAAGTAAAAGGAGGGTACAGAAAGTTTGTGCTATCTAGATTCACCTATCCCATGCTCATCAAAAGGAATCCATTAACAAGGTTGATCAGGTCTTGTTAATAAACTCTTTTTGAGTAACATGAAACCGGAGAATTTTCGAATAACACTAGGTTACCTCAATGGGGATATGTATGTCCCCAACAATAAGAATATCATATGCCTTCTTGATTGTGGGAATAGGAAACTCAAAACCTCCAATAGTGATTGTTGAAGTTTTTCCAATATAATTGATACTATGGACCTGAGGTTGTTTCCTCGGAAAGTGTACCATATGCTCATTACCATTGACATGAAAAGTGACATTGCCTTTGTTGCAATCAATAACAGCCCCTGCAGTATTCAAAAAGGGTCTTCCAAGAATAAAAGACATACTATCGTCCTCGGGAATATCAAGTATAACAAAGTCCGTTAGAATAGTAACATTTGCAACTACAACAGGCACATCCTCACAAATACCGACAGGTATAGCAGTTGATTTATCAGCCATTTGTAAAGATATTTCAGTAGGTGTCAACTTACTCAAGTCAAGTCTACGATATAAAGAGAGAGGCATAACACTAACACCGGCTCCAAGATCACACAAAACAGTTTTAACATAGTTTCTCTTAATGGAACAAGGTATAGTAGGTACTCCTGGATCACCTAGTTTCTTAGGCAGTCCACCCTCAAAAGTGTAATTGGCAAGCATGGTGGAAATTTCTACTTCATGTATCTTTCTTTTGTTGGTAATAATGTCTTTCATATACTTAGCATAAGGATTTGTTTTAAGCACATCAGTCAAACACATACGCAAAAAGATAGGTCTAATCATTTCACTGAAGCGCTCAAAATCCTCATCATCCTTTTTCTTGGATGGTTTCGGAGGAAAAGGCATGGGTTTCTAAACCCATGATTATCTTTCCATACCGTTCTTCCTAGCAACAAAGTCTCTCTTGTCATAACGTTGATTCTTTGATTGTGGGTTATCAAGATCAACAGCAGGTTCAATCTCTACATCATTATCATTGCTAGGTTAAGCATCATCATGAACATCATCATTAACATTATCACTAGGTTCATGTTCATTACTATATTGTGTCTCAGCATCAAAAACAGATATATCATTGGGATTCTCAGGTGGGTGAGCTACAGGTTCACTAGAAGCATGCAAAGTCCTATCATTTTTCTTTTTCTTCTTCTTAGAAGAACTAGGTGCATATAAATTAGCTCTCTGAGAATCTTGCTCAATTCTCTTAGGGTGGCCTTCAGGGTACAGAGGTTCCTGAGTCATTTTACCACCTCTAGTTGCAACTCTAACAGCATAGTCATTATTCTTACTATTTAATTCATTGAGCAAATCATTCTGAGCCTTTAGTACTTGTTCTACTTGAGTGGTGACCATAGAAGCATGAATACTAATAAGTTTCAGTTCACCTTTAGCTCTAGACAGATAATCACTCAAGCGTTCAATCATATAAGCATTGTGTTGTAATTGTCTACCAACATCAGCATTGAAGTTTTCCTGTTTCACAATAAAATTGCCAAACTCATCTAAGCATTGGCTAGCAGACTTATAAATAGGAGTATCACCTTCCTCAAATCTATAAAGAGAATTTACCTTTACTACCTGTGTCGGGTTGTCAAGACCATGTATTTCTTCAATAGGTGGTAAATTCTTAACATCTTCAGCTTTAATACCTTTTTCTTTCATAGCTTTCTTTGCCTCTTGCATGTCTTCAGGACTGAGAAATTGAACACCTCTTTTCTTCGGAGTTGGCTTAGGGGCTGGTTCAGGAAGTGTCCAATTATTTTCATTGGCTGGAATATTATTCAATAGTAATTCAGCTTGTTCAATTGTTCTTTCCCTGAAAACACAACCAGCACAACTGTCCAGGTGGTCTCTGGAAGCATCAGCCAGTCCATTATAAAGACATCAAGTATATCATGCATCTCAAGAGGATGATCAGGAAAAGCATTAAGTAACTGGAGAAGCCTCCCCAAGCTTGTGGGAGACTCTCTTCTTCAGTTTGAGCAAAGTTATATATTTGTCGTAAGGCAGCTTGTTTCTTATGAGCGGGAAAATATTTAGCAGAGAAGTAATACATCATATCCTGGGGACTACGCACACAACGAGGATCAAGGGAATTAAACCAAGTCTTAGCATCACCCTTTAACGAGAACGGAAATAACTTAAGGATATAATAGTAACGTATCTTTTCATCATTGGTAAACAGGGTGGCTATATCATTCAACTTAGTAAGATGTAACACAACAATTTTAGACTCATAGCCATGGAAAGGATCAGATTCAACCAAAGTAATTAACTCATGATCAACAGAGAATTCATAATCCTTATCAGTAACACAGATAGGTGAAGTAGCATTCAAGGACTTTTCTTTCTGCTTAGCTAATAATTTCTTAATATCATATCTATTATTGCAAGCAAAAAGTCTTTAGCAGTTTCTTCATCCATAATATAACCCTCGGGAACAACAGGCAATTCATATCTATTGGGAGTAGTTTCATCATCACTTTCATAAATATCATCAGTTTCAACATTTGCACACTCCCTAACCTTAGCAATTTGTTCGTCTAAAAATTCACCTAGTGGCACAGTATCAGGCATAGAGGTAGTTTCATCATACATAGCAGAAGTAGCATCATCAAGAACATACGACATATCAGATTCAATAGCAGGAGTAGGTGTCGCAAGTTTACTCATAACAGAAGGAGAATCAAGTGCAGAGCTAGATGTCAGTTCCTTACCTCCCCTCGTAGTTGAGGGCAAGATCTTGGTTTTTGAGTCCTTCGAATACTTCATAATGATCAACAGATATAAATCCCAAGTGACTTAAAGAATAGACCTATGCTCCCTGGCAACGGCACCAGAAAATAGTTTTGATAACCCACAAGTGTAGGGGATCGCAACAGTTTTCGAGGGTAAAGTATTCAACCCAAATTTGTTGATTCGACACAAGGGGAGCCAAAGAATACTCCTAAGTATTAGCAGCTGAGTTGTCAATTCAACCACACCTGGAAACTTAGTATCCGTAGCAAGATAGTTTAGTATCAAAGTAATATGATAGTGGCGGTAGCGGCAATAAAAGTAACGATAGTGTTTTTGTAGTTTTTACGATAGTAGCAACGGAAAAGTAAATAGGCAACATGCAATATAGGAAAAGCTCGTAGGCATTGGATCGGTGATGGGAAATTATGTCGAATGCAATTCATCATGTAGAAGTTATAACCTAGGGTGACACAGAACTAGCTCCAGTTCATCAATGCAATGTAGGCATGTATTCCGAATATAGTCATACGTGCTTATGGAAAAGAACTTGCATGACATCTTTTGTCCTACCCTCCCGTGGCAGCGGGGTCCTATTGGAAACTAAGGGATATTAAGGCCTCCTTTTAATAGAGTATCGGACCAAAGCATTAACACATAGTGAATACATGAACTCCTCAAACTATGGTCATCACCGGGAGTGGTCCCGATTATTGTCACTTTGGGGTTACCGGATCATAACACATAGTAGGTGACTATAGACTTGCAAGATAGGATCAAGAACACACATATATTCATGGAAACATAATAGGTTCAGATTTGAAATCATGGCACTCAGGCCCTAGTGACAAGCATTAAGCATAGCAAAGACATAGCAACATCAATCTCAGAACATAGTGGATACTAGGGATCAAACCCTAACAAAACTAACTCGATTACATGATAGATCCCATCCAACCCATCACCGTCTAGCAAGCCTATGATGGAATTACTCACGCACGGCGGTGAGCATCATGGAATTGGTGATGGAGGAAGGTTGATGATGACGATGGCGACGATCTCCACTCTCCGGAGCCCCGAACGGACTCCAGATCAGCCCTCCCGAGAGAGATTAGGGCTTGGCGGCGGGTCCGTCTCGTGAAACACGATAATTATTTTTCTCTGATTTTTTCTCCACGAAAGTGAAGATATAGGATCTGGGGGTAAGTCGATGGAGCACCAGGGGGGCCAAGAGGCAGGGGCGCGCCCTGGGCAGGGGGGGCGCCCCCCACCCTCGTGGACAGGCCCAAGGCCCCCTGGTGTGGATCTTCTTGCAGGTATTTTTTGTGTGAAATATGCCCTAGAGGCAATAATAAAAGTATTATTATTATATTTCCTTGTTCATGATAATTGTCTATTATTCATGCTTGAATTGTATTGTACGGAAACAGCGATACATGTGTGAATACATAGACCACAACGTGTCCCTAGTAAGCCTCTAGTTACTAGCTCGTTGATCAACAGATGGTCACGGTTTCCTCACCATGGGCATTGGATGTCATTGATAACGGGATAACATCATTAGGAGAATGATGTGATGGACAAGACCCAATCCTAAGCCTAGCACAAGATCGTGTAGTTCATAATGCTTAAGCTTTTCCAGTGTCAAGTATCTGTTCCTTAGACCATGAGGTTGTGCAACTCCCGGATGCCGTAGGAATACTTTGGGTGTGCCAAACGTCACAATGTAACTGGGTGGCTATAAAGGTACGCGACGGGTATCTCCGAAAGTGTCTGTTGAGTTGGCACGAACCGAGACTGGGATTTGTCACTCCGTATGACGGAGAGGTATCTCTGGGCCCACTCGGTAAGACATCATCATAATGAGCTCAAAGTGACTAAGGAGTTAGTCATGGGATGATGGATTACGGAACGAGTAAAGAGACTTGCCATGACGAGATTGAATAAGGTATCGGTATACCGACGATCGAATCTCGGGCAAGTACTATACTGATAGACAAAGGGAATTGCATACGGGATTAAGTGAATCCTTGACATCATGGTTCATCCGATGAGATCATCGAGGAACACGTGGGAACCAACATGGGTATCCAGATCCCGCTGTTGGTTATTGACCGGAGAGTCGTCTCGGTCATGTCTACGTGTCTCCCGAACCCGTAGGGTCTACACACTTAAGGTTCGGTGACGCTAGGGTTGTAGAGATATATGCACACGGAAACCCGAATGTTGTCCGGAGTCCCGGATGAGATCCCGTACGTAACGAGGAGTTCCGGAATGGTCCGGAGGTAAAGAATGATATTTAGGAAGTCCAGTTTCGGCCATCGGGAGAGTTCCAGGGGTCACCGGTAGTGTATCAAGACCACCGGAAGGGTCCCGGGGGTCCACCGGGTGGGGCCACCCATCCCGGAGGGCCCCGTGGGCCGTTGGGGCATGGGGACCAGCCCTTAGTGGTATGCCGCAGCCCACATGGGCCACGCCCCATGCGCCTAGGGTTGAAACCCTAGGGGTGGGGGCGCCCCCCTAGGCTTGAGGGGCAAGCCACCCCCCTTGGCCGCCGCCCCCCTAGGAGATTGGATCTCCTAGGGCCGGTGCCCCCTGGCCCCCTATATAAAGTAGGGGGGAGAGAAGGCAGCCGCACCTCAGCCCCTGGCGCCTCCCCCCCGTTACATCTCCTACTCCTCCCGCAGGGTCTCGGCGAAGCCCTACAACTTTTCCCGTTGCATCCACCACCACGCCGTCGTGTTGCTGGATCTCCATCAACCTCTCCTCCCCCCTTGCTGGATCAAGAAGGAGGAGACATCGCTGTACCGTACGTGTGTTGAACGCGGAGGTGCCGTCCGTTCGGCGCTGGGATCATCGGTGACGAGGATCACGACGAGTACGACTCCATCATCCACGTTCCTTCGAACGCTTCCGCTCGCGATCTACAAAGGGTATGTAGATGAACTCTTTTATGCTCGTTGCTAGATGACTCCTTAGATTGATCTTGGTGAAGCGTAGGAAATTTTTTGAATTCTGCTACGTTCCCCAATAGTGGCATCTAAGCTAGGTCTTTGCGTATCATCTTGCACGAGTAGAACACAAACAAGTTGTGGGCGTTGATTTTGTTCAATTCTCTTGTCGCTACTAGTCCAATCTTGATTCGGCGGCATTGTGGGATGAAGCGGCCCGGACCGACCTTACATGTACGCTTACATGAGACTGGTTCCACCGAGAGACATGCACTAGCTGCATAAGGTGGCTGGCGGGTGTCTGTCTCTCCCACTTTAGTTGGATCGGATTCGATGAAAAGGGTCCTTATGAAGGGTAAATAGAAATTGACATATCACATTGTGGTTTTGGCGTAGGTAAGAAACGTTCTTGCGAGAAACCTATAGCAACCACGTAAAAACTTGCAACAACAATTAGAGGACGTCTAACTTGTTCTTGCAGCATGTGCTATGTGATGTGATATGGCCAAGAAGATGTGATGAATGATATATGTGATGTCTGAGATTGATCATGTTCTTGTAATAGGGAATCACGACTTGCATGTCGATGAAAATGACAACCGGCAGGAGCCATAGGAGTTGTCTTAATTATTGTATGACCTGCGTGTCACTGAATAACGCCATGTAATTACTTTACTTTATTGCTAAACGTTAGCCGTAGTAGTAGAAGTAATATTTGGCGAGACGACTTCATGAAGACACGATGATGGAGATCATGATGATGGAGATCATGGTGTCATGCCGGTGAAAAAGATGATCATGGTGCCCCGAAGATGGAGATCAAATGAGCAAAATGATATTGGCCATATCATGTCACTTTATTTGATTGCATGTGATGTTTATCATGTTTATGCATCTTGTTTACTTAGAACGACGGTAGTAAATAAGATGATCTCTCAGTAAAAATTTCAAGAATTGTGTTTCCCCTAACTGTGCACCGTTGCTAAGTATCGTTGTTCCGAAGCACCACGTGATGATCGGGTGTGATAGGCTCGAACGTCCGCATACGACGGGTGTAAGCCAGATTTACACACGCAATAAACTTAGGGTTTACTTGACGAGCCTAGCATGTACAGACATGGCCTCGGAACACGGAAGACCGAAAGGTCGAACATGAGTCATATAGAAGATACGATCAACATGAAGATGTTCACCGTTGATGACTAGTCCGTCTCACGTGATGATCGGACACTGGCTAGTCGATTCGGATCATGTATCACTTAGATGACTAGAGAGATGTCAATCTGAGTGAGAGTTCATTAAATTTGATTAGATGAACTTAATTGTCATGAACTTAGTCTAAATTCTTTACAATATGTCTTGTAGATCAAATGGCCCACGCTCATGTTACCCTCAACTTCAACGCGTTCCTAGAGAAAACCAAGCTGAAAGACGATGGTAGCAACTATACGGATTGGGTCCGTAACATGAGGATCATCCTCATAGCTGCCAAGAAAACTTATGTCCTAGAAGCACTGCTAGGTGACGCTCCTGCCCCGGCAAACCAATATGTTATGAACGCTTGGCAGTCGTGTTGTGATGATTACTCCCTGGTTCAGTGCGGCAAGCTCTACAGCTTAGAATCGGGGCTCCAAAAGCGTTTCGAGCACCACGGAGCATATGAGGTTTTCCAAGAGCTGAAAATGGTTTTCCAGGCTCATGCTCGAGTTGAGAGATGTGATGTCTCCAACGCATTCTACAGCTGTAAGATGGAGGAAAATAGTTCTGTCAGCGAGCACATACTGAAGTTGTCTGGGTTGCACAACCGCTTGTCTCAGTTGGGAATGAATCTCCCCAACGAAGCGGTCGTTGACAGAATCCTTCAGCCGCTCCCACCTAGCTACAAGAGCTTCGTGTTGAACTTCAATATGCAAGGGATGGAGAAGTCCATTCCCGAGGTGTATTCAATGCTGAAATTAGCGGAGGTAGAGATCAAGAAAGAACATCAAGTGTTGATGGTGAATAAAACCACTAAGTTCAAAAATGGCAAGGGTAAGAAGAACTTCAAGAAGGACGGCAAAGGAGTTGCCGCGCCCGGTAAACCAGTTGCCGGGAAGAAGCCAAAATATGGACCCAAGCCTGAGACTGAGTGCTTTTATTGCAAGGGAACGGGTCACTGGAAGCGGAACTGCCCCAAATACTTAGCAGACAAGAAGGCCGGCAACGTCAAAGGTATATGTGATATACATGTTATTGATGTGTACCTTACCAGCGCTCGTAGTAGCTCCTGGGTATTTGATACCGGTGCAGTTGCTCACATTTGCAACTCAAAGCAGGAACTGCGGAATAAGCGGAGACTGGCAAAGGACGAGGTGACGATGCGCATCAGGAATGGTTCCAAGGTCGATGTGATCGCCGTTGGCACGCTACCTCTACATCTACCCTCGGGATTAGTTTTAAGCCTTAATAATTGTTATTTAGTACCAGCTTTGAGCATGAACATTGTATCTGGATCTCGTTTGATGCGAGATGGCTACTCATTTAAATCCGAGAATAATGGTTGTTCTATTTATATGAGAGATATGTTTTATGGTCATGCCCCACTGGTCAATGGTTTATTTTTGATGAATCTCGAACGTTATGATACACATATTCATAGTGTGAATGCCAAAAGATGTAAAGTTGACAATGATAGTCCCACATACTTGTGGCATTGCCGCCTTGGTCATATTGGTGTCAAACGTATGAAGAAGCTCCATGCAGATGGACTTCTAGAGTCTCTTGATTATGAATCATTTGACACGTGTGAACCATGCCTCTTGGGCAAGATGACCAAGACTCCGTTCTCCGGAACAATGGAGCGAGCGACCAACTTATTGGAAATCATACATACCGATGTGTGCGGTCCAATGAGTGTTGAAGCTCGCGGAGGCTATCGTTATGTTCTCACCCTCATAGATGACTTGAGTAGATATGGGTATGTCTACTTAATGAAACACAAGTCTGAGACCTTTGAAAAGTTCAAGGAATTTCAGAATGAGGTTGAGAATCAACGTGACAGAAAAATAAAGTTCTTATGATCGGATCGTGGGGGTGAATATTTAAGTCATGAATTTGGCACGCACCTAAGGAACTGTGGAATTGTTTCACAATTGACACCGCCCGGAACACCTCAGTGTAATGGTGTGCCCGAACGTCGAAATCGTGCTCTGTTGGACATGGTACGATCTATGATGTCTCTCACC
>LR738713.1:156210075-156231429 GCA_902687465.1 Secale cereale
ATGATACACATATTCATAGTGTGAATGCCAAAAGATGTAAAGTTGACAATGATAGTCCCACATACTTGTGGCATTGCCGCCTTGGTCATATTGGTGTCAAACGTATGAAGAAGCTCCATGCAGATGGACTTCTAGAGTCTCTTGATTATGAATCATTTGACACGTGTGAACCATGCCTCTTGGGCAAGATGACCAAGACTCCGTTCTCCGGAACAATGGAGCGAGCGACCAACTGATTGGAAATCATACATACCGATGTGTGCGGTCCAATGAGTGTTGAAGCTCGCGGAGGCTATCGTTATGTTCTCACCCTCACAGATGACTTGAGTAGATATGGGTATGTCTACTTAATGAAACACAAGTCTGAGACCTTTGAAAAGTTCAAGGAATTTCAGAATGAGGTTGAGAATCAATGTGACAGAAAAATAAAGTTCTTATGATCGGATCGTGGGGGTGAATATTTAAGTCATGAATTTGGCACGCACCTAAGGAACTGTGGAATTGTTTCACAATTGACACCGCCCGGAACACCTCAGTGTAATGGTGTGCCCGAACGTCGAAATCGTGCTCTGTTGGACATGGTACGATCTATGATGTCTCTCACCGACTTACCGCTGTCTTTTTGGGGTTATGCTTTAGAGACTGCCGCATTCACTTTAAATAGGGCTCCGTAGAAATCCGTTGAGACGACACCGTATGAACTTTGGTTTGGCAAGAAACCTAAGCTGTCATTTCTGAAAGTTTGGGGTTGCGATGCTTATGTCAAGAAACTTCAACCTGAGAAGCTCGAACCCAAATCGGAAAAATGCATCTTCATAGGATGCCCAGAGGAAACGATTGGGTACACCTTCTACCTCAGATCCGAAGGTAAGGTCTTTGTTGCCAAGAATGGATCCTTTCTGGAGAAAGAGTTTCTCTCGAAAGAAGTGAGTGGGAGGAAAGTAGAACTTGATGAGGTGACAGTCACCCCTCCCGAACCGGAAAGTAGCGCAGCGCAGGAAATTGTTCCTGAGGTGCCTGCATCGATAAGGGAGGAAGTTAATGATGATGATCATGAAGAAACAGATCAAGTTACTACTAAACTTCGAAGGTCCAAAAGGACACGTTCCACACCAGAGTGGTACGGCAACCCTGTCATGGAAATCATGTTGTTAGAAAACGGTGAACCTTCGAACTATGAAGAAGCGATGGCGGGCCCAGATTCCAACAAATGGCTTGAAGCCATGAAATCCGACAAGGATCCATGTATGAAAACAAAGTATGGACTTTGGTGGACTTGCCCGATGATCGGCACGCCATAGAAAATAAATGGATATTTAAGAAGAAGACAGACGCGGATGGTAATGTAACCATCTATAAGGCTCTACTTGTCGCTAAGTGTTATCGACAAGTTCAAGGGATTGACTATGACGAGACTTTCTCTCCCGTAGCGATGCTGAAGTCCGTCTGAATCATGTTAGCAATTGCCGCATTCTATGATTATGAGATATGGCAAATGGACGTCAAAACGGCATTCCTTAATGGCTTCCTCAAGGAAGAGTTGTATATGATGCAGTCGGAAGGTTTTGTCGATCCAGAGAATGCTAACAAGGTATGCAAGCTCCAGTGCTCGATCTACGGGCTGGTGCAAGCTTCTCGGAGTTGGAATATTCGCTTTAATGATGTGATCAAAGGGTTTGGCTTTATACAGACTTGGGGAGAAGCCTGTATCTACAAGAAAGTGAGTGGGAGCTCTGTAGCATTTCTCATATTATATGTGGATGACATACTGCTAATGGGAAATGATATAGAATTCTTGGAGAGCATAAAGGCCTAATTGAATAAGAGTTTTTCAATGAAGGACCTTGGAGAAGCTGCTTACATATTAGGCATCAAAATCTATAGAGATAGATAAAGACGCCTCATTGGTCTTTCACAAAGCACATACCTTGACAAGATATTGAAGAAGTTCAATATGGATCAGTCCAAGAAGGGATTCTTGCCTGTTTTGCAAGGTATGAGATTGAGCACGGCTCTGTCCCCGACCACGGCAGAAGATAGAGAAAAGATGAGTGTCATCCCCAATGCCTCAGCCATAGGTTCTATCATGTATGCCATGCTGTGTACCAGACCTGATGTGAACCTTGCCATAAGTTTGGTGGGGAGGTACCAAAGTGATCCCGGTATGGAACACTGGACAGCGGTCAAGAACATCCTGAAGTACCTAAAGAGGACTAAGGATATGTTTCTCATTTATGGAGGTGACGAAGAGCTCGTCGTAAAGGGTTACGTCGATGCTAGCTTCGACACAGATCTGGATGACTCCAAGTCACAAACCGGATACGTGTATATTTTGAATGGTGGAGCAGTCAGCTAGTGTAGTTGCAAGTAGAGCGTCGTGGCGCATTCTACATGTGAAGCGGAGTACATAGCTGCTTGCGAAGCAGCGCAGGAAGGAGTCTGGATGAAGGAGTTCATCACCGACCTAGGAGTCATTCCAAGCGCGTCAAGCCCAATGACTCTCTTCTGTGACAACACTGGAGCCATTGCCATTGCCAAGGAGCCCAGGTTTCACAAGAAGACCAAGCACATCAATCTTCATTTCAAATCCATCCGGAATTATGTTCAAGATGGAGACATAGATATTTGTAAAGTGCATACGAATCTGAATGTCGCAGATCAGTTGACTAAACCTCTTCCACGGGCAAAACATGATCAACACCAGAACTCTATGGGTGTTCGATTCATCACAATGTAACTAGATTATTGACTCTAGTGCAAGTGGGTTTTTTGTTGGAAATATGCCCTAGAGGCAATAATAAAAGGATTATTATTATATTTCCTTGTTCATGATAATTGTCTATTATTCATGCTTGAATTGTATTGTACGGAAACAGCGATACATGTGTGAATACATAGACCACAACGTGTCCCTGGTAAGCCTCTAGTTACTAGCTCATTGATCAACAGATGGTCACGGTTTCCTGACAATGGACATTGGATGTCATTGATAACGGGATCACATCATTAGGAGAATGATGTGATGGACAAGACCCAATCCTAAGCCTAGCACAAGATCGTGTAGTTCGTAATGCTTAAGCTTTTCCAGTGTCAAGTATCTGTTCCTTAGACCATGAGGTTGTGCAACTCCCGGATGACGTAGGAATACTTTGGGTGTGCCAAACGTCACAATGTAACTGGGTGGCTATAAAGGTACGCAACGGGTATCTCCGAAAGTGTCTGTTGAGTTGGCACGAATCGAGACTGGGATTTGTCACTCCGTATGACGGAGAGGTATCTCTGGGCCCACTCGGTAAGACATCATCACAATGAGCTCAAAGTGACTAAGGAGTTAGTCAAGGGATGATGGATTACAGAACGAGTAAAGAGACTTGCCATGACGAGATTGAATAAGGTATCGGTATACCGACGATCGAATCTCGGGCAAGTACTATACCGATAGACAAAGGGAATTGCATACAGGATTAAGTGAATCCTTGACATCGTGGTTCATCCGATGAGATCATCGAGGAACACGTGGGAACCAACATGGGTATCCAGATCCCGCTGTTGGTTATTGACCGGAGAGTCATCTCGGTCATGTCTACGTGTCTCCCAAACCCGTAGGGTCTACACACTTAAGGTTCGGTGACGCTAGGGTTGTAGAGATATATGCACACGGAAACCCGAATGTTGTTCGGAGTCCCGGATGAGATCCCGGACGTCACGATGAGTTCCGGAATGGTCCGGAGGTAAAGAATGATATATAGGAAGTCCAGTTTCGGCCATCGGGAGAGTTCCAGGGGTCACCGGTAGTGTACCGGGACCACCGGAAGGGTCCCGGGGGTCCACCGGGTGGGGCCACCCATCCCGGAGGGCCCCGTGGGCCGTAGGGGGAGGGGGACCAGCCCTTAGTGGTCTGGCGCACCCCACATGGGCCACTCCCCATGCGCCTAGGGTTGAAACCCTAGGGGTGGGGGCGCCCTCCTAGCCTTGGGGGGCAAGCCACCCCCCTTGGCTACCGCCCCCCTAGGAGATTGGATCTCCTAGGGCTGGCGCCCCCCTGGCCCTCTATATATAGTAGGGGGAGAGAGAGCAGCCGCACCTCAGCCCCTGGCGCCTCTCCCCCCGTTACATCTCCTACTCCTCCCGCAGGGTCTCGGCGAAGCCCTGCAGCTTTTCCCGTTGCATCCACCACCACGCCGTCGTGATGCTGGATCTCCATCAACCTCTCCTCCCCCCTTGCTGGATCAAGAAAGAGGAGACGTCGCTGTACCATACGTGTGTTGAACGCGGAGGTGCCATCCGTTCGGCGTTGGGATCATCGGTGACGAGGATCGTGACGAGTACGACTCCATCATCCACGTTCCTTCGAACGCTTCCGCTCGCGATCTACAAAGGGTATGTAGATGCACTCTTTTATGCTCATTGCTAGATGACTCCTTAGATTGATCTTGGTGAAGCGTAGGAAAATTTTGAATTCTGCTACGTTCCCCAACATTTTTTATATTTTCCGAAATAAATCTCCATTGATTTTCAGGCCATTCCGAGAACTTTTTATTCTGCACAAAAACAACAGCATGGCAGTTCTGCTGAAAACATCGTCAGTCCGGGTTAGTTCCATTCAAATCATGCAAGTTAGAGTCCAAAACAAGGGCAAAAGGGTTTGAAAAAGTAGATATGTTGGAGACGTATCACGACCCACTAAATACCTACAAAGAAGTTTTGGCTAATGGAGATCGGATTGAAGTTGAGGGGCATCATGTATGCCTCCGTATCATGGTGAGCCAATCTCGCAAGACCAGATACCAGCAAGCAGGGTGTCTTGAAAAGCTTTGGCCTCGCTTCGATGATGGCCGTGTGCATGCCCCTCGAGCATGCAGCCAGCCGCAGGGCGCTCAACATATCCATACACGAACAACAGAGGTCAAGGACGTCACTAGGGAGATTGCTCCAATCGCGGCTCATATGGATCCTATGCGGTTCGCGTTCGGCCATGGTGGAGTTTGGAAGGTGGGGTTTTTTGGGGCTTGATTTACGGGGGAGAAGGTTGTCGGTGCTGGAGCGGCTAGCGAGGGAATAGTGGTACTGGGGGAGGCGAGCGAGGCGAGGGTATGCGGGGGCACAGTGAGATAATGAAGAGTAACCTCAGGATCTCCGACGAGACGGAGATGGAGTGGTGCTAGGGGAGAGGGAGACGAGGCGAGGCATGCTATACAGCGGCGGTGACAGTGACTGCACAGTGCACAAGGTGAGGCTGACTTTGGTAACCCGGACACGCCGCCTGGACTGGTGTCACCTCAGGCGTAGGTTCTTGTCACTTCACTATGAGGACTGGATGAATAATAGTATTTTGACCATCAAGTGTACCACAGTTGTACTACTACTACTAGTAGGAGTAGTAGGAACATAAGTAGTAATCCCGTGCTAGCATGCCTCTGGGTTCACTTCATCCTCTAGGTATCGTCCTTATTGCGAGCATAACCAAATTCTCGTTTGCATAGGTCCCACCTGTCAGGAGGGGTGCAGAAATAAAAAGGAATCATAAAATGTCTCACCACGGTGATTCGAAAGAGTGACCTCAACTAGCCAGTGGCAGATGTAGCGCTGGAATGATGGGCACGTACAGGGACAGGCCCCACTCCTCATCCTACCTGCGTAGCCTTTTCGTTTAGTCTACCTAGCCGTCTAATCAACTGCCTGCAGGCACTTCTACCATTTACTACTCCATCAGGAACCGATTTACCTTGGCTTCTTCACTACTCTTTCATCTTCATTTGCATCCAATCCACACTGCATTCACATTGTTTTAACCTCTTCACATCCTCCTGGAGTAATTCCGAAGCCCCTATAAATAATCATCTTCTTCAGTTAGACCAGCCATCTAATCCTAATTCTCCAAACCATAGCCCTCTGGTCCAGCGGTTCCAAATGGCGAAAGAGATCGAGATGCAGGTTTTTAGCGTCCAACATGTCCTCGTCGAAGGCTCGTTGAGCATAGTTGCCACAATCATCGACCACCCAAGGGTTGTTTGGAAGTGGATCAACAATGTATCCAACTCCCTCCAAAAGGTGGAGATGATTGTCATCGGTCTCGATGCAGAGTACACGGAGCGTGCCACTGGGAAGATCCAACGCGTCGTCGTCCTTCAGCTGTGCCTCGAAGATGATGTTTTGGTGTACCACATCATACACGCGCCCTCCATACCATATGAGCTTCACGATTTCTTGTCTCGAGAGGACATATACTTCTGTGGGGCAGCCATCGCAGGGGACAAACAGAAGTTGGAGCCGCACAACCTTGATTTGAAAAGCATCGCTGACCTACAAACCAGAATAAAAATTCCTGTAGAAGATTGTGATAAACCGACACCATCCCTATTCGACGTAGCAAATTTTGTGCTAGGAACAAATCTTCACAAGGGTGCTGAGACGCTGGCATTAAGGTCGTATGGATGGGAGAATTATCCCTTGACGTACGAGCAGATAAAATATGCTGCCCTCGATGCCCGTGCGAGTTTCGCGATAGCTGCAAGGTCCAGAGAGCATGTTGCGAAGCCGTCTCCCACAAAAAATGAGAAGAAGAAGAAGAAGAAGAAGAAGAAGAAGAAGAAGAAGAAGAAGATGTTGCACCAGCAGCAGGGCATTATGGATGGATGAACTATTTCCTCTCTTGTAAAAAAAATTCCCACTCTATGTATATTGATATAGATGGACTATTTCGATGGTGTGCATGTCTTTGGAACAAGTAGTAGCGTGGGTCTGCTTGACTATAAGGAACTATTTATCCATCTAGCTTTCTCTACTACTCCTTCGAGTGATCGGTACGCAATGCATGTGTCCGTAGACATGACAACTTGTCCATGGAAGTTCAACTACGGCGACCATCACGTTTCATCCACTGCCACTCGCGATTCCCACGACGCCGCTCCAACCCATAGCACCACGTCCCCCGACGTGTGCCTCACCCCTCTCGGTAGCACCGCCCCTCTGCCTTTGTATGCATGAATGTGGGTCACCTTAAATGCGGCGAGCATCAAGTTTCTACCACAGCCACACGCAATTCCCATGACGCCGCATGAACCCATGACACCATGATGTCTACTATGCATCGTTCTTCTTGTAGACGTTGTTGGGCCTCCAAGTGCAGAGGTTTGTAGGACAGTAGCAAATTTCCCTCAAGTGGATGTCCTAAGGTTTATAAATCCATGGGAGGTGTAGGATGAAGATGGTCTCTCTCAAGCAACCCTGCAACCAAATAACAAAGAGTCTCTTGTGTCCCCAACACACCCAATACAATGGTAAATTGTATATGTGCACTAGTTCGGCAAAGATAAGGTGATAAAATTGCAATATGGATGGTAGATATAGGTTTTTGTAATAATAAAATATAGAAACAGCAAGGTAGCAAGTGGTAAACGTGAGCATAAACGGTATGGCAATGATAGTAGAAAAGGCCTAGGGTTCATACTTTCACTAGTGCAAGTTCTCTCAACAAGGATAACATAATTGGATCATATTACTAGCCCTCAACATGCAACAAAGAGTCACTCCAAAGTAACTAATAGCAGAGAACAAACAAAGAGATTATGGTAGGGTACGAAACCACCTCAAAGTTATTCTTTCTGATCGATCTATTCAAGAGTTTGTAGTAACGTTCAATCTATCATAGAGTTCGTACTAGAATAACACCTTAAGACACAAATCAATCAAAACCCTAATGTCACCTAGATACTCCATTGTCACCTCAAGTATCTGTGGGCATGATTATACGATATGCATCACACAATCTCAGAAACATCTATTCCACCAACACATATAACTTCAAAGAGTGCCCCAAAGTTTCTACCGGAAAGTCAAGACGAAAACGAGTGCCAACCCCTATGCATAGATTCCCAAGGTCACGGAACCCGCAAGTTGATCACCAAAACATACATCAAGTGGATCACATGATATCCCATTGTCACCATAGATAAACACGTGCAAGACATACATCATGTGTTCTCAAATCCTTAAAGACTCAATCCGATAAGATAACTTCAAAGGGAAAACCCAATCCATTACAAGAGAGTAGAGGGGGAGAAGCATCATAAGATCCAACTATAATAGCAAAGCTAGCGATACATAAAGATAGTGCCATCTCAAGAACACGAGAGAGAGAGAGAGAGAGAGAGAGAGAGAGAGAGAGACCAAACACATAGCTACTGGTACATACCCTTAGCCCCGAGGGTGGACTACTCCCTCCTCGTCATGGAGAGCACCGTGATGATGAAGATAGCCATCGGAGAGGGTCCCCCCCCCTCCGGTAGGGTGCCAGAACGGGTCAAGATTGGTTTTTGGTGGCTACAGAGGCTTTCGGTGGCGGAACTCCTGATCTAGGTTAATTTCCGAAGGTTTCAGTATTTATAGGATTTTTTGGCGTAGGTCCCATGTCAGGGGGGCTTCTGGGCTGTCCTCGAGATAGGAGGGCGCGCCCCCCTTCCCAGGGCGCGTCCTCCACCCTCAAGGGCAGCCCGTGGCTCTCCTGGCCCAACTCTTTTGCTTCAGGGGCTTCTTTTGGTCCAGAAAAAATCATAAAGAATTGGCTCGTCAATTGGACTCTGTTTGAATTCCTTTTCCGTAAAACCCTAAAACGGGAGAAATACATAAACTGGCACTGGGCTCTGGGTTAATAGTTTAGTCCCAAAAATCATATAAAAGTGTATAATAAAGCCCATTAAACATCCAAGACTTTATAAATAATAGCATGGAACGATAAAAAATTATAGATATGTTGGAGACATATCAAGCATCCCCAAGCTTAATTCCTGCTCGTCCCCGAGTAGGTAAATGATAAAGAAAGAATTTTTGATGTGGAATGCTAACCAATATAGTTTTTCAATGTAATTCTCTAATTGTGGCATGAATGTTCAGATCTGAAAGATTCAAGATAAAAGTCTATATTGACATAAGAAATAACAATACTTCAAGCATACTAACAAAGCAATCATGTCTTCTCAAAATACTATGGCTAAAGAAAGTTATCCCTACAAAATCATATAGTCTGGCTATGCTTGCTCTTCATCACACAAAATATTCATATCATGCACAATCCCGATTTCAGCCAAGCACTTGTTTTCATACTCCATTCTTTCAAACCTTTCAACTTTCACGCAATACATGAGCGTGAGCCATGGACATAGCACTATGGTTGGAATAGAATGGTGGTTGTGGAGAAGACAAAAAAGGAGGAAGATAGTCTCACATCGACTAGGCGTATCAACGGGCTATGGAGATTCCCATCAATAGATATCAATGTGAGTGAGTAGGGATTGCCATGCAACAGATGCACTAGAGCTAAATATGTATGAAAGCTCAACAAAAGAAACTAGTGGGTGTGCATCCAACTTGCTTGCTCACGAAGACCTAGGGAATTTGAAGAAGCCCGTCGTTGGAATATACAAGCCAAGTTCTATAATCAAAATTCCCACTAGTATATGAAAGTGACTAAACATGATACTCTCTATCATGAAGAACATGGTGCTATTTTGAAGCACAATTGTGGAAAAGGATAGTAGCATTGTCCCTTCTCTCTTTTCTCTCTTTTTTGTTTGGAGGGGCTTCTCTTTTTTTTAGCCCCTCTCTATTTTTTTGGGCCATCTCTTTTTTGGCCTTTATCTTTTTTTGTTTGTTTTTTTGTTTCCTCACACGGGACAATGCTCTAATAATGAAGATCATCACACTTTTATTTACTTACAACTCAAAGATTACAAATCGAAGCTAGAACAAAATATGACACTATATGAATGCCTCCGGCGGTGTACTGGGATGTGCAATGAATTAAGAGTGACATGTATGAAAAATTATGCATGGTGACCTAGCCACAAATACGATGTCAACTACATGATCATGCATGGGAATATGACAATATGAAGCATGTCATATGAACGGAACGGTGCAAAGTTGCATGGAAATATATCTCGGAATGGCTATGGAAATGCCATGATAGGTAGGTATGGTGGCTGTTTTGAGGAATATATATGGTGGCTGTTTTGAGGAAGGATATATAGTGGGTGTATGGTACCGGCGAAAGTTGCGCGGTACAAGAGAGGCTAGCAATGGTGGAAGGGTGAGAGTGCGTATAATCCATGGACTCAACATTAGTCATAAGAACTCATATACTTATTGCAAAAATCTACGAGTCATCAAAACAAAGAAATCAACACATGCTCCTAGGGGGGAGGTTGGTAGGAGTTAACCATCGCGCGCCCCCGACCTCCACACAAAGGTTGACACTTTACAAATACCTCATGCTCTAACTTCGTCACATAGCGGTTCATCATACGTGCATGCTACGGGAATCACTAACCTTAACACAAGCATTTCTTAATTTCATAATAACTCGACTAGCATGACTCTAATATCACTATCCTCGTGTCTCAAAACAATTATCAAGCATCCAACATCTCATCATATTCAATGCACTTAGTGTGATTTTTTTTACTACATTGATATTGGATGTCTATCGTGTGAAGACTAGTTTTATAGCCTAAACACATTACCATGATGTTTTAATAGACTCTCAAAAGGATATAAGTGAAGCATGAGAGTTCATCTATTTCTTCAAAATAAAACCACCGCCGTGCTCTAACAGATATAAGTGAAGCACCAGAGCAAACAACAAACTACTCCGAAAGATATAAGTGGAGATCAATGAGTAGTTGAATAATTATGTAACTATGTGAAGACTCTCTAACATTTAAGAACATCAGATCTTGGGATTTTATTCAAACAGAAAGAAAAACAAAATAAACTAAATTGACGCTCCAAGCAAAACACATATCATGTGGTGAATAAAAATATAGCTTCGAGTATAGTTACCGATAGATGAAGACGAAAGAGGGGATGCCTTCCCGGGGCATCCCCAAGCTTAGGCTTTTGGTTGTCCTTGAATTTTACCTTGGGGTGCCTTGGTCATCCCCAAGATTAGGCTCTTGCCACTCGTTGTTCCATAGTCCATCAAAGCAATACTCAAAATTTTAAAACTTCACAACACAAAACTTAGACAAAAATTCTCGTGAGTTCTGTTAGTATAAGAAAGCAAACCACTACTCAAAGATACTGCAATGAATTCATTCTTTGTTAATATTGGTGTTAAACCTACTGTATTCCAACTTCTCTATGATTCATACTTCCCAATACTACTCATGGATGCATTGAAATAAGCAAACAACACACGAAAAACAGAATATGTCAAAAACAGAACAATCTGTAGTAATCTGCAGGTTTCACATACTTCTGTAACTCCAAAAATATCAAACTAAATTGTTAAATTTGCGGAATTTGTCTACCAATCATCTGCAAAAAGAATCTACTAAAAAGTACACTCCAGTAAAATTTGAAGACTACTTTAGCCAGCGCTAACGATTCTGTTTTTCACAGCAAGATCACATAAACTTCACACAAGTCTTCCCAAAGGTTCTACTTGGCACAAACACTAAAAAAACATGAAACCACATCTAATCAGAGGCTAGATGCAATATTTATTCCCTAACAGCAAGTAAAGCAAAGAAAACAAAATAAAGTTGGGTTGCCTCCCAACAAGCGCTATCGTTTAACGCCCCTAGCTAGGCATGATGATTTCAATGATGCTCGCATAAAAGATAAGAATTGAAACATAACAAGAGCATCATGAAGAATGTGACTAGCACATTTAAGTCTAACCCACTTCCTATGCATATGGATTTTGTAATCAAACAACTTATGGGAGCAATAATCAACTAGCATAGGAAGGCAAAACAAGCATAACTTCAAAACTTTAAGCACATAGAGAGGAAACTTGATACTATTGCAACTCCTACAAGCATATGTTCCTCCCTCATAATAATTTTCAGTAGCCTCATGAATGAATTCAACAATATAACCAGCACATAAAGCATTCTTTTCATGATCTACTTGCATAGAAATTTTACTACTCTCCACATAAGCAAAATTCTTCTCATTCATAGTAGTGGGAGCAAACTCAACAAAATAACTATCATGTGAAGCATAATCCAATTGAAAACTTAAATCATGATTATCTTTATTCTTTATAGAATATGTGTCATCACAATAATCATCATAAATAGGAGGCATGATTTCATCATAATAAATTTGCATATCAAGACTTGGGGGACTAAAAATATCATCTTCATCAAACATAGCTTCCCCAAGCTTGTGGCTTTGCATATCATTAGCATCATGGATATTCAAAGGATTCACACTAACAACATTGCAATCATGCTCATCATGCACATATTTTATGCCAAGCATTCTATGTAATTCTTCTTCTAGTACTTGAGCACAATTTTCCTTCCCATCATTTTCACGAAAGATATTAAAAAGATGAAGCATATGAGGTAACCTCAATTCCATTTTTTTGTAGTTTTTCTTTTATAAACGAAACTAGTGATAAAACAAGAAACTAAAATATTTGATTGCAAGATCTAAAGATATACCTTCAAGCACTAACCTCCCCGGCAACGGCGCCAAAAAAGAGCTTGATGTCTACTACGCACCGTTCTTCTTGTAGACGTTGTTGGGCCTCCAAGTGCAGAGGTTTGTAGGACAGTAGCAAATTTCCCTCAAGTGGATGACCTAAGGTTTATCAATCCGTGGGAGGTGTAGGATGAAGATGGTCTCTCTCAAGCAACCCTGCAACCAAATAACAAAGAGTCTCTTGTGTCCCCAACACACCCAATACAATGGTTACTTGTATAGGTGCACTAGTTCGGCGAAGAGATGGCGATACAAGTGCAATATGGATGGTAGATATAGGTTTTTGTAATAATAAAATATAGAAACAGCAAGGTAGCAAGTGGTAAACGTGAGCATAAACGGTATGGCAATGATAGTTGAAAAGGCCTAGGGTTCATACTTTCACTAGTGCAAGTTCTCTCAACAAGGATAACATAATTGGATCATATTACTAGCCCTCAACATGCAACAAAGAGTCACTCCAAAGTAACTAATAGCAGAGAACAAACAAAGAGATTATGGTAGGGTACGAAACCACCTCAAAGTTATTCTTTCTGATCGATCTATTCAAGAGTTTGTAGTAACGTTCAATCTATCATAGAGTTCGTACTAGAATAACACCTTAAGACACAAATCAATCAAAACCCTAATGTCACCTAGATACTCCATTGTCACCTCAAGTATCCGTGGGCATGATTATACGATATTCATCACACAATATCAGAAACATCTATTCCACCAACACATAGAACTTCAAAGAGTTCCCCAAAGTTTCTACCGGAAAGTCAAGACGAAAACGTGTGCCAAACCCTATGCATAAACTCCCAAGGTCACGGAACCCGCAAGTTGATCACCAAAACATACATCAAGTGGATCACATGATATCCCATTGTCACCATAGGTAAACACATGCAAGACATACATCAAGTGTTCTCAAATCCTTAAAGACTCAATCCGATAAGATAACTTCAAAGGGAAAACTCAATCCATTACAAGAGAGTAGAGGGGGAGAAGCATCATAAGATCCAACTATAATAGCAAAGCTAGCGATACATAAAGATAGTGCCATCTCAAGAACACGAGAGAGAGAGAGAGAGAGAGAGAGAGAGAGAGAGAGAGAGAGAGAGAGAGAGACCAAACACATAGCTACTGGTACATACCCTCAGCCCCGAGGGTGGACTACTCCCTCCTCGTCATGGAGAGCGCAGTGATGATGAAGATAGCCACCGGAGAGGGATCCCCCCCCTCCAGTAGGGTGCCAGAACGGGTCTTGGTTGGTTTTCGGTGGCTATAGAGGCTTTCGGCGGCGGAACTCCCGATCTAGGTTAATTTCCAAAGGTTTCTGTATTTATAGGATTTTTTGGCGTAGGTCCCACGTCAGGGGGGCTTCTGGGCTGTCCTCGAGATAGGAGGGCGCGCCCCCCTTCCCAGGGTGCGCCCTCCACCCTCGAGGGCAGCTTGTGGCTCTCCTGGCCCAACTCTTTTGCTTCGGGGGCTTCTTTTGGTCCAGAAAAAATCATAAAAAAATTCTCGTCAATTGGACTCTGTTTGATAGTCTTTTTCCATAAAACCCTAAAACAGGAGAAAAACAAAAACTGGCACTGGGCTCTGGGTTAATAGGTTAGTCCCAAAAAATCATATAAAAGTGTATAATAAAGCCCATGAAACATCCAAGACTTCATAAATAATAGCATGGAACAATCAAAAATTATAGATACGTTGGAGACGAATCACACCACACGTCCCGCACCATCGAATTTTCATCCAGTGGCTGTGACACATTTTGTCCCGGGCATCAATCCTCAGCTGGAGTACTTCTATACTACAGGTAGTACCCACCGGTGTGGCCATCTACGCCTCGTAACGCCCCGACGCCCAGCTGTGGCACCCTCGCCACGACCACGCCACCACCGGCCGGTTCATCTTGAACTAGTGAGTAGCGAACCACACCACCACCATGAGAATGACATGTGGGTCAGCCGCATTTAAGGTCCGCATGTCATTGACTCATAGGCCGGGCACTAAGCCACTGAAGTTCGGACCCGTGGACCCCGAGACGGAAATGTAACTCCTGCGGCAGGCCTTGTGGTGCTCCGCAGTACGAGCTCGTGCCAAACCCGGAATTTGTTTCTTACTTCTACCAACTACTAGTAAGGTACACGTGCATTGCACGCATGAGATTCTCGTGGTTTATGCATTATGCTTCTACATGTGGAGTCTTCTAGATTCTACATGTGGCAGAATCTGGTGGAATGTAGATGATATCCAACGGCCAGTAGTGCTCGGATTTGCCATCTTTGTACCGTCGGATTGGCTTCATCCAACGACCAACTTTCAAAGTTAATCACACACTATATAGGGGGTATAGATATAGAAGTGCCGACCCGTTGCAATGGATCCAAAGTATATCTGTTTAGTGGAGTGCACTCTAAACACATTATCTATTTATTTTTTTCTAACCTTTTGTAGCCATGCAACCAAGCCACATAAGCTTCATGGGCGCCCCCCACATCATATTATTCATACTACATTGACAGAAAAAAAGATAAATCAGCCAAAACAAGATCTTCCCGTTTTTTGTTCCTATGATGATGTGTCGTGCACGTACCTACTAGTTGTATAATGGTAGTACTAGTTGTATAGTGGTACTAGTAGGAGTAGAGTAGTACGGAATGCTCCTACTTTATCAACGAGCCCCATCTAACAGCAAATTTCTTGGCTTCTGTGCTATAGTCAGATCTTCCCCTCGTTTCTGTTTTCCAACCCAGCGGCGAGCGGGGTGCGGTTTGCCAAAAGTCGGTTTGCTCAACGGTGGTCCCACATGGAAGTGAAAATGCTAGGCAACACGCCTTACCTATGCTATGTG
Source organism: Secale cereale (assembly GCA_902687465.1). Classification (NCBI taxonomy): domain Eukaryota; kingdom Viridiplantae; phylum Streptophyta; class Magnoliopsida; order Poales; family Poaceae; genus Secale; species Secale cereale. The sequence continues at coordinate 156,225,416 of LR738713.1, forward strand.
TCTTGCCGGACGGGCCGTGGAGTACTCCCGATTCCCGGGCGTGTGTGTGTGTGGGGGGGGGGGAGCGACGCGAACGTGGCATGCCTTTTTCTTTTACTAGCAATGTGCATGTGCGTTGCGACGGATCCAAAGTAGTAGAATAGTAGTACTTGTTCACAAACTTGAAAGAAATCACTCTTGTTTTGATATACTCATAATATATTACTCCCTCCGTTCCTAAATATTTGGCTTTTTAGAGATTTCAAATGGACTATCACATACGGATTATATAGACGTATTTTGAAGTGTAGATTCACTCATTTTGCTCCGTATGTTGTCACTTAATGAAATATCTAGAAAGACAAATATTAGGAACGGAGGGAGTACTTTCCAATCAAAATATATTTCTTAGGCTGTTTTGATGAGGTGAGGGAGGGACGTGGTTGCTTTCAAGATAATAAGGGTTTTTCTGCAAATTGGAGCAGAGAAGTGGGCTATTGTTGCAAAAATGCCACAACTTACCTCACAGCCGTTAGATGCAGATCTAATGGTCAGAAACGATGGATGGCAGACACACCACCATCACCAACCGAGTCTTTTATAGGAGTATATATATATTTCTCAGACTGTTTTGATGAGGTGATGGAGGGACGTGGTTGCTTTCAAGATAATAAGGGGTTTTCTACAAATTGGAGCAAAGAAGTGGGCTATTGTTGCAAAAATGCCACAACTTACCTCACAACCATTAGATGCATATCTGATTGTCAGAAACGACGGATGGCAGACACACCACCATCACCTACGGAGTCTTTTATAGGAGTATATATATTTCTCGGGCTGTTTTGATGAGGTGAGGGAGGGATGTAGTTGCTTTCAAGATAATAAGGGGTTTTGTTCAAATTGGAGCAGCGAAGTGGGCTATTGTTGCTAAAAATGCCACAACTTACTTTGCAGCCGTTCGATGCAGATCTAATGATCAGAAACGACAGATGGCAAACACACCACCATCACCAACTAAGTCTTTTATAGGAGTATATATATACTTCTCACGCTGTTTTGATGAGGTGAGAGAGGGATGTGGTTGCTTTCAAGATAATAAGGGGATTTTTGCAAATTGGACCAGAGAAGTGGGTTATTGTTGCAAAAATGCCACAACTTACCTAACGGCCGTTAGATGCAGATCTAATAGTCAGAAACGACGGATGACAGACACACCACCATCACCAACCGAGTCTTTTATAGGAGTATATATATTTCTCACGCTATTTTGATGAGGTGAGGGAGGGATGTGGTTGCTTTCAAGATAATAAGGGGTTTTTCTGCAAATTGGAGCAGAGAAGTGGGCTATTGTTGCAAAAAGGCCACAACTTACCTCACAGCCGTTAGATGCAGATCTAATGGTCAGAAACGACGGATGGCAGACACACCATCATAACCAATTGAGTCTTTTATAGGAGTAGGAGTAGAGAAACATGTATAAATTGTAACATTTTGGTTCTGCTCCTTGGCACGATTGATAGATAGAAATAATGATTGGAAACTCTAGGGCAGGGCTATTTCCACCAGATAAGCAGGGTACGTAGTAGCTAGGTTAGCGCATCGTCGGTTTGGTCACACGCGATCCGACATGTTCTGGTGTTTCTAGCAAGATGCCCGTGCGTTGTGATGGAAAAGGTAAGCACAAATTATAAATTGACAGATGGACTCCTAGTTACAGTGATGCATATAATTAAGCAAAGGGATCGCACATGTCAGTATTGACTGGAATGAGAATGCAACATCACAATAAGAATTAAGGCCACGATGATGATGGATCGTAGTGGTGGTTACAGAAGGCAAGAAGAAAGATGCATCCATCAATGTACGACCTCCTCCTCCTCAACTTAGTGCGACGGGCCACCGACCGGCGGCTAAGGAGCAGCGGCTTTTGTCGCGAGGTCGAGGTGCTTCTCAGCAAAGGCATCCAAGGCTTCTATCCGGTTGAGGAAGGCCAACGTCGTAGCGTCCTCACTGGCCTTGTAGATACCTATGTACACGATTTGCTCGTACACGTGGATGTGTAGGTCAATGAATTCTTGCAGTGTGAGGCACCTCGTGGCGAACGCGACCTCCAGGTGGACATTCTTCAGAGCGTCGGCGGGTAGTTGCAGGGCCACCAGTGCTTCAAAGAGGTTCCGGCCATGGAGGCAGATTTGGGTGGCAGGCAATGAGGAGCCTGGGCGCGTGGGCTGGAGGAGTACGGCGATGTCGTCCGCGAGCTTCTTGAGGACGGTGAACTTGTTGGTGGTGGCAACAATCATCTGGTCCAACTGAGAGTCGTAGTTGTCGTCGACGGCGGCCATCCACCAGCCGGTCTCCAACACCGTCTGGAGACGATCCTCGGCGCCATGCCGCAGGCCGACGTCGTGGACCATCTAGCACAGCCGCTGGCCACTCGCGCGCATCGCTGCCATTGGTCTGGAGTGAGTTATTTTGTTCTTAGTGTAGGTGCTTAGGCAAATGCTTAGGTGCGTACGATGTGGTAGATGCATTGGAATGGAGGGGCGCCTTTATATGAGGGCATAGTGCGTTGCATTCACATCGTGCAGCCTCTTTTCCCGGTCCTCCTCCCATTACTTCCCTCATGCATAAATTGAAGGAGGATGCATTGACCGTTCAACATTTCGGGAACCGCTACTCCCTCCCTCGTCTGCATTAAAGCCGTATCGGGAACTGCGCCGCCCGTTGTCAAATCGAATAGTACTACACTGCCTGCTGCACTCCCGGCTGAACACGCCTCCTCGCCTCCATCAAACCCCTCCGTTAAACCCGCATGCAAACTGAGAAACCTACTCCGGCCACACGTCCATTCCTGAGCGGGCCGGAATTAAACGCAACACAGGCCGAGCTCCTCCCGTCCGCCCTCAGTTTAAGAGCAAGTATAAGGCCCTGTTTGGGACGAAGGAATTTTATGGGAATTGTGGTGGTTTCCTTTCCTTCCGTATTTTTTTCTTTAGGAGTGTTTGGTACAAAGGAAACAACCCAGCCGATTTCAAAGGAAATGCTTCTTAACCTGAGCTTTTCACGGGAACTGAAACATCTGCCGGAAGCTCATTTTTCGTGTAGGCCCGAGGAAAACTGGCCCAGTGCAGGAGCACTGGATTTGACATGTCTGGCTCCAGAAGTGGCGTACACCTGGTTTACATGGACCATGCATGGACCTGTGTTGCTAAAACGGTGGTGGTGTATGTGGTGTATGTTCACATGTAACAATGATTCACCCAGTCACATGCACAACAGGTTGCCCTTGATTTTTTTAATCTAGCCATAAGTGGATTCTATCTCCTGTACAGCTAGCATAGCTTCCTGTGTTCCGAGCACCACTAGTTAGAAAAATTCCTCCAATTTCAAGCATGTAGGTTTTGACTTTGTCCTCCAACCTGTTCCTACAGGGCCTAATAGGGTGATCTAAGCAGGATGTAAGGATTTAAATATTGTATTATTGCTTAGTTGGAAGAGAGAGAAGAGGAGAGAGAGGGTAAGCGGGCGGTAGACTTACAGTCGGCTGTAGCACGAGGTCCAAGAAGCTTTGTGAGAGTGGAAGGTGGGCCATATGTTGACAAAGTAGTACTTTCTTATAGCCAACTATTACGTGTTAGCTATTACATTGGCTGTAAATGACATGGCAACATGTTATAGCCAGGAGCTGGCTATATTATTAACCATGCTCTAAACGAGGCCAGACGCCGGCCAAGCTCCTACCGTACGCCCTCTATTTACATGAGGCCAGCCAGACAGCGGGCAAGAATCGCACCCCTCCGCCGCCCCCCCATCTCCTCCTTCACAATTTTCTCCACTCTTCCGAGCCCAGGAGCCGTTCTCCGGCATATTACTCGGCTGGGTGGCCCGCCGAGCCCTCCGGATACGGGCGAGGCCGCCCGATGCTTCACCAACCTCGCTTGGCCCGATAGAGCCAGTTGCCGCCCCAAGCGGGCGCGTGGTTCAGCAACTCGCCGCTCCAGTTCAGCTCGATGAGGAGTGGCGAGTTGCTCCACATCGATATGGGCGTCGTCGCTGCCGCATCATACTGCGCCACGAGTGTCTGTGGTGCCACGCCTCCCATGTCTGTGGGCGCGCCTCCCGTGCCTGCGGCAGCGCCATGCAGGCAGAGACAAAAGCCGGGTGCATGGAAAGCGACGAGTCGGTGGCCAGCTTCTCCGTGTCCGCCGCCATCATCGAGGAGAAGTAGAACACGGGAGGCCGCCACCACTTGGGTCCCATGAAGGCCACCGCCGAGGCAACAACTGCACATTCAGTTGGTTTCTTTGCTTCTTCGTCTCTTCCGAGGACCTTCGTCGACCCCGCAAAGTGTCTGCCCGACATGAGGAAGACAAAGGGATCCGCGGGCGGCCATTTAGATTATGTACTCCCTCTCCAGCTGACGGAGGGAGTATTAATTATACCTACGGAGCCGGATTGGCACCGCTTAGTTCATGTAAATGTAATGAAATCCATCATGTTTATATGAAGATCCGGATTTTTTATACGAAATCCTTCATGCTTATATGAAATCGGTCCGTGTTTGCACGAATTTCATCTGGTTGGTTAGAGTTGTGAAAATGTATGCCGCTGGCGTTTGATGTCGTCCTCCGCGGAAGGAAGCAGGAGGAAATTTGCCGGCTGCCATTGGAGATGCTCTTATGCTGGAAATAATAGAGTGACATCCAATCCATTTGAGTTAATTGCGTGTATGATTGTCCCTCTATAAAAAGTTAATTGCATGTACAGTGTACACGTGACTTGCAGGGTGGCTACAGCTTCGTACAGAAAGTTAAAAAGAAACAAGCCCATCCTTAATCTTGTATTCTAAGTACTCTGTGGGTTCCACTATCAGTACAGTAGCGAAATAAGTATATATTAAATAAGTAATATATAATATAAAAATCTAAAGTTAAAGACAAAATTCGAACTCATGTCATCGCGTTGCGAGCATCCGGCGCTAACCAGTCCAACACATTTTTGTTGTAGACCATGCTGGAGATATATCTCCATGTCTACTCTTATACTCCATCCGTTCCTAAATATTTGTCTTTTTCAGATTTCAAATGGACTACCACATATGGATGTGTATGTAGACATTTTTAGAGTGTAGATTCACTCATTTTGCTCCATATGTAGTCACTTGTTGAAATCTCAAAAAAGATAAATATTTAGGAACGGAGGGAGTAGAAAACAGAGTTGGTGATGATGGTGTGCGTGCCATCCTGCAATATAGTCCGACGGATTTATATCTAACGGATAGGAAGAAAACTATGGCAATTTTGCAAAAATATACCCACACCCCTCTCCACATTCGCAAATACGGCCTTCCCTCGTTCATCCTTTTCTCTCACAAGATAAATTACTCATACAAATGCATCTTGATTATCTGTGCAACGCACGGGCATCTAGCTAGTTTCTATTAAAATAGTTACTGCGATAATTGGGTTGACGTGATATATTTTATGTCTGCCCCGAATGATTTCAGATTCACTAGTACTAACAAAGAAAAGGTTGCCTTGTTAATTAATAGAAAACAGGGTGAAAACTATCACATGAGGCCGGTACAAATGAGGCACACTGTGTTCAGCGTCATCGTCACTACAGCTGTGCGCGCGCGAGAAGTATACATATCGAGGGGGCTACTAAGCGAGGCACAGAGACACAATGTTCGAGAGAGAAACCAATTGACAGATTACGATCAGATCGAGTTGTCACCCTTCTGCTGTCATTGTTGGGGCGGGGGAGGGGGGAGAGAAAGACGTATCGAGAGTGTGCGTGGTAGGCACAGAGGCACAACTAGCGAGTGTGTGTGTGTTTGAAAGAGTAGTAGATAGATTACTATCAAGATCGAGGTGCCGCCCCACTCCTTCAGTGCCGGGTAGTGTGTGTGCGTGTGTGTGTGTGTGTGTTTGAGAGAGAAGCCAGTCGATAGATTAGTATCAAGATCGAGGTGTCACCCTACTCCTTCGGTGTTGGGCAGTGTGTGTGTGTGTTGTTGTGTGGGTGTGGGTGTG
>LR738713.1:156231489-156249750 GCA_902687465.1 Secale cereale
GGGGGGTAGTGACACTTACATATCCCTACTTTTATAAAAAAACAGAGTTGGTGATGATGGTGTTCCTGGCATCCTCCAATATAGGCCATCTGATTTATACCCGACAGTTAGGAAGGAAACTGTGGCAATTTTGCAAAAAGATACCCACACCCCTCTCTGCATTTGCAAATAAGGCATTCCCTCATTCATCCTTTTCTCCCACAAGATAAACTACTCATACAAATGCATCTTGATGTTCGGTGCAACGCATGGGCATCTTGCTAGTAGGGAGAAGGAGTTTGTGTGACACATATCTAGCTATATTAAGGGATAGGTAGATAGCATTTGTGCGAGGCATACTTAAAGCATCACGACGATAAAAAAATGTGTGCATGCAAGTGCCGGAAAAAATGAAGCGAGAAACAATGTGCATGCGCGCATGCGTGTGAGAGAGAGAGGGAGAGAGAGGGAGAGAGAGCGAAATCTCAAAACAAAAGGTGCTCTGTTGGAATCCCATTGTATGTATTCATATGGTTCCAGAACTCGAGTTAACCTTAGGCATATGTGTGAGAGACATTATTATAATTTGAGACAATAGTGGTTGTGGGTGGGCGGAATTAAAGGGGTGGGCGTGTCCGACAGAGAGAGCATGTGTGTTTCTGTGTGAGAGGCTTGTAGGACAGGGTAGAAAGACGAATTCTAACCTTGACGGAGGGAGAGAAATACACGAAGTGCAGGTGTGTGATTCTGATGCCCACAGGGAAATGATATATGTATGTGTGTGAGAGAGATTGCACAATTCATTCACATATCACTATCTAGCGGTCGTGGACGTGCATCGCTTGAACATATATCTACTTCGTATCGTGGCCGAAGGTACAATATTGATTCAACGGTATAAAGATTGGACACTCACATATCACATTTTTTCTATTTAAATAAACCTTTTCAGTTGTGCATGCCAAACTTACAGTGATGTTTCTTCAAACAACCAATGTAGCTATTATGTACATGCACCATTGTTACTCTTGCATTCAAAATCATTAGTCTTGTTTGATTTAAATTTCTATTATGAAGCAATATATGTAATATTCATATATGAATTCAACGGGTACGCATTTTATGAAATGGAGGCTATGTAATCATATGAGGTAACACTTTTAAGTAGCGGACTACAATATCCATTTCTTTTTGTGCGCCTCTACACAAACATGTCAATGCATTATGTTTAAAGTAAATAACCAATTGCACTAAATTATCTAGAAATACATAGGCTGAGCGTTTGATCCCTTTTTTGTGAACGCGCCACTACACCCATACGATTGGTCGCGCCCGTGTGAACGTCCAAGTTATTGGTGCATCATCCCGAGTTATTTTCTTTTTTTCTGAGGTGGACTTCACACCAATTATTAAATGCTAACGTGTGCCCCGTGTACACAGTCTCGCATGAACTTCCCGCTAGCACGGTCCAAAATTAGTTGAAACTGGATACGAACGATCCAGCGGGCGGCAAAATCTCCCGCCTCCTTCTAAAATTTCCGCCACCTTAGTCTTTAGCATGCGAAATTCCCGTTTGTCCTTGGTGCACGGAGACAAACAGTTACAATACCGCCCTCATCTACATAATAGGTCGGGGGTGCTTTGGTAACTTCCGGTTCCCCCCACTACACGGCACCCCCATTTCCTCTCACCCTCCCGCAAAAACGACCAACTCCATAGCACCAGAGCATCTCACATCACACCATCCGTACTTCATCGGCCTTTCTCCCCTTCCCTCCTGAAACCCTAGACTGCTCATCCACCGACGTACCAGAGTCCATTCACTGCCAGCGGCGTCCACCTCGCCGGATCTGCTTCTGCGGCCGCATCTACCCCTCCCACCTCCCCTAGAAACAAGTAGACTGCTCATCCACCACTGTACCACAACCCATTCAGTGCCAACCTTGTCCACGGTGCTGGATCTGCTTCGCCGGTACTCTCGTCAACCGCAGCGCTTCTAAAGCGGCTCATTTTTACTCCCCACGGAGACGCTTCGTCCACACCCCCCGGAGCCGCCCCACCGATGCCCCGGTCGACGGCCTCTGATCCTCTTCGCCGACACCTTCCTCAACCCTACCGGAGCCGCTTCGCCGACACCATCATCAACCCCACCGGAGTAGCTTCGCCTATACCATTTTCAACCCTACCGGGGCCGCTTTGCCAACTCACAAGTCCATGCCCTCAGATCCGCTTCCTCGCACCCTCGTCCAACCTACCGGAGCAGCTTCTGACACCCCGTCCATGGCCAAAGATCTGCATCGTCAACACCATCCTTAACCAAACCACCGGAGCAGCTTCACCTACACCCTCGTCCACGGCCATAGATCCGCTTCGCCCACACCGTAGTCCACCCTACCGGAGCCGCTCCACAAACACCCTACTCGACGGTTCTAGATCTCCTTACCGGACCCCGACAGCCAGCGCAGCGTCATCACCCTTGACGTTTCTAACCTGATTCCCACCGTCTGGCAAGATGCCAAGCACCCACCACGGCCTAGGTACTTGTCACCTTTAAATCCGTCCGTCATCACCTGCCCGATGTACTTCAAATATACTAACAGGTTGCCGTTACCTGTTATGCAGCTGGCAAAAACTACAAGGACGATGTTTCTTCTGGATCTAACAGCTTGGCCAACCAAAATCCTGGACCGAGGCATTGCTATGATCTTGTAAGCGTGTCTCTCTCTCTCTTGTATTGTTCTCTGCATGCCAACGTGCTTTGCTAGGATTTTCGACCAGTAATCCCTTTGTGCAGACAATGATTAATACTACTGGCTACTAAATTAGATATGTAGATGTCATACATGATACTACCTCGTACCTCCATTCCTAAATATAAGTCTTTCTAGAGATTCCACTATAGGCTACATACGGAGCAAAATGAGTGAATCTACACTCGAAAATGCATCTATATACATCTGTATGTGGTCCATACTGGAATCTCTACATAGACATATATTTAGGAACAGAGGTAGTACATTACACAAAATCATAGGTGACATGTAGGAATTCCAGTACACTACATTAGGCTCTCTTAGAGTGCCTGCTAGTCCAGCACTCAGAGTCATGGCTAGTTTATGCTACGCACACAATCATTAATTGGTGGTTTAAATATGCACAAGGGATATGCAATGTATTATCATGTAGACATGTCTGAAATTAGCCGTGTCAACTTGTAGATAGGGTTACACAATGAAAAAGTACAAGATGTATTTGGCAATTTCATGCAACATCGCAAAAAAGGAGAGCCAGTGGTGAGCCTATACAGTGTGCTATGGTACGTCACTCCTACATTGCAATCATCGTGACATGTTATTTGTATGTCAGTTCTATTGGCCAAGTTTCTTAGGGACAGTTATTACAAGTTATTCTAAGAAAATGAGAACCTGTGAATATAAGCTCCGTGTAATAAGCCATCCAGTTCTTTTCATTGCGATTTCAGCTTATCTTTGGTATGATCAGTGAAAAGTCTAGATTGCATTATATTTTTTCATTTAGCTGCCCATATGAAAATTGATTTGACTTGCAAACATCACAAACTGAACCCAGTGCAGTAATTAATATGATAGGAAAATAGGCCATCACTATTTGCTCAAAATGCAAATACAAAGGTACCATCTACTTGGCACAATCCACTTTGGTCAATGTTTTCCATAGAGATCACATTGCCTAATCTAAACAAAAATGCATGACCATCACTGTTTGCTTTGATTACTTGCTGCTCTTGACCTAACACTCTAACGGAGCTTGTCAGCGATTTAAACACTAAGGGCTGCTGTAGTGGGGCCTTTTCTAACTCATAGGTGACATAAAAGTTTGGCTGTACACTAAAGTAGGCTCTCCAAGAGTACCTGGAGATCCAGTTCGAAGGTATGCCTAGTTTTTACATAGTGCATACATAGTAAATGCTCATTTCATTGTGTGCAAGTGCAAGAGATGTGGCATGTTTCATTATGTGGTGTTGTTTTGTTATAATCCCATCCTTTTGTGTTCACAGACAGGAAAGTATTCATATGTATCTTCCAAGGAGACGAGTAACTACTTTGTGTCACCTTGTAGAGGGGGTGCAATAAAGATAAGATTGAGGATTTCCAAGTACAAGATGTTAGGAAGGAGCCTTGCAAGAGAAGTAGGAGCTGCCTGAGCCTCTTCAACCTGTTAAGGTAAGTCACTGTATCCAACTCAACAGTTCAATTCCTTGTTTGTTTCAGGCATAGTTAATTTGCTCTTTTCAATTGCTTTATTTGTCCTCAGTTAATGAGATGCCCAAAGAATGATGCCTGATGTTGGGTACTTATATAACTATTAGTTGACATAATTAAAGGCCTTACCATTTAATTACTCTGCCGAAGTGTTCCTGAAGCATTGAAGTCTATTAACCAACTATTACTGAATGAGGCTCACAATCTAGTTTATACTAGGCTAATGCTTGCATAGTTTTGCTTGTTGTAGTATGTTTGTATGAAATCCTCTGTTGTTCATTATGCTCCCTAAGACTTTAATTGAGCTACAGAATGGCCAACTGCTTGCTTACTTCTACACAACGTGCTGTCTAAATATGTGTTTTGGATTGGGACCCAACATCATGCTCCTCTGGTGAGCTAAGAGAGATTTCTGTATGCAGTCTGCACAGACTACCTTTTTTATAATTTTTAAAATATGACCTGCTTATGCTTCATGACGTGTAACATTATTGTTAGTCCTTGTCGGTGTACAAAAAGAGGGGTACACTTTTTGTACCCCTATGACTGTGCACGGGCAGTCTGAGCCACGGGCACCACCACACTAAGCACAGCAGGGGAGGTGAGGCAAGGTAAGACCGAAGCTCGATGGAGACTGGAGCAACGCCAAGAACAAGACCACAAAGAGCAAAGGGACGAAGCGGCTTCCCCCGGCAAGATCCTTGCCGGGAGCCAGTTTCAGCAGCCCTGGCAAGATCCTTGCCGGGGCCGACCCTGGCAGCCCCGGCAAGACCCTTGCCGCGGCAGCTCGCCCCACGCCTACGGAGCAGATCACCCTTGAGTCTATTGCCCCCATGGGGCAAGGATTCAGGAGATATCCCCGTGGTGGCATGCAGATCTTTGTGAAGACATTCAAGGACAGATACACACACTGAGAGGACGACGACCCTTGGCAGGATCCCAGCCAAGGAGGACCACAAGGCCTCCGGCAAGCACCATGCCGGGGATGACTGCAGGCGCCGTGGCAAGACCCTTGCCGGGGCCCCCGGCAAGGCCCTTGCCGAGGACATCCGCGGGGCCACCATCAGGCCCGCGCCAACTACGCTTCCACCGCCCCATGCAGCTGCCGACCCAACCAGCTGGGCAGGCACCTGTGTGGCAACATGCAGATCTTCGTGGAGACCCGCCATTGCGCCACCTCAGCTGCCTGCCTGCCTACATGGCACCCCAGGCACCGCTGGCCAGGGCGCGTGTCAACACAAGGAGGAGCGGCGACGGACAATACGGACGTCTCCCCTCATCCCCGATAAAACAAGGACACCTAAGCTAAGCGCATTAAATGTGCCTTGTCCTGTAATGCGAGGGATAACCTCACATCACTGTACCCTTTTCACCTCTTGTGTGCCACTGTGGCAACCCCTTTTTCCTATAAAAGGAGGCCCGAGGTGACCAGGAGAAGGATTCGGCTTTTTAGAACTCCTCACGACTCTTTTGGAGCTCCTGACTATCGGAAGAACACAAACATATAATCCACAAAATCAGGAGTAGGGTTTTACGCATCTTCGCGGCCCGAACCTGGGTAAAGGAACCGTGTGCTAACTGTTAGATCCGCTCTTCTCTCAACCCCGCGCCCCGCAACCATAGTAGGGATTCTTGTGTTCCCATAGGTGTCGATCCAAATACACCGACATCTTTGGCGCGCCAGGTAGGGGGCGCAGTTGTGAGAATCGGCTTTAGAAGTTAGTTTGGCGCTCCTTCATCATCATGGCGCCCAAGAAGAAGACGACGGTGGCGGTTGGCCAGTCGAAAGCCGGACAGCCCGTTCCGACGCGGGCGAGCAGCGGACCGGTCGCGGAAAGGACCCGGGGTGCTGCTCGTGAACACCAACGTCGTCCCAGCAGCCGGAGTTTGGGAGGTGGCGATGTTTGTGCGCCTGGTAACGGGACACACACCGCCAGCTCCAAAGATGGAGTCGGGCCCTCCGCGGGTGGCACGGCGCCTTCCAAGGTCGCTGCCGCATCACCTGGAGGCGACGCAAGGGCCTCCAGAACTCCCATGCCGGCGCCAACAGCGCGCTCCTCTCAAGCAGCGCGCGACGAACGACGTCGTCGCCCCGAAGATCCCGGGCGTCACCACGGGAAGAGCCCCGAGCGTCACTCCCGGAACGTAGAAGACCTGCCCACCCGCCGGAGCACTGGTGGAGATGGTATGCGACCGCGGGATCGTGATGGAGCTCCTCCTGACACAGTCAGGGGTCGAAGCGCGTTGCGGCCCATGCAGGTTTCGCTACCGTTAACCCCAGCCGAAGCCCTGACGCGCGCAGTTGCTCCTCGACTTTCCTCCCGTTACAGGGAAACTCGACGAATGGAAAGCCACCATCCGAAGCCTTGTCGTAGTCGCCAACAAGGATGAACCAAATCCAGCGGAGCTCCCGGGTCGACGCTCCGATGGAGTCCCACGCACCGGCGGCGGGAGGGCCGGCAGCGTCGTGGCTACGGTGCATTCACCTCCTCCTCGCCCGGTGCCGCGTGCGTCGACTCGTCGGGACGTCGCGGGCGACGCCATCTCCATAGCGTCGTCCGACCCACGGACCCACGGCGACCAGCGTCAAGTTCTTCAGGAGCGAGCTCATGAAGACGCTCGAACCACCATCGAGCGCCGGCGCGGAGCGCGCCACCAGTCAGACAGGTGAGCGGGGCCTTTTGTGGACCGCCCAGCACCGGAGAGCCCTGGAGGTCTACCTTACGAGGTAGGTTGTCCGACTTTTACCCGTGAGCTGCGGCAGTTCCAGTGGCCCTCTCACCGCACCTTCAAGCCTGATGTTGGCGAGAAGTACAACGACAAGACCCACCCGTCGGAGTTCCTCAGCGTCTACACCATCGCGATGCAAGCTGCCTGAGCTCGCGATGATAAGGTGCTTGCGAATTACTTTCCGTTGGCTCTTAAACCCAATGCCATGTCATGGTTGATGCACTTGCCGGTAGACTCTATTTCCTCCTGGTCGGATTTGTGCCATGAGTTTGTTGGCGCCTTTACCGGAGGTCACCAAGCTCATGGCCAAGCAAGTGACCTGCATGTCATACCCCAGAAGGAAGGCGAGAGTCTGCGCAAATACATACAGAGGTTCAGCCAGGTACAGTACAATATCCCCGATGTTCACCCTGTCGCCATCATCAGCGCGTTCCATCAGAACGTGCGTAACCGCAAGATGCGTGAAGAACTGGCGATGACCAAGGTGAAAGATGTGGCAGAGCTCTATGTTCTTGCTAACAGATGTGCCCGAGCTGAAGAGGGAAGGAAGTACCCCGGCGAAGATGCCAGCGCGGAAACCGACTCTTCATATGACGATGCTACCGCCCTGGCGAAGAAAGGCCGGAACCGTAACAGGAAGCGCAAGGGTAAAGCCGTGCTTGCCGTTGAGGGATCTGATGACACCGGCTCCGCCAAGAAAACCAAAGCGGGTGACCCCGGCAAGGAAATTGCCGGGTGTGTCGCCTGCCGGGCCTTGGCGGCTGCCGGGAAGCCAGGAAACTCCGGCAAGCGATACTGCAAGATCCATCGCACCAAGGGCCATGATCTCCAGGACTGCCGACAGGTTGAGCTCCTTGCTGAAAAGCAGAGATCTGAATATGAGAGGCGGGACAGGGAGAAGGGCCAGGGTGGTGTTGAAGGGTCCGGCAAGAAGCGTGACGGCCAAACAAGCCGTCGCGGCAAGGATAAACAGCAGGAGAGGCCCGCCCGGGGCCGTGACAGAAGGCCCGAAGACAACGATCACGAGGAGGACGACGAGTCCGGCGACCAAGAATTTAAGAAGGCTACGGAGGCCATGTGCGTCGACGGCGGCGCCTCGCTGCATACTTCTCACCGCCAACTTAAACAATGGGCGCGTGATATTACAGCGGCGGAACCGTCGTCCGGTGCCCAAAAGCCGTTGAAATGGTCCAGCACACCTATCATCTTTCACGCTGAGGATCACCTTGATCGCACTACTGCGGTCGGGTGCTTGCCATTGTTGGTTTCACCAACAATACGCAACCTCAAGGTGACAAAGATGATAGTCGATGGCGGGGCCGGTCTGAACCTACTCTCGCCCACCGTGATCGAGAACCTGCAAGTTCCTGATGGAGACCTCGAAGAGACGGGCACGTTTCAGGGGGTCAACCCGGGGAGAAGCCAACCAAAGGGGAAGGTCACGCTGCCCGTGACTTTTGGGAGTGATCTAAACTACAGGACGGAAAGGATTGTGTTCGATGTTGCCAAGATCCCCTTGCCTTACAACGGGATCCTTGGCCGCCCAGAGTTGGCCAAGTTCATGGCGGTGTCACACTACGCCTACAACACCCTGAAGATGCCAGGGCCTGTGACGATCATCACCATCCCCTCCATTAAGAAAGATGCGCTGATTTGCGCTGACCAACTGTACCACCAAGCAGTTGCAGCAGCTGCCACTACGAGGGTACTTGCTCTTGCCACTGGAGCCCCGGGAGGGAAGAAGAAGAAGACCGGTGAGACCTCAGACACCCACTCCGGCAAGCGCACCTCTTCAGAGTGCTGCGCTCCTGTCGAGGACGTGCCAGAGAGCTCCACCGGAAAGAAGAAGACCGGTGAGACCTCGAACACCCACTCCCGCAAGCGCACCTCTTCGAAGTGTCGCGCTCCCGTCAAGGACGTGCCAGAGAGCTCCACCGGCAGAAACAAGAGGTCCAGGGCCACGCCGCCGGGAACCAAGAAGGTTTCCGTCAAGGAGGACGGCACAGGAGGGGCTTTCACCATAAGCTCCTCCCTTGATGAAAAATAGGAAGACGCGCTCGTCACCTTCCTGCGGGCGAATGTCGACATGTTTGCATGGCAAGCATCCAACATCCCCGGCGTTCCCAGGGAAGTGATTGAGCACCACCTTGTTGTCTGTCCTCATGCGCGGCCCGTCAAGCAGAAGGTCAGGAAGCAAGCTTTGGAACGGCAAGAGTTCATCACAGAGGAGATCCGGAAATTGGAAGTTGCGGGTTTGGTAAGACGAGTGCTCCATCCAACGTGGTTGGCCAATCCAGTGGTAGTGCGCAAGGCAAATGGGAAGTGGAGACTGTGTATTGATTACACATATATCAATAAAGCTTGTCCCAAGGACCCCTTCCAGTTGTCGCGCATCGACCAGATTGTTGACTCCACGGCTGGGTGTGACCTGCTGTCATTCCTCGATGCCTACTCCGGCTACCACCAGGTCTTCATGGCAAGAGAAGACGAAGAGAAGACAGCATTCATCACCCCATGTGTTACGTACTGTTTCGTACGAATGCCTTTCGGGTTGAAGAGTGCTGGCTCGACGTTTGCAAGGGCAGTCCAGATTGGTTTTGAACCCCAGCTCCATAGAAATATGGAGGCTTATATGGATGATATAGTGGTCAAAACTAAGAACAGGGCAACCCTTATACCGGATTTACAAGAGACATTTGTAAACCCACGCAAGATCAACCTCAAGCTGAACCCTGAGAAGTGCGTCTTAGGCGTCCCGTCCGGCAAGCTTCTCGGGTTCTTTGTGTCGCAGCGTGGGATAGAGGCCAATCCGGACAAGATCAAAGCTATAGAGCAGATTGAGGCACCCAAACGAGTCAAGGATGTGCGTCGGCTTGCTGGCTGCGTTGCCACCATGAGCAGATTCATTTCCAAGTCTGCCGAGCGCGCCCTTCCCTTTTTCAAGATTTTGAAAAAGGCGGGCCCAATGGAATGGACGCCAGAAGCTGAAGCAGCATTACAAGAGTTGAAGAGGTATCTTTCCTCCACGCCAATACTAGTTGCGCCTAGACCACAAGAACCGTTGCTTCTATACTTAGCGGCCACAAACCAGGTGGTCAGCGCCGCACTAGTGACGCAGAGAGAAATTGATGAACGGGGCATAGCAACGACAGAGCCTGGTGCCACTGGCACAGAGACGACACGGCCGGTTGGAGTGCAGCCAAGGAAGAAAATGATGCAGCACCCGGTCTACTTTGTTAGCTCCCTCTTGCAGGGGGCTAGATCAAGGTACTCTGGTGTGCAGAAATTGCTCTTCGACCTTCTCATGGCCTCAAGGAAGCTGTGTCACTACTTCCAGGCGCACGAGATCACTGTCGTCACTCGCCTCCCTCTACAACGGATATTGCACAATCCAGATGCAACGGGAAGGATTGTAGAGTGGGCACTGGAGCTGTCCAACTTTGGCCTCAAGTTTGAAAGTACCTCGACGATTCAGAGCCGAGTCCTGGCAGAGTTTGTCGCAGAATGGACTGCAACGCCTGATGTAGAAGTCCAGGAAACTGCTCTCCCCAGCAAAGAGGCGAGTTGCAACTGGATCATGTACTTTGATGGGGCTTTATCCTTGCAGGGCGCCGGGGCTGGCGTACTGCTGGTCGCGCCCACTTGAGAGCACCTCAAGTACGTGGCCCAGATGCACATCCCCAGGGAGGTATCAACGAACAACACAGCTGAGTACGAGGGGCTGCTTGCTGGTCTCAGGATCATGGCAGACCTCAGAATCAAGAAGCTCATTGTCAGGGGTGACTCGCAGCTTGTCGTCAAACAAGTCAACAAGGATTACCAGAGCCCGTTGATGAAGGCCTACGTCAATGAAGTGAGAAAGTTGGAAGAGCGCTTTGATGGTATACAGGCGGAGCACGTTCCCCGAGCGGAGAACGACGTCACCGATTACCTGTAAAAGTGCGCTGCCCTCAAGCTACCTGTGGAACCAAGTACCTTTGTGCTTCGGCTTTCTCAGCCATCCGTTGATCCATCAACAGCGCAGAACAAGAGGAGGAAATCAGGGCCCGGAGCCGCCGGCAATGATGTTGCTGGAGACACTGAGCCCGCCACAGGACGGCTAACTCCGGCAGAGCGTCAAGCTTTTGCCGTCGAGGCAACCGCTCCCTTGGCGGAGGAAATGCCTTTGGTCCTCGCCGTCGAGCCCCAGGCTCCAGCGTGGGCGTAGCATACCGTCCAATTCCTCCAGACTGGGGAACTTCCTGAGGAGCAGGAAGAAGCGGAGAAAGTAGCCCGTCGGTCTGCTATGTACCAGTTCATCAATGATGTCTTGGAAAGAGACCGAACGGCGTGAAATTGAAGTGCATCCCTCGAGAGGAAGGACTGGAGCTGTTGGCATAGATACATGGAGGCATATGTGGGTCCCACATAGGGTCAAGGGCCCTTGCCGACAAGGAGTTCCGGCAAGGCTTCTTCTAGCCCACTGCCCTCCAGGATGCAATGGCACTGGTCACCAGGTGTGAAGCGTGCTAGTTCCATTCAAAGAAACTTCATCAACCAGCTCAAGCCCTTTAAACCATTCCTCTCTCCTAGCCCTTCTTGGTCTGGGGGCTCGACATACTGGCCCTTTCCCCCGCGCTGTCGGGGGCTTTGAGTACTTGTACGTTGCAATCGACAAGTTCACAAAGTGGCCAGAGGTGGAGGCAGTGAGGAAGGTCACAACTCAGTCAGCCATCAAGTTCTTCAAGGGACTAGTGTGCCATTTTGGTGTACCCAACAGGATCATCACCGACAATGGCACGCAGTTCACAAGCCGCACCTTCATGCAATATACTCAAGACCTCGGCATCAAAGTCTGTTTCGCTTCCGTTGCTCACCCCCGAAGAAATGGTCAAGCTGAGAGGGCAAACGCTGAAGTGCTGCGAGGGTTAAGGACAAAGACCTTTGACATGCTGCACAAGAGCGGGAGGCGCTGGATTGCTCAGTTGCCGGCGGTTCTTTGGTCGATCAGAACGGCGCCAAATCGAGCCACCGGCCAGACACCCTTCGCCCTGATATACGGGGCGGAAGCAGTTCTCCCCACTGAACTCATATACGGGTCACCTCGAGTGCTCGCTTATGATGAGCTTGAGCAAGAGCAACTGTGGCAAGAGGACGCAACGCTCCTTGAGGAAGATCGTCTTCGGGCGGCTGTGAGAGCAGCACGCTACCAGCAAGCCTTGCGCCACTACCATAGCCGCAAGGTCCGTGCTCGAAGCTTTGAGGAAGGCGACCTTGTTCTCCGGCACGTTCAATCGGCCAGGAATACGAACAAGTTGACGCTGAAGTGGGAAGGCCCTTATCGGGTAATACGAGTCACCAGGCCTGGCGCAGTCCGCCTGGAGACCGAAAATGCCATTCCGGTGAGCGATTCCTGGAACATTGAGCATCTTCGCAAGTTTTACCCATAAGGCGCGGCTTGCCGGGCCCCCCGGCAAGCCACCCTTTTGTACAAGCCTTGCCGGCAAGGCATGTAACCCTTTGTACAAAGCCAGGCGCAGACCTTGAGCATAAATAAATGAAGCGCTGGCACCCTAAGTTATAGCATGCATGTTGAGTCGAGTCTCGTCCTTGGTTAGGGTTGATAGTGCTTAGCGGCGGCTAACCCCTAGCTTAGAGGTCGAGTCTTTGTCTTTCATCTATCTTCTTTGGTTCACAGGACGCGCAGACATCCTTGCCGAAGCCACTTGGGGAAAAGAAAGAGGAACAGACTAGTACCTAGGCCCCGGCGAGCCAGTGATGCCGGGGGCTACAAGGGCAAATATTCACCCATGGCAGACCAGGGTTGCCGGGGGCTGCAGCTTCAGATAAGTTCTTTATCCCTTATCATGCATTCCATTATGGACTGAGGTATGTGAAACCTCGTTCTTTTCCCTTAAGCTACCGTGCTCCCATAACTCTAGGCCCTAGGGCTCGTTCCTGGGACTAAGTTTGGTCGTAGTCGCGGCGGCGAAAGGATGAAACGAGGAGCCTGAGCCCACTTCATCCCTGCCTCCGCCAAAGGCGTGAGAAAGGTCGAGCAAAGTAGGGAGACAGCAAGGCCTGTTGCCGGGCAAGAAAATGTTTATCTTAGAGATATCAGGGATTTATTCCCTGTTGTGGGTTTTACCTGCGAACAAATGACCCGGCAAACATTCCTTTTTCATTAAAAACATTCCATTCAGGTACAGTCCATAGGGAATGAAAAACATGACCAAGGAGATTACAAGTTTTAAAGTTGACAGATGCCCGAAGGCTTACAAACTAAAAAGAGATAAGATGCCCGTAATACCTTTCTTGTCCCTCTCCTCAAGAGGTAGGTCAAGGAGGCGAGAAGGGCAAAAGGGGCGCCTAGGAGAGCTACGGGTGGCAGAAGACACCAAGAGGACATCTCGGTGGCCGCCCAAGGCTGGATGGTGATGACGGCGCCGGAGGCAGAGCTCGAAGACGAGGTGGCAGGACGTTAGTACGCATCGAAGGCGTCGGTGCCCGCGTACTCCGACATGACGACTGTGTCGCCCGCCTTCTTCCTCTTCCTCTTCCGCAACCTCCCTACGCCAGCCGCCAAGGAGACGGCCCCGAGAAGTTCAAGGAGCCGGCGACGCGGATGATGGGGTCCCCGGTGCCACCAGGAGCGGCGCCCGACACCTAGTCGGACCCATCATCCGACCTTCCACCGCCCTCGTCGTCGCTGCCGCTGTCCTCCTCATCACCCTCGTTCGAGGAGGAGTCTTCGTCATCGGAGGAGCTCTCCACGTAGCTCCTCGCACGAGTCCCGAAGTGCCCGAAGACCTTGACGGAGAGATGGCCATCCTCCATCAACTTGAAATGGAGGGTGAGCCCATCCGTCAGGCTGTGGATGCGAGCGAACGTCTTCCATCCTTGACGAAGATACATCACATGAGGGGCAGGGAAGTCGACGCGGACCCGCGTGCCATTGATCCCGCAGCCCCTCATGTGCAGCCGCAGCGACTCCGGCGGATCCACCTCCATCTCCCATGCAAATGGAGTCGGGAGACGAAGGCGACGGCGCGGCGGCCCCCGCATCCTAACAAAGAACTCACAAGGGTCATCCCCAATATGGCCTTCCATTGGAGGAGGGTCTACTGGCGGGGGCGAGGCCGGCGGGCCGCCCCGTCCTCCTCTTCCCCGAGCGCCCCGGCCTCGACCACGGCCTCGCCCCCTCCCTCTTCCCCTCGTGGCTGGTTCAACCACCGCAGGTGCAGGAGAAGGAGGGACGCGTTGTCGAGCAGCGACCCTTGCCGCCACCGTTGAAGAGCCGGGATTTCCTCTCTCCATGACGAACAGAAGAGAGGAGCAGAAGCTGAAGGAGAAAGAAGATGGAGGAGTGCGGGGCGCCGTCCCTTCACTCTCGCTCTTTATAAAGGGGCGGGGCTGGGGCTCGTCCGCCCCGTTCGGCCAATCAAGACGCAGAAGGCGAGGGAGCCGGGACCGACCCGCCGCCCCAACCAGCAACGGCTCGGTTTCCCGCCTCCACTGTTCGCCACCTCAAGCGCATGGAGGGCACATGGCGGACGTGCAGAACCGAGGGGACGGGTGAGGCGACCTCTCCCCACCCCGTGATCGTGGGGAGTGGACGCCTTGACGACCACGCCTCGGCCCCGTTCAGTAAATGGGCCGCGCCTCCATGCCTCCCCCCGTTTACGGGGAAGGCGTGAAGTCGCCTCCTTTCGCATTTACTGTGACGTGACGCATGCCTACGGAAACCGCCCCACGCATGCCGCCCACGTCATGCATGCCCCTCCACCCCGCGCCATGCGCGCGGGTCGTGGGAGGCGCAGCGCGCAGAAAATCTTACCACGGTGAAAACCGCCCCGCCTGCCCGCGCACCATTCTGGGCCTAGCCCAACAACGCGTCGCGCTTATGTGTGGCCCAGGCCCGGGGGCTCCTGTCGGTGTACAAAAATAGGGGAACACTTTTTGTACCCCTATGACTGTGCATAGGCAGTCTAAGCCATGGGCACCACCACACCAAGCACAGCAGGGGAGTTGAGCCAAGGTTAGACCGAAGCTCGATGGAGACTGGAGCAACGCAAAGAACAAGACCACAAAGAGCAAAGGGACAAAGCGGCTTCCCCCGACAAGATCCTTGCCGGGAGCCAGTTTCAGCAGCCCTAGCAAGATCCTTGCCGGGGCCGACCCTGGCAGCCCCGGCAAGACCCTTGCCGCGGCAGCTCGTCCCACACCTACGGAGCGGATCACCCTTGAGTCCCTTGCCCCCATGGGGCAAGGATTCGGGAGATATCCCTATGGTGGCATGCAGATCTTTGTGAAGGCATTCAAGGATAGATACACACACTGAGAGGACGACGATTCTTGGCGGGATCCCAGCCAAGGAGGACCACAAGGCCTCCGGCAAGCACCTTGTCGGGGATGACAGCAGGCGCCGTGGCAAGACCCTTGCCGGGGCCCCGGCAAGGCCCTTGCCGAGGACATCCGCGGGGCCATCATCTGGCCCGCGCAAACTATGCTTCCACCGCCCCATACAGCTGCCGACCCAACCAGCTGGGCAGGCACCTGCATGGCAACATGCAGATCTTCATGGAGACCCGCCATTGCGCCACCTCAGCTGCCTGCCTGCCTACATGGCACCCCAGGCACCGCTGGCCAGGGCGCGTGTCAACACAAGGAGGAGCGGTGACAGACAAGACGGATGTCTCCCCTCGTCCCCGATAAAGCGAGGATACCTAAGCTAAGCGCATTAAATGCGCCTTGTCCTGTAATGCGAGGGATAACCTCACATCACTGTACCCTTTCCACCTCCTGTGTGCCACTGTGGCAACCCCTTTTTCCTATAAAAGGAAGCCCGAGGCGACCAGGAGAAGGATTCGGCTTTTTAGAACTCCTCACGACTCTTTTGGAGCTCCTGACTAGCGGGAGAACACAAACATATAATCCACCAAAGCAAGAGTAGGGTTTTACGCATCTTCGCGGCCCGAACCTGGGTAAAGGAACCGTGTGCTAACTGTTAGATCCGCTCTTCTCTCAACCCCGCGCCCCGCAACCGTAGTAGGGATTCTTGTGATCCCATAGGTGTCGATCCAAATACATCGACAGTCCTGTTTTGCCATGTACAAAATAGTCTGTCTTGCTCGCTTCACTGTTGTAACTATATTTTTGCCCTAGTCATGTGTACTTACAGAAAAATTTCAGGATGAAGTGACATCAACACAAAGATCTTCGAGCAGTGCGGCATGGCTGTTACTGAATGATTATGGATTGGAATTGGAATGTGTTGATGTTCTCGAGCATCAACTAGAGGTGGCAAGACAACATGTACATGATTCTGAACGTACAATCAACAAGTTGAGACTGGACATGCAGGAGTCAAAAAAATGTAACAAAACACTGAGGTAACAATGAAGGAATTGGAGATTTTGCAGACTGAAATTTGTGCTATCTAAATCCGACCAATCCTATTTTCTGAAGAGATTATAGTTCAAATGGTAAGTTATGTTGATGTGCGTCCATGATGTATGAGTTGTATTTGCCTAGTGTATGCAATTTGCTCTTCGTGTATGCTTTTTTATCACTGGTTCCGAACCATAATGCCCAGTGGGTATAATCGGCTATAATTTATTTATTGTATAGTGTAGGATTATTCTACGTTTCTATGCCTTAGTCTCTTTATTGTATAGTGTATGATTTTTAGAGGTGATAGTATAGAGTAGGATAATTCTTTGAATATGCTATATCGTCCAAACGGGGGCCAACTCGCCCGAACGTTGTAGTGACCATGGCCCTCCATAGGCCGTACGATCCATGGGCCATCTACGGGACGGAAGATCCATGGCCTTCTATGGCCGTCGGATTCGTGGGCCGTTTATGGGCTGTCGGATCCGTGGGCCTTCTATCAGCTGTCGGATCCATGGGCCTTCTATTGGTCAGGAGATCCATGGGCCTTCTGTGGGCCATCGAATCAATTAGACTTCTATGGGCCGTCGGGTCAATGGGCCTTCTACGTCCCGTATGATCCATGGGCCTTCTACGGGCCGTCTCATCTATGGGCCTTGTACGGGCCGTATAAGGGGCCGTAAATGGGCTAGAGTGGAAATCGTATGTTTTATGGGCTGACCATAACGGGCCGTTAATAGGCCGTATTTGATGATGCTATGAAAATGGCCCAGCGTATTAACGGGCCACAAACGGGCTGACTATAACCACGGGCTGAATTTGGCCCACAAACAGAAAATGACAGTAACGGGCGCCAAGTAAACGAATGCTGGAAATGAGCCCAAGAATAAATGGGCCCTGAGAAGGCCGAAAGATAACATGGGCTGGAAACGGCCCAATGGAATAATGGGTCGTTAATGGGTATAAAGTGATACACTGTTCATTACGGGCCAGTTTTACCACGGGCCATTAATGGGCGAGTGTTACTAAGGGCCTCATATGGGCCAAAAGACGTCATGGGCCATACATGGGTCGGAAGTTAAAATGGGCTGAAATTATATTGGACGGCCCAGATGACGCTACTAGGCCTAATTCGGATAGGTTGTAAACGGGCCCTGGTTTAGCGGGCTATAAATGGACTATACGCGAACATGCCGTTAGCAAGCTTGCCGTGGGCCGGCCCGCCACCTTTTGACCAAGTCAAACGGGCCGGCATTTTCACAGGAATGGGCCTCTGTTGGGCCGTGCCATGTGTCGACGTATCATAGGCGCTTTGGGTCCAATAAGTAGATGATGCTACTGGACCTAATTCGGATAGACCGTAAACGGGCCCTGGGTTAGTGGGCTGTAAATGGGCTATATGCGAATAGGCCATTAACATGCTTGTCGTGGGCCGACCCGCCACCTTTTGACCAAGTCAAATGGGCCGGCCTTTTCACAGGAATGGGCCTCTGTTGGGACGTGCCACGTGTCGACGTATCATAGGCGCTTTGGGTCCAATGAGTGGATGACATCTGTCCCAACGGTGAACCGACACGTGTTTCCTCCAGCCAATGATGATTTTACACGTGGAAAATCCCCATTGGCCGGGGCTGTTAACGGGTTATCAGATCCAAAACCGGACCGGATAGCTTAACGGCGTTCCATTACGGTGGATGCCACGTGTCGGTCACCCTTGACGAAAGCACTTCTGTGACGCATGATTTATCGTCATGGAAGTGGACACTTCCGTGATGATAATTTTGGTAATGTCATGGAACACTTCTACGATAGCACAGGTATGACTATCTTCATTCTGTCATAAATTTTTCATGGATGTACATGCATGACAGAAAACGTGACCTACTGTGTCAAACATGTATCATCACGGAAGTGTATTTTTTTGTAGTGATTGGACATA
>LR738713.1:156257612-156273682 GCA_902687465.1 Secale cereale
CCCAAAAAAACCACTTTCGGTCATCCTGGCCATAAACCGATACCCCCGGAACACTTCCGGACTCCCTTACCCTTCGTCCTATATATAAATCTTCACCTCCAGACCATTCCGGAGTTCCTCGTCACGTCCGGGATCTCATCCGGGGCACTGAACAACCTTCGGTAACCACCAATATTACTCAACTATACTTATATTGTCACCAAACATTAAGTGTGTAGACCCTGCGGTTCGAGAACTATGCAGACATGACCGAGACACCTATGCGGTCAATAACCAATAGCGTGACCTGGATGCCCATAATGGTTCCTACATATTCTACGAAGATCTTTATCAGTCGAACCTCGATGTCAAGGATTCAGCTACTCCCGTATGTAGTTCCCTTTGTTTATCGGTATGTTACTTGCCCGAGATTCGATCTTCGGTATCTCCATACCTAGTTCAATTTTGTTATCTGCAAGTCTCTTTACTTGTTCCATAATACAAGATCCCACGATAACTCCTTAGTCACATTGCTTGCAAACTTCTTGTGATGTTGTATTATCGAGAGGGCCCAGAGATACCTCTCGTCATACGGAGTGATAAATCCTAATCTTGATCCATGCGAACTCAACAAACACCCTCGAAGATACCTGTAGAGCACGTTTATAGTCACCCAGTTACGTTGCGATGTTTGGTATGATCTTATGGTCATAGGAACATATACTTGACATGAAGAAAATGATAGCAATAAACTTGACACGATCATATGCTATGTTTATAGTTTGGGTCTTGTCCATTACATCATTATCCAAATGATGTGATCCCATTATGAAATGACAACACATGTCTATGGCTAGGAAACCGTAGACATCTTTGATCAACCAGCTAGTCTGGAAGAGGCTCACTAGGGACATGTTGTTGTCTATGTAACCACACATGTATTTGAGTTTCCGATCAATACAATTCTAGCATGGATAATAAATGATTATCATGAACAGGGAAATATGATAATAACCAATTTATCATTGTCTCTAGGGCATATTTCCAACACACCCTTTCTTCTTTAAGGGAAAAATTAACGCAAGCTCAAGAAGTAGCAGTAAGTGGGGTGACGCCATGGCGCGCTTCTCGCGTAGGCGTGTGGAGACGGCACGGGGCTGTGCGGATCTGGCACAGCCGTCGGTGCGTGAGGCGGAGGGGAGGTGCGGGGGCCTTCAGCAGGCGTGCGGGCACGGGTGGCTCAGTGCTGCAGCGAGGGCCCTTGACGATGGTGTGGTGGATCCGGCGAACTGGTGGAATGGAATGCAACGAACGACGGCGGATCCGGCGAACGTGTTGGTGCTCACGTTAGTGAGGCGATGGCGCGAGGATGTCGACAGTCCAGCCAGATCTGGGCAGTCAAGGCTGGAGGCTGGGTGCAGAGTTGCGGCACGTAGTGGGAGAGGTCTGAGGTTGCGGCTGCGGTTGATGTGGTGAGGCCAGCCATGCCTTGTGCAGTGTTGGCGTGCACACTGCGTTGGGGGTGTGTAGTCCAGCGGAAGTACTCGTCGGGCTGCGATGTGGGGGTGGTGGTTGTGCTTCTTCGGGTGAAAGCCTCGCCGGTGATTGATGGCCGTCGGTGACGGCGTCCGCGGACGTCGCTAAGGGGATATGCACATCCTCAACTATCGGATCAAGTTCTTCGGCTAAAAGTCCTGATCCTACTATAGGGTCGGGCGGCGGCGGCGTCTTCAATGTTGTTTCCCCTCTTTAGAGCATCGTCTTGAAGATCTTTTCTCCATTGGTGCTTTCTGAAGGTTGTACATGCACGACATTGCGTTCGGCTTGTCCGTTGGGCGAGGTGGTAGTTAGGCTCATGTGGCAACAATGACATATGTGAGAGGCATTGGAGTCGTGGCAATAGTTGGGTAGTCGACTCTTCTCCGACGTTCCCGTGGGATTACCTCGACTGTTTGTCGCTGCGAAGTCAAAGGAGCGGTGGCGGGGCCCTGACGACGTACGATGGCGGGCGACTTGATCCGTTTGGTGATCCTTCGCGGCGCAAACTTACGTAGTTCTCCATTGCAATTCCTTATCAGAATCGAAGTTGCGTTGTCCTGTCACGGCGTTCCACTTGAGTGTAGGGTTGTGCTACCTCTTGAGCTTGCGTTCTATTCCCTCGAAGAGGAAAGGGAGATGCAGCACAGTAGCGTAAGTAATTTCCTCGGTGTTTTAGAACCACGGTATCAATCCAGCAGGAGACCACGCGCCAGTCCCTCGCACCTACACAAACAAATAAGAACTTCGCAGCCAACGCGATAAGGGGTTGTCAATCCCTTTACGGTCACTTATGATAGTGAGATCTGATAGAGATGACAGATAATATTTTTGGTATTTTTGATATAGAAACAGAAAGTAAAGAAAGCAAATAAACAACGGCGACAGAAATTGGCTAGTTGACGGAAAAGTAATATGATAAAGATAGACCCGGGGGCCATAGTTTTCTCTAGTGGCTTCTCTCATGATAGCGATATTCTACGGCGGGTAAACAAATTACTGTCGAGCAATTGATAGAAAAGCGAATAATTATGAGACTATCTAGGCATGATCATTGTATATAGGCATCACGTCCGAGACAAGTAGACCGACTCCTGCCTGCATCTACTACTATTACTCCACATATCGACCGCTATCCGGCATGCATCTAGTGTATTGAGTTCATACGAACAGAGTAACGCCTTAAGCAAGATGACATGATGTGGAGGGATAAACTCAAGCAATAAGATGAAAACCCCATCTTTTTATCCTCGATGGCAACAATACAATACGTGCCTTGCTGCCCCTACTGTCACTGGGAAAGGACACCGCAAGATTGAACCCAAAGCCAAGCACTTCTCCCATTGCAAGAACTATAGATCTAGTAATCCAAACCAAACCAATAATTCGAAGAGACTTGCAAGGATATTATGAGCACACATAAAAATTTCAGAGAAGAACCAAATATCTTTCATAGATAACCTTGATCATAAACTCACAATTCATCGGATCTCGACAAAAACACCGCAAAAAGAGATTACATCGAACAGATCTCCTCGAAGATCGAGGATAACTTTGTATTGAGATCCAGAGAGAGAGAAGAAGCCATCTAGATACTAGCTATGGACCCGAAGGTCTGTGGTAAGCTACTCACAACTCATGGTGAGGGCGATGATGATGATGATGAAGGCCTCTGTGATGGATCCCCCTCCCGGAACAGGCTCCAATATGGGATCTCCACGGGAACAGCAGCTATGGCGGTGGAATTAGGGTTTTTTCTCTGTGCTCGGAGTTTCTGGGGTACGTTGGTATATATAGGAAGAAGAGGGGCACCGGGGGCCACAGGGGCTGCCCTCGAGGCAGGGGGCGCGCACCCCACCCTCGAGGGTGGCCCTTCTATCTCCTGGCTTGGCCCCGAAGTCTATCGTGCGTGATTTCCTCCAAAAATATCTCCTGCGAAGGTTTCATTCCGTTTGGATTCCGTTTGATATTCCTTATCTGCAAAACACTGAAATAGGCGGAAAAAAAAATCTGGACTGGACCTTTGGGTTAGTAGGTTAGTCCCAGAAATTATATAAAAGTGAATGATAAAGCCCATTAAACATCCAAGACTTCATAAATAATAGCAACGAATAATAAAAAAATTATAGATACGTTTGAGACGTATCAGGTTGTTGTTTTTTTCTTTTGTTTTGATCTTCGGATCCATCCCATGTATTCTTCCATTGTTTCTTGCTAAATCTGAATCAAGCCAACAAATTTGTGTTTTAAAAACATACATACAAATGGTGATTGGTAAGTAAAACACTAAAATATTTATCATTTTTTTTTAAAATGTATAATTTACAATAATACAAATAATGGTAAAATTACAATTCAAACATATTAATTTAATTATACAAATATTTCAATAATTATTACCTCTTTTATTGTAAAATGTAGGTTATGCTTATATATTTGTGTGTTAAAAATATACATACAAATGATGATTTGTAAATGAAAATTGAAATATTTATTAATTTTAAAAATATTTTTGTAATTATAATAATATAAATAATGGTAAAATTACAATTAAAACATGTTAATTTAATTATACAAATATTTCAATAATTATACGCCTGTTTTTAAAGTCCAATGTTCATATAATTAAAATATTCCAAAATTTAAAATTTAAATTGTTTTTATGGATATTCAATGTTGTCCAATATTTAAATTACATAATTGTTTTTAATACATTAAACATATTAATAAAATAAATTAAAATGTTGATATGGATATTCAATCGTGACATGAGTAAAAAAATCCATATTAACTTAACATTTTATTTTTTTGGATACATTAAACATATTTATTTAATAAACATTTTAAACGTCCGCATTATCTAAATATTTTATATAATACATAGGTTTATATTTTTTTACTAATCATTATTTGTATGTATATTTTTTACACACAAATATTTTAGCATAACTTATTACCTATGTTCTACAGTTATCTTAAAGATAATAGTGCGTTCAAAAAGGGCTGCAGTATGTGCAGCAAGAGGCCTGGTTCAATAGACATAGTTATCCAGTTTAGACAGTATAGAACGTTATTTGTGTGCTTGCTGTAGTGGGGCTCGTTTGTTAATTCTTGGCCGTGGGTTCGAGACCGTGCGGCCCCTTTTTTGTGTTATTTTGCTCATTTATGAGCATTCCATGAATAAAAATGTGAGGATGTTTGTGCAAAAAATCATCGCAGTATTTGTCCTTTTTTGCAAAAATAATAATACAAGGGTGTTTTGGGCAAAAATGCATCGCGCACTCACTCACATTTTGGCGTACACACATATCCGTCTGCATACGCGTGTTGTGACCGTATCTCCTCAATTTAGTCAAGTTAGATGATGACAAATCCGTATTTTTGTTGAAGGGCCATTGGCCGTTCTTTATTAAGAAAGAAGAGATTACAGCAGAGGCTTGATAGTTTAGGCGGTCTAGAGCTATCAGCCGACAGAGCCGAGGCTCAAAACATGACAGGTACAACCCAGATTGAACCCAAAAGATGGCAGTAACAGTGAAAGGAATACATCAGTATAAATCACCTACACAACCGGCACCTCTCCAAACAGCGATATCCTCTGTGATAAGCTCAAGTATCCTGTCAACATTACTGGCCACTTGCTCAAAAATCCTTGCATTTCTTTCTTTACAAATTCTCCGGTGAATAAGCATGGTTATAGTGTCAAAATTTCGTCTGGCCATCTTTGGAATCTCCCTCTGTGTAGTGATCCACCAAGACGCTGTACTGCCGAAGCGGTCATCAGGTATTGTGAAGGATGCCTGCGTCCAGACCCTAAATCTGGACCAAACCTGCTGTGAGAAGCAGCATCATAAAAATAGATGCGTGCAGTCTTCATGCGTCAATAGGCATAAAGTACCATTAGAAGGCCATCCCCTTCGTTCCAGATTGTCGGCAGTTAAACACCTTTTGTGAATGACCAAACACATGAAGAATTTGCATCTAGGTGGAGCCTTGGAACCCCAAATTGGTTTATGACAGGCGAAATGTACATTTGCAGTGAAGAACATACCATAGGCAGAGCCGACCTAGAATTTAAGATCACCCGACCACTTCCAGACCAAACTATCTGGAACCTCAGCAGATAAATCTATGCTCTGCACAATGTCCCAAACTTGAAGATATTCAGCCATAGCCCGAGCTGAAATGCCTCCCGAGATCTCACTTATCCAGTCTCCATTATCAAGGGCTTCCTTGACTGAGCGACCAGTGTCATTGACAAAGTAGAACAAGGCAGGGGCCATCTCGTCGATGGAGCACCCACCCGGAAGCTATTTATCAGTCCAAAACATGGCCCTTTGTCCGTCTCCTAGGCGTATTATTGTGGCTGTTTTAAACATGGAAGACACTTCCTTTTCCATCTCATATGGGAGCAGGCTCCATGGCCGCTCCTCCTCCTCCCATCGTAGACACGACCAACGACAACGAAGGCGTATCCAAACCATTTGAGATTCAAAACACCCAGGCCCCCACATTCATTGGGCATGCATACCCGCAACCATGGCAAGAGATAGTGTCCCCCATTAATATCATTGTCGCGCTTCCATAAAAAGCCCTGGCACCTCCTGTTAATAATCTTCAGTGCCCATTCCGGCAACTGCATAACCGATAAGAAGTGAATAGGTAGAGCCATGAGGACCGATTGGGTGAGCGTCAGACGTCCAGTAGGTGCCATCAACTTTGGTTTCCACCCCTTCATCTTACTGGAGTACTCCCTCCGTCCGAAAATACTTGTCATCAAAATGAACAACAATGAATGCATCTAAAACTAAAATAAATCTAGATACATCCCCTTTTATTCATTTTGATGACAAGTATTTCCGGACGGAGGGAGTACTTATCTATGAGTGGTCATATATCTTGTCACCGCAAACGATAAATTGAAGGAGGTAGTCCGAGGTATTGTAGCGGAAAAGGCTTGTACTGACAGCCGAAGTGTTGAGCCACCATAGCAGAGATTGAGTTGTTACTCCTGATGCACGTGACCGTGCTCTTTTGCAGATTAGTGCGGAGACCAGACGCCTCACCGAAGAGCTTCAGAAGGGTAGAGATCACCACCAAATCACTCGAGCAGGGCTTGAAGAAGAGCACACCATCATCCGCGAAGAAGGAAGTGTAGAAAATATGGTGGAAGCGTTCTACCCTCTCGAGAGAGGGCCGCGGGTATTTATTGATAATGATAGGGCTTATTCCATGAGCGCATACATAACTTGGAGTACAAGAGATAATAGATAGAGATGAGAAGGTTTAACTAAATACAAGTATATCTCTAACTAACTAACTCTATACAATACTTATATGCGCCGGCCCATAGGCCTACATGAGATATTTCAACACACCCCCTTAATCACAAACTTGATTAAGTTGAGATTACGTCTAAAATTCTCAAAGCTCCTTGTAGGCAACGCCTTGGTGAAACCATCTGCAATCTGATCTCCAGAATGAATAAACCGAACGTCCAACTCCTTGTTGGCAACATGTTCTCTGACAAAGTGAAAATCTATCTCAATATGTTTTGTTCTGGCATGAAACACTGGATTTGCAGAAAGATAAGTGGCACCAAGATTATCACACCATAAACAAGGAGCTTGCATTTGTATCACTCCAAGTTCCTTCAGCAAAGACTGAAGCCAGATAATTTATGTAGTGGCATTAGCCAGTGCCTTATACTCAGCCTCTGTACTAGACCTTGAGACAGTAGCCTGTTTCTTTGCACACCATGATATCAAATTTGGACCAAGAAATACTGCAAAGCCACCTGTGGACCGTCTGTCATCAACACTGCCAGCCCAGTCAGCATTAGTAAACGCACTGACAAGTGTGGATTGAGACTTACTGAATATTAGTCCAATATTTAATGTATACTTCACATATCTCAAAATATGTTTAGCCGCAGTCCAGTGCGAGGTGGTAGGTGCATGCAGAAACTGACATACCTTGTTTACAGCAAAGGATAAATCTGGTCTAGTAAGGGTTAAGTATTGAAGTGCACCAATCATACTTCTGTACCGAGTGCTATCTTCCTGACGTAAGATCTCACCTTCATGCAAGGACAGTTTCTTTGAACTAGATAATGGAGTTGGCGAAGGCTTGCAATCCTGCATTCCAACCCTTTTCAAGAGATCATTAGCATATTTTTTCTGAGACAAGACAATACCATATTTGTTCCTTTTGACTTCAATACCGGGAAAGAAATTTAGATCTCCCGAGTCCTTCAAGGCGAACTCAGAGCCTAGGTCCTTTAGGAGTGCTGTCACTGCTTCATCAGATGAGCTTGCAATGATGATATCATCAACATATATGAGCATGTACATTGTTATTTTGGATTTGTTGAAAATAAATAATGAAATATCAGACTCGGAAGGAACAAAACCAATAGCTTGCAACTTCATACTGAAGCGATGATACCATGCTCTCGGGGCCTGTTTCAGACCATAAAGGGCCTTATCAAGTTTACACACATGAAAAGGTGCATTCTTGTTTTCAAACCCAGGTGGTTGTTTCATGTAAACCTCCTCTTCCAGAACACCATGCAAAAACGCATTCTGCACGTCCAATTGTCGTAGGCTCCATCCCCTAGACACAGCAACAGATAAAACCAATCTGATAGTAGCGGCTTTAACAACTGGACTAAAGGTGTCCTCATAATCTATTCCATAACTCTGTTTAAAACCTTTTGCCACTAGCCTGGCCTTGTATCTATCAACCGTGCCATCTGCTTTCCTTTTAATTTTGTAAACCCACTTACAGTCTATCAAATTCTTACCTTGACCACATGGAACCAAGTGCCATGTCTCATTTCTCCTCAAAGCCATATATTCTTCTTCCATGGCCTTCTTCCATCTGGGGTCTGTCAGGGCTTCATCAACCGAACGTATCTCCTGTTGTACATGTTAAACCAAATTTCAAAATATTTTTGTAATTGACAGGTTGAATTTTTCCTGTTTGAAGTCGCGTGCTGGCGCGTGTAGCACCCCCTGGTCCGGGTGCAGAAGATCCCACACCCGATCGTGCAGGCCTGCGTGGTGGCGATCCCGGTGGAGATCCTTCATCAGATGAAACAGGATCCGAGGGAGATCCCCGACCAGACTGGACGGGCGAGGCAGCGACTGTGTCGCCATCCGACGCAGCCTCGTCTGCATGCACGGCGGGACCTGCCACAGATGTGTGAGCGGGAGACAGCCATGGACCCGCAGCACGCGTGGCGGATGGAGAGTAGCCCGCTTCAGCCCCGCGTGGGCCATTGCCGCCTGTGTGTCCCGAGTCCGAAGCGAATCCTGTCGCGCTGGCGGCGGTGTATCTGCATGGGATCGCTCGCCTGCGGATCCCGATGCATGCAGAGGCGAATCGCCCTTGTGTCACGTGCATTCGTCCTCTTCTGGAGCATGAAATATGGGCTTATGTGCACTGTTTCCAGCACTATTTTCTGCACCAAAAATTATTCATGTACTTTCTGCATCATCAACAGGATTAGTAGCATGAGAAGTATTCATGTGATCAGTAGTATTATTTCCCCCTTGATCTAAGCCGGAAAGATGAGCAGGAAGGAGGAGAATCTCTTTTTGTAAGAGAGTGCCGGCGTTTGGATGGAGATCTTTGAAAGAGAAAATTGTCTCATCAAAAACGACATCACGGGAGATATACACCCGACCTGTGGAAACATCAAGGCACTTGACACCTTTATGTTGGGGGCTATACCCGATGAACACACACTGTTTGGATCGAAAAGAGAGTTTTATCGAATTATATGGCCGTAAGTTTGGCCAACACGCACACCCAAAAACACGGAGGGAAGCATAGTTTGGTGTAGTGTGTAAGAGACGTTCGGTGGGTGTTTCAAAGTTGATAACTCGACTAGGCAAAATGTTTATAAGATGAATGGTAGTGAGAAAAGCTTCATCCCAAAACTTAAGAGGCATAGATGCGTTCGCAAGGAGAGGCAAACCAATCTCAACGATATGCCTATGCTTGCGTTCTGCCGAGCCGTTCTGTTGATGCGCATGAGGGCAAGAAACATGGTGAGAAATCCCTAATCTTTGGAAGAAAGGGTTCAATTTTTCATACTCACCACCCTAGTCTGACTGAACCGAGATAATTTTACTATTGAATTTTCGTTCAACTAGTGCTTGGAAATTTTGGAAACTTGAAACACATAAGATTTATTCTTGATAAGATAGATCCAAGTATACTTGCTATAATCGTCAATAAAGCTTACATAATACTTGTGTCTACCAACAGAAAGAGGTGCTTTCCCCCATACATCAGAAAATATGAGTTCTAATGGTTTGGAAGAAACACTAGTTGACACGGGGTAAGGAAGCTGATGACTTTTTCCTCTCTGACAAGAATCACAAACTGTTTCATTGCTCGGCTCACCAATAAAAGGGAGCTTATTTTTCCTAAGCACGCGATGAACTATAGTAAAAGATGGATGCCCTAGACGATCATGCCACCTTGCCGAAGATAATGTGGTGACACCAAGACCTTGTTTATTGGAACTCCTAACACGGGGAATCAACGGATAGAGCCCACCGACGCATCTACCTCTGTAGATAATTCTCGTCGTTGCTTGGTCCTTAATCAAGAAGAAAAAAAGGATGAAACTCAAGAAAAACATGATTGTCCAAAGCAATACGATGAACAGAGAGAAGATTTGTTCTAGCGTGAGGAGAATAAAGAATTTTTTAAGATGAATGAGTCAGCTAGAGGTATGTAATACTGACTGACCAACATGATCTATTCTCATACCTATCCCGTTTGCGCCATGGATTTGATCTTGCCCGCGATACTTGTCACGGACAATTAGCTTCTCCAGCTCTCCTGTGAGGTGGTCGGTCGCCCCATTGTCGACGTACCAGTTTGTATCCACCCCATATTGAGCAGCAACAACAACTTTTTGTTCTAGTGCATCATCATCGAACCTGTACCAGTAATCTTTGGCACTATAGCCAAACTTACCACAAATCTGGCACTGGATGGGATCGTTCCCCCTTGCATTGTTGTTGCGAGGTGCAGGGCCACCGGGGCCTCCTGGACCTCCGGGACCGCCTGGTGCACCACCAGATCGGGCTCCCTTATTGTTGTTGTAGAAAGGACGCCCGCCTCCGCCTTGCTTTTTCTTGTAGCCACCGTAGCCGCCACCGTACCCGCCACTGTTTGGCTTCTACTGCTGCTTGCCGCGAGGAGGCAGCGGACCACCACGATGTGCGGCGGTGTTAGTAGAGGACTAGAACCCTCCGCCATCGGCGCCACCCGTGAAGAGCTCCAGTCGCTGATCAAAGTTGCAGATCTGGGAGTAGAGGAGGTCGACAATGACTGGTTCGATGCGGGCGTCCAGGGCTGAGACCACAGAGTTGTAGTCGAGGTCCAGCCCCGCGACAATGAAGGAGACGAGTTCATCTTCCTCCAGTGGCTTCCCGGCTGCAGCAAGTTCATCCGCGAAGCCTCGCATCCGAGAGAAGTACGCCGCAGCAGATTGGGTACCTTTCTGAGCATTGGCGAGGGAGATGCGAAGATTATTGATGCTGAACAGGATTGTGAAGCAAACATGTTATCGAGGCTTGTCCAGAGTGCATGAGAAGTCCAGATGGAGGCGACGGAGACGAGCACATCTCTTGTCAGATTGTTCAAGATGTGCCTGAGGACCTGCTGATCCTGTCTGACCCATGCATCATATGCTGGGTCTTGGATCGTCTGTTCCTTGCCGTCTTTGTCCTTGACGACGGCGAACTTCTCTGGCGCAGTGATGGAGCCGTCGAGGTAGTCATAGAGCCCGGCGCCGAGGAAGTGGGGGAGGATCTGCGCCCTCCACAGGAGATAGTTCTCCCTGGTCAGCTTCTCCGAGACCTGAGAGCCAAGGCCGGAACCAGCTGGGGTTGATGATGAGGACGCCATCGGGTTTTTGGTGTAGATGGGACTTTTTCCTAGGGTTCAGAATGTGGAGGAAGAGGATGCTCTGATTACCATGTAGAAAATATGGTGGAAGCGTTCTACCCTCTCAAGAGAGGTTCGCGGGTATTTATTGATAATGATAGGGCTTATCCCATGAGCGCATACATAACTTGGAGTACCAGAGAGAATAGATAGAGATGAGAAGGTTTAACTAAATACAAGTATATCTCTAACTAACTAATTCTATACCAGACTTATATGCGCCGGCCCATAGGCCTACATGAGATATTTCAACAGGAAGCCCTCGGAACATTGGTATTGAGACCCAAGCTCGTCAGCAAATTGTTCTGTCCCGCCCAACTAAGCATAGCCTGCAAGGAATCCATGGCTAGAATGAAGAGCGCCAGAGACAGCGGGTCACCTTGTCTAACACCACTGCCCAGGGCGAATGGCTCACAAGTCTCAACATTGACCAACACCGAGGAAGATGTCGTGCGTAGGAGTCCACAAATCCATGCGCACCAAAGTTGCCAAAAGCCTCTTCTCTTTTATATCTGAATAATGAACTCCCAGGACAGAGTGTCAAATGCCTTGGATATATCAATGTTCATGAGCACAGCCAGTGCTTTATTTTTATGTAGCGCTTTGGCTAAGTTACGAACAAACTTGAATTTTTCATGAATGCTCTGCCGGCTGATAAAAGCACTTTGTAAATGTGAGATGAGGGCAGGCAGGAGAGGTGCCAGGCGACTCGTAAGCACTTTGGCAAAAAAAATGGCCGCTCCATGAATTAAATTAATTGGTCGGAAATCCGCCACCTCCATTGAGCATCCCTTTTTGGGCAGCAAGGTGATGATGGAAGAGTTAAGCCTGCCAAAGGATGCAAAATTGTTCCTATGCAGCTCAAGCATGACAGCCATAAAATCTCTAGCAATAATTTCCCAGTAGACCTTGTAGAAAAGGCCTGAGAACCCATCCGGCCCAGGAGCTCTATCCGAGGGCATGTCCATGATCACTTGTTTTACCTCGGTCACCATGAACACGGTCTCCAAGCCACTTGCCAATCCGGGGGCAGACTGTTGATTTCAAGTACATCCGGATTCAAGGGAGACATCACCGGTGTAGGTGTACCCATCAAACCAAAATAAAAATCCCGCACCAGGGTCAGTTTGTCCTCCCTGCTTGAAATTGTTCGCAGCCCTTCCCTGAAAAAGGGAATCAGATGTTTCTGCCTTCTGCTATTAGCTTTCATGTAGAAGTACTTTGAATTCGCACCCCCCCCTCTTTCAAGTACATCACCCTAGCGCGCTGGCGTAGGCGTACCCACTCCAGGGAGGCGAGTGCGAGGCACTTTCCCTTCAGGAAAGCTCGGAGCCTACGTCCGTCATTAGACAGAGTCGTGACTTCTTGAGCACCATCCAGATGCAAGATCAACTTGTTGGCAATTTGGAACTATAAGTTCATGAAACTCTGTTTCTTTTGTCCCCCAGCTTCTGAGTGCTTTGGCTGTTCTTTGCAGCTTCAAGCTGAAGACCAACATGGCATCATTAGAGTTAACTTCCCCTTACCAAGCGTCTTTGACCGTCTCCATGAACCCTGGTAACTTGACCCAGAAGTTTTCAAAATGGAAGCGACGAGTATTTGGCCTATCAAAAGAGCAGCTCAGAAGCAGAAGGCAATGATCTGAGATGTTTGAGCCGAGCGGCAATAAATCACTGATGGGGAATATATTCTCCCAGGCGTTGTTGAACAACGGACAATCCAACCTGGACATTACTGAGTTTTCTTGGTTGTTGCACCAAGTGAACCTTCTACACAACAGTGGCATGTCATGCAGACCCAAAGTATTGATAGTGTGCTTGAATTTGTTAGCCAGCCTTCTGTTGAACCTGTGCGTACTATGCTCTTCTGCATTACAGACCAAATTAAAGTCCGCATTTACAATCCATGGAAGCTGAATGTTAGTTCGAATCCCCGCAATTTCCTCCAGAAATCTGATCTTGTCCTCATCTTCTTGTGGCCCATAGATTGAGGTCACCAGCCACTCTTTACGATCTGACAAGGATGATACTTTGATGGTGATAGAGAATTCTCCCTTATGCTTTGTAGAGACACGGAGATTGTCTTTCCTCCAAGCCATTATAATTCCCCCTCTGGCACCGTCCGCTGGAAGGAAATTGAAGCCATCAAAGGTCGGACCCAGAGCCTGACTAACTAGCACATCATCCACCGAAGCCAACTTAGATTCTTGAATACAGACTAGGGGAACATTGTAGGTTTGCAGAAATAAACGAATAGAGTTACGCCTAGCAGGGTTATTGAGCCCCATGACATTCCATGCTAACACACCTACATACATAGTCGCGATGAAATACATGCACCCCACAAAGGCACAACTCCACTAAACACTGCATGGCTGCACCATATCCGGAAGGGAGAAGGCCGCGAAGCCCTCATGAGCAGGTTCGTCGAATTCCACTCCGTCCGGGTCAAAAAGGGCAGCAATGGCCTTGATGTGATGTGGAGCCAGGGGAGCATCGAACAGCTTCAGGTAATCATGTAGGGCTTCCTTCGTCAGCTACTCTTTGGCTTAAATCACTCCCAAGCGGTATAAAATCACATATTGACTCCTATAGTATGGGCCCTTGTTCATGCCATCGTAATTCTTTCATAGGCATGCGCTCCTTCGCGGTGTGAAACCCGATGGGATGCCCTTCTTCCGACACACCGGAGCTGATGCCGTCGGCCTTGGATCCCGCCGCCCGCTTAGCCGGGACACCGGAACTGATTCCGTGCGGGCTGTGGATCCGGTGTCCTGGCCACGCGGGCGACGGGATCCGGTGGTCGTTGGCGATCGTCGTCGATTCTGCCCTGGTCGGTGGTGGAGATCTTGTTCGGGCGAAATCCCTGGCTGGCCATGACCGGCCGCACCGACGGTAACGCCTGAGGGCGCCATTCCCCTCCTTGGAGGCGTTGGTATGGACCGATATCCTCACTGCACCTTCCCCTAAGTCTCCCGAGCGAAAGCCTTAACTTTGTTGGGCGGCGGCGGCGCTCACGGTGTCGTTCCCTTCTTGAAGGTGCCGCTTTGGGAACTTTGGGGTTGGGTGGCGCTTGTGGGTGGTGGGCGACGGCGGTAGTGCGACCCTATCCTAGCATGGATTTACGTCTGTTGCTTGGAGATGGACTCACGTAGGTAGAGGTCGTCGGCTGGCGTTGTGGTGGCGTCAATGGCGGAGGACCTGCCAAGGCTCAAGTAGGTGGAGGTCGTCGTTTGGCGTCGTGGTGGCGTCGATGGCGGAGGACCTGCCAAGGTTATCACTATAATCTGCTCTGAAGATGGACCAGTGGAAGATGGCGGCGATGACACATGTCAGTGCGACGGACCGGTTTGAGCCCCGGATCCGCCAGATGGCTCGACCGGGATCTCCGACTTTTGATGTTAGGCTTACGTGAGAGGTCTGTATGTGGCCCAGCTTGCACCCCTTCACCATTTGGATAGGATTAGCGGCAGATATTGTCAAGATGACAGATTCAGATATTTTATTGTTCTACTTTGTAAGGCTCGAAAATAATTAATAAAATGACCGCATGCATCTCCCAAATAACGGGGGTTATCATCCTTTTCTATAGAAAAAAACTCGAACTGGATGAACCTGTCTACGAGCCTTTGTCCATCTGGGTTACCATGACTCCGCTGTAGGCAAATATTCACGTGAAGGGGGAAAAGTGCGGCTGATGCCACGAAGAGCACAAGGCCCACGATGACCGCGGCGATGGTGAGCGGCCTGCTGAATTCGCTTGAACTTGTTCCGGCTAGACTCGTCAGGCTCCGGGACGGCGAGGAGGCCGTCGAGGATAGCGTTCTCGTCGTCGGCCATCTGCTTTCCTCGAGCTCCTTCCTCCTTGGTTTGCTTCGCTCTTTCCATGTCGCTCTGATGCATCGACTCCTCCTGGTATATCGTACCAGAGGCGCACTCAACCGCTAGGGCAAAGGGGTTGATTGATTGATTGGAAAAGCTAAAATCCTGCCGACACCTCTAAAGTTTTTACCCGTCACCCTTACCATCTCACCAACTATTAGTAGTTGTCTAAAAGAAGGCAACAAGGTATATGAACCTTTTTACTGCTGTATGAACAAAAAAAACATAAGTTTTGCTAGTTCTTTTTCTTGAATTTCTCTGGTAACTCACATACAATCATCATGATATCTAGTTTCACAAAGATTTTTAACCAACTCGTCTCAAGTTGACCACACCGCTGTAATTTTCTCACGCGGGGGTGGGGGTGGGGGTTGATGCCGGTAACTTTTGTGTGAATAGCATGGTATTCACACATCACACACCTGATAACTTATGTATCCCGGTCCTGATAACTTTGGCATGGGCTGAGGGGGGTGATGAAATATATCATCTTTTAACTTTTGTGTGAATAACATGGTAACTCACACATCGTAGATTTAATAACTTATGTGTCCCGGTCCTGATAACTTTTGCAATTGAGGGGGTGATGAAATATTTTCCTCGTAACTTTTGTGTGAATAGCATGGTAACTCACACATCGCGGCTTGATAACTTATGTATCCCCGGATCTGAAAACTTTGGCATGTGTGTGGGGGGGGGGGG
>LR738713.1:156273695-156285430 GCA_902687465.1 Secale cereale
TTATGTATCCCGGTCCTGATAACTTTGGCATGGGCTGAGGGGGGTGATGAAATATATCATCTTTTAACTTTTGTGTGAATAACATGGTAACTCACACATCGTAGATTTAATAACTTATGTGTCCCGGTCCTGATAACTTTTGCAAGGGAGGGGGTGATGAAATATTTTCCTCGTAACTTTTGTGTGAATAGCATGGTAACTCACACATCGCGGCTTGATAACTTATGTATCCCCGGATCTGAAAACTTTGGCATGTGTGTGTGTGTGGGGGGGGGTTAATGAAATATACCCCTGATAACTTTTATGTGAATAGCACGGTAACCCACAAAAATCGAATGTAAACATACACTCGCTAACTTTTTTGTATGAATAGCATGGTAATTCACACATCGCATACCTAATAACTTATACACCAAGGTCCTGGTAACTTTAGTGACCGAGGGGAGGGGAGTTTATCAAATATCCCCCAATAAATTTCCTATGAATACCATGGTAACTCACACACTACAGACCTGTTAACTTATGTACCACTGTCGTGATAACTTTGGCGACCGAGGGGGGGTGACGAACTTTTGTGTGAATAGCATGATAACTCACACATCGCAAACCTCATAGCTTATGCACCCCATCCTGGTAACTTTGGCAACGAAGGGGGGGGGAGTTGATGAAATATCTCCTCCGTAGATATTGTGTCAATATCATGATAACTCACACATCTAGACTTGATAATTATGGACCCTGGTACTGATAAATTTGGCACAGTGGTGGGGGGAGTTGATGAAACACCCCCTCGGTAGCTTTTGTGTGAATAGCATGGTAACTCACATATCGCACAAAACCATTTGCTTCAAGTTTTAAAAGAGAAGGTCAGCGCAAGGGAGGAGATAACTTTGGCAAGGGGGGGGGGGTAAAAAACAAATGTTTTCTTCTGTGCCCAAAGTTACCGTAGTGTTTGTGAGTGAGTTATCTGGTTCGTGGCATATATATTACCATGCTCTTTATAGAGAATTATTGGCGTGTGTTACAAAAAAAATTTTTGTGGTAAAAAACATTACCACAGTGTTTGCGCGTGAGTTATCTGATTCATAGCGTATAAATTACCATGCTCTTTTATAGATAACTTATCGGGATGTGTTACCACAACATTTTTTTCTTCGGGTCAATAGTTACCACGGTGTTTGTGAATGAGTTATCAGATTCATGACGTATAATTATCACACTCTTTTACAGATAAGCTATCGGGGTGTATTACAACAATTTTTTACCTAGGGTCAAAATGTTACAGCGGTGCGTGAGTTATCAGCTCTATGATGCATGAATTAATGTGTACAAAAGGGAAGAAAATTGGTAAAAATAAAGAAAGGAAAATGGCTTGTTTTTTTAGTCGCGTATGTACCAGTATAAATATTAATCGCTTCTTTGTGACCACAAGACGAAAGCAGACTAGGTGGATATGACAAGTGATGATGGACCAAGAGGTAGTGAGTTTGACTCCCACCTCCTACAATATTTTTATCATGTTTTTTCTATCATGCTAGAAAATAAAAAGGAAGCGGGGGAGTGGTGGGATCGCCAGAAAAATCATAGATCGCACGCAGGGCGGAAGAATTGGACCGCGAGAGGATCGTGATTGATTATTAATTAATGCTAAGGGATATACGGTACTTGCTGGAGACATTAGAGCATCTCTAGCAGACCCCGTATATTATCGACCCGTAAAACTCGTTTACAGTTCGCGGAAAAATAGTTTTGCGGGTCGATTTTAGCTGCGGCGGAACAGATCCCATATAATCCATGTTGTAGGGTGAAACCCTAGGGGGGGTCTTTTCACACTTGGAGGAGGAAAAGAGGAAGAACACACAAGAACACAAGACACAAATCTCTCAAAACAAACCCAATATCACATCCACTAGAGTAGCATACAAAGGATCCACAAGATTACAAGATCAATCCAAGGAAACAAGCAGAAAGGTAAGGTTCTTCCCACTCCTAAAGAAGGTGAGGTCTTGCAATCCGAGAGGATTCTTCTCCCTTGGGAGGTCTTGCAATCCATGAGGATTCTTCTCCCTTGGAGGTCTTGATATCCTAGAGGAGGGGATACAAGGAGCAAAGCTCTCAAGGTCTCTCAATATCTTTGCTAACTCTCAAAAGATGTGGAGGAGATCTATTTATAGTCTGGGCCACGAAGGGGTAAGTGGGGAAAAGGGGTACATGGCCAAAGGCCGAAGCTGCGTGCAGGCAGGGCGGTAGTACCGCCTAAGGAGCGGTAGTACCACTTGTTGGCAAGAGCGGTAGTACCGCTTTGGGGGGAGGTAGTACCGCTCGTTCCGGGTTGAGCAGGTCTTCATTCCTTTCCACGCGATCCGGACTGAACAGGTCCTTCTTTGCTTCCACGTGATCATCTCCTTGGCAACTGAGAATGCACAGCATCGCCTTGTGAGGTAGAACCCAATCCTCGTGCGAATCCAAATGAAACTCGAAGAGGAGAGAA
Organism: Secale cereale; assembly: GCA_902687465.1. NCBI lineage: Eukaryota > Viridiplantae > Streptophyta > Magnoliopsida > Poales > Poaceae > Secale > Secale cereale. The sequence goes on from LR738713.1 coordinate 156,276,187, forward strand.
TTCACCTCGTCCTCGATAGCGCGTGCATGTGCACTAGTCATTGGTCCCTTGCGTGCTTGTGCCGATGACGAAGTGTCCATGGTACTTGGCCAAGTCTTTGACGTTGAAGATGTCGCTTACGTTGTACTTGTCACGTGGGATGTCGATCTTGTAAGCATTGTCGTTGTAGCGTGCTAGCACCTTGAATGGTCCGTCGGCTCGTGGAAGAAGCTTGGATTTGCGTTCCTGTGACGCCCGAAGACCGACGTCCCAGAAGATTCCAGAAGATTCCAGATGTTCCGGGTTCTCTCGTGTGTTTCGTTTGTGCTTGTGTTATTTATTTTTGCTTTGCATCTTGTCATCATGCCATCATGTCATATTTCTTTTGCATCTCAACCTAAATAAATCATGTGGACCTTCGGTCCATTTAAATCGAGGGAAGGATGACTTCACTTTATAACATATCCTCCCAATATCTAGGGAGCTATATAAATAAATATTCCATTTGTTTGGAATTAACCGCAACACACTTGCATATTTTTCCCATGCCCCTTTTGCTTCAAGTGTCCCGCCTACCTTGTCAATTTTCCTTTTCCCTTTTATCGAGGCTCCTCCTAAAATCTAGGCTCCTTTCAAACTCCTTTATTGCAAGCTAAATATTTTGGGTTGCACTTCCCTATTTTGTTGGAACCAGTTTTGTTGGGTTGGTAATATTCCTTAAAGCCTTACAAAAATGCTCCATCATTTATTTATTGTTCACAGCCTCTTTTCTCAATATTTTGAACTCTCTCTATTTTCTGCTAAAGATATAAATAGAGGGAGAGAGAGAGTTGGTCCTCCAGCCAGGCCCAGCTGCTCCAGCTGGCCCAAGCCGCACCTGCCCATCCCTTACCAGCCGCCGGCCTCATGGCCCAAGGCCCAGTCGGCCACTTCCCTCCAGGCCGGCCCATCCATTCCCCTAACCCTAGCCCGACCGTCCTCCACGTCTCCCTCTCGAACCCCCTCACTCCTCTCCCTTTCCTCCCTCGCGCCGCCAGAGCCCGTTTCCCTCGATCCCTCTCGCTCGACCCCATCTTCCCTGTGCTCGATCCCGACCCTCCTCCCTTCGATCCCCCGCGCCCCCGCACCATCTCCCCTCGTCGGCCCTCCATTGACCCGCATCGCCAGCGCAAGCAGCCGGCCCTACGCCAACCTCGTCCAGGCCGCCCGTCTTCAGCCTTGCGCACCCAGGCCCCTGCCTCCTCTGTCGCGCCGCCCGGCCAGCGAGCAGCTGCCGCCGCCGTCCTCCGCCCCTGCTCCCTCCGGCCTCCTCCTTCCCGCTGCATGCGACCAAGTCCTCGGAGCCAAGTACCTCTACGGCCGGCGCGCCAAGACCTTACTGCCCCCTTTTGTTTTTGCCAAGTTCATATGTACGAGGGACCCCAAGATCCTTCAAGTTCATCTACATGTGTGTACGACTACATCCGAGGTTGTTTTTGGCAAGTACCACGACGATGCGTCAAGTTCCACTACACCAACATGAGTACCATGACGCCCGAAGCCATCGGAACCGTCAAGTACATCTACGGAACGAAGTTCGGCTACTTCCACTACCGTCGCCGACGAACCATGTACCACTACCGTCGCCCCGAAGACGTCCGATGCCGCGACAAGTACCTCTTCGGAAACGTGAACGACTACAAACGGAACGACTACTTCCCTCTACGAACGTGTTCCCTGACTCGCGAGAACGACTACTTCCACTACGTCCCTCGACGATCTCGAGCCGCCCCGAAATGAACGCTTCGAAGGTATAACCCCGAGACGATGAACCGTGGAATGCATGTGATGTGGTTGTATGAGATGCATCCCTTGTTTGCACCGTGTCTGTTGTGCCCTCTTTTGTCGCCGACTCGTGGGAACCCGGAGACTGGGAGCACCCCATCATCTTGCATGTCTCGTTCACGCCACCTTTCTTTTGCACCGGACTCTCAACGAGTTACCGGAACCGAGATGTTGCCGTTGCATCATTTTCGGATTCGTCGCCGTGGCACCCTTTCCTTCCACCACGGTGACAAATACTTCTTATCATCTTCATGTTCACTTTTAATAAAAATTGCATAAACTTGATCATGTCATCCGCATCATGTTAACAACATTTAAAATGTGTGAATTGTTGTTGCTTATAAATTGCTAAACATGCTCATGGGGATTTTCCGGAATTGTTGTTGTTATTTTCCGGCCTCATTTAAAATGCCTAAATAGGTAGTTTGTTTTTGCTTCACCCCTTGCCATGTTAACAAACATTTAATCTTGTCTTGTAAATAAACGAGAGTCAATTAAACAATTAAAATGTGGTGTTTCGTCAATATGCAACTCGTTGCATATTGAGCTCCACTTAACTTGTAGAACTTGTTTGTGCACTTTGCCATGACATGCATATTTAAACCGGACATGCATCATACTTGGATGTGCATCGTATGCCATGGTTATGATATGTGGTTTACCGTGTTGTTTGCTTCTTTCCGGTTGCTTCTCTTGTTAGCTTCGGTTTCGTTCCGGAGTTGTGAGGATTCGCTCGACTATGTTGCTCCGTCTACTTCATGGACCCGTTCTTCTCCCTTGCGGAATCCCAGGCAAGATGATCATACCCTTGGATACCTTTACTACCATTGCCATGCTTAGTTGTCTCGATGCTATCGTTACATGTCGCGCTACCCATCTTTTATGTCAGCCTCTCCTTGTTGCCATGAAACCTCTAACCTTTGACACCTTCCTAGCAAAACCACTGTTTGTCTATGTTACCCGCTTGCTCAGCCCCTCTTATAGCGTTGTTACTTGCAGGTGAAGATGAAGTTTGTTCCAGGAGGAACTTGTTGTTGGTATATCACAATATCTATAATTATTATTAACACACCTATATACTGGGCATGGGTGGAAGGCTTGGCCGTTTGCTCGGTGTTTTGTTCCACTCATGCCACCTTAGGAGCCGATAAACCGGCATTATGTTCCTTGATTTTGCGTTCCTTACACGATGGGTATATGGGACCCCTTGACAGTTCGACTTTGAATAAAACTCCTCCAGCAAGGCCCAACATTGGTTTTAATTTGCCTCATAATAATAACTTAATTAATTTAATTAAAATTGCATAGGGGGTCGCGTCCCCGGGTTCTTAATTCTACATAGCAGGGGGGGCCAGTGTTGATGGTGTTGGTCCCAAATAGAGTCGTGTGCGGCGCCCCCGCTTGGAAACTTGGGGTTTGGCTGCTGTACGCTGTGCTCATCCGGTCGTGGCCTGAGACGAGATACGCGCGGCTACTATCAGGGTGTCGACACACCGGGAGGTCTTGCTGGACTTGTTTTACCATTGTCGAAATGTCTTATGCACTGGGATGCCGAGCCTGATCGGATTTCCCTAAGATAAGGGGTGATGATATTATATTTATCACTTCAGCTAATCGTGAGAGCTTGTGATGGGCTAAGTTGGGACACCCCTGCAGGGTTATGATCTTTCGAAAGCCATGCCCGCGGTTATGTGGCAGATTGGAATTTGTTAATGTCCAGTTGTAGAAAACTTGACAGAGGATCCGAAGTAAAACACACAACTGCGTGACTAACCGTGACTGTCTCTTTTCACTTTGAGAAGAGAACACGGTGGGGTTATGTTTGACTCGTATGTAGTTCAGGATCTTTAGCGATCACTACTAGTTTGCGACCATTTGCGTAGATGCTCATCTTATTCTTGTACTCGTAAGTTAGCCACCATATTGCTTAGCCGCTGCTGCAACCTCACCACTTTACCTCTTCCTACCCATAAAGCTTTGCTAGTCTTGATACCCATGGTTGTGGGATTGCTGAGTCCTCGTGGCTCACAGATACTACAACACCAGATGCAGGTTCAGCCGAGATTGATGCAGGAGCTGGTTCAAGTACTTCACTGGGAGCTCGATGAAGAGAGTGGCCGTAGGCTTGTCACGTTTTTCGACGATCAGTAGTGGTTTCTACTAGGGGCGATTCGGACCTGTGGCTTTATGTTGTTTTGGTATCTTTCTTTTGGATCTTCGCCCGTAGTCGGGTTGTGATGTTTTGAACGATGTTTTGCTTATGTAATGTATTGTGTGAAGTGGCGAGTGTAAGCCAACTATCTCCTTTTGCAATTTCATCCCTATTTTTACATGAGTCGTGCAAAGATACCAAACTTGAGATCATTCCAGAATGGGCTTATACCTTTAAGTCGTGCCTCGACACGTAGGAGGTATAGTCCCATCCTGGGCATTACAGTTCCTTGGGGAAGCGGTCTTTGCGAAGGTGTAGCCAAACGAGATCACCCGGATGGAACACCATTGGTGTTTTGTTGGTGTTGAGCTTGATGGCGCGGCGTTGGACTTGACGCTCGGTCGTGGAACGTGTTTCTTCATGCATCTTCTTGAGGTGGGCTGCTCTTGCACTTGCGTCCATGTCGGCTCGTTCTTGAAGCAGGAGAGGAAGGATGTCCAACGATGACAAGGGATTGAAGCCGTAGACAACCTCGAAGGGGGACTTGCCAGTTGTAGAGTGTCTCGCGCGATTGTAGGCGTACTCGGCGATGGGTAGGCACTCCTCCCACTCCTTGATGTTCTTCTTGATCAACACACGTAGGAGAGTGGCAAGCGTTCGGTTGGTGACTTCGGTTTGGCCATCGGTTTGAGGGTGGTAAGCCGTGGAGAAGAGTAGCTTGATGTCGAGCTTGGAGCATAGTGTTTTCCAAAAGTAGCTCAAGAACTTGACGTCACGGTCCGAGACAATCGTCTTGGGTACGCCGTGTAGGCGCAAGATTTCCCTACAAAAGAGAGTCGCAATATGTGAAGCATCGTCTATCTTGTGACAAGGAATGAAATGTGCCATCTTGGAAAATCTATCCACAACAACGAATACGGAATCCTTTCCATTGCGAGTTCTTGGTAAGCCAAGAATGAAATCCATGCTAATGTCTTCCCATGGATGGAAAGGAATAGGAAGTGGCATGTGAAGGCCATGGGATTGAGCTTTTGACTTAGCTTTGCGGCATGTAGAGCACCGGTTGGTGAAGCGAGAAACGTCACAGAACATCTTAGGCCAAAAGTAATTCTTGGAGAGCGTAGCGAATGTCTTGTCGCGTCCAAAGTGTCCCATGAGCCCTCCTCCATGAGATTCCTGCAAAAGGAGCAAACGAAGCGAAGACTCGGGAATGCAAAGTTTGTTAGCTTTCATGAGATATCCATCCTTTATGTAGTATTGCTCCCAAGAAGTATGTGCTACACATTTGGCATACAGATTTGCAAAGAAAACATCATGCTCATATAAGTCTTTTATGTGCTCAAAGCCAATAACATTCAACTCAAGTTTGGTAACAAGCATGCATTTGCGGGAAAGAGCATCCGCCACAACATTTTCTTTGCCTTTGATGTATTTGATGACATAGGGAAAAGACTCAATGAATTCACTCCACTTAGCATGACGCTTGTTTAACTTCGTTTGACCCTTGAGATACTTGAGCGTCTCATGGTCCGTGTGAAGAATAAATTCATGGGGTCGGAGATAGTGTTCCCAAACACGTAAAACTCTCACCAAAGCATAGAGCTCTTTATCATAGATGGGGTAGTTAAGTTGTGCTCCGGATAGTTTTTCACTAAAATACGCAATGGGGCATTTTTCTTGCATGAGCACGCCACCTATGCCAGTACCACTAGCGTCACAATGAATCTCAAAAGGCTTATCAAAGTTCGGTAGGGAAAGAAGTGGTGCGTGCGTGAGCAAGTGTTTGATCTTAATGAACGCGGTGTCTTGCGAAGGACCCCAAACAAAGGGTGCATTCTTCTTGCTCAAGGCGTGTAGAGGCATAGCAATGGTGCTAAAGTCCTTCACAAAGCGTCGATAGAAACCGGCTAAACCAAGAAAGCTACGCACTTGTTGAAGGTTCGTTGGTTGAGGCCAAGTTTTAATTGCTTCAGTTTTAGTTTCATCAACATGAACACCTTGTGAAGACACGACAAATCCTAGAAAAACAACTTTATCAACACCAAAAGTGCATTTCTCCATATTAGCATATAATTGTTGTTTTCGAAGGGCTTGCAAAACCATACGGACGTGGTTGACATGTTCCTCAAGCGACTTGCTAAAGACTAGTATGTCATCAAAGTAAACCACTACAAAGACGCCTATATAAGGTCGGAGAACGAAATGCATAAGACGCACGAAAGAGCCGGGCGCTTCCGATAAGCCCATCGGCATGACCAACCACTCATATAACCCAAACTTGGTTTTGAGAGCTGTTTTCCACTCATCACCCTCTTGAATGCGAATTTGGTAATAGCCACTTTTAAGGTCAATTTTGGAAAAGATGGTGGCACCACATAATTCATCAAGCATGTCATCTAGGCGTGGAATAGGGTGATGGTATCTAACGGTGATAGCATTTATCGGACGACAATCGGAACACATGTGAAAACTTCCATCTTTCTTAGGCACGAGAATAATGGGAACTGCACAAGGGCTTAAGCTTTCACGTACATGACCTTTGTCGATGAGTTGTTGTACTTGACATTGTATCTCCTTTGTTTCCTCCGGGTTGACGCGGTAAGGAGCCTTGTTCGGAAGTGGTGAGCCGGGTATGAGGTCGATGCGGTGTTCGATGCCGCGAAGTGGAGGTAGACCTGGTGGTAGCTCATCGGGAAAGACGTCCGAAAATTCCTGCAACAATTGAGACAACACAAAAGGTGGAGGTGGTGAAGTGTTAGTAGGTTTGGCTTCCCCTTTGCATAGAAGCACAAGGTGGAAGACGCTCGAGGGGTTCTCACACACTTCTCTCATCTCATGTTTTGTGGCTAGGAGGACTAAGTTTTTCTCTCTTGGCGAAGAGGCGCTCAATTTTGGCTTGTGGCTCTCACTTTCTGTTTGGTGGATCACTCTCTCACTAGGATCTCCACGATGGGCGGATGTTTTCTTATCGGCGATCACTTGGCTTGGTGACATTGGTCGAAGCACATATTCCTTGCCTTTCATCTTGAAGCTGTAGTAGTTGGTTCGTCCGTTGTGGATGACTCCACCGTCAAATTGCCAAGGTCGTCCCAAGAGAAGGTGGCACACCGTCATGGGAACTACATCACACTCCAAGGTGTCCTCATAGGCGCCGATCTTGAAAGAAACTTGTACCGTATGCTCCACTTGAATTGTGCCGGAGTGCTCAACCATTGTACCTTGTAAGGACGAGGGTGCTTCTTCTTGACCAATTGGAGATTGGAACATAGCTCGTCGCTTGCCAAGTTGTGACAACTTCCTCCGTCGATGATGACCTTGACGGAATGTCCGTTGATGCGGGCCTTTGTGTGGAAAATATGGCATCGTTGGTCTTCGTCTTGATGGTGTTGGAGGGTCAAGACCTTGGATACCACGAGAGAGGGACTTGAATCATTGTCACAAAACACTTGATCATCTTCATCTTCGTTGATGCATCGGTGCATGGCCACATGCTCAATAGCTTCCACTTCGTCTTCGCTCATCGAGTCATATGTGCCGTCGTCGTTGAAGATCATGGTTCTCTTGTTGGTGCACTCGAAGGACTTGTGACCTCGGCCACCACATGTAAAACACTTGAAGGAACTAGTCTTCACGGGGTCGTATGGTGGAGCCGAAGGTGAGGGAGTCTTAGGTTTGTAGTTGCTTGCCGGAGAACGAGTCGAGGAAGGTGTAGTTTGCTTGGAACTTGACTTGTCGCCGGTACTTGGTGTGCTCTATTTGAGGTAGGAGGTGCCGAAGTCGCGGGTGCTTGAGAGTAGGAGCCGTAGGTCTTGGACGAGTATTTGGCATACTTGAAGTCGTCCTGGACTTGTTGCTCGGCCTTGGACGCTTGATGAACTAGCTCGAGAAGGTTGGAGTATGGTTGGAAGTCGGCAATCCGCTTGATTGGGTGATTGAGGCCGTTCAAGAAGCGGGCCATTGTTTGCTCGTCATCTTCCTTTACGTTGGCTCGTATCATGGCAATCTCCATTTCTTGGTAATATTCCTCCACCGTCTTCATGCCTTGTTTGAGAAGTTGCAACTTCTTGAAGAGATCACGGGTGTAGTGTGTAGGCACGAAGCGAGCTCGCATGGCATTCTTCATTTCTGGCCAAGTTGTAATGGGTGGTTCGCCTCTTGTATGTCGTCGCTTGATCGTTTGTTCCCACCAAATGAGGACATAGTCTTGAAACTCGAGAGAGGCCATGGCAATCTTCTTCTCTTCTTCGAAGTTGTGGAGGCGGAATATCTTGTCGACCTTCAATGCCCATGAGAGGTATTCCTCGGGGTCAGTGCTTCCGGAGAACTCGGGCATAGTGAACTTGAGCTTGCCGAAGCGTTGTTCTTCGTCATGTTGATGATGGTGGTGTCGCTCATGATGATGTGGTCACTCCGCGAAAACTTGCTCTTCACGATGGTCTTGCCGTTGGTGGTGTCACGGCACGTCGTTCCCATTTCGTCGTTCTTGCTCCGCTTCGCGATGAGCGGCTTCCTCATGTCGCTCTTGATGAAGTTCTTCTTGTTGACGTACTTGGCGGTTGCGGTCGGCGAAGATGCGCGTGGAGTGATACGTCCAAAACGTATCTGTAATTTATGCTTGCTCCATGCTTCTTTTGTGTGATATTGCTATGATATTGATGCACTTTCATACACTTTTGATAATATTTGGACTAACCTATTAACTCAGTGCACCACAGTGCCAATTCCTGTTTTCTGCTGTTTTTCTATTTCAGGTTTCCCCCATATTAAAAGTGCTCTAAAAATTCCGGGAAAAATACAGGAAAAATCAGCGTACAGGAAGTTTCGAGAAAAACCAAAGCAGGGCCAGAGGGGAGCCAGGGGTGGCCCAGGCGGCCACCCGGCGCGGCCCCACCCCTGGCCGCGCCAGGGGGGCACCTGGGGCCCCCTCTCCGCCTCTGGTGACCCCCCTTCGCATATATATTCCTCGCGTCCCGAAACCCTCGAGGACGGAACCCTTTTTCACGATCTCGCCTCTGTTCCGCCGCCGCCGCGCTTCCAAGATCGGGAGCATCAGGAGAACTCTTCCCGGCACCCTGCCGGAGGGGAGAACCACCACCGGGAGCTTCTCCACCACCATGGACGCTTCCCGGATGAGTCGTGAGTAGTCCACCTTGGACCATGGGTCCATGACCAGTAGCTATGTGATGTTCTCCTCCCCTCTTTGTTCTTCATGGTTTAGACCTCGTGAGCTGCCCTACATGATCGAGGCACATATGTATTCTTTATGCTGTTGCTCTGCTGAGTTTGTTG
>LR738713.1:156310598-156324668 GCA_902687465.1 Secale cereale
CTTGTGAGATGCTTGTTTCGAATCTGAGCTAACTCAATCATCCTGAAAGCTTCTAGCTCAGTTGAGGTAAAGAGATTAGGAAGGGATTTAGAGGTGTCTTCTTCTCCCGCTGCTGGAGCCGGATCTTCCACCTCCATCTTGATCTTCTTGTCCTTGTGGATCTCCTCGGGTCCTCCCCTCTTCATATCTATCTTCATTAACCAAGCATCATTGCCTTCGTTGTTGGAGGAGGGAGACGACATGATGCTTGGCTTCGCAAACCCTAGCAGAAAACAGCTCGAAACAAGAATAGAGGATTTTTGCGTGATATAGAGGTCAAAACCTTCGGGAGTATATATAATGAATTTTTACCGACCGAAAGGAGTAACCCACAAGAAAACAGAGTCCGGGGGACACACGAGGTTCCCACGAGGCAGGAGGGCGCGCCCTCCACCCTCGTGGAGTCCTCGTGTCTCCTCTGGACTGCAATTTATTTTTCTATTTTTCTAAACATTCCAAAACGGAGAAAAATTTCCTTTAGAACAGTTTTGGAGTCGGTTTACTTACCATATCACGTACCTCTTCCTTTTCGGAGGCTGAATCGTTCTGGAAAGTGTCCCTTATGTATTCCTCCGGGGTTACGGTTTCAATAATATTGGTTTCAACATTTATAGGATTACCTGAGATATAATGTTAGATTCTTTGACCATTCACCACCTTCGGATTTGTGCCTTCGAAGTTGTTGATTTTTATGGCACCGGAACGGTAGACCTCCTCGATAACGTAAGGTCCTTCCCACTTGGAGAGAAGTTTTCTTGCAAAAAATCTTAAACAAGAGTTGAATAGGAAGACACAATCCCCTACGTTAAACTCACACTTTTGTATCCTTTTGTCATGCCATCTTTTAACTTTTTCTTTAAATAGTTTGGCATTCTCATAGGCCTGAGTTCTCCATTCATCGAGACAGCTAATGTCAAATAGCCTCTTCTCACCGGCAAGTTTGAAATCGTAGTTGAGCTCTTTAATAGCCCAATATGCCTTATGTTCTAACTCAAGAGGTAAGTGACAAGCTTTTCCATATACCATCTTATATGGAGACATACCCATAGAATTTTTGTATGCAGTTCTATAGGCCCATAATGCATCATCAAGTTTCTTGGACCAATTCTTCCTAGACCTATTAACTGGCTTTTGCAAGATTAGTTTCAACTCCCTATTACTTAGTTCTACTTGACCACTAGTCTGTGGGTGATAAGGGGATGCAATTCTATGGTTGACATCATACTTTGCAAGCATCTTACGGAAAGCACCATGAATAAAGTGTGAACCACCATCAGTCATTAGATACCTAGGGACTCCAAACCTCGGAAATATAACGTCTTTAAGCATCTTAATAGAGGTGTTATGACCAACACTACTAGTTGGAATAACTTCTACCCACTTAGTAATGTAATCAACAACAACTAAAATATGTGTGTACCCATTAGATGCAGGAAACGGTCCCATATAATCAAAGCCCCATACATCAAATGGTTCAATAACAAGTGAATAATTCATGGGCATTTCTTGATGTCTACTAATATTACCAATTCTTTGACATTCATCGCAAGATAAGACAAATTTACGGGCATCCTTGAAGAGAGTAGGCCAATAAAAACCGGATTGCAATACTTTGTGTGCAGTTCTATCTCCCGCATGGTGTCCTCCATAAGCTTCGGAGTGGCACTTGCGTAGGATTTGTTCCTGTTCATGCTTAGGTACACAACGTCTAATAATACCATCTACTCCTTCTTTATAAAGATGTGGGTCATCCCAAAAGTAATGTCTCAAATCATAGAAGAACTTTTCTTTTGCTGGTATGTGAAGCTAGGAGGTATAAACTTAGCAACAATATAATTAGCATAATCAGCATACCATGGAGCAGTACGAGAAGTACTTATGACAGCTAGTTGTTCATCAGGAAAGCTATCATCAATAGGTTGTGGGTCATCAAGTATATTCTCTAACCTAGACAAGTTATCTTCTATGGGGTTCTCAGCTCCCTTTCTATCAATAACATGCAAGTCAAATTCTTGTAGCAAGAGAACCCATCTAATAAGTCTAGGCTTAGCATCTTTCTTTTCCATAAGGTATTTGATAGCAGCATGATCAGTGTGAGTAGTTACTTTAGAATCAATGATATAGGGTCTAAACTTATCACAAGCAAATACAACTGCTAAAAATTCTTTCTCAGTGGTAGCATAATTTCTTTGGGCACTATCTAGAGTCTTATTAGCATTTTGGATAACATTCAATTTCTTATCAACTATTTGCCCTAAAACAGCTCCTACAACATAATCACTAGCATCGCACATAATCTCAAAGGGTAAATTCCAGTCAGGAGGCTGGACAATAGGTGCAGAGATCAATGCTTTCTTAAGTATTTCAAATGCTTCTAGACAATCATCATCAAAGACAAAAGAAATATCTTTTTGTAAGAGATTAGTCAGAGGCCTGGAGATTTTGGAGAAGTCCTTAATGAACCTCCTATAAAAGCTGGCATGACCAAGGAAACTACGTATACCTTTGATGTCCTTTGGGCATGGCATCTTTTCAATGGCATCGGCTTTAGCTTTGTCCACTTCAATACATTTTTTAGAAATTTTATGTCCCAAGACAATGCCTTCATTAACCATAAAGTGGCACTTATCCCAATTCAAGACAAGATTAGTATCTTCACATCTCTGCAAAACTCGATCAAGGTTGCTTAAGAAATCATCAAAAGAAGTTCCGTAAACGGAGAAATCATCCATGAAAACCTCAACAATCTTTTCACAAAAATCAGAGAATATAGCCATCATGCATCTTTGAAAGGTAGCAGGTGCATTACATAAACCAAAAGGCATACGTCTATAAGCAAAGGTACCGAAAGGACAAGTAAAGGTGGTCTTTTCTTGATCCCCTTTTGACACAGGTATTTGAGAGAAGGCAGAATAACCATCTAGAAAGCAGAAATGAGTATGTTTGGATAACCTTTCTAGCATTTGATCAATAAATGGCAAGGGGTAATGATCTTTCTTAGTAGCTTTATTTAACTTATGGAAATCAATTACCATCCTATAACCTGTAACTATTCTTTACGAGATCAATTCATCTTTATCATTAGGGACAACAGTCATACCTCCTTTCTTAGGAACACAATGGACATGACTTACCCACTGACTATCAGCAACTGGAGAAATAATACATGCTTCTAGGAGCTTTAGTATTTCCTTTCTTACCACTTCTTTCATCTTAGGGTTTAACCGTCGCTGATGATCAATAACTGGTTTAGCATTTTCTTCCAATTTTATCTTGTGTCGGCATATAGTGGGACTAATGCCCTTAAGATCATCCAGAGTATATCCAATAGCATCACAATGCTTCTTTTGAGTTTTCAATAATTTCTCTTCATCCTGCTCTGAAAGGTTAGCACTAATAATAACAGGATATATCTTCTTTTCATCAAGATAAACATACTTAAGATTATCAGGCAAAGGTTTAAGTTCAAACACGGGATCACCCTTGGGTGGAGGAGGATCCCCTAGGATTTCAACAGGCAAGTTGTTTTTCAATATGGGTCCCTGTGTAAGGAATATTTCATCTATTTCCCTTCTCTCATTCATATGCATATCATTTTCATGGTCTAGCAAGTATTTTTCTAAAGGATCATTAGGTGGCACGGCAATAGAAGCAAGACCAATAATTTCATCTTTACTGGGTGGTGCCTTTTCAAGGGGTTGTCTACGGAATTTAGCAAAGTTAAAATCATGAGACGTATCCCCTAACCCAACAGTAACAATATCTTTCACGCAATCTATCTTGGCATTAACAGTATTCAAGAAGGGTCTACCAAATATAATGGGACAGAATGCATCTTGTGGGGAACTAAGAACAAGAAAATCAGCAGGGTATTTGACTTTCCCACACAAGACTTCAATATCTGTAACAATCCCAACTGGTGAAATAGTATCTCTATTGGCAAGCTTAATAGTGACATCAATCCCTTCTAACTCAACAGGTGCAATACCATGCATAATTTCGTTGCACAAATCAAGAGGGATAATACTCTCACTAGCACCTACGTCACATAAACCATGATAGCAATGATCTCCTATCTTAACAGAGATGACAGGCAAGCCCACAACAGGTTTATGTCTATTCCTAGTATTGGGTTTGGCTATTCTAGCAGACTCTTCTTGGAGGTAAATAACATATCCATCTAAAATTTCTACCAAGAGATCTTTAACCATAGCAACACTAGGTTCAACTTTAATTTGCTCAGAGGGTGTAGGTGTTCTAGTATTACTATTACGAACTACAATTGAAGCTTGAGCATGATCCTTTATCCTAACGGGGAAGGTGGTTTCTCAATATAAGCGGTAGGAATAATAGGATCAACATTATAGGTGATAGTCTTTTCTTCAACTTTAATAGGTTCAACTACTTTTACTTCAATAGGGGGATGGTATTTAAACCACTTCTCCTTGGGGAGATCAACATGAGTAGCAAATGATTCACAGAAAGAAGCTACTATCTCAGAGTCAAGTCCATATTTAGTGCTAAACTCACAGAAAACATCGGTATCCATAAAAGCTTTAACACAATCAAACTTAGGGGTCACACCTGACTCCTTACCTTCGTCGAGATCCCAATCTTCAGAGTTGCGTTTAATTATTTCCAATAATTCCCATTTGAAGTCAATGGTTTTCATCATATAAGAGCTAGAACAAGAAGTATCGAGCATGGAGCGATTATTAAGAGAAAGCCGAGCATAAAATTTTTGAATGATCATTTCTCTTGAGAGCTCATGATTGGGGCATGAATATAACATTGACTTAAGCCTCCCCCAAGCTTGAGCAATGCTTTCTCCTTTGCGAGGCCAGAAATTATAAATATAATTACGATCACGATGAACCTGGTGCATAGGGTAGAACTTCTGATGAAATTCCAACTTCAGACGATTATAGTTCCATGATCCCATATCATCGCATAGCCTAAACCATGTCAATGCATCTCTGTCGTGGTTTCGTTACCACAGATGTCCTAGCAAAAGGACTTAGTCGTGAGGCCATCGCTACAGGTTAGCTTAAAGGGGTTAAAGGGGACAAGGACACGGGGGTTTTATACTAGTTCGTCCCCTTCGATGAAGGTAAAAGCCTACGTCTAGTTTGGTGTGTATTGCTAGGGTTTCGATGACCAGGGAGCGAATCCGCTTTGCCTGTGTCTCGATCTGTAGTTGTCTGTCCTGAACCGTCGCCGAGTCATCCCTTTATATAAGAGGTGACGCCCGGTCCGGTTTACAGAGTCCCGAGGCCGGGTCATAAACGTGTCCGCCTCGGTCTCTACTCTTTCTATCTTACATCTCACGTTACATAGCATGGCGGTTTACAAACCATGGGCCCTAACACTTGGGCTCTAAACCTCTTGGGCTGAAATCTTCTACCTCATACTCCACTTGGCCTTTGATAAGATAATCTCGATAACATAAACGGCCCCACCTGGGCGGTTTATACTTGGTAGTAATATCCCTGACATTAGGCCCTAGATTGATTTGAACATGTTCATGTCAATCTTCAAAGTCTTGTACAGATCTTCCTCTCCGCAGCTCCAACATGCTTTGTAAACCGGCATGACGTCATCTCCTCAGATCACTTTAAACCACCGTGACGCCATCTGCGCATTTAATACTTGTACCTGTTTTTACCTTTATTCATTAAAACTCCGAAGATCGAGGTGACAATATCGTCCATATCCGCTTTTTGGGCTCCTTGATTCCCGCGCCTGCCGTTTTATCCCTTTGGCTTATAAATAGGGCCGAGGGGCATCTCTTCCCCCCCCTTGCTTCTTCTTCCTCTGTTCTTCAGCGCTCGAGCTCCGCCGCTGTCCGTCGAGTTATGCGTCTTCGTCGAGCCCGGCCGCTGCATCAACCTGAACGCTTCCAGAAACTTGCCAGCGCCTCTCCGCACCTGTCGTCTCGGGTACGTATTCTTCTCCCCTTCTTATAGATCTCAGTTCGAGGGTTTCATGCGAGCTTGTAGACGAGTCCATGTTCTTTGCGGTTCTTCGCCATAGACAGTATTTAACCGTAGATCTCAAACTTTAGGTCAACCACCGTAAGCATGACTCCGCTCCGTCATTGTAATCTTATCTCTCCCAATACTGCTAGTTAAACTGAATTTGTGTAGGACTTTCATCGTGTCTGCTGGACATAACTTGAATTATTTCTGAATTTTCCATATGCTGTAGATCCGTCTCTCATTGCTGCTCGCATGAAAGTTGTTTCCCCAAACTTTAGATCTGCGTCTAATCTGCCTGTGTTGGCGGTTTAACTTTTCCTTTCAAACTTCATAATCCGGTAGAAGTCATGGTTATAGCTATTCTGGATATTTCATTCAGTAGATACCATTAGGCCCCTACTTAAACCGCCATTTAGATCAGTACCTTCATAGAGAATACTGGTTTAAATCTGCGTAGATCATAAACCGGATCTTTATTGTATTTTCAGCCTTCCCTTTTGAAAAGATGACTACCGGAGCCAAACAGTTTGTCTCCTGCAACTGGGTCCCATCCCGGATCACCGAGGACGATTTAGAGAAGATGGCCTCAATTGGCGCTTTAGGTCCAAAGGATGTCCTTCACTAGAGGGCTCCCGGAAAAGAATGTCCTCCAAAGCCCAAGGAAGGAGAGATTATTGTCTTCTTTGATCACTTGGCCCGGGGATTCAACCCTCCTGGGTCAAAGGTTTTCCGTGACGTATTAGCAAACTTTCAGCTTCATCGACAAGACATTGGTCCCAATTTGGTATCAAACGTTTGCAACTTCCAAGTCTTCTGTGAAGCATATCTGCAAGAGGAGCCAACAGTGGAGCTATTCCGGGACTTCTTCCATTTAAATCATCGGACTGGATTTCATGATGGCCCAAATACTGAGCTTGGCGGAATGAGTATTCAGAAGAGGAAGGATGTTAGTTTTCCTCACACCACTCTCCATAGCCATCCAAAGGACTGGAATCAAACTTGGTTCTATTGCGTAGACACTTCACCGGAAGGGGAAAATCCACTGTCGGGTTATCGCCCCCACTGTCTTCTAGAGAGCCATCCTTTTCCACAGCGCTTAAGCGCCCAGGAGCGAGCTCAATATGCCCCTCAGCTTTCAAAGCTCAGGGCCTTTGTAGCCAATGGATTAATAGGAGTTGACTTCGTCTGTTGCTAGCTATCTTGGAGTATACTCCCGCTAAGCCGGCGTTCCGGCTTAATGTGCGAGTACACTGGGAACCCCAAGGACCCTCTACGCCACACAGAGACGGTGCTTCCAGAGAATGAGGTAAACGAATCCGTCAAAAGGCTGCTGAATATACCTCTAGAAGAGTGCAGTCAGACCGGATTGGCACCCTTCTGCGTGACCAATAAACCGCCGTCGGTAAGAAATCCTTTCGTCCCTTTGCTTTGTTTTAATCCGTCTATAGTGTTTGGTTTAATAATATGCCTTTATTCCTTTGAACAGGAGAACGATCCTTTCTAGAAAAGGAAAACCCAGGAAAAATCGGCGAAGCCAGCTCGCAAAAAGACCCTGGCTGTGAAGAGGAACAAGAAGAAGCTTGTTGCCGCATCAGGATCCAAAGCGGAGGAAGATGATCCGGCCTCTGAGGTACCACCTTGTTCTTATGATCCCTTAGCCTTTCCTTTTGCCTGCATTTTTTATTAATAATGACTATTCCCAGGGTCTTGCTGAAGGCAGTAAAGCGGATGACGTTGAGGTAATCTCTCTTTCCTCTGACTCAGAACCACAGCCACCAATAATTCGTCGGGCAGTCCGGAAATTTCAGTTTTCTCATCCTTATACTCATCTGGATCCAAACTTTCTTTTGAAGAAGCAGCAACATGAAGCTCACTGCACCACTCGTCATAGTGGCCATGCGATTGAGTCTACCGGAATACCGCACACTCTGGCTCGAAGGCGTCGTTCTGAGGTTTTACTTACTCCAACTGCTCTTTACCCCAAAGCAGGTCTTATTCGTCAACCCCTTAATCCGTCTGACTCGAATTATCAGGAAACTCCTCTCTCCTCTTCTGGCGAATCAACCACCACTCAAGTTCCTGCCCTCAAGACTGTTCATGGGTAAGCTGTCTTTTACTCTGTCCGGTTTAACTTTTCATCTTTGACTTCGATTTTCATTATCTCTTTAACCTTTTCACAGTATGCCCAAGCCTAGCAAAAAGACCAAATTGAGTAAACCGACAGTCGATAATACCACTTCTAGACCGGCCGACGATCCTGAGCTTGCCAACCCCTTAGAAGACAATGTTGAAATTCCAAATGATGATCCTCCTCCCATGGATCAAGAAGATCTTGCTGCTCAGGGGAACAATCCCATGGAGCATACTGCTGAACTGGCCAGCCCTGCCCGGGCTAGTCCGGCTCCTGCTAGTCCTGTTTATGTCAATCCCGCTGCTGCTTCAACTGATGACGTTGAGATCACTGGGATCGGTTTTACCACCCCAGGAGAACATGTTGCTTTGGCCAGACACACTGCCAAGGAAGAGTTTCTTCACAAGGATAAGGGCAAGTGGAATACCGACTTGTCTAGCTATGCTCAGCTCAGTGCTTGGGAGCTTCATTCCGGGTACTTAAACCGGCTAAATACCAGCCGTGACTATGAAGCCGGCTTGGTGAATTTAATGAAGGAACGCTATGAGGTGACTTCTTTTCCTTTGTCTTTCATTTCTGCTTGTGCCTTGTAACTGTACCTTTAGTCCATCGTAGCCCCCAAGTGCCGGTTTAACCCTTTAGGGTGAACCGGGACTTTAGTAGATCAACATAGAACTTTGACTTGCATGTGTAGCCCCCAAGGGCCGGTTTACTTCATTGAGGGTGAACCGGGACTTTTCCTATGTTTAGAACAATGTCATATTAGCCCCCAAGTGCCAAGTATATAACTTGTTATGTGCTTGGGACTTATCTAAAAAAATTGCCTGTTTTTACTGCAAATGTACATTAGCCCCCAAGTGTCAAGTGCATAACTTGTTATGTGCTTGGGACTTTGGTTGAATTGCTCCATGAATATCTGATATACTTTTATCTTTGGCAGACTGACTTGAACCGGAGGGCCTCTGAAATAACTGAACTCCGGGATAGCTTAAAATTCCAAGAGACTACTTATATTAAAGTCAAGGATGAGCTTACACTTGCATTAGCTAATATGGAGAAGCTAAAGAAGGATTTTGAGGCGGAGCGGTCAGCTTGGGATGTTGAAAAGGCTGCTTTGGAGAAAAGAGCCATTGATGCCGAGGCTGCTTTTAACCCGGTGACAGAGGAGCTGTCCGGGTTGATGCAGCAAATAAATGTAATGACATCTGCCATCTTCGGTAAGTTCTCTTGACATAAGCTTATCATTGCAATCCAGTACTGTTCCGGTTTAACTCATAATGCTTACGCAGGGAGGCGCATCACTCATCTTGGCGATGATGTGCGGAAGAAACTGGAAGCTGCATACACTCTGGTGGAACAATTATATGCTGGCGCTCAAAGGGCGATTAGCGCTATCTCCCACAACAAACCGGCTCCAACCACCATCCAAGGTACTTTGGAGAAACTGTCAATTTTGCATGCCCGTCTTGTCGAAGTGAAGAAGTCATCTGCAAGAGCTGGGTCTCTGATGGCTTTAACCCGAGCCAAGGCGTGGGTTCCTGACTTTGATCCGGCTGAGGCAATGAACGGCTATCCAAGCATGAAGGAAGACGGATCAGCCTTCTCCAGTGATGATCTTCGCGCTTTAACCAAGGATACGCGGCCTCTTGCCAGTAAACTTGCTGATGAAGCGGACTTATCGAGATATCATCCGGGCTATGATATGGAAAACGTACGGGTGGAGCGTTCATCCTATGATATCCAAAATCTTATTCCGCCCGTCCGTAAGCATACCTTCGCTCCTGACATTGATCCATCAGAACTCATAAATGACGAAGTTTTTTTCCGAGCCCTTGCCAAGATTAACTGGGCCACAACTGACTTCCAGCAGTTGGAAGAAACTGCCGAAGACCCGGAGCAAGCTGACCCTCCATCGTCACGGCAGGCTGATGCAGAGTCTTAAACCAGCGCCGGTTTAACTTTATGCCCCAGTACTTTTGAGAAAAACTGATATTCTTTTGGTCCTTCCAACGCCTTGTAATAGGATAGTTGAGATACTCTGTGTTTGCCCCATACTATATTTGTGAGATTGCTTTGATTGGCAACTTCTTAAATATATCCCGCTTTCAATGCTTTTGACGATTTATTCTACCTGTTCCTGCATAAAACAATGTTCAAAGTGTCCTGGTGGTTTATCGCCGGACGGGTCATACTGCCCAAGCACATGATCTAAGTTGATAACTTGAACTGTGTATAAAATATAAGTATGTACCATACCTGCGATTAAGTGTATCTTAATAAACCTTAATCCGGCAGGAACGATCCAAGGTGTAAGTGCTGATGACTCCCTTGATTATTTGTCGGCTCGCGATGAAGGCCGAACCGGGTTACAATGAACTCCGGTTTAGCTGTAATTTAGTACTGGTGTTTATAACCCAGACTATAACTCTGAAAACGCAGATGTAGTGGCAACTTATAGCCATCCACTCCTTGAATCAATGGACTTGGTTGAAAAACCAATGACCTTGAAGATAAAGATTTGAGAAAACATAAAAAATAAAAAATAAAGTTTTTGGGCAAATAAGACCATGTAGTCGAGGCTTTTTACGAGCTGCCAGGCTCCAAATTCGAGGCTTTTTTTGAGCTGCCAGGCTACTGTCATTAACCATTTTTGCAAAGCCTGTTAAGATGGTCCGCAATCCTTAACCAAATCATCAATGTCAAATGCTACCAAGTGCAAAATCTCGTAAAGTTTTGACTTGTGTAATCACTTGATGATCGTCAATTTAACGTTACCAAGTTCAGGGTCCATAAGGATTGACTTGTGTGTACGTTCGACGGGTCATACCAGGTATACCTGGGCGGCGTGACTTACTTGATGCAGGTAGGTTAATCTGGGGTTTTAGGTGTATACACCAAGCTTCCAAGCCGTGTTTACTACAAGAGTTTTCAACTCGCTGATGTCTTGCATTAGGAGCCCCCAGGTAGCATTTGAGCATTGCTCCTCGGGGCCTATGTTTGAGTTGTGCGAAGCATCAAACTCTCTTTTGCCCCTCATCATCATGTGGAAATTGCCGAAGCAACCAGAGCTGTGCTCTTATGATGGCCTTGATGCGGTCGCCGGTTTAAGAGGCCATAGGAACTCCCTTGCCCACAGAAGCCCCCATGTGATACTCTTATGAAAAATGCGGCTGATACCCCGGTTTATCAGGGGCGCCGGTTTATTATATTGATCATAATATATACATGTAAAGATATGTACATAAAGTGGAGCCTATGGCTCAAGTATAGTAAGGTCAAAGAAGAGCGATGTTCCACGGCCGTTTGGACTCCTCCTCCGCCGTAAGTGAGTCCTTGTGTTCTCGAACGTCGATGAGGTAGTATGATCCGTTGTGCAGGTTCTTGCTGACCACAAAGGGTCCCTCCCAAGGTGGGGATAGCTTGTGCATGTCTGTCTGGTCCTGGATGAGCCGGAGCACCAGATCTCCTTCTTGAAATGTCTTGGTTTTAACCCGGCGACTGTGATACCGGCGCAAATCTTGCTGATAAATCGCCGATCGAGCCGCTGTCGTGTCCCTTTCTTTGTCCAGCCGGTCCAACGCGTCTTGCCTTGATTTCTCATTATCCACTTCAACGTAAGCCGTCACCCGCGGTGAGTCATGACGGATATCACTAGGGAGGACCGCTTCAGCTCCACATACCATGAAGAAAGGCGTGTACCTTGTGGATCTGTTAGGTGTAGTATTGATGCTCCATAGTACAGAGGGTAATTCCTCCACCCAACAACCCGGTGTTCTCTGCAAAGGAACCATAAGCCGGGGTTTGATGCCTCTCAAGATCTCTTGATTGGGTCTCTCAGCTTGGCCATTAGACTGAGGGTGTGCTACTGATGATACGTCAAGGCGGATGTGCTCTCGTTGACAGAACTCCTCCATAGCCCCCTTCGATAGATTGGTGCCATTATCAGTTATAATGCTATGTGGAAAGCCAAACCGGAAAATCACGTTTTTGATGAACTGAACCGCTATTGCCGCATCACACTTACTGACAGGCTCCGCTTCAACCCATTTTGTAAATTTGTCCACCGCCACCAAAAGGTGGGTCTTTTTATCTTGGGATCTCTTGAAGGGTCCAACCATATCAAGCCCCCACGTCACAAACGGCCAAGTAATTGGAATCATCCTCAACTCCTTCGCCGGGATATGAGCACGCCGTGAGAATTTCTGGCAAGCATCACATTTTCTGACCAAGTCCTCTGCGTCGGCATGAGCCGTCAACCAGTAGAACCCATGACGAAAAGCTTTAGCCACCAAAGATTTTGAACCGGCATGATGACCACAATCTCCTTCATGAATCTCTCTAAGAATATCACAACCCTCCTCTGGTGACACACATCGCTGAAACACCCCAGAAACACTGTGATGATGAAGTTCTCCATTGACAATAGTCATTGACTTGGACCGCCGGATTATCTGTCTAGCCAAAACTTCGTCCTCTGGTAATTCACCTTGGTTCATGTATGCTAGGTAGGGAAGCGTCCAATCCGGAATAACACGAAGTGCCGCAACCAAATGTGCCTCCGGATCAGGAATAGCCAAGTCCTCTTCTGAAGGTAACTGCACCGACGGACTATGCAACTCATCCAAGAAGGTATTGGGCGGAACCGATTTACGCTGAGAACCCAGCTGGCTTAACGCATCAGCCGCTTCATTTTTTCTCCGATCTATATGATCCACCTGATAACCCTTGAAGTGTCCAGCCACAACGTCCACCTCTTGTCGATATGCTGCCATGAGTGGATCCTTGGAACCCCATTTGCCAGATACTTGCTGTGCCACCAGGTCTGAATCGCCAAAGCAATTAACCCGGCTTAAGTTCATATCCTTGGCCATCCGTAAACCATGGAGGAGAGCTTCATACTCAGCAGCATTGTTAGTACACGGGAACATTAAACGGAGGACATAACAAAACTTATCACTCGTGGGGAAGTTAATACGACTCCAGCCCCCGAGCCCTCCAATTGCCTTGATCCATCAAAGTGAATAGTCCAATATGTGTGATCCGGCTTTTCCTCAGGTGCTTGCAACTCTATCCAATCGTTGATGAAATCCACCAATGCCTGGGATTTTATCGCAGTACGGGGTACATACTTCAATCCGTGCGGGCTAAGCTCAATGGGCCACTTTGCCACTCGAATGGTTTCCTCTCTGTTCTGGATTATATCCCCCAACGGAGCTGAACTGACAACGGTGATTGGGTGGCCCTGATGAAATCCACCAATGCCTAGGATTTTATCGCAGTACGGGGTACATACTTCAATCCGTGCGGGCTAAGCTCAATGGCCCACTTTGCCACTCGAACAGTTGCCTCTCTGTTCTGGATTATATCCCCCAACGGAGCTGAACTTACAACGGTGATTGGGTGGCCCTGAAAATAGTGTTTTAGATTCCGGTTTGCCATGAAGACTCCATACACCAGTTTCTGCCAATGCGGATATCTCTGTTTTGACTCAATGAGCACCTCACTGATGTAGTAAACCGGCCGCTGAACCGGATATTCTTTGCCTGCCTCCTTGCGCTCTACCACAATGGCAACGCTTACTGCACGCGCATTAGCAGCCACGTATGACAACATCGGCTCATTGTCAACTGGGGCAGCAAGGACTGGTGGCTCTGCTAATTGCTTCTTCAGGTCCTCAAACGCAGCATCAGCAGCATCACTCCAGAAAAAGCGATCTGTCTTTTTCATCATCTGATAAAGTGGGATAGCCTTCTCCCCCAAACGACTGATAAACCAGCAGAGCGCTGCAATACGGCCCGCTATGCGTTGGACATCATTGATGCACGCCGGTTTAGCCAAGGATGTAATCGCCTTGATCTTCTCCGGATTGGCTTCAATTCCCCTGTTTGATACTAAGAACCCCAAGAGTTTGCCGGCGGAACA
>LR738713.1:156324678-156380083 GCA_902687465.1 Secale cereale
GAACCCCATTTGCCAGATACTTGCTGTGCCACCAGGTCTGAATCGCCAAAGCAATTAACCCGGCTTAAGTTCATATCCTTGGCCATCCGTAAACCATGGAGGAGAGCTTCATACTCAGCAGCATTGTTAGTACACGGGAACATTAAACGGAGGACATAACAAAACTTATCACTCGTGGGGAAGTTAATACGGCTCCAGCCCCCGAGCCCTCCAATTGCCTTGATCCATCAAAGTGAATAGTCCAATATGTGTGATCCGGCTTTTCCTCAGGTGCTTGCAACTCTGTCCAATCGTTGATGAAATCCACCAATGCCTGGGATTTTATCGCAGTACGGGGTACATACTTCAATCCGTGCGGGCTAAGCTCAATGGGCCACTTTGCCACTCGAATGGTTTCCTCTCTGTTCTGGATTATATCCCCCAACGGAGCTGAACTGACAACGGTGATTGGGTGGCCCTGATGAAATCCACCAATGCCTAGGATTTTATCGCAGTACGGGGTACATACTTCAATCCGTGCGGGCTAAGCTCAATGGCCCACTTTGCCACTCGAACAGTTGCCTCTCTGTTCTGGATTATATCCCCCAACGGAGCTGAACTTACAACGGTGATTGGGTGGCCCTGAAAATAGTGTTTTAGCTTCCGGTTTGCCATGAAGACTCCATACACCAGTTTCTGCCAATGCGGATATCTCTGTTTTGACTCAATGAGCACCTCACTGATGTAGTAAACCGGCCGCTGAACCGGATATTCTTTGCCTGCCTCCTTGCGCTCTACCACAATGGCAACGCTTACTGCACGCGCATTAGCAGCCACGTATGACAACATCGGCTCATTGTCAACTGGGGCAGCAAGGACTGGTGGCTCTGCTAATTGCTTCTTCAGGTCCTCAAACGCAGCATCAGCAGCATCACTCCAGAAAAAGCGATCTGTCTTTTTCATCATATGATAAAGTGGGATAGCCTTCTCCCCCAAACGACTGATAAACCAGCAGAGCGCTGCAATACGGCCCGCTATGCGTTGGACATCATTGATGCACGCCGGTTTAGCCAAGGATGTAATCGCCTTGATCTTCTCCGGATTGGCTTCAATTCCCCTGTTTGATACTAAGAACCCCAAGAGTTTGCCGGCGGAACACCGAAAACACACTTTTCCGGATTAAGCATCATTTTATAAACCCAGAGATTGTCAAAGGTCTCTTTCAGGTCTGTTACCAATGTCTCCTCCTTCCTGGATTTCACCACAATGTCATCCACATATGCGTGAACATTCTGCACACAACGCTGATAGGTCGCTTGGGCACTCTTAAGCCCAAACGGCATAGACACATAGTAGAAGGCTCCAAAGGGAGTTATAAAGGTTGTCTTCTCCTGGTCCTTGATTGCCATATTGATCTGATGATAACCTGAATATGCATCCAAAAAACTTAGCCGCTCACATCCTGCCGTAGCATCAATGATCTGATCAATACGGGGGAGAGCAAAGGTATCAGTTGGGCAAGCTTTGTTCAGATCTGTGTAATCAACACATATTCGCCAAGTGCCATTTTTCTTAAGTACTAGCACCGGATTAGCCAACCATTCTGGATGAAACACCTCAACTATAAAGCCTACTGCCAAGAGCCTAGCCACTTCTTCTCCAATAGCCTTGCGCCTTTCTTCATTGAAGCAGCACAGAAATTGCTTGACCGATGTAAACTTAGGATCAATATTGAGATTGTGCTCAGCGAGTTCCCTCGGTACACCTGGCATATCAGAAGGCTTCCATGCAAAGATGTCCCGATTCTCACGGATGAACTCAATGAGTGCGCTTTCCTATTTCGGATCTAGGTTAGCACTGATAGTGAACTGCTTGGATGAATTGCCAGGAACGAAGTCAACCTGTTTGGTCTCTTCGGCCGATTTGAACTTCAAAGCCGGATCATGCTCTGTGGTTGGTTTCTTCAGCGGAGACATATCTGCCAGATCAACATTTTCCTTATAGAACTTCAACTCGTCAGTTGCACAAACCGCTTCAGCATAAGCTGCGTCACCTCCCTCACATTCCAAAGCAATCTTGCGACTCCCATGGACCGTAATGGTTCCCTTGTGTCCTGGCATCTTGAGCTGTAGATAAACATAACATGGCCTTGCCATGAACTTGGCATAAACCGGCCGCCCAAACAAAGCATGATATGGGCTTTTGATCTTTACCACTTCGAAGGTCACGGTCTCTGATCTGGAGTCATGTTCATCTCCAAAGGTAACCTCTAGATCAATCTTGCCAACTGGATATGGCAATTTACCGGGTACCACCCCATGGAACACTGTATTGGACTGCCGAAGCTTTTTATCTGTCAGCCCCATGCGTCGGAAAGTCTCATAATACAGAATGTTGATGCTGCTGCCTCCGTCCATAAGCACTTTAGTAAATTTGTAGCCACCTACCTGCGGTGCCACAACCAGAGCCAACTGGCCCGGATTATCAACCCGGGGTGGATGATCCTCTCTGCTCCACACAATGGGCTGCTCCGACCAACGCAGAAAACATGACACCGCCGGTTCAACCGAATGTACTGCCCTCTTTAAAACTTTCTGGTCACGTTTGCACAAGCTCGTGGTGAAGACATGATACTGCCCACTGCTCAGCTCCTTTGGATTATTCTGATATCCGGATTGCTGCTATTGTTGACGCTGTTGATTACCCTGATTGTTATATCCGCCCTGACCATGCTGCTGGTTATGCTGATTCTTTCCATTATGGTTGCTGTTATTACCTTGGTATCCTGAACCGGATCCACCACCTTGATAA
Organism: Secale cereale; assembly: GCA_902687465.1. Taxonomy (NCBI): domain Eukaryota; kingdom Viridiplantae; phylum Streptophyta; class Magnoliopsida; order Poales; family Poaceae; genus Secale; species Secale cereale. The sequence continues at coordinate 156,327,469 of LR738713.1, forward strand.
CCCGGACCTTGGAAGCCAGGGCCTAATCCGTCGGAGGCCCCATGATCGTACCTAGTCCGGTTCATGAATTCCTGCATAATAAAGTAGTCTTTCCAAAGATGCGTAGCTGGCTTTTCTGGTGTGCCGTGCTTTGGGCAAGGTACACTTAACTGGCGTTCCAGATTAATAGGTGGCCTCCCATTTACGTGGATGCGGTCTACCCTTGCGGCGCTGTCCATCCTCCTGAGCATTGGTGTTGGCCACAAAATCTGAATTGCCATCCGCTTTACGCTTACCGTTGTATCCTTGGTTCGCCGGGTTGGGCTGCGGTGCCTTACCATTCTTGCCTGCCTTCCCTGACTTATCTCCATCAGCGTTTGGGTGTTTGGTATTATCGGAGTCCCCATACTTTACTAAAGCACCCATGAGTGTCCCCATGTCGTTACAATCACGCTTAAGCCGTCCCAACTTTTGCCTCAAGGGTTCAAACCGGCAATTGCCCTCCAAGGTTACCACTGCTGTACTTGGGTTGATGCTATTGGAGGAATGCAAGATCTCTGACACCCGACGCACCCAACTGCTTGTAGACTCATGCTCTCCTTGAACGCAGGCAGCTAAATCGACGACAGACATCGGCTGCTTGCACGTGTCTTTGAAGTTGTTGCTAAACCGGCGCCGCAATTCGGCCCATGATCCGATGGAGTTAGGTGGTAAGCCCTTCAGCCAAGTGCGAGCCGTGCCTTCGAGCATCATTGTGAAATACTTAGCACAGGCTGCGTCATCTACATCCAACATCTCCATTGCCATCTCATAACTTTCAACGTATGCCTCCGGAGCTAGATCCGCCGTGTAATTGGGCACTTTGCGCGGTCCTTTGAAATCCTTGGGAAGTTTCACGTTCCGTAAAGCGGGGATAAGACAAGGCATGCCCAGGGAACTGGACATGACCCTCGGTTCAACTGTGGTGGTGGGACGAACCGGCGTCGCCTGACGGACTTTGTACTGTGCTGTTACTTCGGCCTCCTAGCGCTGCCTGGCCTGATCCACCACGTCCTGAGCGTTTGCCTCTCCTCCTGCCGGATTATCCCGCCTCGGCGAATTACGTCTCTGTGCGCTGCTTGATACGGTCGGTTCATCCAGACGCCTAGTATAACTCCGGCTTGGGCGGGGAGTCGAATGCATCCTCTCCCGGCTATGAGAATAAACTTGCTGTTGAGTTAGCGCCGTGTCCAACAACTCCCTGGCTCATCGTGCTTCCACTGCTATGGGGGACGTTCCTTCAATGGGAAGGGCGGCCAGCCGTGAAGCGGCGACGACTATGTTATCCAGCGGATTAGAATAATGACCAGGAGGGGTGGGCACACGTTGTGACGGTACAACCTGGCGGGTTGGCTCTGTGGCCGGTGGCTGAACCGACGCTCCCGTGCCCGGTGCCCCTCCCCGGTTCACCTCCGGCTGGTTACTGGTTCCTGCTCCTGGCGTGCTAAAGAGATTCCTTGCCTCATAAACCGGTGGCAAGCGAGATCGTTGCCTTCTCATCATTACTTCGTGTGAAGCGGTCTGATCCAACATGAGTCGATAGGCCTGAGCATCAAGCTCCGCCTGCCTTGTAGCCATCCTAGCTTTCTCAGTAGCCAGGTCCAACTTGGCTTGTTCAATCCGGCCTTTCACCTGAGCGACCTCCGCATCATGCTGCTCCTTGTTGGCCTGGGCTACCTCTGCTGTCAATAACGTTGTCAAAGTATCGACCAAGACGGATAAAGTGTCAGACGGCGACGAGGGAGGATCTCCAGCTCTAGCTCCCATCGCATCTGATGTCAACGCCGCTGTTGTTGAGGACTGCTGCATAGGTTGTGATCCAGCCATGAAGACAGCAACCCGGTTTGGAGGATCGAGGGGGTCCTGAATACTATTACCATCGGAGCAGCCCTCAGATCGTCCGTCCTGCAGCAGATATAAAGATTCTATCTCTTCGGAAGAAGATTCATCACCGGAATAGACAACGGTCTCGCCGCCAGAGTCCGATCCGTCCTCGGTTTGTACTCCATACACTGCTCCAACGAAGACATGCTTCACGGCGGGCCGAATCCGGGCAGGTCTTTCATGCTGAGCCGGCTCGACGATGTTGGGGAAGATGTCCGGCTCAGGGCCCGGTTTGCCAATCTTGCCGATGAAGACGTGGATGCCGCCGAAGGGGACCGGTACCTGTATTCGATTGAATCGGCCTCGGGGCCCCAGCCGGCATCATCGATGTAGATCTTGCCGCGACGACTCTTAGTCATCCGGCCCACTGCGTAGCCCTTGAGTCCTTTAAAGCTGTCCTTCAAGAACTCGAAACCATCATGCGATAGCCCCACGGTGGGCGCCAACTGTCGTGGTTTCGTTACGGCAGATGTCCTAGCAAAAGGACTTAGTCGTGATGCCATTGCTACGGGTTAGCTTAAAGGGGTTAAAGCGGACAAGGACACAGGGATTTTATACTAGTTCAGCCCCTTCGATGAAGGTAAAAGCCTACGTCTAGTTTGGTGTGTATTGCTAGGGTTTCGATGACCAGGGAGCGAATCTACTTTGCCTGTGTCTCGATCTGTAGTTGTTTGTCCTGAACCGTCGCCGGGTCGTCCCTTTATATAAGAGGTGACGCCCGGTCCGGTTTACAGAGTCCCGAGGCCAGCTCATAAACGTGTCTGCCTCGGTCTCTACTCTTTCTATCTTACATCTCACGTTACATAGCATGGCGGTTTACAAACCATGGGCCCTAACACTTGGGCTCTAAACCTCTTGGGCTGAAATCTTCTACCTCATACTCCACTGGGCCTTTGATAAGATAATCTCGATAACATAAACCGGCCCAACCTGGGCGGTTTATACTTGGTAGTAATATCCCTGACAATCTCCCTTCAAAGATAAAGGGAAGACCTTCTTCTTCATAACATCCTCGGGCATACCTGAAAGCTTAAACAATCCACAAACTTCATCCACATAAATTAGGTGTAAGTCGGGATGTAGTGTTCCGTCTCCTGAAAGGGATTTTCAAGCAGTTTCTCTATCATACCCGAAGGAATCTCAAAGCAAACATGTTCAATAGGTGCAGTAGGTTGAGGAGCAACTCTTTGCTCCTCTGCTCGGGGTGAAGATACCCGGAACAAGCACCTCAAAGGATTTTGAGCCATAGTAACAAGTGACAATAAATTTCATCACACTATAAATTTTTTTCCTTACCAAAGGCGCTTCACTCCCCGACAACGGCGCTAGAAAAGAGTCTTGATGACCCACAAGTGTAGGGGATCTATCGTAGTCCTTTCGATAAGTAAGAGTGTCGAACCCAACGAGGAGCAGAAGGAAATGATAGGCAGTTTTCAGTAAGGTATTTTCTGCAACCACTGAAATTATAAGTAACAGATAGTTTTGTGATAAGGTAATTGGTAGCAAGTGACAAAAGGTAAAAGTAAATAAGGTGCAGCAAGGTGGCCCAATCCTTTTTGTAGAAAAGGACAAGCCTGGACAAACTCTTATATAAAGGAAAGTGCTCCCGAGGACACATGGGAATTATCGTCAAGCTAGTTTTCATCACGATCATCTGATTCGCGTTCGGTATTTTGATAATTTGGTATGTGGGTGGACCGGTGCTTGGGTGCTGCCCTTACTTGGACAAGCCTCCCACTTATGATTAACCTCTAATGCAAGCATCCGCAACTACAAAAGAAGTATTAAGGTAAACCTAACCATAGCCTGAAACATATGGATCCAAATCAGCCCCTTACGAAGCAACGCATAAACTAGGGTTTAAGCTTCTATCACTCTAGCAACCCATCATCTACTTATTACTTCCCAATGCCTTCCTCTAGGCCCAAATAATGGTGAAGTGTCATGTAGTCGACGTTCACATGACACCACTAGAGGAGAGACAACATACATCTCATCAAAATATCGAACGAAGACCAAATTCACATGACTACTAATAGCAAGACTTCTCCCATGTTCTCATAAACCAAAGTAATTACTCACAAGACATAATATTGTTCATGATAAGAGGGTATTAATATGCATAATGGATCTGAACATATGATCTTCCACCAAATAAACCAACTAGCATCAACTACAAGGAGTAATCAACACTACTAGCAACCCACAGGTACCAATCTGAGGTTTGGGTACAAAGATTGGATACAAGAGATGAACTAGGGTTTGAGAGGAGATGGTGCTGGTGAAGATGTTGATAAAGATAGCCCTCGCCAAGATGGGAGAGTTGTTGGTGATGACGACGGCGACGATTTCCCCCTCCCAGAGGGAAGTATCCCCGGCAGAACAGCTCTGCCGGAGTCCTAGATTGGTTTCCGCCTCAGTTCCGCCTCGAGACGGCGGCGTCTGGTCCCGAAAGCCTCCTCCTAATTTTTTCCAGGTCAAAACACCTCATATAGGAGAAGATGGGCATAGGGGGCCTGCCGGCTGGCCCACGAGGCAGAGGGCGCGCCCTGTGAAGGGGGGCGCGCGCCCCACCCTCGTGGACAGCCGGCGGCCCCCCTCGTGGGTTTCTTTCGCCAGATATTTTTTATATTTTCCGAAACGATGTTCTGTTGAGTTTCAGGGCTTTTGGAGTTGTGCAGAATAGGTTTCCAGAGTTTGCTCCTTTTCCAGCCCAGAATTCAAGCTGCCGACATTCTCCCTCTTCATGTGAACCTTGTAAAATAAGAGAGAATAGGCATAAGTATTGTGACAAAACATATAGTAACGGCCCATAATGCAATAAATATCAACATATAAGCATGATGCAAAATGGATGTATCAAGCAGCATCACTCCAGACAAAGCGGTCTGTCTTTTTCATCATCTGATAAAGCGGGATGGCCTTCTCTCCCAAACGGCTGATAAACCGGATGAGCGCTGCAATGCGGCCCGCCAAACGTTGGACATCGTTGATGCACGCCGGTTTAGCCAGGGATGTGATCGCCTTGATCTTCTCCGGATTGGCTTCAATTCCTCTGTTGGATACCAAGAACCCTAAGAGCTTGCCTGCTGGTACACCAAAAACGCACTTGGCCGGATTAAGCATCATCTTATAAATCCGAAGATTATCAAAAGTTTCCTTCAAGTCGCTATCAACGTTTCTTCCTTTCTGGATTTTACCATAATGTCGTCCACATAAGCATGAACGTTCCGCCCAATCTGTCCATGAAGACAATTATGTACGCAACGCTGATAGGTCGCCTGGGCACTCTTGAGTCCGAAAGGCATAGATACATAGCAGAAGGCTCCAAAGGGAGTTATGAAGGCCGTCTTCTCCTGGTCCTTAACTGCCATCTTGATCTGATGATAACCGGAATATGCATCCAAAAAACTTAAGCGCTCACAACCCGCCGTAGCAATGATGATTTGATCAATACGGGGGAGGGCAAAGGGATCAGTTGGGCAAGCCTTGTTCAGATCTGTGTAATCAACACACATTCGCCAAGTGCCGTTCTATTTAAGCACCAGCACCGGATTAGCCAACCACTCCGGATGAAACACCTCAACTATAAAGCCTGCTACCAAGAGCCTGGCTACTTCTTCACCAATAGCCTTGTGCCTTTCTTCATTGAACCAGCAGATAAACTGTTTGACCGGTTTAAACTTGGGATCAATATAAGAGTGTGCTCAGCGAGTTGCCTCGGTACACCTGGCATGTCAGAAGGTTTCCATGCAAAGATGTCCCGATTCTCAAGGATGAACTCGATGAGCGCGCTTTCCTATTTCGGATCCAGGTTAGCACTGATGGTAAACTGCTTGGATGAATCGCCAGGGAGAAAGTCAACCTGCTTGGTCTCATCAGCTGATTTGAACTTCAAAGTCGGATCATGCTCCGTGGTTGGCTTCTTCAACGGAGACATGTCTGCCGGATCAATATTATCTTTATAAAATTTCAATTCCTTAGTTGCACAAACCGCCTCAGCATAAGCTGCATCACCTTCCTCACACTCCAAAGCAATATTACGGCTCCCATGGACTGTAATAGTTCCGTTGTGACCCAACATCTTGAGCTGCAGATAAACTTAACAAGGCCTCGCCATGAACCTAGCATAAACCGGTCGTCCGAACAGGGCGTGATACGGGCTCTTGATCTTTACAACTTCAAAGGTCAAAGTCTCAAACCTCGAGTCATGCTCATCCCCAAAGGTGACCTCCAAGTCTATCTTACCGACAGGATATGCCGATTTACCAGGCACCACGCCATGAAAAACAGTGTTGGACTACCGGAGCTTTTTGTCTGTCAACCCCATGCTGCGAAAAGTTTTGTAATACAAAATGTTGATGCTGCTTCCTCCATCCATGAGCACCTTGGTGAACTTATAGCCCCCAACCTAAGGCGCCACAACCAGTGCCAGCTGACCCGGATTATCAACCCGGGGTGGATGATCCTCTCTACTCCACACAATGGGCTGCTCCGACCAGTGTAAATAGCGAGGCACCGCCGGTTCAACAGAGTGTACTGCCCTCTTGTAAACCTTATGATCACGTTTACATAGGCTGGTGGTGAAGACGGGATACTGCCCACTGTTTGACTGTTTCGGGTTACTCTGATAGCCTAATTGCTGTTGTTGCTGTTGATTGCCCTGATTGTTATAACCGCCCTGACCGTGCTGCTGGTTCTACTGATTATGCCCGTTCTGGTTGCTGTGGTTGCTCTGGTTACCTTGGAACCATAAACCGGAGCCACCACCTTGATAACCCGGCCCGTGGAAACTAGGGCCTAAACCGCCGGACGGTCCATGATCATATTAGGACTGGTTTCTGAATTCCTTCATAATAAAGCAGTCCTTCCAGAGGTGTGTGGCTAGCTTTTCCTGCGTACCATGCCTGGGATAGGGTATATTCATCTGGCGTTCTAGATTAATATTTGGTCTTCCACCGTGTCGTGGATTTAGCACGGCAGATGTCCTAGCAAAAGGACTTAGTCGTGAGGCCATCGCTACGGGTTAGCTTAAAGGGGTTAAAGCGGACTTCACGGCGGGCTGGAATAAACAACAGTCTCGCTGCCAGAGTCCGATCCGTCCTCGGCTTGCACTTCATGTACTGCTCTAACGAAGACGTGCTTCACGGCAGGCTAAATCCGGGCAGGTCTCGCACGCTGAGACGACTCGACGATGTTGGGGAAGGTGTCCGGCTCAGGGCCCGGTTCACCGATCTTGCCGATGAAGACGTGGATGCCGCCGAAGGGGACCCGGTACCCGTATTCGATTGAATCGGCCTCAGGGCCCCAGCCTGCATCGTCGATGTAGATCCAGCCGCGATGACTCTTAGTCATCCGGCCGACTGCGTAGCCCTTGAGCCCTTCAAAGCTGCCCTTCAAGAACTCGAAACCATCGTGCGATAGCCCCACGGTGGGCGCCAACTGTTGTGGATTTAGCACGGCAGATGTTCTAGCAAAAGGACTTAGTCGTGAGGCCATCGCTATGGGTTAGCTTAAAGGGGTTAAAGCGGACGAAGGACACATGGATTTTATACTAGTTCGGCCCCTTCGATGAAGGTAAAAGCCTACGTCTAGTTTGGTGTGGTATTGCTTGGGCTTCGATGACCAGGGAGCGAATCCGCTTTGCCTGTGTCTCGAGCTGTTGTTTTTTCTCCTGAACCGTCGCCGGGTCGTCCCTTTATATAAGAGGTGACGCCCGGTCTGGTTTACAGAGTCCCGAGGCCGGCTCATAAACGTGTCCGCCTCGGTCTCTGCTCTTTCTACCTTACATCCCAAGTTTACATAGTACGACGGTTTACATGTCATGGGCCCTATCATATGGGCTCTAAGCCTCTTGGGCTATAACTTTCTACTCCAGAATACGCTGGGCTTCTGATAATATAATCTTGATAACTTAAACCGGACTCTCCTAGCCGGTTTATACCTGGTAGTAATATCCCTGACATTAGGCCCCAGATTGATTTGAACCTGTTCATGTCAATCTCCATAATCTTGTACAAATTCTTCTGTCTGCGTCTTCAGTACACTTGGTAAACCGGCATGATGTCATCCTCTCGAGTTGCCTTAAACTGTCGTGACGTCATCTGTGCATTTAATGCATGTACCTGTTCCTTTACCTTTATTTATTAATGCTCCGAAGATCGAGGCGATAGCTCAATCCATATCCGATTTTTTGTCTCCTCGATTCCTGCGCCTGCTGTTTTATCTCCTCAGCCTATAAATAGGGCTGAGGGCCATCTCTTTATCCCCTCTGCTTCGTCTTCCTCTGTCCTCCAGCGCTCAAGCTCCGCCGCCGTCCTTCGAGCTCCTCGTCTTCACCAAGCCCGACCGCTGCATCAACCTGAGCGTGTCCATAGACTCGTCCCCGTCCTTCCGCTTCCTCGGGTGCGTTACTTCTTCTTCCCCATAGATCTTAGTTCTAGGGTTTCTCGGGAGCTCGCAGATGAACCTCCGCTCCTCGCTGTTCATCACCATAGGTGGTTCTTAGCCGTAGATGTTAAATCTTTTTAGGTCAACTCTTGTATGCGTGACTCCGCTCCATCTTTACAATCTTAGTTCCCCCAATACTGCTAGGTAAACTGGATCTGTAAAAAATCTTCGCTGCCTTCAATGAACATGACTTGAATTATCTTGATATTTTCCTGTGCTATAGATCCATATTTTACCACTGCTCATGTGAAAGTTGTTTCTCACACTTTAGATCTGTAACTTATCTGCTTATGTCACCGGTTCAATTTTAACCTGCACCTTATATGCATGTGCTAACGGTTTAGCTTTAGATCTGCACCTCACCTGCCTGAAATTGGCGGTTTAACTTTTTACTTCTAAGCTTCATAATCCGGTAGCTGTCTCGTTCATACTTGTTCCGGATCAGTAGATACCATTAGTCCCTTGTTTAAACCATCAATTAGATCAATATCTTCATAGAAAATGCCGGTTTATATCTAGTGGATCGTAAACCGGATCTTGTATTGCATTTTTCAGCATTCTCTCTTTGAAAAAGATGACTTCTGCGGCTAAACAGTTCGTCACTTGCAACTGGGTCCCATCCCGGATTACTGAGGATGACTTCGTAAAGGTGGCCTCAATAGGCGGTTTAGGTCCGAAAGAGGTTCTGCACTGGAGGGCCCGTGGGATAGAGTGTCCTGCTCAGCCTAAGGAGGGAGAGACCATCGTCTTTTTCGATCATCTGGCCCGGGGCTTTAGCCCTCCCGGTTCAAAGTTCTTCCGCGACGTTTTAGCCGATTTTCAACTCCATCCACAAGACATAGGTCCCAATTCCATATCAAACATCTGCAACTTCCAAGTCTTCTCAGAAGCCTATCTGCAAGAGGAGCCATCCGTAGAGCTATTTCGGGACTTCTTCCATCTAAATCGCCGGACTGAATTCTCCGACGGGCCCAATACTGAACTCGGCGGTATGAGCATCCAAAAGAGGAAAGATGCAGTTTTCCTCACGCCACTCTTCACAGCCATCCCAAGGAGTGGAATCAGACCTGGTTCTACTGCAAGGACACTTCACCAGAGGGAAAAAATTCACTGCCGGGTTACCGCCCTTCTACGTGAACAATAAACCACCATCGGTAAGATTCTTCTGTCCCTTTCTCTTTGTTATAATCCGTCCATATTACTTGTCTTCAATATACTTTATTCCTTCATACAGGCCAATGACCCCTTCTGGAAACGGAAAACTCAAGATAAACCGGCAAAGCCATCTCGCAAGAAGAGTTTGGCCATGAAGAAACACAAGAAAAAACCCGCCGTTGCTTCCGGTTCAAACCCCAAAGAAGATGATCCGGCTTCTCTTACACCTTTTAACTTTCCTTTGTCTGTATTTATATTAACAATGTCCTTTCCCAGGATCCGGCGGAAGGGAGTAAAGCAGATGAAGTCGAGGTAATCTCTCTCTCCTATGATTCAGAACCGTTGCCACCCAAAATTCGTCGGGTAGCCCGGAAGTATCCATTTTCTCACCCTTATGCTCAATTGGATCCCAATTTTCTTTTCAAGAAGCAGCAGCATGAGGCTCGCTGGACCACCCGCCATAGCGGTCACGTGGTTGAATCATCCGGATTACCTCACACGCTGGCTCGAAGACGCCGCTCAGAGGTTTTACTTACTCCAATCATTCTTCATCCAAAAGCAGGTCTTCTTCGCAAACCTCTTAAACCGTCTGATCCAAACTATCAGGAAACTCCGCTATCTTCCTCTGGCGAGTCAACTGCCACCCTAGTCCCGGTGCTCAAGACCGTTCCTGGGTAAACCATCTTTTAATATGTCCGGTTTATCTTTCCTTTTTGACTTGTGATTTTCATTATTCCTTTAATCTTTTGAGTATGGTCAAGCCTAGCAAGAAGGAAAAGTTGAATAAACCGGCAGCCGAAAACACTTCTGAACCGGCAGAGGATCTTGAAGCTGCCAATCCTCTGGAAGAGAACGCTGAAGTTCTGCTCAATGATCCTTCCCCAATGGACCACGAAGATCTTGCTGCTCCGGGGGGGGGGGGTGATGCTATGGAGAACGCTGCTGAACCGACCAGCCCTGTCCGGGTTAGTCCTCCTCGGGCTAGTCCGGCTCCTGTTAGTCCGGTATGCACTGATCCCGGTGTCGCTGATGATCCACCCAGGCCAACTGTTGCCTCGACAGAAGATGTCAAGATTACCAGGATAGGCTTTACTGCTCCTGCAGAACCTGTTATCTTAGCCAAACACACTGCTAAGGAGGAAGTTCTTCAGAAAGACAAAGGCAAGTGGAGCACTGACTTGTCTACTTATGCCCAGCTTAGTGCCCAGGAGCTCCATTCTGGGTATCTAAACCGGCTCTTCACCAGCCGCGACCAAAGGCCCATCTTAGTGCCCAGGAGGCCGGTTTGGTAAACTTGATGAAGAAAAAATATGAGGTACCTTCTTTCCCTTTGCCTTTCATTTCCACTTGTAACTTGCAGCTTTACCTTTAGTCCATTGTAGCCCCCAAGCGCCGGTTTAACCTTCAGGGTAAATCGGGGCTTTGGTAGATTTAACTGGAATAGCTTGATTTGCACCTCTAGCCCCCAAGGGCCGATTTACTCCACTGCGGGTGAATCGGGACTTCTAATATGTTTGAAAATGACCTTACATTAGCCCCCAAGTGTCAAGGACATAACTTGTTATGTGCTTGGGACTTGTTTGAAAAAAGTTGCTTTAGTTCACTTCAATTGTGCATTAGCCCCCAAGTGTCAAGTGCATAACTTGTTATGTGCTTGGGACTTGTTTGAAAAAGTTGCTTTATTTCACATCAATTGTACATTAGCCCCCAAGTGTCAAGTGCATAACTTGTTATGTGCTTGGGACTTGTCTGAAAGAGTTGCTGTAGATATCTGACATATTTTATCCTTGGCAGACTGATTTGAACCGGGGGCCACTGAAATCACTGAGCTCCAGAATAGATTGTCCTTCCAAGAGACTGCTTCAACTAAAGTCAAAGAGGAACTTACCCTTGCTTTAGCTAGCATGGAGAAGCTCAAAAAAGATTTTGAAGCGGAGCGGTCCACTTGGGAGGTACAGAAGGCTGCCTTAGAGAAGAGAGCCAAGGATGCCGAATCTGCGCTTAACCCGGTGACGGAGGAGTTATCCGGGTTAGGGCAACATATAGACGATATGACATCTGCCATCTTCGGTAAATATTTGTGTTCATACGCTTTATCCTTGCTGTCTTATACTGCTCTTGCTTAACTCATTACTTGTACACATGGAGGCATGTGACCCATCTTGGGGATGATGTACGGAGGAAGCTGAAGGCTGCTTATACCTTGGTGGAACAACTCTATGCTGGTGCTCAGCGGGCCATTAGTGCTATTTCCCATAATAAACCGGCGCCAACCACCATCCAAGGTACTCTGGAGAAATTATCCATCTTGCCTACCCGAATTGTTGAAGTGAAGAAATCTTCTGCAAGAGCTGGTTCCCTCATGGCGTTAACCCGGGCCAAGGCATGGGTTCTCGATTTTGATCCGGCGGAGGCCATGAATGGTTATCCCAGTATGAAAGAAGACGGGTCAGCCTTCTTCGCTGAAGATCTTCGCGCTTTAACCAAAGACATGCGCCATCTTGCCAGTAAGCTTGCTGATGAAGCGGACTTAACAAGGTATCATCCGGATTATGATCTAGAGAATGTGCGGGTGGAGCGGCCGTCTTATGACATCGAAAATCTGATTCCACCCGTTCGTAAGCATACCTTCGCTCCTAACATTGAACCGTCAGAACTTATAAACGATGAATTACATTTCCGCGCCCTTGCCAAGATTGACTGGAGCACCCCTGATTTTCAGCAGCTGCCAGAAGTCGTCGAAGATCCGTAGCAAGCTGACCCTCAGTCTTCACAGCGAGCCGAAGAAGAATCCTAAACCGGTGCCGGCTTAGTTCTATGTATTTGAACACTTTGCGAGAAAACTGATATTCTTTTGGGCCTGCCAGTGCCTTGTAATAGAATAGTTGAGATACTGTCTTCGTTCCACTCTATCTTGTATGGCATTACTTTATCCGGCAACTCTTAAATTATCTCCTGCTTGCAATGTGTCAACAGTTTATATTTACCTGTATCTGCATAAACAATGCTAAGAATGTCCTGGCGGTTTACCACCGGACGGGTTATACTGCCCAAGCACATGATCTAAGTTAATAACTTGAACTGTGTATAAGATACAATCATATATCATACCTGTGATTAAGTGTATCTGCAAACCTTAATCCGACACGAGTAATCCAAGACGTGAGTGTTGATGACTCCCTTGGCTCTATGTTGGCTTTTTATGAAGCCGATCCGGGTTACAATGAACGCCGGTTTAACGGTAAACTAGTGCTGGTGTTCATGACCCAGACTATAGCTCTGTAGATACAGATGTAGAGATAACTTTGTAGTTGTCCGGTCTTGAATCAATGGACTTGGTTGAAAAACCAATGACCTTGAAGATAAAGATTTGTGAAAACATAAAAAATGGAAAATAAAGTTTTGGGGCAAATATGACCATGGAGTCGAGGCTTTTTACGAGCTGCGAGGCTCCAAATTCGAGGCTTTTTATGAGCTGCCAAGCTACTGTCATTAACCATTTTAGCAAAGCATGTTAAGATGATCCGCAATCTTTAACCAAATCATCAATGTCAAAAGCTACCCAATGTTGAAAATCTCATAAAGATTTTGGCTTGGGTAATCACTTGATGATCGTCAATTTAATGTGACCAAGTTCAGGGTCCCGAAGGATTGACTTGTGATACGTTCGACGGGTCATACCAGGTTTACCTGGACGGCGCGATTTACTTGATGCAGGCAGGTTAATCCGGGGTTTTAGGTGTATACACCGGGCTTCCAAGCCGTGTTCACTACAAGATTTTTCAACTCGCTGATGAACTTGCATCAGGAGCCCCCAGGTAGCGTGTGAGCATTGCTCGTCGGGGCATATGTTTGAGTCGTTCTAGGAATCAAACCCTCTTTTGCCCCTTCATCATCATGTGGAAATTGCCGAAGCAACCAGAGCAGTGCTCTTTTGATGGGCTTCATATGGCCGCTGGTTTAAGAGGCCATGGAAAACTTCCTTGCCCGCGGAAGCCCCCATGTGATTCTTTTTTGTACATAAAGGGCGGCTGATTCCTTGATTTTATCAAGGGCGCCAGTTTAAGAGGCCATGGAAAGCTTCCTTGCACGGAAGCCCCCTTGTGATACTCTTGTGAAAAGGATGGCTGATTCCTTGATTTTATCAAGGGCGCCGGTTTAAGAGGCCATGGAAAACTTCCTTGCACGGAAGCCCCCATGTGATACTCTTGTGAAAAGGATGGCTGATTCCCCGGTTTACCGGGGGCGCCGGTTTATTTTATTAATCATAATATATACATTGTACATAAAGCGGAGTCGATGGCTCAAGTATAGTAAGGTCGAAGAAGAGCGATGTTCCACGGCCGTTTGGTCTCCTCCTCCGCCGTACGTGAGTCCTTATGTTCTCGAACGTCGACGAGGTAGTATGATCCGTTGTGCAGGTTCTTGCTGACCACAAAGGGTCCTTCCCAGGGTGGGGATAACTTGTGCATATCTGTCTGGTCCTGGATGAGCTGGAGCACCAGATCTCCTTCTTGAAACGTCCTGGTTTCAACCCGGCGACTCTGGTACCGGCGCAGGTCTTGCTGGTAAATCGCTGATCGCACTGCTGCAGTGTCCCGTTCCTCGTCCAGCCGGTCCAAGCCGTCCTGTCTTGCTTGTTCATTATCCGCTTCAACATAAGCCGCCACCCGCGGCGAGTCGTGCCGGATATCACTAGGGAGGACCACTTTAGCTCCATATACCATGAAGAAAGGCGTGTACCCTGTGGATCTGTTAGGTGTAGTGTTGATGCTCCATAAGACAGAAGGCAATTCCTCTACCCAACAACCCGATGTTCTCTGCAAAGGAACCATAAGCCGGGGTTTGATGCCTCTCAAGATCTCTTGATTGGCTGTTTCAGCTTGGCCATTAGACTGAGGGTGAGCTACTGATGATACATCAAGACGAATATGCTCTCGCTGACAAAATTCCTCCATAGCCCCCTTGGACAGATTGGTGCCGTTATCAGCTATAATACTGTGCGGAAAGCCAAACCGGAAAATCACCTTTTTGATGAACTGAACCGCTGTTGCTGCATCACACTTAGTGATAGGCTCCGCTTCAACCCATTTTGTAAACTTATCCACTGCTACCAATAGGTGAGTTTTCTGGTCTTGGGATCTCTTGAAGGGTCCAACCATATCGAGCCCCCAAGTCGCAAACAGCCAAGTGATTGGGATCATCCTCAGCTCCTGTGCCGGTATATGAGCACGCCGTGAGAAATTCTGGCAAGCATCGCATTTTCTGACCAAGTCCTCTGTGTCGGCGTGAGCCGTCAACCAGTAGAACCCATGACGAAAAGCTTTAGCCACCAAGGTTTTTGAACCGGCGTGATGACCACAATCCCCTTGATGAATCTCTCGAAGAATATCACAGCCTTCTTCTGATGATACACACCGCTGAAACGCTCCAGAAACGCTGCAGTGATGAAGTTCTCCATTGATGATAGTCATAGATTTAGATCGCCGGATTATCTGCCGGGCCTCGACTTCATCCTCTGGTAACTCACCTCGGTTCAGGTATGCCAAGTAAGGGAGTGTCCAATCCGGAATGACATGAAGTGCTGCAACCAATTGTGCTTCCGGATCGGGAACAGCCAAATCCTCTTCTGAAGGTATCTGCACCGACGGATTATGCAATTCATCCAAGAAAGTATTAGGTGGAACCGGTTTACGCTGGGAACCCAGCCAGCTTAATGCATCGGCCGCTTCATTCTTTCGCCGGTCTATATGATCCACCTGATATCCTTTGAAGTGTCCAGCGACAGCGTCCACCTCTCGTCGATATGCTGCCATAAGCAGATCCTTGGAGTCCCACTTGCCAGATACTTGTTGTGCTACCAGATCTGAATTGCCAAAGCATTTAACCCAGCTCAAGTTCATCTCCTTGGCCATCCGCAAACAATGGAGGAGAGCTTCATACTCAGCAGCATTGTTAGTACAAGGGAACATTAAACGGAGGACATAGCAGAACTTATCACCTCGTGGGGAAGTTAACACGACTCCAGCCCCCGAGCCCTCCAACTGCCTTGAACCGTAAAAGTGAATAGTCCAGTACGTATGATCCGGCTTCTCCTCAGGTGCTTGCAACTCTGTCCAATCATTAATGAAATCCACCAGCGCTTGGGATTTTATAGCAGTACGGGGCACATACTTTAATCTGTGCGGGCAAAGCTCAATGGCCCATTTTGCAACCCTACCAGTGGCTTCTCTGTTCTGGATTATATCCCCTAATGGAGCTGAACTGACAAAGGTGATTGGGTGGCCCTGAAAATAGTGCTTAAACTTCCGGTTTGCCATGAACACTCCATATACCAGCTTCTGCCAATGCGGATATCTCTGTTTCGACTCAATGAGCACCTCACTGATGTAGTAAACCGGCCGTTGAACCAGATATTCTTTCCTGCCTCCTTGTGCTCTACTACAATGGCAATGCTTACCGCTCGGGCGTTGGCAGCCACGTATAACAGCAACGGCTCATTATAAACCGGGGCCGCAAGGACCGGCGGCTCTGCCAATTGCCTCTTTAAATCTTTGAACGTAGCATCAGCAGCATCACTCCAGACGAACCGGTCTGTCTTCTTCATCATCTGATAAAGCGGGATTTCCTTCTCCCCCAAACAGCTGATAAACCGGCTCAATGCTGCAATACGGCCCACCACGCGTTGGACATCGTTGATGCACGCTTGTTTAGCCAGGGACGTGATCGCCTTGATCTTCTCTGGTTTAGCTTCAATCCCTCTGTTTGACACTAAGAATCCCAGGAGCTTGCCTGCCGGAACACCAAAAACGCACTTCTCCGGATTAAGCATCATTTTATAGGTACAGAGATTATCAAAAGTTTCCTTCAAATCATCTATCAGCGTTTCCTCCTTCCTGGATTTCACCACAATGTCATCAACATATGCATGAACATTCCGCCCAATCTGCCCTTGTAGGCAGTTCTGTACACAACGCTGGTAGGTTGCCTGGGCGCTCTTAAGCCCAAACGGCATAGATACATAGCATAAGGCTCCAAATGGAGTTATAAAGGCTGTCTTCTCTTAGTCCTTAACTGCCATCTTGATCTGATGATAACCTGAATATGCATCCAAAAAACTCAGCCGCTCACATCCTGCCGTAGCATCAATAATTTGATCAATACGGGGGAGAGCAAAAGGATCCGTTGGGCAAGCCTTGTTCAAATCTGTGTAATCAACACACATTCTCCAAGTTCCATTTTTCTAAAGAACCAGCACTGGATTGGCTAACCACTCTGGATGAAATACTTCGACTATAAAGCCTGCAGCCAAGAGCCTGGCCACTTCTTCTCCAATAGCCTTGCGCCTTTCCTCATTGAAACGGCGTAGATACTGCTTGACCAGTTTAAACTTAGGATCAATATTAAGATTGTGCTCAGCGAGTTCCCTCGGTATACCTGCCATGTGAGAAGGCTTCCACGCAAAGATATCCCGGTTCTCACGGATGAACTCGATGAGCGCGCCTTCCTATTTGGGATCTAGGTTTGCGCTGATAGTGAACTGCTTGGATGAATCGCCCGGAACAAAGTCCACCTGCTTAGTTTCCTCAACTGATTTAAATTTCAATGTCGGATCATGCTCTGTGGTCAGCTTCTTCAGCGGGGACATATCCGCCGGATCAACATTGTCCTTATAGAACTTCAACTCCTCCGTAGCACAGACCGTCTTAGCATAAGCTGCATTTCCTTCCTCGCACTCCAATGCAATTTTACGACTCCCATGAACCGTAATAGTCCCCTTGTGGCCTGGCATCTTGAGCTGTAAATAGACATAACACGGCCTAGCCATGAACTTAGCGTAAACCGGCTGCCCAAACAAGGCGTGGTATGGGCTCCTGATCTTTACAACCACAAAGGTCACAGTCTCCGATCTAGAGTCATGCTCATCTCCAAAGGTGACCTCCAAATCAATCTTGCCAACTGGATAAGCCGATTTACCGGGTACTACCCCATGGAACACTGTATTGGACTGTCGAAGCTTTTTATCTGTCAGCCCCATGCGCCGAAAAGTGTCATAATATAGGATGTTGATGCTGCTGCCTCCGTGCATAAGCACTTTGGTGAACTTGTAACCACCCACCTATGGTGCCACTACATGAGCTAACTGACCCGGATTATCAACCCGGGGTGGGTGATCCTCTCTGCTCCACACAATGGGTTGCTCAGACCAACGCAAAAAATGTGGTATCACCGGTTCAACAGAATGCACTGCTCTCTTCAGGACCTTTTGATCCCGTTTGCATAAACTCGTGGTGAAGATGTGATACTGCCCACTGCTCAGCTCCTTTGGATTATTCTGATATCCGGATTGCTGCTGCTGCTGATGCTGTTGATTCCCTTGGTTGTTGTATCCGCCCTGACCATGTTGCTGGTTATGCTGATGCTGATGCTGATTGTTGCCATTGTGGTTACCGTTACCGCCGTGGTATCCTGAACCGGATCCGCCACCTTGATAACCCGGACCTTGAAAACCGGGGCCTGATCCGTCGGGGGGCCCGTGATTATACTTAGTCTGTTTCATAAATTCTTGCATAATGAAACAGTCTTTCCAGAGATGCGTACCCGGGTTTTCCGCTGTACCGGGCTTTGGGCAAGGCACGTTCAACTGGCACTCTAGATTAATAGGCGGCCTCCCGTTGCATGGGGGCGGTCTACCCTTGTGGCGCTGCCCATTGTCCTGAGCGTGGGTATTGGCCACAAAGTCTGAGCTGCCTTCCGCTTTACGCTTGCCATTGTATCCTTGACCCGCTGGATTGGCCTGCGGCGGTTTACCGTTCTTGCTCGCCTTCCCTGACTTGTCTCCATCTGTGTCTGGATATTTGGTGTTATCAGAATCTCCATATTTCACCAAAGCACCCATGAGTGTTCCATGTCGTTGCAATCACGTTTGAGCCGTCCCAACTTCTGCCTCAAAGGCTCAAACCGGCAATTGCCTTCCAAGGTTACTATTGCTGTACATGGATTGATGCTATTGGAGGAGTGCAAGATTTCAGACACTTGATGCACCCAACTGCTCGTGGACTCTTGCTCTCCTTGAACGCATCCAGCCAAATCGACAACAGACATCGGCTGCTTGCATGTGTCCTTGAAATTATTGATAAACCGGCGCCGCAATTCACCCCATGATCCGATGGAATTAGGTGGCAAACCCTTTAGCCATGTCCGGGCCGTGCCCTCGAGCATCATTGTGAAGTATTTAGCACATGCCGCTTCGTCCACGTCGAGCATCTCCATTGCCATCTCATAACTCTCAACCCACGCCTCTGGAGCAAGATCCACCGTGTAGTTGGGCACCTTGCACGGACCTTTGAAATCTTTAGGTAGTTTCACGTTCCGTAAAGCGGGGATGAGACACTGTACGCCCAGGGAACTGGACATGACCCCCGGTTCAACTGTGGCGGTGGGATGAATGACCGGCGTCGTCTGGCGGGCGTCGTATTGGGCAGTATGTCTAGCCTGATCCACCACCTCTTGCGCATGTGCTTCCTCTCCTGTCGGATTATCCTGTCTCTGCCGATGACGCCTCCGTGCGCTGCTTGATACGGCTGATTCATCCAGACACCTCGTATAACTCTGGCTCGGGCGAGGGGTTGAATGAATCCTCTCTCAGCTATATGAATAAGCTTGCTGTTGAGTTAACACTGTGTCCAGCAACTCCTTGGCCCGTCGTGCCTCCACTGCTATGGGGGAAGTACCTCTGGCTGGTTACTGGTTCCTGCGCCCGGTGTGCTGAAAAGATTTCTTGCCTCATAGACCGGCGGTAGGCGAGATCGTTGTCTCCTCATCATTACTCCTTGCGAGGCGGTCTGGTCTAACATAAGCCGATAGGCCTGAGCCTCTAGCGCTGCCTGCCTTGTAGTCATCCTAGCTTTCTCAGCAGCTAGGTCCAACTTCGCTTGTTCAATTCGGATCTTGACTTGAGCGATCTCCGCATCATGCTGCTCCTTGTCGGCCTGGGCTACCTCTACGGTTACAAGCGTTGTCAAAGTGTCGACCAAGGTGGATAGAGCGTCCGAAGGCGACGGGGGAAGGTCTCCAGCTCTAGCTCACATTGCCTCTGATGTTAACGCCCCAGTCGTCGAGGGCTGCTGCATGGATTGTGATCCGGCCATGAAAACATCAACCCTGTTTGGCGGATCGAGGGGGCCCGGAATACTATCACCATCGGAACAACCCTCAGACCGGCCATCTTGCAGCAGATAGAGAGATTCGGTCTCTCCGGACGAAGATTCGTCGCTGGAATAAACAACAGTCTCGCCGCCAGAGTCCGATCTGTCCTCGGCTTGCACTTCATGTACTGCTCCAACGAAGACGTGCTTCACGGCGGGCTGAATCCGGGCAGGTCTCGCACGCTGAGCCGACTCGACGATGTTGGGGAAGGTGTCCGGCTCAGGGCCCGGTTCGCCGATCTTGCCGATGAAGACGTGGATGCCGCCGAAGGGGACCCGATACCCGTATTCGATTGAATCGGCCTCGAGGCCCCAGCCTGCATCGTCGATGTAGATCCGTCCGCGACAACTCTTAGTCATCTGGCCCACTGCGTAGCCCTTGAGCCCTTCAAAGCTTCCCTTGAAGAACTCAAAACCATCGTGCGATAGCCCCACGGTGGGCGCCAACTGTCGTGGATTTAGCACGACAGATGTTCTAGCAAAAGGACTTAGTCGTGAGGCCATCGCTATGGGTTAGCTTAAAGGGGTTAAAGCGGACAAAGGACACATGGATTTTATACTAGTTCGGCCCCTTCGATGAAGGTAAAAGCCTACGTCTAGTTTGGTGTGGTATTGCTTGGGCTTCGATGACCAGGGAGCAAATCCGCTTTGCCTGTGTCTCGAGCTGTTGTTTTTTCTCCTGAACCGTCGCCGGGTTGTCCCTTTATATAAGAGGTGACGTCCGGTCCAGTTTACAGAGTCCCGAGGCCGGCTCATAATTGTGTCCACCTCGGTCTCTGATCTTTCTACCTTACATCCCAAGTTTACATAGTATGAGGGTTTACAAGTCATGGGCCCTATCATATGGGCTCTAAGCCTCTTGGGCTATAACTTTCTATTCCATACTCCGCTGGGCTTCTGATAATATAATCTTGATAACTTAAACCGGACCCTCCTGGCCGGTTTATACCTGGTAGTAATATCCCTGACACACCCCGTGGGAGTGGTCCGCCCTTGCGGCGCTGGCCATCCTCATGTGCATTAGTGTTAGCCACAAAATCTGAATTATTATCCGCTTTACGCTTACCATTATGTCCTTGATTCGCCGGATTAGGTTGCGGCGTTTTACCATTCTTCTTCGCTTTCCCTGACTTCTCGTCATCAGACTCTGGATACTTGGCACTATCCGAATCTGCGTAATTCACCAAAGCGCCAATGAGCGTTCCCATGTCATCACAATTACGTTTGAGCCGTCCTAAATTTAGCTTCAGGGGCTCAAACCGGCAATTTCCTTCCAACGTTATAACTGCTATGTCCGGGTTGATGCGGTTGGAAGAATGTGGGATCTCTGATACTCGGCGCACCCAATGGCTGGTTGATTCGTTCTCCCCTTGAACACAGGCGGCTAAATCAATGATGGATATCGTTACTTGCATCTGTCCTTGAAGTTATTGATAAACCGGCGATGTAACTCGGCCCATGATCCGATGGAGTTAGGCGGTAAACTCTTTAGACAAGTACGAGTTGTGCCCTCCAACATCATAGTGAAGTACTTTGCACACGCCGCATCGTCTACATCCAGCATCTCCATTGCCATCTCGTAGCTTTCAACCCATGTCTCGGGGGATAAATTCGCAGTATTATTGGGCACCTTGCACGGCCCTTTGAAGTCCTTGGGCAGCCGTACGTGGCGTAAAGTGGGGGTGAGATAGGGCACTCCTAAGGAACTGGACGAAACCCCTGGTTCAACTGTGGTAGACGGACGAACCGGCGTCGGCTGACGTGCCTCGTACTGTGCTGCTAACTCGGCCTCACGGCACTGTCTGCCCTGATCCACCACGTCTTGAGCGTTTGCACCTCCTCCCGCCGGATTATCCCTCCGCGGCGGATTATGATGCCGCGCGCTGCTTGACACGGCTGGTTCCTCTAGGTGTCTGCTGTAACTCTAGCTTGGGCGAGGGGTGGAGTGAATTCTCTCGCGGTTGTAAGAATAAGCTTGTTGCTGAGTTAAAGCTGTCTCCAAAAACTCCCTAGCTCGCCGCGCTTCCACTGCTATCGGAGATTCTCCTTCAATTGGAAGGGCGGCCAATCGTGAAGCGGCGGCAACTATGTTATCCAATGGGTTGGAGTAATGACCAGGAGGGGTAGGTACGTGCTGCGACGGAACAACCTGGCGGGTTGGCTCCACGGCCTGTGGCTGGACTGATGCTCCCGTGCCAGGCACTCCTCCCCGGTTTACCCCCGGCTGGTTACTGGTTCCTGATCCTGGCGTACTGAAGAGGTTCCTCGCTTCGTAAACCGGTGGTAGGCGAGATCGTTGCCTTCTTCTCATTACGTCATTCGAAGCAGTCTGATCCAACATGAGCCGCTAAGCCTGAGCATCTAGCTCGGCCTACCTCGCAATCATCCTGGTATTCTCAGCAGCTAGGTCCAATTTTGCTTGATCTATCTGACTCTTCACCTGAGCAACTTGTGTATCATGTTGTTCCTTCTCGTTCTGGCCGACCTTTGCAGTTAACAGTGTTGTTAAAGTGTCAACTAAGGTGGTCAATACCTGAACCGGTGACTAAACTGGTCCTCCAGCCCTAGCCGCTGCTGTCGCCAGGTCTGATGTTAACGCCGCCGCAGTCGAAGACTGTTGCACAGGTTCTGATCCGGCCATGAAGACTGCGACCCTGTTTGGTGGATCCAAGGGGTCCGGAATACTGTCACCATCGGAACAGCCCCCAGACCGGCCATCCTGTAGCAAGTATAAATATTTTGTTTCTCCAGTGGATGACTCATCATCGAAATAAACAACGATCTCGCCACCAGAGTCCGATCCGTCCTCAACTTGCGCTCCGTGAACCGCTTCGACAAAGACGTGCTTCACGGCGGGCCGAAACCGGGCAGGTCTCGCACGCTGAGCCGACTCGACGATGTCGGGGAAGATGTTCGGCTCAGGGCCCGGTTCGCCAATCTTGCCGATGAAGACGTGGATGCCGCCAAAGGGGACCCGGTACCCGTATTCGATTGAATCGGCCTCGGGGCCCCAGCCTACACCGTCGATGTAGATCTTGCCGCGACGACTCTTAGTCATCCGGCCCACTGCATAGTCCTTGAGTCCTTCAAAGCTGCCCTTCAAGAACTCGAAACCAATGTGCGATAGCCCCACGGTGGGCGCCAACTATCGTGGTTTTGTCACAGCAGATGTCCTAGCAAAAGGACTTAGTCGTGAGGCCATCGCTACGGGTTAGCTTAAAGGGGTTAAAGCGGACAAGGACGCAAGGGTTTATACTAGTTCGCCCCCTTCGATGAAGGTAAAAGCCTACGTCTAGTTTGGTGTGGTATTTCTAGGGTTTCGATGACCAGGGAGTGAATCCGCTTTGCCTGTGTCTCGAGTTGTTGTTGTCTCTCTCCTTGAACCATCGTCGGGTCGTCCCTTTATATACATGAGGTGATGCCAGGGCCGGTTTACAGAGTCCCGAGGCCGGCTCATAAACGTGTCCGGCTCGGTCTCTATCTTTCCTATCTTACAACACAAGTTACACGCCGTATGGCGGTTTACAAGTTATGGGCCCTAACACCTCTTGGGCTTTAGATCTCTAGCCTTCTGGAATAAAGCGTCATGTTCCATGCTCCGCTGGGCTTCGGTAGAAGCAATCTTGACAGGTATAAACCGGCCCCTCCTGGGCGGGTTATACCTAGTAGTAATATCCCTGACAGGTTAGTTCCATTCAAATCATGCAAGTTAGAGTCCAAAACAAGGGCAAAAGTGTTTGGAAAAGTAGATACGTTGGAGACGTATCAACTCCCCCAAGCTTAAACATTTGCTTGTCCTCAAGCAATTCAGTTGACAAACTGAAAGTGATAAAGAATTTTTTTTACAAACTCCATTTGCTCTTGTTGTTGCAAATATGTAAAGCTAGCATTCAAGTTTTCATCAAAGATTATGAACTAACCACATTCACAATAACTTTCAGCTCTCACATCTACTCATATCAATGGCTTAATCAACTAGCGAACAATAATAATAAATCCCGGATGACAACACTTTCTCAAAACAATCATAATATGATATAACAAGATGGTATCTCGCTAGCCCTTTCTGAGACCGCAAAACATAAATGCAGAGCACCTCTGAAGATCAAGGACTGACTAGACATTGTAATTCATGGTAAAAGAGATCCAGTCATAGTGATACTCAATGTAAATTAATAGCAATGCATGCAAATGACAGCGGTGCTCTCAAACTTGTGCTTTTTAATAAGAGGATGATGACTCAACATAAAAGTAAATAGATAGGCCCTTTGCAGAGGGAAGCATGAATTTGCAGAGGTGCGAGAGCTCGAGTTTTGAAATAGAGATAAATAATATTTTGAGAGGTATACTTTCATTGTCAACATAACAACCAAGAGATCTCGATATCTTCCATGCTACATACATTATAGGCGGTTCCCAAACAGAATGGTAAAGTTTATACTCCCCCACCACCAACAAGCACACTCCACGGCTAGCCCGAAACAACGGGTACCGTCCATACCAACAACAGACCAGGGGGAGTTTTGTTTAATTATTTTGATTTGATTTGAGCATGGGACTGGGCATCCCGGTTACCGGCCACTTTCTTGTGAATGATGAGCGTAGTCCACTCATCGTGAGAATAACCCACCTAGCATGGAAGATATAGACAACCCTAGTTGACACAAGAGCTGTTCGAGAATACAAAACATAATTTCATTTGAAGGTTTAGAGTTTCGCACATACAAATTTACTTGGAACGGTAGGTAAATATCGCATATAGGAAGGTATGGTGGACTCATATGGAATAACTTTGGGGTTTATGGAAGTGGATGCATGATGTCTACACACGCTTCTATTCTTGTAGACTATGTTGGGCCTCCAAGCGCAGAGGTTTGTAGGACAACAACAATATCCCTCAAGTGGATGACCTAAGGTTTATCGAACTCAGGGAAGTAGAGGTTGAAGATGGTCTCTCTCAAGCAACCCTGCAACTAAGATACAAGAAGTCTCTTGTGTCCCCAACACACCTAATACAACTAGGAGTTGTATAGGTGCACTAGTTCGGCAAAAGAGATGGTAAAATATGGATGATAGGAGTGGCAAAGCAAAGTAATATAAATCTGTAATAAAAAGTGCAGCAAGCAAACAAGTGGTAAACGTGAGCACAAATGGTATTGAAATGGTGGAAACAAGGCCTAGGCTTCATACTTTCACTAGTGGCAACTCCCAACAACATTTACATAGTCTAATCACATGATATTTCCCATAAAACATGCAATGGAGATGCACTCGGAGGTCATTCCTTTGTGGTCAAGAGAGGACGAGAATTATGTAGGGCTACAAAAGCACACCTCAAAGTTCGTAGTTCTCAATCTATGGATTTCCCAATGTCACCGCGGCCATCCAAAGAGAGTACCACAATCACCACA
Organism: Secale cereale; assembly: GCA_902687465.1. Classification (NCBI taxonomy): domain Eukaryota; kingdom Viridiplantae; phylum Streptophyta; class Magnoliopsida; order Poales; family Poaceae; genus Secale; species Secale cereale. The sequence continues at coordinate 156,352,595 of LR738713.1, forward strand.
ACATATCTCCAGGATAGTCAAAGACAAGCACCAAGAGACTCTCAATCTTCAATCAACACACAAAAGAGGAAATCACTCATGAAAATATTCTTCTAATCCATGTCCAATAGACCGCTGTCACCTTGGTCTCGGGGATTATACTAGATAAAGACAAGTGAGTACATCAATTCAATACATAGAAGAAGGGGAAATATCATGGGATCACCCTAGATTAACATAGCCTATGATCACAACGAAGATCACATCATGGGAGAGAGAATTGACCACATAGCTACTGGTAGAAACCTCAGCCCCGAGGAGGAACTACTCCCGCATCATGGAGGGAGGAAGCAACGTCGATGGAGATGAATCCGGGGGCACTTCCCCGTCCCGACAGGATGCCGGCACAGGAATTCTGGTCCCCCGAAACTTGGTGGCGATGGCGCCGGAGATCGGAATTGCTTCTGGAGAAAAGGGTTCTGGAATCAGGGTTTTCGCGACGGGAGAATAAATAGGAGGCCAAGTAGGGCACCAGAAGAGGTGGGAGCCCCCCAGGCGGCCCCCCGGCGCGGCTAGGGGTGGGGCCGCGCCATCAGGGCGCCTGGGGCCCCTCTGGCCCCACTTCTGGCGCATGGGAGCTTCTAGAGCGCTGATTTTTTATATATTTTTCCCGGAATTTTTCTGGCAATTTAAGTAATGGGAAAACCTGAAATACAAAAACAGCAGAAAACAGAAACTGGCACTGGGGTGCACTGAGTTAATAGGTTAGTCCAAATATGATCAAAAGTGTATGAAAGTGTATCAAAAGCATAGCAATATCACCCAAAACATGCATGGAGCAAGCAGAATTTATAGATACGTTTGGGACGTATCAACATCCCCAAGCTTAATTCCTGCTCGTCCTCGAGTAGGTAAATGATAACAAGCACAATTTCTGTGGTGACATGCTACCAAAGAGTCTTTCACAATCACATGACAAATGCTTATTGAGATAATGAATCTTTAGTAATTAAGTTGCCTCATGAGAATATCACAAAGAACTGAAAGTTTACAATATGATACTGAAACACCCAATAGATTTGTAGTGAGCATGGTGTGCAAACATGACAAAGTGATACCTCGCTTGCCCCCTTTAGTGAAGCAAAACATAAATGCAGAAGCACCTCCGAAGTTTAAGTGACGACTAGATACAATGATTTCAGAATAAGCGATATCACAATCATGCAGAAGACAATGGTACTTTGGGACAATGCACATTACACTCAGAATGTCAATCATGCTCTCAATAGTTGGTGCTTTGAAGAAAGAAGGTGGAGACTCTCGAACCGTGGATTTTGATGGCAAGGTTGAAAACCCGTGGCTGGAAGCAAAGACTAAACATGTACCAGAGCTCTTGGTTTTGAAAACAGAGGTAAAAATGATTTTGGAAGGTGCATATTTCGTCAACGAATGTTAGTAGACAACCCAATCACTTCTTACGCTAGACATGTTTCAAGGAACGGCTCCCAAGAGGGGACGATCACATCCCCTTAATCTCCTTTGTTTATCACTGCCAGAGTTTCCTGATTTCTCATGAACAAAGCGTGAAGGAGGGTTTGTTTGTTGCTATTATCTTTTGTGAGCTGGGCGCACTCATGCCAGTCCCTCCTCGTATTAGGGGTTTGCAGATTAGACATGCAATCCCGGGGTAAAATTTGTCCAACATAAGAAGATCATGAATTACCTAGTACTTCCTCATGAGCTAAAACAGAGGCACAAAAGAGAAATGCTTTTGAATAATTTTGAGATGGTACAGTAAAGTCTTCGTTAGGAATGGCAAGTAAATACCATATATAGGAAGGTATGGTGGACTCATATGGCATAACTAGTTTCAAGGATTTTGGATGCACAAGCAGTCAGACCGCTTAGTACAGGTGAAGGCTAGCAAAAGACTGGGAGCGACCAACTAAGAGAGCAATGACGGTCATAATCATGCAGAGCGACAAAGCAACATTGAATCGGGCATGGAAGTTATATCACTACTCAGAAATTAAAGATCATCAAGGCTTGATAGACTTTATTTACAGTCTTAAATATGTGTGAGCATATGCCAAGTCAATCAAAATAAATTCTTGGAGGAAGATATCACTAAACCATACCATATCATAGGCAAACAAATCATGCTGGTACTTCAATAACACATTAAGAACCCCCAGCTATTTGAGACTAACCATAAGAAAACATGAACTACAAAGCACCATTATGCACATAGCATTTTTATCATAGACATATCAACCAGTGCCACAGAAGCCAACTCTCTTAACAAGATAAGCATGATAACTCAAGAGAGTTCCAGAAGCAACAACCTAAACAAAAGCTCTTAAAAAGATAAGAATGAAAACTAAGAGCTAAGCATGACAGCAACTATGAAAAGATAAAGAACACACACAAGAAGATACACATGCAAGCCTATGTTGTGTTCTACAGTGGAGTGGAGCGTGTTTCTCTCCCAAACAATGAAGTCTAGGATCCAACTTGTTAAGAACAGCAAGTAAAACTAAATAAACTAAAAAGAAAAGAGCAAGGCGCTCCAAGCATAGCACATAACGCATGAAAAGAAAAGAGCAAGGCGCTCCAAGCATAGCACATAACGCATGAGGTGATAAAAATATAGTGGAACGAAGGACGAACTGATAATTGTTGATGGAGAAGGGGATGCACGGGGGCATCCCCAAGATTAGATGCTTGAGTCTCCTTGGATATTTCTTGGGGGTGCATGGGGCATCCCCAAGCTTGAGCGTTTGACACTCATGAATCTTCTTTTATCATCTTCCCTCGCACACTTGAAAACTCCCTTCATATATAACTCATCATAATCTGATTAGAGAGGTTAGTACCCACAATAAAATATTTTTTCTCTACTGGAAACAAAGAAATTCTTGAAGGTCTACTGTTTCTCAAGATCGCCAAAAAGTTTTTGCAAAGAAAAAGCAAGCTTAAGGTCTGCAAAACGAAGAAAAGGCAAAACAGGGCAGAATCTGTGAAAAACAGACCAGCAGGTAGTAAATAATTTTTTTGTGGTACTTATGCAACTCAAATAAAAAAACTCAGAACGGACGCTCGAAAGCCAATTGTATAGAGCATGCTGTCAAAAAAATTCAGATCACAAAGATGATCTGGTGATTTTATACGAATTTTTCTTTCCAAGGACATAATCTGTTTTCTGGACAACATGTCACAACTTTTGAACTTTCTTGCAATCAGAGGCTAAAATTGGCACAAAGCTGAAAAATAAAGATACAATGATGTTGCTACAGTAGTAACAAACATCAAGACCCCTAAAAACTGAAAGAACAAACTGAAAGCAAAGATAACAAGGGTTGTCTCCCTAGAGCTCTTTCTTTATAGCCATAAAGATAGGCTTAAGACTTTAATGATGCTCTCATAGGAATAAGAGTTGAAGAACAAAAGAGAGCATCAAGAAGAAAATACCAAACACATTTAAGACTAACATGCTTCCTATGCATAGGAATATTGCAATAGAATAATTCATTGAAGCACAAAGCAATAAGCATAGGAAGACAAAACAAGTGCAGCTTCAAAACCTTCAACATAAAGAGAGGGAACTTGATATTATTGAAATATCTATAAGCATATGTTCCCTTCTCATAATAATTTTCAGTGGGATCACGAATAAACTCAACAATATAAGCATCACATAAAGCATTGTTACCATGATCCACATGCAAAAAGGTACTCTTACTCTCCACATAAGCATAATCTTTCTCATTGGTAATAGTGGGAGTAGGACTATCATAAACAACTTGAACACTATAGATTAATTGTGTATTAGGAAGATGGTGTTCAACAAGGTAGTAATTCCCTCCATGATTATGACAAGTTTCATAAGGATAATTTCTCCTTATGTCATAGGTACCTTTATAATCACTATAGATTGGAGTTATAACATCATCATAATAGAGAAGAGCATTATCATTGCTAGTAACTATATTTGTAAACATGTTGTCTTTATTCTTACTAGCAAAAGAATTATCAATTATCACATCACTAGTGGGTAAAGGATTTGCAATCCTATCATCCCCAAGCTTAGAGCTTTCCATATCATCACTTTCAGAGTTGGTACCAAAAAGATTTTCAAGATCATAAGTAGCATTATCATCATTTTCCCAATCACAATAAGTAACATGCATATCATAATCAAAATCATCTTCAATAGTACCTACGGACGTATCATCAAGATGATAATTAAGGCAATAAACTTCACCTTCTTCTTTAAACTTACAACCGTTAGGATAAAAGTTGATGGGAGGAATATGCTCAGGCCAGGTTGATACCCATTCTTCTTCCTTCTTGCTCCTCTTCCTCCTCCTCTTCTTTTTCTTCTTCTTCACCTTAGGAGGGAGTGGTTGGAGATGAAGCTTCTCCACATATCCTGGTTTATCATTAGAAACAATAGGGGAAACTTGGGAGAAACTCCCCTTTTTATTAGCAGAAATATAAGAGACATTTTTATACTTTGGTAAAGTTCCCTCCTTTCTAATCTTACTTATGTAATCATTTTTATGGCAATTAACAACACAATAGAGATGGCAATTTTGCAAAGTGTTTTTTATTCCTATGGCATTAACATCTAGCCAAGAAGTCTTTTCTGATAACTCTTCACACATCAAAAATAACATAAGCTCATCATAAAGATCAGGGGTGATCATGTTATCACACAACTGGTTAACAGTTATGTTTTGAAAGTGCATGCATTGAAAATTAAAGTGACCCTCTATACAGCAAAGTTCACAAGTAAAAGGATAAAGGTCACACAATTCTCTAGCAATTTCATTTAAATCTTTGACCCAAGTGATTGTTCTTTCATGCTTATGTTGCTTACAATACTTCTCTTCTTCAATCATAGGCCTTTCACAAGGTCTATCGACTCCACAAAAATTAACATGCTTATATAAAACTTCATTTGTAGGAATTGGATCATGCATGTTGCAATCATCATGAACAATTTCATTTTCTTTGCAAATCTCTTTAAAAGGTTCATGATGCTTGATCCAATCCTCCTTAGGCATATTAAGATGTGAAGCAAAAGATTTGAGGAAACCAACAAGGAGTTGAGAATCAAGCCCAAACTTAGCACTAAACTTATTAAAACTTGTAGTTACAACAAAGGACTTAATGCAATCATACTCATAAATTATACCTGACTTTTTACCTTTGTCGATCTCCCAATCTTCAGTGTTGCGTTGAATTCTTTCAAGGAGTTCCCATTTAGCATCAATCTTTTCGTTTGTGAAAGAACCCATAGAGGAAGCATCGAGCAAATCTTTATCCTGTCGAGAGAGCCTCGCATAGAAATTAGTAATAATCATATCTTTGGGGAGCCCATGGTTAGGACATTTTAGCATTAACGTTTTCAGTCTCCCCCAAGCTTGAGCTATGCTCTCTCCGTCATGAGGATAGAAATTATAAACATAATTCCTATTCTCATGGACTTCATGAAGAGGATAAAACTTGGAGTAAAAGAGAGACTGGATCTCTTCCCAATCCAGCAGGTGAGAGTCATCTAGTAGCCTATACCATTTCAATGCTTTTCCTTTTAGTGACAAGGCAAATAATTTCCTCATGACTCCATCTCTTGTCAAACCTGAAATCTTAAACAACTCACAAAGTTCTGTAAGTTTCAACAAATGAATACTAGGATTGACTGTCCCATCATAACAATCATTCCTAATTATTTCAATTATCCCATGTGGTATTTGGAACGGGATACATTCAGTAGGTGGAGGAAACTTCTCTACCACGTGTGTGGTAAAGCGGCCTTCCCCAAGCAGCGAACTAAGAGTGCGCTTTTCCATAAACATAACTAGTGAAACTAAAAACAAGAAACGAAAAGATTTAATTGCAAGATCTAAAGATATACCTTCAAACACTTACTTCCCCGGCAACGGCGCCAGAAATAGCTTGATGTCTACACACGCCTCTATTCTTGTAGACTATGTTGGGCCTCCAAGCGCAGAGGTTTGTAGGACAACAACAATATCCCTCAAGTGGATGACCTAAGGTTTATCGAACTCAGGGAAGTAGAGGTTGAAGATGGTCTCTCTCAAGCAACCCTGCAACTAAGATACAAGAAGTCTCTTGTGTCCCCAACACACCTAATACAACTAGGAGTTGTATAGGTGCACTAGTTCGACGAAGAGATGGTAAAATATGGATGATAGGAGTGGCAAAGAAAAGTAATATAAATCTGTAATAAAAAGTGCAGCAAGCAAACAAGTGGTAAACGTGAGCACAAATGGTATTGCAATGGTGGAAACAAGGCCTAGGCTTCATACTTTCACTAGTGGCAACTCCCAACAACATTTACATAGTCTAATCACATGATATTTCCCATAAAACATGCAATGGAGACGCACTCGGAGGTCATTCCTTTGTAGTCAAGAGAGGACGAGAATTATGTAGGGCTACAAAAGCACACCTCAAAGTTCGTAGTTCTCAATCTATGGATTTCCCAATGTCACCGCAGCCATCCAAAGAGAGTACCACAATCACCACAACATATCTCCAGGATAGTCAAAGACAAGCACCAAGAGACTCTCAATCTTCAATCAACACACAAAAGAGGAAATCACTCATGAAAATATTCTTCTAATCCATGTCCAAAAGACCGCTATCACCTTGGTCTCGGGGATTATACTAGATAAAGACAAGTGAGTACATCAATTCAATACATAGAGGAAGGGGAAATATCATGGGATCACCCTAGATTAACATAGCCTATGATCACAACGAAGATCACATCATGGGAGAGAGAATTGACCACATAGCTACTGGTAGAAATCTCAGCCCCGAGGAGGAACTACTCCCGCATCATGGAGGGAGGAAGCAACATCGATGGAGATGAATCCGGGGGCACTTCCCCGTCCCGGCAGGATGCCGGCACAGGAATTCTGGTCCCCCGAAACTTGGTGGCGATGGCGGCGGAGATCGTAATTGCTTCTGGAGAAAAGGGTTCTGGAATCAGGGTTTTCGCGACGGGAGAATAAATAGGAGGCCAATTGGGGCACCAGAGGAGGTGGGAGCCCCCCAGGCGGCCCCCCGGCGCGGCCAGGGGTGGGGCCGCACCATCAGGGCGCCTGGGGCCCCTCTGGCCCCACTTCTCGCGCATGGGAGCTTCTGGAGCGCTGATTTTTTATATATTTTTCCCGGAATTTTTCTGGCAACTTAAGTAATGGGAAAACCTGAAATACAAAAACAGCAGAAAACAGAAACTGGCACTGGGGTGCACTGAGTTAATAGGTTAGTCCAAATATGATCAAAAGTGTATGAAAGTGTATCAAAAGCATAGCAATATCACCCAAAACATGCATGGAGCAAGCAGAAATTATAGATACGTTTGGGACGTATCAATGCGCAAGCAGTATTCCCGCTTAGTAAAAGTGAAGGCTAGAAAGAGACTAGGAAGCGACCAACTAGAGAGCGATAACAGTCATGAACATGCATTAAAATTAATCAACAATGAGTGCAAGCATTAGTAGGATATAAATCCCCATGAACATAAATATCATGGAGGCTATGTTGATTTTGTTTCAACTACATGCGTGAACATGTGCCAAGTCAAACCACTTGAATCATTCAAAGGAGGATACCACCCTATCATACTACATCACAACCATTTTAATAGCATGTTGGCATGCAAGGTAAACCATTATAAACTCCTAGCTAATTAAGCATGGCATGAACAACTATAATCTCTAATTGTCATTGCAAGCATGTTTCATTCATAATAGGCCGAATCAGGAACGATGAACTATTCATATTTACAAAAACAAGATAGGTCGAGTTCATACTAGCTTCTCTCATCTCAATCAGTTCATCATATATCGTCATTATTTCCTTTCACTCGCACGACCGAACGGTGTGGATAATAATAATAGTGCACGTGCATTGGAATAAGCTGGAATCTGCAAGCATTTAAAACAAGGGAGAAGACAAGGTAATATGGATCTTGGTTAAATCAACAATAATGCATATGAGAGCCACTCAACATTTTCATCATGGTCTTCTCCTCTTGACCCCCAAAGAAAAGAAAATAAACTATTTACACGGGAAAGCTTCCAACAAGCAAAAGAAGAACGAGAAATCCTTTTGGGTTTTATTTTAATTACTCCTACTACAGGCATGGAAAGTAAACTAGCTAAAAGCTACACCTAACTTTGTTTTTGTTTTTCTTAAGGTTTTTCTAACACACAAGAAAAAGACTTATAAAAGAAAATAAACTAGCATGGATAGTACAATGAAAAAGTGTGAGCACCGACTACTGGGATGAGTGTGTCAACATGAATGTAATGTCGGTGAGAGATACGTACTCCCCCAAGCTTAGGCTTTTGTCCTAAGTTGGTCTATGGTCATGGATCAATGCTACTCTCTCCAGTGTATGAAGGAGTGTCCTGTGGGTGCCACTGGCTGGCGATCTCCTCCGGATCCCACTGATAAACAGACTGCATATAAGGGTCAAGTGGTGGCTCTGGCCCAGGCTCTGAAACTTGTGTCAGGCTCGAGTACGCATAAACGGCATCTGGCAAGATGAGATATGTGCCTGAAAGTATGTCAAACAAAGAGGGTGCAGGCAAGGTAATAATCTCACAGTACTTTTTATCAAATATCAATTTATACTTAAGCAACTTCTTCTTATCTTTAACAATAAAATCATGAGCTATCATACTCTTATAATTTAGAAAAGCAGGGGCCAACAACTTCTCCTCCTTCTCATAATGCCTAATAGGTTTCCTAAAATGTTCCGCAAAGTGCGAAGCGAAGATTCCTCCAAAGATGGGGCCCTTTGTACAATTTAGACTTAATCGTTTAGCAACAACAACGCCTAAGCTAAAAGTGGTATCGCGAAACAAAGCATCGCGCAAAATAACAATATCAGGGGCACTAAGATTTCCACTGTTCCCGCGACCAATTAAGCATCTACTAGCAAATATCGCAAAGTAGCGCAGAACAGGAAAATGTATACTAGTGATTCTTGCCTCTGAAACTTTCCTCATTTCCCCTAAAGCTATCATATCAATAAATCCCTCCACATCTTTGCGATGTGGTTCCTCTAAACTACCCGCAAAGGGTATCTTACACACTTGACAAAAATCATAAAGTGACATCTCCTTAACCTCATCATATAAGTGGAACTCCACTGAAGGTGGTGATTTCTTAGCATGGAAATAAAAAAATTGCTCAAAAATATTATTGAGTAAGAGATACTATTCGCGCTGGTCGTGGAGGAAGTTGGTGTGGCCTGCATTCTCAGCCAAGTAATAAAAGTCTTCATAAATCCTGGCAGCTCTCCAGAACTCGTCACATGGCCATTCACACGGCCGAACTTCCGCAGTGCGAGCAAGATTGTATTTGGGCTTTTTACTCTCCTCCTTCTACTTATCCTCCGAGCTTTGGCTAGAAGAGCCTCCCAACAATCTCCTCATCATTTTCTTCCTCTGATAAATTTCTGAAATTTTGTGTGACTCAAAAATAAAAGTGAATCAAACTCAACAAGATTGATAGCAACTACTCCCACAAGTGCCTAGAGGCTATATCATGCATTAGAACTACTTTTGACTACATAAATTTGACACACAAGCTCAAGAACAGGGTCACCTTAGCAGCAAAAATTTGCAATAAGTAAAGTACTAGAACAAAAACTAATTGGACCATTGGAGGAGTCACATACCGAAGAACAATCTCCCCAAACAGTTTTGTGAATGGAGCTTTGAGCAAGGAGATCAAAAATGGCAGCAAGATGAGCTAGAACATGGGTTTGAGCTATGGGAGGATTTTTTCTGGAGGAAGATGAACTGTGTGGGTACTGGAATAAGTGGAGGGGGGTCACGTAGGGCCCACGAGGTAGGGGGCGCGCCCTGTACCCTCGTGGCCAGGTGGTGTGGCCCCCTGATGTGTTCTTAGTGCCAAATATTCTTAAATATTCTAGAAAAAATTCATATTTCATTTTTGTGATATTTGGAGAACTTTTCTTTCTGGGGTATTTTTTTATTGCAAGGATAATTCCGAGAACAACTAGAAAATACTAATTTTTCTTTATTTAATCTAATTACAACCAGAAAGTTGTGCTTTCTAGCTTCATCCATCTCATGCTCATAAAAAGGAATCCATTAGCAAGGTTGATCAAGTCTTTTTAACAAACTCTTTCCGAATAACATGAAACCAGAGAATTTTCGAATAATACTAGGTTACCTCAACGGGGATATGTATGTCCCCAACAATAAGAATATCATATTTCTTCTTGATAGTAGGAAGAGGAAATTCAAAACCTCCAATAGTAATCGTTGAAATTTTTCCAATAGAATTGATATTGTGGACTCGAGGTTGTTTCCTCGGAAAGTGTACCGTATGCTCATTACCGTTACATGAAAAGTGACATTGCCTTTGTTGCAATCAATAACAGCCCCAGCAGTATTCAAAAAGGGTCTACCAAGGATAATCGACATACTATCGTCCTCGGGAATATCAAGAATAACAAAATCCGTTAAAATATTAACGTTTGGAACCACAACAGGCACATCCTCAAAAATACCGACAGGTATAGCAGTTGATTTATCGGACATTCGCAAGGATATTTCAGTAGGTGTCAACATATTCAAATCAAGTCTACGATATGAAGAGAGAGGCATAACACTAACACCGGCTCCAAGATCACATAAAGCAGTTTTAACATAGTTTCTTTTAATGGAGCATGGTATAGTTGGTACTCCTGGATCTCCTAGTTTCTTTGGTATTGCACCTTTAAAAGTATAATTGGCAAGAATGGTGGAAATTTCAACTTCCGGTATCTTTGTCTTATTTGTAATAATATCTTTCATATACTTAGTGCTACTTCTCGAGCTTGCGTTGTATTCCCTCGAAGAGGAAAGGGTGATGCAGCACAGTAGCGTAAGAATTTCCCTCAGTTTTTGAGAACCAAGGTATCAATCCAGTAGGAGACCACGCGCGAGTCCCTCGCACCTGCACAAACAAATAAGAACTTCACAGCCAACGTGATAAGGGGTTGTCAATCCCTTTACGATCACTTACGAAAGTGAGATCTGATAGAGATGATAGTTTGATATTTTTGGATATAAGAACAAAAAGTAAAAGCAGATTGTAAATTGATTTGTTGAGAATAGACCCGGGGGCCATAGTTTTTCCTAATGGCTTCTCTTATGATAGCGATATTCTACGGCGGGTAAACAAATTACTGTCGAGCAATTGATAGAAAAGCGAATAATTATGAGACTATCTAGGCATGATCATTATATATAGGCATCACATCCGAGACAAGTAGACCGAAACGATTCTGCATCTACTACTATTACTCCACACATCGACCACTATCCAGCATGCATCTAGAGTGTTAAGTTCATAAGAACAAAGTAATGCCTTAAGCAAGATGACATGATGTAGAGGGATAATATCAAACATAGTGATATAAACCCCATCTTTTTATCCTCGATTGCAACAATACAATACGTGCCTTGCTGCCCCTACTGTCACTGGGAAAGGACACCACAAGATTGAACCCAAAGCCAAGCACTTCTCCCATTGCAAGAACTATAGATCTAGTAGGCCAAACCAAACCAATAATTCGAAGAGACTTGCAAGGATATTATAATCATACATAAAGAGTTCAGAAAAGAACCAAATATTTTTCATAGATAATCTTGATCATAAACCCACAATTCATCGGATCTCGACAAACACACCGCAAAAAGAGATTACATAGAATAGATCTCCTCGAAGACCGAGGAGAACTTGGTATTGAGATCCATAGAGAGAGAGGAAGCCATCTAGATACTAGCTATGGACCCGAAGGTCTGTGGTAAACAACTCACAACTCATGGTGAGGCGACGATGATGATGTACAAGCGCTCCATGGAAGATCCCCCCTCCGGCGGAGCTCCGGAACAGGCCCCAAGATGGGATCTCACGGGAACAGAAGGTTGCGGCGGTGGATCTAGGGTTTTCTCTGTTCTTCTGATGGTTTCGGGGTACGTAGGTATATATAGGAGGCAGGAGGGCACCGGGGGCCAATCGTGGGGCCCACGGGGCAGGGGGCGCGCCCTATAGGGGGGCGCCCCCACCCTCGTGGACGCCACGTGTGCCCTATTCCGTGGTTCTCAAGTCTCCCATGCGTATTTTGCTCCAAAAATATCTCTCCCGAAGTTTCATTCCGTTTGGACTCCGTTTGATATTCCTTTTCTGTAAAACCCTGAAATAGGCAAAAAACAGCAATCTGGACTGGACCTTTGGGTTAATAGGTTAGTCCCAAAAATAATATAAATGTGTATAACAAAGCCCATTAAACATCCAAAATATCATAAATAATAGCATAGAACAATAAAAAATTATAGATACGTTGGAGACATATCAAGCATCCCCAAGCTTAATTCCTGCTCGTCCTCGAGTAGATAAATGATAAAAATAGAATTTTTGACGTGGAATGCTAACCAACATAGTTTTCAATGTAATTCTCTTAATTGTCTCATGAATGTTCAGATATGAAAGATTCAAGACAAAAGTCTATATTGACATAAGAAATAACAATACTTCAAGCATACTAACAAAGCAATCATGTCTTCTCAAAATACTATGGCTAAAGAAAGTTATCCCTACAAAATCATATAGTATGGCTATGCTCCCTCTTCATCACATAAAATATTCATATCATGCACAACCCTGGTTTCAGCCAAACACTTGTTTTCATACTCTATTCTTTCAAACCATTCAACTTTGACGCAATACATGAGCGTGAGCCATGGATATAGCACTATCTGGAATAGAGTGGTGGTTGTGGAGAAGACAAAAAGGAGGGAGAGAGTCTCACATCGACTAGGCGTATCAACGGGCTATGGAGATGCCCATCAATAGATATCAATGTGAGTGAGCAGGGATTGCCATGCAACGGATGCACTAGAGCTAAAAATATATGAAAGCTCAACAAAAGAAACTAAGTGGGTGTGCATCCAACTTGCTTGCTCATGAAGACCTAGGGCATTTGAGGAAGCCCATCGTTGGAATCTACAAGCCAAGTTCTATAATAAAAATTCCCACTAGTATATGAAAGTGACTAAACATGAGACTCTCTATCATGAAGAACATGGTGCTACTTTGAAGCACAAGTGTGGAAAAAGATAGTAGAAATTGTCCCTTTTTCTTTTCTTTTTCTTTTTCTTTTTTTCATTTTTTTATTTTGGGCCTTTTTTTTCTTTGGCCTTTCCTTTTTTGGAGGGGCCTTCTTTATTAAGCCTTTCCTCACATGGGACAATGCTCTAATAATGATGATCATCACACTTTCATTGAATTACAACTTGATATTACAACTCGATACTAGAACAAAGTATGACCCTATATGAATGCCTCCGGCGGTGTACCGGGATGTGGAATGAATCAAGAGTGACATGTATGAAAATTATGCATGGTGGCCTAGCCACAAATACGATGTCAACTACATGATCATGCCTGGCAATATGACAATATGAAGCGTGTCATATGAACGGAACGGTGGAAAGTTGATTGGCAATATATCTCGGAATGGCTATGGAAATGCCATGATAGGTAGGTATGGTGGCTGTTTTGAGGAAGATATACGGTGGCTGTTTTGAGGAAGGATATATAGTGGGTGTATGGTACCGCCGAAAGTTGCGTGGTACAAGAGAGGCTGGCAATGGTGGAAGGGTGAGAGTGCGTAATATCCATGGACTCAACATTAGTCATAAGAACTCATATACTTATTGCAAAAATTTGCGAGTCATCAAAACAAAGCAATCAACGCATGCTCCTAGGGGGAAGGTTGGTAGGAGTTAACCATCGCGCGCCCTCGACCTCCACACAAAGGACAACACTCTACAAATACCTCATGCTCGAACTTCGTCACATAACGGTTCACCATACGTGCATGCTACGGGAATCACTAACTTTAACACAAGCATTTATCAATTTCATAATAACTCCACTAGCATGACTCTAATATCACTATCCTCATATCTCAAAACAATTACCAAGCATCCAACTTCTCATCATATTCAATGCACTTAGTGTGAAAGTTTTTACTACATTGATCTTGGATGCCTATCATATGAAGGCTAGTTTTATAGCCAAAGCACATTACCATGTTGTTTTCATAGACTCTCAAAAGGATATAAGTGAAGCATGAGAGGTCAACAACTTCTTCAAAATAAAATCACCACCGTGCTCTAAAAGATATAAGTGAAGCACTAGAGCAAAAACTATTTAACTCAGAAGATATAAGTGAAGCACATAGAGTGTTCTGTCAATTCCTAGGCCATATTTATCTCTCTCAAAAACGTGTGTCCGGCAAGGATAATTGTGGCAAACTAACAAGCAAAGACTCAAATTATACATGACGCTCCAAGTAAAACACATATCATGTGGTGAATAAAAATATAGCTCCGAGTATAGTTACCAATAGATGAAGACGAAAGAGGGGATGCCTTCCCGGGGCATCCCCAAGCTTAGGCTTTTGGTTGTCCTTGAATTTTACCTTGGGGTGCCTTGGGCATCCCCAAGCTTAGTGTAATGCCCCGGATGTAATACTTTCCCTTTTGGGTATATATAAATCTCCGGCTTCATCTATCTCCTTTTCGGGTTCTTTGTCTTTCGGGCTTTCGTCGTTTTGTTGTGTGAGTGTGTGGCATTCATTCATATCATTTAGACATGTGCATTGCATTGCATTTGTGTTGTGGGTTGCATTCGGTTCCGTGTGTTTCTTCCCGTTGTCCGTTTCGTGTTCCGGAGCTCCCTCACGTGTCCGTGACGTCCCGTAGGCCTACTTTGTTGTTCGGGCGTTTTTCGTTACCGGTGTGCCGCGAGGTTGTTTTGTGTGTTGTTGTTTTGTTGTGTGCAACCTGCCTCTCAAATCTCGTCTCGTTTGGACTCCGTTGACTTTTCCCTCCGTTGTCCGTGTGGGTCCGAAGTGCCCTTACTTCATGTCCCGGAAATACCCCTACTGCTCTCTTTTATCTCCGTCTAGGCCTTTCAAATCAACCCCGCGATCGGATCCGTCGGATCGCGATCGGAGGGCTCCTAAACACCCCTAGCCTCCAAACCCTAGTCTAAAACTGCTATATATAGACCCCTCTAGGTCTAATTTGGCATCCCTTTTTTTTCTCAGATCCATTTTCCCTCTCCTCTCCACTTAATAAAAAAAAACCTTCCCTTCCCTCGAAGCCGCCGCCGGCAGCCGCAGAATCCTCCAGCTCCCTTCGATCCGGCGGGTCAACGGGGGCCTCGGCCACCCCCAGCGCTGACTCCCACGCGCCAGGGAGCCGACCGCCTCGAGGCCTGGCCTCCGCTCGCTCGGCCGACCGAGCCGCCGTCGCGCCAGGAGGGCGTGGACCACATCCCCTGCGAGCCGTTCTCCGCCTGGGCTCGGCCCATCGCCCGCTCTCCGCCCCGCGTCTGCCCGCTCGCCACCGCCGCCTGGGCGCCTTCGCCTCCGGCTGGGCCGGCCGCCTCCCCAGGCCCAGCGCGCCACCGCGGATCCGCACCGCAGGCCGCCAGCGGGCCTGCTCCGCCATCGCCCGGGTGGGCCGCCACCTCCCTCCGAGGCCGCACCGCGCCGGGCCGCGTCCCCGCGCCGGCCGGGCCCGCCTCGCCGGGCCTCCTCCTCCTACCAGGCCGCCCCGCTCCGCGGATCGTGGGCCGCCGCCGCACAGTGCCGCAACCGCTGGGCCAGATCCGCCGCCGGCCTGCTACTGTTCACCAGATCTGAGAAGGTTGACCTAAATCCCTCTAAGTCCTTTTATTCCTGATCTGAGATCCAAACTTTGAACTGCTGTAACTTTTTACCTGCTGCTCCGTTTTGCGCGTGTAGCATGTCCAGATGTTCGTGGAGATGTCCTCTACGTTTTACCTGTTGTAGTCATGCATGTTAGATGTCATCTTGACACTTGTTTTGCTGTTGCAAGAGTGCATCATGATATAAACTGCTGTTGTGTGTTATTTTCATGCCACCTTTGACTTGTGATAACTTTGAGCTCGTTTGTCCAAACGATGCAAATGACATGTCCACGTGTTCGTCTTGCCACGAACTACGTGTTGTGTGTGATAGGTTGCATGGTAGATTTATTGTTGCCTTGTTATCATCTTTGCAAAGTGCCATGCTCATATAAGGTGTTTTCACTTGTTATGAAATGCCATCTTGTTGAGCTCGTTGCAATCGGTGTGTTCACCACAATGATGCATGCTTGTGTGTTTCGGGATCATCGTCATATGTATTTTGATGAGGTGCTTACCCTTTGCCATGTTTAGTTTCGAGGTGACTTAAACATGCTCTTTTGTGTGCTATGATGATATTGCTGTTTTAGGACTTAGTGAATTTTCACTAAGTCTGAAATCTGTAACGTTCCGATGCCATGTTCGTGTGATGTTGTAGGACAAAGCATGATAGTTTTGGGGTGGATTTTGATTGTTCCTTGTAGTATATATTGTTGTCTTTCCATCCATGTCCTCACATGTCCATTTGAGTGGCTGTAGCATGTTTATCTTTTGCTCCAAACTTTCAATAAAATTCTGCTGCCAGAATTTTATTTCAAAGTTCAATATGTCCAAGATCATTGCTATTGATCCGTGACTCCGTTGGGGGTGCACTTTGGACCTAGTTGCTGTACATTATATCTAGTTTGTGTTCAAGCCCTTTGCCATGCTTTTTGGTTGCTGTAGATTAATTATTTTGAGCTCCAAAGATGCCATGTTGCTGTAATTTTCAGTTTTCGCTCAAATCTTGTTTCGGGCATAACTTTTAGCCCGTAACTCCGATTTCAGCGAATCTTATATCAAACTTGGGTGATTTTCTGTGTAGATTAATAATATCAGGTTGTTATCTTGTTTTGAGGTGTTTTGCTTGAGTAATGTTTTACGTGCTCCATGTGCATCCCTAGTGCATCCATCTCGCATTCATGTTTTTCGAGTGCGCATTGCATCGTGTTGATTGGTGCTTGGTGTGTTTGTTGTGTTTAGAGCCGGAAGTTGAGCACGAGTTTTCCAACGAGGTTGAGCACGAGGTTTCCAACGAGTTTGAGCACGAGGACCCTTCTTACGATCCGAACGTCTTCTCTTCAGGCAAGATGACCGAACCCCGATAACTTTACTATCTTCGCCTATTGCTAGTAGTCTCGATCTATAGTTTTGCCTCGATGCCCATGTTCTTCTTGTCAGCCTCCTACTTGTAACCAATTGCCATGTTTAACCACCCTACCTGTGCAAACCGTTGCTTGGCTAAGTACGCTTCGCTCAGCCCTTCTTATAGCGTTGCTAGTTGCAGGTGAAGTGAAGATGCTTGCTCCATGTTGAAGCTTGGTTGGGTTATATCACACTATATAAATGCTTTAATTGAAATCACCTATATATTGGCAAGGGTGGAAGGCTAAGCCTTTTGCTTGGTGATTTGTTCCACTCATGCCGTTAGGATCCGTATAAGCCGGTTTTATGTTCCTTGATTATGCGTTCCTAACACGGTTGGGGTGTATGGGACCCCCTCGATAAACCGCTAAGTGCTAAGTCTTTTCCAGCAAGTCCCAACATTGGTACTATTTGCCTAACAACAAACTAAACTTGCATAGGGAGTTATAAACCCTTTTTCTTAATCAACAACCCCGGGCCAGTGCTCCACATGAGTGTTGGTCCGAAACGGGGGTTACGCGGGGCCACCTCGAGGAAACTCAAGGTTTGGTAAAAACCCGTGGGATCGCCCATCCCGTCGTGTCCTGAGACCTAGATACGCGCGGCTACGATCAGGGTGTCGACACGCCGGGAGGATTTGCTGGATTAGCCTTACCTTAGCTTGGTATATCTTGAGCACGGGATTCCGAGGATACTCGGGTCTTCCCACTTTGGAGTTGCGACTCCGCGGATCGTGGGCTTGTAATGGGTCAAGTTGGAACACCCCTGCAGGGTTTGAACTTTCGAAAGCCGTGCCCGCGGTTATGTGGCAGATGGGAGCTTGTTAATTCCGGTTGTAGTTAACTTGACACAATGTTACTAATACACTACCAGCGTGTGTTCCGTGACTGTCAATTTCCGAATAGGGATTCGGAAGTTGAACACGGAGGGGTTATGCTTGTGAGCTTGTAGCTAGGATCACTTCGTGATCACTTCTCGCCGATGCCTTCTCTTCTCGCTCTCACTTGCGTAAGTTAGATGCTAGTTGCTGCTGCAGACTTGTTCTTCCTTCAGCCTTTCCCTCACCTAAAGGCTTTGATAGTTCTGTTACCCGGGAACGGGATTGCTGAGTCCTCTGTGGCTCACAGTTACTTCACACACCAGATGCAGGTCCAGCTGTGAGCTATCCAGGGGATGGCACCAAGCTGGATTGGGAGTACGACGAGGAGCGTAGTCGTTACTACGTGCGCTACCCGGACGATCAGTAGTGGAGTCTCTTACTAGGATTTGATCCGCCTGTGGTTGTTTTATCTGAGTTTGGTACTTTGACATTTGGCTTTTGCCCTTAGAGGGTTGTAGTGCTCTTAATGTATGATGTTTGAGACTTGTACTGTTATTCTGTGACGTGGCGATTGTAAGCCAACTATTTTCAGTTTACTATCCCCCTTTTTACATGAGTTGTGCAAAGATTACCAAACTTGAGATCATTCTAGGATGGACTTATGCCTTTAAGTCGTGCCTCGACACGTAGGAGGTATAACTCCATCCTGGGCATTACAAGTTGGTATCAGAGCCTTCTCCGACCTAGGAGCCCCCACTGTTTGATCGAACCGTTGACGGTTGAGTCTAGGCACACACTGAAAACTTTTTGAGTCCTATATTATATCGGAGAGTAGGATTTCTTGCTTCTCATCCCCTTTCTCTCTGGTGAGGACTCCTGACGTCTACTCTTGTCTCTCCTATCTTCAAAATTTGCACAATTTTTTTTAGGAATCCCGCGAGTATTCTGGGATTGTTTCGATGTTCTTGTGACAAGGATATTGTTCCTGATGCCTCCTGTTACCGAGGAGTTGAGCTTCGGGGTATCGTTGTAACAAGCATATCGCGACAGTACTAAATACTTAAGACGGCCGACATCGAAAATCTCCCCTATACGGCCAGTGGCAAGATAACCCCGACATCACCCAGTACTGGGGAGGTAGTTCGGGAGTATTGCCATAGCTTGTTATAGTGGATGCTTTTCGAAGGTCCGAGGTACACAGTTTCCGAGAAAGACTGGTTATGTGTTGAAGGATGGATACACCTGGATGTAGGTTAGAGTTGATTGCGCGGTGCTTCCCGTGTATCCCCAACACCTGATTGCATAACTGGAATCTTTCGGAAAACTATAGGTGGGTTTTATCCAGTAGATCGTAGGCATTCTTCCAACGAATGCAGGTTAGCGAGTTCGGGGTTCGACATTGAGTGAAGAGGTTATATGACCGAGGTTACTATCAGGAGTTGCATCTTAAAGGGTCCTTGGCTATGCTGATCCGGGGATTGCAAAACCTTTTCGTAACGCGTTCATATGCTTTCAGCACAAAGATGTTAGAACGAAACTCCTCTCTTGTGTTTGTTCCTTTCCGTACCTTGTTGTTTTTATTATTTATCCTTTTGATCCCTATGTGGCTTCTCGTGAAGACTGATGTTATCAATTAACTGAGAAATTCATTCGTTCCTCTTGTTCGGATGATTTCATTCGTTCTTATTGTTCGAATGATTATTGTGAAGACTTGTTGCAATTCATTCCATTGATTCAGCTTATTCCTTTTGTCAATCAATTGCTGATTCGTGGTCATCTCTTACAGGATGGCTCCGAAAAAGGTTCCGAATGCCAACCCAGAGGTGGAAGAGGTCCCAGAACGTCCTCCTTCCCCTCCTCCTCCGCCTGAGGCTTGGAGAGCAATTATGCAGACTACTGCTCAGAACACTCAGTTGATGATGCAGATGATGCAGCAAATGCAAGCTATGCAAGCTAATCAAGTTAATCAAGCTAATCAGGGCGTTCCAATGAACCAAGGCAACTTCTTCCAGCAGCACCATGCTACCCTCAACCAGTTCCTGGCTAACAATCCTAAAGCTTTCAGTTACTGTGTCGACCCTCTTGATGCTGAAGATTGGCTAACCGATATCAAGAAGCATTTTGAGTGCAGTAACGTGAAAGAAGATGACTATGTGAAGTTTGCAGCCTTCCAACTGAAAGATCAAGCAGCTGACTGGTGGCAGCAGTACAAAGACTCAAGGCCGGGTCAAGTGATCTCTTGGGAGAATTTCTGCAAGGATTTCCGCTCGCATCACATTCCTACAAGTGTTATCGAGGGTATGCGTGAGCAATTCCGCAACCTCAAGCAGGGCTCCGTGACAGTCTATCAGTATAATGTCAAGTTCCAAAACCTCGCTCGCTATGCAAAGCAAGACATTCCTGATGCGAAGAGTAAAATCTATCAGTTCCGTGGAGGTCTCAAAGATGAACTTCAGCTTGCTCTCACTTTGTTCGAGCCAGACGAATTCGATAAGTTCTATAATATGGCTTTGAAACAAGAAGCAGCTCAGCTTAAGATGGAGGCTTCTAAGAAGAGAATCCGAGATGCTGTTCACTCTACCTCATCGTCTCAGTTGGCTGCGAAACAACAGAAATTCTGGCTTCCTCCTCCTCCAATGATTCGAGCTCCTTACAACAACTTCAACAACTCCAACAACAAGAACTCTAGTGGTCGTGGTTTCTCCCACCCACCCAACCCAAGCAACCAGTCGAAGAAGCAGTTTCAATCTCAAGGCTCCAAGTCCAGTGGCTCTCAGTTCCGTCCTCTCTCAGAAGTGACTTGCAACAAATGCACTCAGAAAGGTCACTATGCCAACAGATGTCCGAATCCGAAGCGTCTTCCTCCTCCACCACCTATGAGTTCAGCTATTGTCAAGCATGATCCAAAGTCTGCAAGGGTCAATCTGATGAATGCAGCACAAGCAGAGGCTTCTTCTGATGTCATTTTGGGTAACCTTCCAGTGAACTCTTTTCCAGCTAAAGTGTTATTTGATTTGGGTGCTTCTTGCTCTTTTATGTCATATCCTTTTGCATCCAAGCACAACATAGTCACCAGAAGTTTGCCAAGAGAATTGTCAGTTGTTTCTCCAGGCAAACTATTGCATTCAAAGATATTTGCTCCGGATGTTTCTATTCGCATGGGTGATTATCGATTTTTGGCTTCTCCGGTGATTCTTGGTCATTCTGACATTGACCTCATTCTCGGAATGGATTGGCTTTCTCAGCACGATGCTCACATTGATTGTGCTCAAAAAGAAGTCAAGTTGACTCATTCTGATGAAGATGTGATTATCTTCGCCTCCAGGGATAATACTATTCGGCTTTTCTCTCTTAATGATAAGGGTGAAATTAATGCCATAGAGCAAATTCCAGTGGTGAATGAATATCAAGACGTCTTTCCAGAAGAACTTCCAGGCATGCCTCCACACCGTCAGGTGGAGTTTGTCATTGAACTCGAGCCGGGCACCGAACCTGTTTGCCGGCGTCCATACAAGCTCTCTTCAGATGAATTGAAGGAATTGAAGAAACAGTTGGATGAACAGGAGCGTATGGGTCTCATCAGATCGAGTACATCTCCGTGGGGCTGTGGTGTCTTATTTGTCAAGAAGAAAGATGGCACGGAGCGTCTCTGTGTTGACTACCGGCCATTGAACAAGAAGACGATTAAGAACAAGTATCCGCTCCCCAACATCAACGAACTCTTTGAGCAGCTCAAAGGAGCTAAAGTGTTCTCTAAGCTTGACCTCCGAATGGGCTATCATCAAATTCGCATTCGCGAGGAAGACATTCCCAAGACGGCCTTCAGAACGAGCTACGGTTCATACGAGTATACCGTCATGTCCTTCGGTCTCGCCAATGCTCCTCCTACCTTTTCAAGGATGATGCATTACATCTTCAACCCCTATACTGGCGAATTCGTGCTTGTGTATCTGGATGATATTCTGGTGTTTTCCAAGAATGAAGAAGATCACGAAAAGCACTTGTGTCTGGTTCTTGATCGACTCCGAGAGCATAAATTCTATGCCAAGTTCTCAAAGTGCGAGTTTTGGCTCGATAAGGTTTTGTACCTGGGCAACATCATCTCAGCTGACGGTATTGCGGTTAATCCCGAGAAAGTTGAAGCAATTGTCAACTGGGAAGCTCCTCAGAACGTCAAGCAGCTCCGCAGTTTTCTGGGTCTTGCCAGCTATTGCAGAAGGTTTGTGGAGAACTTCTCCAAGATTGCCAAGCCTCTTTCCAACCTCCTTCAGAAGAATGTCAAATACTTTTGGTCTCCCGAGTGTGAAGTGGCATTCAAAACCCTCAAAGAGAAGCTTGTCTCAGCTCCAGTTCTGATTCCTCCAGATGAATCCAAGCCCTATGAAGTGTTCTGTGATGCTTGTCTTCAAGGTCTTGGTGGTGTGCTTATGCAAGAGAAGAGAATTGTGGCATACACTTCACGTCAGCTAAAGCCAGCTGATAAGAACTATCCCACACATGATCTCGAGCTAGCAGCTGTGGTACATGCTCTGATTACGTGGAGACATCTGTTGTTGGGCAGAAAGGTCGACATCTTCACTGATCACAAGAGCTTGAAGTACATCTTCACACAGCCGCATCTGAACCTCCGCCAGACTCGTTGGGTAGAGATGATCCAAGAGTACAACCCCAGCATTGAGTACACTCCAGGCAAGGCGGATGTGATTGCAGATGCTCTGAGCAGAAAGGCATATTGCAACAGCCTTCTTATCAAGCCACACCAGCCTGAGCTTTGTGAAGCTTTCAGGAAGCTCAACCTTCAGGTTGTTCCGCAGGGTTTTCTTGCAAATCTCCAAATTGCTCCTACCTTGGAAGATCAAGTCCGTGAGGCCCAGCTCAGTGATACCATGGTGAAGAAGGTGAAACATGGGATTGCAAAGGGCACTCCAAAATACAAGTGCTTCCGTGTTGATGAGAGAGATACCTTGTTCTTCGAGGACAGACTCGTTGTTCCCAAAGGTGATCTCAGGAAGCTCATAATGGAAGAAGCTCATGATTCTCTCCTTTCCATTCATCCTGGCAGTTCCAAGATGTACCAAGACCTCAAGCAATCTTACTGGTGGACACGCATGAAAAGGGAAATTGCCCAATTCGTGAACGAATGTGATGTATGCAGAAGAGTGAAAGCAGAACATCAACGTCCAGCCGGTCTTCTCCAACCTCTTCCTATTCCTGAATGGAAGTTCGACCACATTGAAATGGACTTCGTCACTGGTTTTCCTAAATCCAAGCGAGGAAATGATGCTATCTTTGTGGTGATTGACAAGCTTACCAAAGTCGCTCACTTTCTTCCAGTCAAAGAATCAATCAATGCAGCTCAACTTGCAGAGCTGTACACTTCCAGAATTGTGTCCCTACATGGCATTCCTCAAGTGATATCCTCAGACCATGGCAGCTTGTTCACATCAAGGTTCTGGGACTCCTTTCAGTCCGCCATGGGCACGAAGATCAGGTTCAGCACTGCCTTTCACCCTCAGACTAGTGGTCAAGTCGAGCGTGTGAATCAGATCCTAGAAGATATGCTCAGAGCCTGTGTCATCTCCTTCGGCATGAAATGGGAAGACTGCCTTCCATTTGCCGAGTTCTCTTACAACAACAGCTTTCAAGCAAGTGCAGGCAAAGCACAGTTTGAAATTCTCTATGGCAGAAAGTGCCGTACCCCTCTCAACTGGTCTGAAACAGGTGAACGCCAACTTCTTGGCAATGATTTGATCTCTGAAGCCGAAGAAATGTGCAAAGTCATACGTGAGAATCTCAAGGCCGCTCAGTCGCGTCAGAAGAGCTACTATGACGGAAAGCATCGTGATTTGGCTTTCGACATCGGTGATCATGTCTATCTCCGAGTTTCTCCGATGAAAGGAACCCAGAGATTCGGTATCAAAGGAAAACTTGCTCCTAGATACGTCGGGCCTTTCAAAATTCTTGGCAAAAGAGGCGATCTAGCCTATCAGCTCGAGCTCCCTTCCAACTTTGCAAATGTTCATGATGTCTTCCATGTGTCTCAGCTTCGCAAATGCTTCAAGGCACCTGAGCGCATGATTCCGTTTGAGGAGATTGATCTTCAACAAGACCTTTCCTACCGAGAGCATCCAGTTGCAATTCTCGAAGAAACTGAACGCAAGAC
Organism: Secale cereale; assembly: GCA_902687465.1. Lineage (NCBI taxonomy): Eukaryota > Viridiplantae > Streptophyta > Magnoliopsida > Poales > Poaceae > Secale > Secale cereale. Next base: position 156,376,747 of record LR738713.1, read on the forward strand.
TCGCAACAAGTCCATCAAGTTTCTGAAAGTCAAGTGGTCTCATCACACAGACCGAGAAGCTACCTGGGAACGAGAAGATCATCTTCGTTCCGAGTACCCTTCCTTTTTCCAGTCCTAGATCTCGGGACGAGATCTTTTTGTAGTAGAGGAGAGTTTGTAATGCCCCGGATGTAATACTTTCCCTTTTGGGTATATATAAATCTCCGGCTTCATCTATCTCCTTTTCGGGTTCTTTGTCTTTTGGGCTTTCGTCGTTTAGTTGTGTGAGTGTGTGGCATTCATTCATATCATTTAGACATGTGCATTGCATTGCATTTGTGTTGTGGGTTGCATCCGGTTCCGTGTGTTTCTTCCCGTTGTCCGTTTCGCGTTCCGGAGCTCCCTCACGTGTCCGTGACGTCCCGTAGGCCTACTTTGTTGTTCGGGCGTTTTTCGTTACCGGTGTGCCGCGAGGTTGTTTTGTGTGTTGTTGTTTTGTTGTGTGCAACCTGCCTCTCAAATCTCGTCTCGTTTGGACTCCGTTGACTTTTCCCTCCGTTGTCCGTGTGGGTCCGAAGTGCCCGTACTTCGTGTCCCGGAAATACCCCTACTGCTCTCTTTTATCTCCGTCTAGGCCTTTCAAATCAACCCCGCGATCGGATCCGTCGGATCGCGATCGGAGGGCTCCTAAACACCCCTAGCCTCCAAACCCTAGTCTAAAACTGCTATATATAGACCCCTCTATGTCTAATTTGGCATCCCTTTTTTTCTCAGATCCATTTTCCCTCTCCTCTCCACTTAATAAAAAAAAACCTTCCCTTCCCTCGAAGCCGCCGCCGGCAGCCGCAGAATCCTCCAGCTCCCTTCGATCCGGCGGGTCAACGGGGGCCTCGGCCACCCCCAGCGCTGACTCCCACGCGCCAGGGAGCCGACCGCCTCGAGGCCTGGCCTCCGCTCGCTCGGCCGACCGAGCCGCCGTCGCGCCAGGAGGGCGTGGACCACATCCCCTGCGAGCCGTTCTCCGCCTGGGCTCGGCCCATCGCCCGCTCTCCGCCCCGCGTCTGCCCGCTCGCCACCGCCGCCTGGGCGCCTTCGCCTCCGGCTGGGCCGGCCGCCTCCCCAGGCCCAGCGCGCCACCGCGGATCCACACCGCAGGCCGCCAGCGGGCCTGCTCCGCCATCGCCCGGGTGGGCCGCCACCTCCCTCCGAGGCCGCGCCGCGCCGGGCCGCGTCCCCGCGCCGGCCGGGCCCGCCTCGCCGGGCCTCCTCCTCCTACCAGGCCGCCCCGCTCCGCGGATCGTGGGCCGCCGCCGCACAGTGCCGCAACCGCTGGGCCAGATCCGCCGCCGGCCTGCTACTGTTCACCAGATCTGAGAAGGTTGACCTAAATCCCTCTAAGTCCTTTTATTCCTGATCTGAGATCCAAACTTTGAACTGTTGTAACTTTTTACCTGCTGCTCCGTTTTGCGCGTGTAGCATGTCCAGATGTTCGTGGAGATGTCCTCTACGTTTTACCTGTTGTAGTCATGCATGTTAGATGTCATCTTGACACTTGTTTTGCTGTTGCAAGAGTGAATCATGATATAAACTGCTGTTGTGTGTTATTTTCATGCCACCTTTGACTTGTGATAACTTTGAGCTCGTTTGTCCAAACGATGCAAATGACATGTCCACGTGTTCGTCTTGCCACGAACTACGTGTTGTGTGTGATAGGTTGCATGGTAGATTTATTGTTGCCTTGTTATCATCTTTGCAAAGTGCCATGCTCATATAAGGTGTTTTCACTTGTTATGAAATGCCATCTTGTTGAGCTCGTTGCAATCGGTGTGTTCACCACAATGATGCATGCTTGTGTGTTTCGGGATCACCGTCATATGTATTTTGATGAGGTGCTTACCCTTTGCCATGTTTAGTTTCGAGGTGACTTAAACATGCTCTTTTGTGTGCTATGATGATATTGCTGTATTAGGACTTAGTGAATTTTCACTAAGTCTGAAATCTGTAACGTTCCGATGCCATGTTCGTGTGATGTTGTAGGACAAAGCATGATAGTTTTGGGGTGGATTTTGATTGTTCCTTGTAGTATATATTGTTGTCTTTCCATCCATGTCCTCACATATCCATTTGAGTGGATGTAGCATGTTTATCTTTTGCTCCAAACTTTCAATAAAATTCTGCTGCCAGAATTTTATTTCAAAGTTCAATATGTCCAAGATCATTGCTATTGATCCGTGACTCCGTTGGGGGTGCACTTTGGACCTAGTTGCTGTACATTATATCTAGTTTGTGTTCAAGCCCTTTGCCATGCTTTTTGGTTGCTGTAGATTAATTATTTTGAGCTCCAAAGATGCCATGTTGCTGTAATTTTCAGTTTTCGCTCAAATCTTGTTTCGGGCATAACTTTTAGCCCGTAACTCCGATTTCAGCGAATCTTATATCAAACTTGGGTGATTTTCTGTGTAGATTAATAATATCAGGTTGTTATCTTGTTTTGAGGTGTTTTGCTTGAGTAATGTTTTACGTGCTCCATGTGCATCCCTAGTGCATCCATCTCGCATTCATGTTTTTCGAGTGCGCATTGCATCGTGTTGATTGGTGCTTGGTGTGTTTGTTGTGTTTAGAGCCAGAAGTTGAGCACGAGTTTTCCAACGAGGTTGAGCACGAGGTTTCCAACGAGTTTGAGCACGAGGACCCTTCTTACGATCCGAACGTCTTCTCTTCAGGCAAGATGACCGAACCCCGATAACTTTACTATCTTCGCCTATTGCTAGTAGTCTCGATCTATAGTTTTGCCTCGATGCCCATGTTCTTCTTGTCAGCCTCCTACTTGTAACCAATTGCCATGTTTAACCACCCTATCTGTGCAAACCGTTGCTTGGCTAAGTACGCTTCGCTCAGCACTTCTTATAGCGTTGCTAGTTGCAGGTGAAGTGAAGATGCTTGCTCCATGTTGAAGTTTGGTTGGGTTATATCACACTATATAAATGCTTTAATTGAAATCACCTATATATTGGCAAGGGTGGAAGGCTAAGCCTTTTGCTTGGTGATTTGTTCCACTCATGCCGTTAGGATCCGTATAAGCCGGTTTTATGTTCCTTGATTATGCGTTCCTAACACGGTTGGGGTGTATGGGACCCCCTCGATAAACCGCTAAGTGCTAAGTCTTTTCCAGCAAGTCCCAACATTGGTACTATTTGCCTAACAACAAACTAAACTTGCATAGGGAGTTATAAACCCTTTTTCTTAATCAACAACCCCGGGCCAGTGCTCCACATGAGTGTTGGTCCGAAACGGGGGTTACGCGGGGCCACCTCGAGGAAACTCAAGGTTTGGTAAAAACCCGTGGGATCGCCCATCC
>LR738713.1:156380675-156424790 GCA_902687465.1 Secale cereale
GAAGCGTGTCATATGAACGGAACGGTGGAAAGTTGATTGGCAATATATCTCGGAATGGCTATGGAAATGCCATGATAGGTAGGTATGGTGGCTGTTTTGAGGAAGATATACGGTGGCTGTTTTGAGGAAGGATATATAGTGGGTGTATGGTACCGCCGAAAGTTGCGTGGTACAAGAGAGGCTGGCAATGGGGGAAGGGTGAGAGTGCGTAATATCCATGGACTCAACATTAGTCATAAGAACTCATATACTTATTGCAAAAATTTGCGAGTCATCAAAACAAAGCAATCAACGCATGCTCCTAGGGGGGAGGTTGGTAGGAGTTAACCATCGCGCGCCCTCGACCTCCACACAAAGGACAACACTCTACAAATACCTCATGCTCGAACTTCGTCACATAACGGTTCACCATACGCGCATGCTACGGGAATCACTAACTTTAACACAAGCATTTATCAATTTCATAATAACTCCACTAGCATGACTCTAATATCACTATCCTCATATCTCAAAACAATTACCAAGCATCCAACTTCTCATCATATTCAATGCACTTAGTGTGAAAGTTTTTACTACATTGATCTTGGATGCCTATCATATGAAGGCTAGTTTTATAGCCAAAGCACATTACCATGTTGTTTTAATAGACTCTCAAAAGGATATAAGTGAAGCATGAGAGGTCAACAACTTCTTCAAAATAAAATCACCACCGTGCTCTAAAAGATATAAGTGAAGCACTAGAGCAAAAACTATTTAACTCAGAAGATATAAGTGAAGCACATAGAGTGTTCTGTCAATTCCTAGGCCATATTTATCTCTCTCAAAAACGTGTGTCCGGCAAGGATAATTGTGGCAAACTAACAAGCAAAGACTCAAATTATACATGACGCTCCAAGTAAAACACATATCATGTGGTGAATAAAAATATAGCTCCGAGTATAGTTACCAATAGATGAAGACGAAAGAGGGGATGCCTTCCCGGGGCATCCCCAAGCTTAGGCTTTTGGTTGTCCTTGAATTTTACCTTGGGGTGCCTTGGGCATCCCCAAGCTTAGGCTCTTGCCACTCGTTGTTCCATAGTCCATCAAAGCAATACTCAAAACTTGAAAACTTCACAACACAAAACTTAGACAAAAATCTCGTGAGCTCCGTTAGTATAAGAAAACAGACCACTACTCAAAGGTACTGTAATGAATTAATTATTTGTTTATATTGGTGCTAAACCTACTGTATTCCAACTTCTCTATGATACATACTTCCCAATACTACTCATAGATGCATTGAAATAAGCAAACAACACACTAAAAACAGAATCTGTCAAAAACAGAACAGTTTGTAGTAATCTGTAACTTTCGCATACTTCTGTAACTCCAAAAAAATTGAAATAAATTCGTAAACATGAGGAATTTGTCTATTAATCCTCTGGAAAAATAATCAACTAAATAGCACACTCCAGTAAAATCTGGTGACCATTCTAGCGAGCGCTAACGATTCTGTTTTTCACAGCAAGATCATATAAACTTCACACAAGTCTTCTCAAAGGTTCTACTTGGCACAAACACTAATTAAAACACAAAACCACATATAAACAAAAGCTAGATGCAATATTTATTCCTAAACAGAAGGAAAAACAAAAAATATATAAAATTGGGTTGCCTCCGAAGAAGCGCTATCGTTTTACGCCCCTAGATAGGCACGATACATGGATAGATCTAGGTATTGCCATCTTTGGAAGGCAATCCATAAGTGGCTCTCATAATATATTCATATGGTAATTTAAATTTCTTCCTAGGAAAATTTTCCATGCCTTTCCTTAATGGAAATTGGAATCTAATATTTCCTTCCTTCATATCAATAATTGCACCAATCGTTCTAAGGAAAGGTCTACCAAGAATAATAGGACATGAAGGATTGCAATCTATATCGAGAACAAGGAAATCTATGGGCACATAATTTCTGTTGGAAACAATAAGAACATCATTAATCCTTCCCATAGGTTTCTTAATAGTAGAATCCGCAAGATGCAAATTTAAAGAACAATCATCAAGCTCATGGAAACCTAACAAATCACACAAAGTTTTTGGGATAGTGGAAACACTTGCACCCAAATCACACAAAGCGAAGCATTCATGATCTTTAATTTTAATTTTAATAGTAGGTACCCACTCTTCATAAAGCTTCTAGGGATAGAAACTTCTAATTCAAGTTTTTCTTCATAAGATTGCATCAAAGCATCAACTATGTGTTTGGCAAAAGCTTTATTTTGACGATAAGCCTGCAGAGAGTTTAGTACGGATTGCAACAAGGAAATACAATCAATCAAAGAGCAATTATCATAATTGAATCCCTTGAAATCCAAAGTAGTGGGTTCATCACTATGCAAAGTTTTAATCTCTTCACTCCCACTTTTAACAATTTTAGCATCAAGATCTAAAAACTCCGAATCATTGGAACACCTTAAAGTAGACTCATCTCCAATTCTATCTTTATCAAGATTCATACTAGAAAACAAGGATCTAATAGGAGACCCATCAATAACTTTCAGATCTTCATCTTTATTTTCATGATAACTAGAAGAACACGCTTTTATATAATTCTCTCTTTTAACACGCATCCTTGTGGTTCTTTCTTTGCATTCATCAATGGAAATTCTCATGGCTTTGAGATACTCATTGATATCATGCTTAGGTGGGATAGATCTAAGTTTCAAAGAATCAACATCAAGAGTAATTCTATCCACGCTTCTAGCCAATTCATCAATTTTAAGCAATTTTTCTTCAAGCATAGCATTGAAATTCTTTTGCGAATTCATAAACTCCTTAACACTAGTTTCAAATTCAGAAGGCATCTTTCCATAAGAGTTGTTATAGGAATTACCATAATTTATAGAGGAATTACTAGGAAAAGGCCTAGGATTAAAGTTTCCTCATTAAGCATTGTTACCAAAATTATTCCTACCAACAAAATTCACATCCAAAAATTCATTATTATTTTCAATCAACGTGGACAAAGGCATATCATTAGGATCAGAAGAAGCACTCTTAGCAGCAAATAATTTCATAAGTTCATCCATCATTCCACTCAAAACACTAATCTCTTCAATAACATGCACTGTTTTACTAGTAGATCTTTTAGTGTGCCATTGGGAATAATTAACCATAATATTATCTAGGAGTTTGGTAGCTTCTCCTAAGGTAATTTCCATGAAAGTGCCTCCTGCGGCCGAATCTAAAAGATTTCTAGAAGCAAAATTCAAGCCAACATAAAAGTTCTGAATAATCATCCATAAGTTCAAACCATGCGTAGGGCAATTACGTATCATTAATTTCATTCTCTCCCAAGCTTGTGCAACATGCTCATGATCTAGTTGCTTAAAATTCATAATATCGTTTCGAAGAGAGATGATCTTAGTAGGAGGGAAATACTTAGAGATAAAAGCATCTTTGCACTTATTCCACGAATCAATACTATTTCTAGGCAAAGAGGAAAACCAAGTTTTAGCACGATCTCTAAGTGAAAACGGAAATAACTTCAATTTAACAATATCGTTATCCGTATCCCTTTTCTTTTGCATATCACACAAATCAACAAACTTGATTAGATGGGTAGCGGCATCTTCACTAGGATGGCCCGAAAATTGATCTTTCATAATGAGATTCAACAAAGCAGCATTGATATTACAAGATTCAACATCGGTAATAGGAGCAATCGGAGTGCTAATAAAATCATTATTATTGGTATTGGAGAAGTCACACAATTTGGTATTGTTCTGAGCCATAGTGACAAGCAAGCAATACAACACACAAGCAAACAATAAGCAAGCGAACGATAAATACACGATAGAAGAAGGCCAAATAAAACGGCAAGGGTGAAGTGGGGGAAAGGAAAACGAGAGGCAAAAAATGTAATGCGAAGGATAAGGGTTTGTGATAGGTACTTGGTATATGACTTTTGCGTAAGCCTCCCCGGCAACGGCGCCAGAAATTCTTCTTGTTACTTCTCGAGCTTGCGTTGTATTCCCTCGAAGAGGAAAGGGTGATGCAGCAGAGTAGCGTAAGAATTTCTCTCAGTTTTTGAGAACCAAGGTATCAATCCGGTAGGAGACCACGCGCGAGTCCCTCGCACCTGCACAAACAAATAAGAACTTCGTAGCCAACGCGATAAGGGGTTCTCAATGCCTTTACGGTCACTTACGAAAGTGAGATCTGATAGAGATGATAGTTTGATATTTTTGGTATTTTTGGATATAAGAACAGAAAGTAAAAGTGGAAAAGTAAAGTAGATTGTAAATTGATATGTTGAGAATAGACCTGGGAGCCACAGTTTTCTCTAGTGGCTTCTCTCATGATAGCGATATTCTACGGCGGGTAAACAAATTACTGTCGAGCAATTGATAGAAAAGCGAATAATTATGAGACTATCTAGGCATGATCATTATATATAGGCATCACGTCCGAGACAAGTATACCGAAACGATTCTGCATCTACTACTATTACTCCACACATCGACCGCTATCCAGCATGCATCTAGAGTATTAAGTTCATAAGAACAGAGTAACGCCTTAAGCAAGATGACATGATGTAGAGGGATAAACTCAAACATATTGATATAAACCCCATCTTTTTATCCTCGATGGCAACAATACAATATGTGCCTTGCTGCCCCTACTGTCACTGGGAAAGGACACCGCAAGATTGAACCCAAAGCCAATCACTTCTCCCATTGCAAGAACTATAGATCCAGTAGGCCAAACCAAACCAATAATTCGAAAAGACTTGCAAGGATATTATAATCATACATAAAGAGTTCAGAAAAGAACCAAATATTACTCATAGATAATCTTGATCATAAACCCACAATTCATCGGATCTCGACAAACACACCGCAAAAAGATATAACATCGAATAGATCTCCTCGAAGACCAAGGAGAACTTGGTATTGAGATCCAAAGAGAGAGAAGAAGTCATCTAGGTACTAGCTATGGACCCGAAGTGTGACACCCCGAGACCGGTGCGCCAGGTGTCAGCCAGTTATTCGTTGTCAGTGCCATGTCATCTGCTTGCGTGTTGCATCTTGCCATGTCATCGTGTGCTTGCATCAGCATGTTTTCAAAACTTGCATCCACCCGAGTTCCCTCGTCCTCTCCGTTGTCCGTTCTGAGCCCAGATACACTTGCACGCACCCGCGGTGCCTCCGAATATTTATTTTGTGAGTGGCCAAAAAATGTTCTCGGAATGGGTTGAAACTTCGCGTGTGGTCTAATTATAGTGTAGACAGGCCGCCTGCCAAATTTCATCGCCTTCGGAGCTCGTTTGATAGCCCAACGGATATATATAGCGGCACTAGTCGCCGGTTATTTCGTCGGATGTTTTCGGTCTCCGAAAACCCCGCGGGCTTCTTTTCCCTTCTCTCCTAGTAGCCCGAAGCCTCTCTACACAGCCCATTAGCCCACCTTCAAAACCCCCTCCGCTCCGGACCGTCCGATGACGATCGAACGGCTCCGAAACGGAGCAATTCCGCTAACCCTAGCCCCTTTCCCTATAAAAACACCCCCAACCTGCCATTTTTGGCCTTCTCCAACCCTCCTCCTCGTTTTCCGCAGCCACCCAGCCACCAGCCGCCACCTCTCACCTCTCCCCCGCCGCCAGCCACGTCCTCCCGCCTCCAGCCGCCGAAGGCCCGTTCCAGGCCCGCCCGGGCCCCGATCTGGGCCCGAGGGCCCGCTCCACGCGCCGCCGCGACGCCCGAGCCGCAGTGCCCGAGCGCCCGAGCCTCTCCGCCACCGCTTCGTCCCCGCCGCCGATCAGCTGCGCCGCCGGCTTGCCCCGCTCCCGCAGGAGCTCCTTCCCCGAAGGAAGCCGCCGCCGCCAGCCTCGCGGGCGCGCGCCGCAGCCCGAAGCTCCATACGCTGCCGCGCCTCGACAACCTCCATAGCGCCGCCTCAGTTCATCCCTGCCGCCGTTCGCCGCCGGGAACGGGATCCCCGTGGCCTGATCCGCCCGGATCCGCCACCCCACGGCCTCCTCCGACCTCGCCGGAGTCCTGCGGCCGCCGCCACCGGTTGCCAGGGCCGGCTCCCTCCTGCGTCGGGAGGACGACCGACCGGACGCCCCACCTGGGCCTCCTCCTCGTGTGGGCCGCGTCCCTTCACGTGGGCCTCGCGGGCCCAGCTGCCCTGCCGCCCCTCTCCACGTTCTGGGCCGAGCCCATGGGTGAGGCCACACCCCCAGTGCGCCTCCTTTTTTTTCCCTTTGCTATTGGGCCGGTTGCATGTGTAGATTAGGCCCGTGTAGTTTTTTTCCATTGTGTGCAATTTTGGCTAAGTCCCTGAAATTGCTTATAATGTTGCATCTTTGACTGCTTGTAATTAATTGTGTGCTTGTCCAAATTGAGTGTATGTTATGTCAAAATGATCGTGGTGATATGCTCTACACTTTGTTCCATTGTGACATGCTCATTTGAGTTCATCTAGATGCTTAAATATCTGTTGCAAGGGTGCTACTTGTTATAAACTGCTGCTACTTGTTATTTTGTTGCCATGTTCGTGATATGATAACTTGGTGCATGTTTATCCAAATGATGCAAATGATATGTCAAAGTGTTCATCATGAGATGCTCTACATGTTGGTTGCTATAGCATGCTTGTTCGAGTTCATATTGCCATGTTTATCTATGTTGCAAAAGTGCATTTGGCTGTTATGTTCTGAAACTTGTTACGAGATGCCTAGTTGAGGAGCTTGATGCTATTGATGTGTTTGTCCCCTTGTCACATGCCTTGGTGTTTTAGAATCTCCATGATGTGTTCTTTGATGTGGTGCATTTAACTTTCCATGATATGCCTTGTGTTGACTTAAACATGCTTGCCAACATGCCATGTTGCTGTTACTGTTTTAACACTTTGTGAAATTTCACTAAGTCTGGAATCTGTAATATCCTGATGCTATGTTTGCTTGTTGTCCTAGGCAAATCCATGTTAGTTTTGGGGTGACCTTTGATCATTCCTTGTTGTATATGTTGTTGTCTATCCATTCATGCCTTCACTTGCTCATTTGAGTTGTTGTAGCTTACTTATTTCTTGCTCCCAAGTTGCTATAAAATATTGCTGTCAGGTTTTTAGTGTCATGATCAAAATATTGTAGCTTGTTGCTATTGATCCATGGCTCCTATGGAGATGCTCCAATGGAGTTGTTTGTTGTAGGATATGTCTACTTCATGTCCATGCTTCTTGTCACCATGTTTGAGTGCTGTAGCATATATATTTCTTGCTTCCAAGTTGCTATGTGGCTGTTAATTTCAGCTTGTTGTTATATCTTGTTTCATGTGTATCTTTTAGCCCGTTGCTCCGTTTGGAGTGTTCCTTATATGAAACTTGTGTGATTTTTCATGTGGAATCATAATATCATCTTGTTAACATGTTTGGAGTGAGTTTGGTTGATGTTTGGGTGCATCTTGCACCGTTGCCATGTATTGCATCCTACCTTGCCATGTTGTGCTTCCTACCTTGCCATGTTATGCTTCCTGTATAGACTTGATGTGCTTCCTGTATACATTTGTTTTGCATCATAGATATACTTGCCATGCATCATACCTTGCCATGTATTGCATCATATAAACTTGTGTTGCTTTCTGTTCTTCCTACCTTGCCATGTAATGCTTCCTGTATAGACTTGTCATGCATCATACCTTGCCATGTTATGCTTCATAGACTTGCTGTGCTTCCTGTATAGACTTGTCATGCATCATACCTTGCCATGTATTGCTTCCTGTATATAATTGTCATGCATCATACCTTGCCATGTAATGCATCATATATAGACTTGTGTTGTTTGCTGTGCCTCCTACCTTGCCATGTTTTGCTTCCTGTGTAGACTTTCTGTGCATCATAAGTAGACTTGTTTTGCATCATACTTGGTTGAGCATATTGTTATGTTCTTGAGTGGTTTGTTTACCGTATTGCTTGCTTCTTCTCGTTAGTGCTTGTTCCGTTGCGTTCATGAGGATTCGTTCGTCTTCCCGTGGTTCTTCTTCAAGGCTTCTTCTTCGTTTTCTTCATGGATTTGTTCTTCTTCCTTGCGGGATCTCAGGCAAGATTATCGTACCCTTGGATACCTTTACTACCATGCTTAGTTGTCTCGATGCTATCGTTACATGTCGCGCTACCCATCTTATTGTCAGCCCCTCTCCTTGTTGCCATGAAGCCTCTAACCTTTGAAACCTTCCTAGCAAAACCCTTGTTTGGCTATGTTACCCGCTTGCGCAGCCCCTCTTATAGCGTTGTTAGTTGCAGGTGAAGATGAAGTTCGTTCCAGGAGGGAACTTGTTGTTGGAATATCACAATATCTATTATTATTATTAACACACCTATATACTGGGCATGGGTGGAAGGCTTGGCCTTTTGCTCGGTGTTTTGTTCCACTCATGCCACCTTAGGCGCCAATAAACCGGCATTATGTTCCTTGATTTTGCGTTCCTTACACGATGGGTATATGGGGACCCCATGACAGTTCGACTTTGAATAAAACTCCTCCAGCAAGGCCCAACATTGGTTTTAATTTGCCTCATAATAACAACTTAATTAAATAATTAAATTTGCATAGGGGGTCGCGCCCTCGGGATTCTTTTCTACATAGCAGGGGGGCCAGTGCTGATGGTGTTGGTCCCAAACGGGGGTCCTGTGGGGCCACCACGGGGAAACTCGAGGTTTGGTTTCACCTGTAGCATCACCCATCCGGTCGTGGCCTGAGACGAGATACGCGCGGCTACTATCAGGGTGTCGACACACCGGGAGGTCGTGCTGGACTTGTTTTACCATTGTCGAAATGTCTTGTGCACCGGGATGCCGAGCCTGATCGGATTTCCCTAAGATAAGGGGTGATGATATTATATTTATCAGTTCAGCTAATCGTGAGAGCTTGTGATGGGCTAAGTTGGGACACCCCTGCAGGGTTATGATCTTTCGAAAGCCGTGCCCGCGGTTATGTGGCAGATTGGAATTTCTTAATGTCCGGTTGTAGAAAACTTGACAGAGGATCCAAAGCAAAACACACAACTGTGTGAGTAACCGTGACTGTCTCTTTTCACTTTGAGAAGAGAACACGGTGGGGTTATGTTTGACTCGTAAGTAGTTTAGGATCTTTAGCGATCACTACTAGTTGCGACCGTTTTGCGTAGATGCTCATCTTATTCTTGTACTCGTAAGTTAGCCACCATACTTTTGCTTAGCCGCTGCTGCAACCTCACCACTTTACCTCTTCCTACCTATTAAGCTTTGATAGTCTTGTTACCCATGGTTATGGGATTGCTGAGTCCTCGTGGCTCACAGATACTACAACATCAGTTGCAGGTGCAGGTTTCCGATGTCTTGACGTGAGAGCATTGATCGTTGTGTTGGAGTTCTTCTTCTTTCTTCTTCAGTCTTGGGTTAGGTTCCGGGTCGGCAGCCTAGGATAGCAGGTGGATGTCTTTGTGCTTTTCATGTTTGTATCCGTAGTCGGATACTTGTATTGATATTGTTGTATTCATGAGATTTGTATGTATTGTTGTATCCCCCATGTATGTATGTAATGGTACGTTGTAATGATATCCATCTTGCTAAGCGCCCGAAATGCGGTTGTGCCCCAATCACGTAAGTGTCACGTGATCGGGATATAATCGCATCTTGGGCCTGACAAGTTGGTATCAGAGCCTCAACCGAACATAGGAGCCCCCTTGATTGATCGTAGCTTGGCCGTTTTTGAGTCTAGCAGAAAACTTTTCGGAGTCTAGTTATATCGGAGAGTAGGAATTCTTTTTACTCCCCTGCCCCTTCGTCGCTCTGGTGAGGAATCTTGACGTAGGTGTTTTGAATTACCCCTCTTCCCCTTCAATTTTTTTTAGGATCATGTGGTTAGTTTTTCGTTCGTTGTGTTGTTAGTTCTTTCATCTGGTGCATCTCGTCTCAAGTGGATTCAACCCTCTTCTTCTTTGCAAGTTCAACCCTCGGTTCTTTTCAACCGACGGTGTTTTCCTCGTCCGTTGTGTTATTTCTTTTTCCCACCCGCCCACCCTTTTTTCTTCTCGGACCGGAGTCCGTAATCGAGTATCCATCCTACTCGGTTGAATCCTTTGCATTCTTTCCTCAGTTATTTCAACTCGTGAATTCTCCTCTCGTTCGTCATTCTTCACCTCTTCTTCTTTTCTGGTGGTTCCAATTCTATTAGTATTCGGTGTTCTTCATATTCTTTTCCCTCGGCTCGGATATTCACCTTGCTTGTTCGCCTCTCGCCTTTCAATTATTCCGGAGTTCCGAAGAAATCTCAGGATATTCGCCTGTCTTCCGATTAATTCGAGGTTGTCACCTCATTTGAGTCATTCTATCATTCCGGTGCATCATCTCCCTTTCAATCCTTTTCAACGGAGTTCTCCCTTCGGTGGGCTCATAACCCATAGGTCTTTTCCCAGGATCTTACCTGACTTCTAATTAGTCCTGGAGTGTTCCAAAATTCTTTCAAGTGTGATGTAAGTATGAATTTCATCAGTCATGTGCCTTCTTCAAGATCGCTTTTAATTCTTTCCATCGTTGGTTCAACCTTTCTTCTTTTCATTCGCCCGGAGCATTTCATCAATTATTTCTTTGTGTTCCTCCGAAGGCCATCATTTCAGAAGATTTCTTCGTTCTCAGTTTTCAACTTCGTCCTCCAAATATTCTTCATCGATGCCTCTTCGTTCGTCTCACTTTCTTCCGGCGCTTCTTTCGAGTATTCTTTATTCAGTTCGTGATCTCTTCGTTCTCGTCATTCAATTGTCCTCAAGTGCTTTATTCTTCCCGGAGATTCATTCTCTTGTATTCACTCAATTTAATTCCTTATGGTGGTAATTCTTTTTCTTCACTTGATTTTAATTCTTCCCGATGGTTCGTTCATTTTCTTCACTCGGCTTCAATTCCTTACGGTGATTCGCTCAACATTTTTTTCCGGTGCTATCATATCAATTCATTCGTTCATTCCAATCCTACCGGTGTTTCATGAAGATTTTCGCAAATTCGCGATATATCCCTCTTTAATCAATTCCAACAAGAATAAGTAGTATGCGAATCCATTGCTTCTCATCAATTTAATTGATGGAGGATAAGCATGACATAATTCTTATTCTTTTCATCGAGTTGATTAATTCCTTCCTTCGGAGTTTATTCGTGATGAATAAATTCTAGTTCTAAGTCCTTTCAGCTTTTATTTTTCCGGAGTTCAAAATTTTCCCGGCCTTCTCGTCGGACTCTCGTCTAAATCATCGCAAGGCTTTATTCTTATTCTTTTTCATACTTCATCATCCTTTCGTTACCGGAGTTCTTCATGGCGGTTCTTCATCATTTAATTCATTCTTCTAGTGTTCATCAAATTCTTTTGGCTCAAAGCTCAAGCATTCTTATTCTTGCCTCTCGAGCGCAAATAATTCTTCTATTCTTTTGAAGTGGAGTTTTGCATTTCTTCCTTCATCTTAATTATTCTATCTTTTGGTTGCGGCATAATTCACCTCAAGTCTTGAGATGTTTAAATAAGTCCACGACAAGCTTATTCTTTTGTTGATTGATTTTCTCAACAACTCCGTTCGAGTCTTTCCTTCAAAGATGCTCTTTCAAATTCATTCGTGCTCGAAGTCGTCATCTTCTTCTCCATTCTTTTATTCCATCATTTCAATTCTTCCGGAGGCATTGTGTTGTTGCTCTCGTTGAGTATCATCTCATCTTTTTGAGTGCTTGTTCCATTCCATTCATATTCAATCGGTGTGCTATTTCTTTCAGTTTCGGCAGGAGTGCTGCCCGAATTCCTTCGTGAAGATTCCTTTTCTATCTCTTTTAACCGGAGTGGCTTTCAATGTATTCTTGTTCATTCAGCTCATGGTTCATGCCTTCCAACCTAATTGGTTCTCATGTGTTCCTTGTTCCTCTTTTGTAATGGAGCTTCTTTTTCTCGTTCATCTCCATTATATTTTTCCTTTCGAAGTTGTTCATCCTCTCAAGGTTCTTTTCTTTCACTCTTTTGGCCTCGAAGAACTTTGTTCTTCCTTGACCTCTCCCGTCTCGTTCCTAAGATCTCGGGACGAGATCTCTTGTTAGTAGGGGAGTGTTGTGACACCCCGAGACCGGTGCGCCAGGTGTCAGCCAGTTATTCGTTGTCAGTGCCATGTCATCTGCTTGCGTGTTGCATCTTGCCATGTCATTGTGTGCTTGCATCAGCATGTTTTCAAAACTTGCATCCGCCCGAGTTCCCTCGTCCTCTCCGTTGTCCGTTCTGAGCCCAAACACACTTGCACGCGCCCGCGGTGCCTCAGAATATTTATTTTGTGAGTGGCCGAAAAATGTTCTCGGAATGGGTTGAAACTTGGCGTGTGGTCTAATTATAGTGTAGACAGGCCGCCTGCCAAATTTCATCGCATTCGGAGCTCGTTTGATATCCCAACGGATATATATAGCGGCACTAGTCGCCCGTTATTTCGTCGGATGTTTTCAATCTCCGAAAACCCCGCGGGCCTCTTTTCCCTTCTCTCCTAGTAGCCCGAAGCCTCTCTACACAGCCCATTAGCCCACCTTCAAAACCCCCTCTGCTCCGGACCGTCCGATGACGATCGAACGGCTCCAAAACGAAGCAATTCGGCTAACCCTAGCCCCTTTCCCTATAAAAACACCCCAACCTGCCATTTTTGGCCTTCTCCAACCCTCCTCCTCGTTTTCCGCAGCCACCCAGCCACCAGCCGCCACCTCTCACCTCTCCCCCGCCGCCACCTCTCACCTCTCCCCCCGCTGCCAGCCACGTCCTCCCGCCTCCAGCCGCCGCAGGCCCGTTCCAGGCCCGCCTGGGCCCCGATCTGGGCCCGAGGGCCCGCTCCGCGCGACGCCGCGACGACCGAGCCACAGTGCCCGAGCGCCTGAGCCTCTCCGCCACCGCTTCGTCCCCGCCGCCGGTCAGCTGCGCCGCCGGCTTGCCCCGCTCCCGCAAGAGTTCCTGCCCCGAAGGAAGCCGCCGCCGCCAGCCTCGCGGGCGCGCGCCGCCGCCCGAAGCTCCATACGCTGCCGCGCCTCGACGACCTCCTTAGCACCGCCTCAGTTCATCCCTGCCGCCGTTCGCCGCCGGGAACAGGATCCCCGGGGCCGGATCCGCCCGGATCCGCCGCCCCACGGCCTCCTCCGACCTCGCCGGAGTCCTGCGGCCGCCGCCGCCGGTTTCCAGGGCCGACTCCCTCCTGCGTCGGGAGGACGACCGACCGGACGCCCCTCCTAGGCCTCCTCCTCGTGTGGGCCGCGTCCCTCCGTGTGGGCCTCACGGGCCCAGCTGCCCTGCCGCCCCTCTCCACTTTCTGGGCCGAGCCCATGGATGAGGCCACACCCCCAGTGCGCCTCCTTTTTTTCCCTTTGCTGTTAGGCCGGTTGCATGTGTAGATTAGGCCCGTGTAGCTTTTTTCCATTGTGTGCAATTTTGGCTAAGTCCCTGAAATTGCTTATAATGTTGCATCTTTGACTGCCTGTAATTAATTGTGTGCTTGTCCAAATTGAGTGTATGATATGTCAAAATGATCGTGGTGATATGCTCTACACTTTGTTCCATTGTGCCATGCTCATTTGAGTTCATCTAGATGCTTAAATATCTGTTGCAAGGGTGCTACTTGTTATAAACTGCTGCTACTTGTTATTTTGTTGCCATGTTCGTGATATGATAACTTGGTGAATGTTTATCCAAATGATGCAAATGATATGTCAAAGTGTTCATCATGAGATGCTCTACATGTTGGTTGTTATAGCATGCTTGTTTGAGTTCATATTGCCATGTTTATCTATGTTGCAAAAGTGCATTTGGCTGTTATGTTCTGAAACTTGTTACGAGATCCCTAGGTGAGGAGCTTGTTGCTATTGATGTGTTTGTCCCCTTGTCACATGCCTTGGTGTTTTAGAATCTCCATGATGTGGTGCATTTAACTTTCCATGATATGCCTTGTGTTGACTTAAACATGTTTGCCAACATGCCATGTTGCTGTTACTGTTTTAACACTTTGTGAAATTTCACTAAGTCTGGAATCTGTAATATCCTAATGCTATGTTTGCTTGTTGTCCTAGGCAAATCCATGTTAGTTTTGGGGTGACCTTTGATCATAACTTGTTGTATATGTTGTTGTCTATCCATTCATGCCTTCACTTGCTCATTTGAGTTGTTGTAGCTTACTTATTTCTTGCTCCCAAGTTGCTATAAAATATTGCTATCAGGTTTTAGTGTCATGATCAAAATGTTGTAGCTTGTTGCTATTGATCCATGGCTCCTATGGAGATGCTCCAATGGAGTTGTTTGCTATAGGATATGTCTACTTCATGTCCATGCTACTTGTCACCATGTTTGAGTGTTGTAGCATATATATTTCTTGCTTCCAAGTTGCTATGTGGCTGTTAATTTCAGCTTGTTGTTATATCTTGTTTCATGTGTATCTTTTAGCCCGTTGCTCCGTTTGGAGTGTTCCTTATATGAAACTTGTGTGATTTTTCATGTGGAATCATAATATCATCTTGTTAACATGTTTGGAGTGAGTTTGGTTGATGTTTGGGTGCATCTTGCACCGTTGCCATGTATTGCATCCTACCTTGCCATGTTGTGCTTCCTACCTTGCCATGTTATGCTTCCTGTATAGACTTGCTGTGCTTCCTGTATACATTTGTTTTGCATCATAGATATACTTGCCATGCATCATACCTTGCCATGTATTGAATCATATAAACTTGTGTTGCTTTCTGTGCTTCCTACCTTGCCATGTAATGCTTCCTGTATAGACTTGTTGTGCTTCCTGTATAGACTTGTCATGCATCATACCTTGCCATGTTATGCTTCATAGACTTGCTGTGCTTCCTGTATAGACTTGTCATGCATCATACCTTGCCAAGTATTGCTTCCTGTATAAAATTGTCATGCATCATACCTTGCCATGTAATGCATCATATATAGACTTGTGTTGTTTGCTGTGCCTCCTACCTTGCCATGTTTTGCTTCCTGTGTAGACTTTCTGTGCATCATAAGTAGACTAGTTTTGCATCATACTTGGTTGAGCATATTGTTATGTTCTTGAGTGGTTTGTTTACCGTATTGCTTGGTTCTTCTCGTTAGTGCTTGTTCCGTTGCGTTCGTGAGGATTCGTTCGTCTTCCCGTGGTTCTTCTTCAAGGCTTATTCTTCGTCTTCTTCATGGATTTGTTCTTCTTCCTTGCGAGATCTCAGGCAAGATGATCATACCCTTGGATACCTTTACTACCATTGCCATGCTTAGTTGTCTCGATGCTATCGTTACATGTCGCGCTACCCATCTTATTGTTAGCCCCTCTCCTTGTTGCCATGAAGCCTTTAACCTTTGAAACCTTCCTAGCAAAACCCTTGTTTGGCTATGTTACCCGCTTGCTTAGCCCCTCTTATAGCGTTGTTAGTTGCAGGTGAAGATAAAGTTCGTTCCAGGAGGAAACTTGTTGTTGGAATATCACAATATCTATTATTATTATTAACACACCTATATACTGGGCATGGGTGGAAGGCTTGGCTCCACTCATGCCACCTTAGGCGCCGATAAACCGGCATTATGTTCCTTGATTTTGCGTTCCTTACACGATGGGTATATGGGGACCCCTTGATAGTTCGACTTTGAATAAAACTCTTCCAGCAAGGCCCAACATTGGTTTTAATTTTCCTCATAATAACAACTTAATTAAATAATTAAATTTGCATAGGGGGTCGCGCCTTCGGGATTCTTTTCTACATAGCAGGGGGGCCAGTGCTGATGGTGTTGGTCCCAAACGGGGGTCCTGCGGGGCCACCACGGGGAAACTCGAGGTTTGGTTTTACCTGTAGCATCACCCATCCGGTCGTGGCCTGAGACGAGATACGCGCGGCTACTATCAGGGTGTCGACACACCGGGAGGTCTTGCTGGACTTGTTTTACCATTGTCGAAATGTCTTGTGCACCGGGATGCCGAGCCTGATCGGATTTCCCTAAGATAAGGGGTGATGATATTATATTTATCACTTCAGCTAATCGTGAGAGCTTGTGATGGGCTAAGTTGGGACACCCCTGCAGGGTTATGATCTTTCGAAAGCCGTGCCCGCGGTTATGTGGCAGATTGGAATTTGTTAATGTCTGGTTGTAGAAAACTTGACAGAGGTTCGGAAGTAAAACACACAACTGTGTGAGTAACCGTGACTGTCTCTTTTCACTTTGAGAAGAGAACACGGTGGGGTTATGTTTGACACGTAAGTAGTTCAGGATCTTTAGCGATCACTACTAGTTGCGACCGTTTTGCGTAGATGCTCATCTTATTCTTGTACTCGTAAGGTAGCCACCATACTTTTGCTTAGCCGCTGCTGCAACCTCACCACTTTACCTCTTCCTACCTATTCAGCTTTGATAGTCTTGTTACCCATGGTTATGTGATTGATGAGTCCTCGTGGCTCACAGATACTACAACAACAGTTGCAGGTGCAGGTTTCCGATGTCTTGACATGAGAGCGTTGATCGTTGTGTTGGAGTTCTTCTTCTTTCTTCTTCAGTCTTGGGTTAGGTTCCGGGTCGGCAGCCTGGGATAGCAGGTGGATGTCTTTGTGCTTTTCATGTTTGTATCCGTAGTCGGATACTTGTATTGATATTGTTGTATTCATGAGATTTGTATGTATTGTTGTATCCCCCATGTATGTATGTAATGGTACGTTGTAATGATATCCATCTTGCTAAGCGCCCGAAATGCGGTTGTGGCCCAATCACGTAAGTGTCAAGTGATCGGGATAGAATCGCATCTTGGGCCTGACATGAAGGTCTGTGGTAAACTACTCACAACACATGGTGAGGCGATGATGATGATGTAGAAGCGCTCCGTGGAAGACCCCCCCCCTCCGGCGGAGCTCCAGAACAGGCCCCAAGATGGGATGTCACGGGAACAGAAGGTTGCGGCAGTGGAACTAGGTTTTTCTCGGTTCTTCTGATGGTTTCGGGGTATATAGGTATATATAGGAGCAGGGAGGGCACCGGGGGCCAAACATGGGGCCCACGAGGCAGGGGGGCGCCCTATGGGGGGGCGCCCCCCACCCTCGTGGACGCCGCGTGTGCCCTATTCCGTGGTTCTCAAGTATCCCGTGCGTATTTTGCTCCAAAAATATCTCTCCCGAAGTTTCGTTCAAGTTTGGACTCCGTTTGATATTCCTTTTTTTGTAAAACCCTGAAATAGGCAAAAAACAGCAATCTGGACTTGGACTTTGGGTTAATAGGTTAGTTCCAAAAATAATATAAAAGTGTATAACAAAGCCCATTAAACATCCAAAACATCATAAATAATAGCATGGAACAATAAAAAATTATAGATATGTTGGAGACGTATCACTTAGCATAAGGATTTGTGTTAAGCATATCAGTGAAACGCATACGCAAAAAGATAGGTCTAATTATTTTAGCAAAGCGTTCAAAATCCTCATCATCCTTTTTCTTGGATGGTTTAGGAGGAAAAGGCATGGGTTTCTAAACCCATAGTTCTCTTTCTATGCCGTGCTTCCTAGCAACGGAGTCTCTCTTTTCATAATGTTGACTCTTTAATTGTGGGTTATCAAGATCAATAGCAGGTTCAATCTCTACATCATCGTTATTGATAGGTTGAGCATCATCATGAACATTATCACTAGGTTCATGTTCATTACCAGATTGTGTTTCAGCATCAGAAATAGAAATATCATTGGGATTCTCAGGTGTGTCAACAACAGGTTTACTAGAAGCATGCAAAGTCCTAACATTTTTCTTCTTCTTCTTCTTAGAAGAACTAGGTGCATCAACATTAGCTCTCTAAGAATCTTTCTCAATTCTCTTAGGGTGGCCCTCAGGATACAGATGTTCTTGAGTCATTCGACCCCTCTAGTCATAACTCTAACAACATTACCATTATTCTTACTATTTAATTCATTGAGCAAATCATTTTGTGCTTTAAGTACTTGTTCTACTTGAGTGGTGACCATAGACGCATGTTTACTAATGAGTTTAAGTTCACCTTTAACTCTAGACATATAATCACTCAAGTGTTCAATCATATAAGCATTACGTTGCAATTGTCTACCAACATAAGCATTGAAGTTTTCTTGTTTAGCAATAAAATTGTCAAACTCATCTAAGCATTGGCTAGCAGAATTATAACAAGGGATATCACCTTCATCAAATCTATAGACAGAATTTACCTTTACTACCTGTGTCGTGTTATCAAGACCATCTATTTCTTCAATAGGTGGTAAATTATTAACATCTTCAACTTTAATACCTTTTTCTTTCAAAGATTGCTTTGCCTCTTGCATATCTTCAGGACTGAGAA
The DNA here is from genome assembly GCA_902687465.1 of Secale cereale. Classification (NCBI taxonomy): domain Eukaryota; kingdom Viridiplantae; phylum Streptophyta; class Magnoliopsida; order Poales; family Poaceae; genus Secale; species Secale cereale. Next base: position 156,399,013 of record LR738713.1, read on the forward strand.
ATAGAATACCCCTTTTCTTCGGAGTTGGCTTAGGAGTTGGTTCAGGAAGTGCCCAATTATTTTCATTACTCAACATATTATTCAATAGCAATTCAGCTTGATCAATAATTCTTTCCCTGAAAACACCACCAGCACAACTATCCTGGTGGTCTCTGGAAGTATCGGTTAGTCCATTATAAAAGATATCAAGTATTTCATTTTTCTTAAGAGGATGATCAGGCAAAGCATTAAGTAACCGGAGAAGCCTCCCCCAAGCTTGTGGGAGACTCTCTTCTTCAATTTGCACAAAATTATATATTTCCCTTAAGGCAGCTTGTTTCTTATGAGTGGGAAAATATTTAGCAGAGAAGTAATAAATCATATCCTGGGGACTACGCACACAACCAGGATCAAGAGAATTAAACATGTTTTAGCATCACCCTTTAACGAGAACGAAAATAGCTTAAGGATATAGTAGTAACGATTTTTTCCTCATTGGTGAATAGGGTGGCTATATCATTCAACTTAGTAAGATGTGCCACAATAGTTTCAAATTCATAGCCATGGAAAGGATCAGATTCGCCCAAAGTAATTAACTCAGGATCGACAAAGAAATCATAATAATTATCGGAAATACAGATAGGTGAAGTAGCAAAAGCAGGGTCATATTTCATTCTAGCATTTGATACGTCTCCAATGTATCTATAATTTTTTATTGTTCCATGCTATTATTTATGATGTTTTGGATGTTTAATGGGCTTTGTTATAGACCTTTCTATTATTTTTGGGACTAACCTATTAACCCAAATGCCCAGTCCAGATTGATTTTTTTTGCGTATTGCAGGGTTTTACAGAACAGGAATATCAAACGGAGTCCAAACGGAATGAAACTTCTGGAGAGATATTTTTGGAGAAAAATACGCACGGGAGACTTGAGAACCATGGAGTAGCGCACACATGGCGTTCACGAGGGTGGGGGCGCCCCTCCCTATAGGGTGCGCCCCCTGCCTCGTGGGCCCCACGTCTGTACCCCGGTGCCCTCCTTCTTCCTATATATACTTACGTACCCCGAAACCATCAGAACAACAGAGAAAACCCTAGTTCCATGATACGTCCAAAACGTATCTATAATTTTTGCTTGCTCCATGCCTCTTTTGGGTGATATTGCTATGATATTTATACACTTCCATACACTTTTGATCATATTTGGACTAACCTATTAACTCAGTGCACCCCAGTGCTAGTTTCTGTTTTCTGCTGTTTTTGTATTTCAGGTTTTCCCATTACGAGAACTGCCAGAAAAATCCCGGAAAAATTATATAAAAAATAAGCATTCCAGAAGCTTCCCAGCAGCCAAAGTACAGCCGGAGGGGGGCCACCAGGGCTCCAGGCGCCCTGGTGGCGCGGCCCCCCTGGCCGCGCCAGGGGGCGCCTGGGCCCCCCGGGCCTCCGCTGATGCCCCCCTTTGGCATATATTTATATCGTGTCCCGAAACCCTCGAGACGGGAACCCTTTTTCGCGATCTCATCTCTGTTCCGCCGCCGCCGCGCTTCCAAGATCGGGAGCACCAGGAGAACTCTTCCCGGCACCCTGCCGGAGGAGAGGATCATCACCGAGAGCTTCTCCACCACCATGGACGCCTCCCGGATGAGTTGTGAGTAGTCTCCCTTGGACCATGGGTCCATGACCAGTAGCTATGTGATGTTCTCCTCCCCTTCTTGTGCTTCACTAATTAGTCCTCGTGAGCTGCCCTACATGATCGAGGCACATATGTAATCCTTATGCTGTTGCTATGTTGAGTTTGCTGGGATCCGATGGATTGTGAGATTATGTTCAGATTGTGTTTGAGTAATATATTTGATCTACCTCTTTTATATTTATGTTCGTAAGTAATTCTTGCATGTTCTCCGTTGTTATTTATTGCTTTGGCCAAGTAGTAGGTAGTGACTCCAAGAGGGAACGTTATGCTTGATTGTGGGTTCATGCCCCTCGATGACTAGCTTGAGTGACAGAAACATGAGTCTAGGGGATGTGCTGTTGCCACAAGGGGGGAAACAACGGTGCTTGTGCCCGCGGGTGCAAGGATTATTTACTTTACGCAAAGTTCTTTTAATGCAGTTGTCTGTTGCTTCGAGTTTACACTATGGGTGGGACTCGCAACTTAATACCAGCGAGATGTTCTGGATAGATATCTCAAGGTGGATGATTAGTAGTAGATGCAGATGGATTTCGGTCTACTTGCCTTGGCGTACCGCCCATGCTTTGAACTTCTACCTTTCTTGTAACATAGTTAGCCTTGGTTTGCGCACATAATTCTGTCAATTACCCAGCTGTAATTCGTTCACCTCACATAGCTGTTTTATCGTCTTTTGGGAGAGAGACATCACTAGTGAACATCATGGGACCCCGGTCCATATTACCATCACTGATCACATCCGCTATTTACTTTACGCTTTTACTTACTATTGCAGCAATACCTATCACTATTATCACTTGCGTTTGATCCTTTGTAAACTACAAGGCCGGAGAGATTGACAACCTCTCTGTACTCGTTGGGAGCAAAGTTATTTGTATCTGTGTGCAGTTCCACGTTGATTGCTAATATCTGGCGCCGTTAGCAGTTGACACCTTCTTGTTGAAACTGGGAGTGTCAGGGAAATCGATCCTTGGTATCTTTGCCAAGGGAAAACTTCCGCTACACTGCATCTCAAACCTTCCACTTGGGGTAACCAACGAGGGGCGAGAAGCCATCAAGCAAAGTTTTCTGGCGCCGTTGCCGGGGACTCCACTCTTCAGGATAGGGGAGTTGCACGCTATCTTTTACCTTTGCTTTTTAGTCTTGTTAGTTTACCTTTCAGTTTTTGCTTTAGTGTCTTCTATCAAAAATTACAAAAAAAATTATTTGCTTTTCTGCCAGTAGTCCTTTCTGTTGAGTCAAGCATGTTAGGATTTGGTGCTTTGAGGGAATCTGAAGTCCTAGATTTCCATCAAAAGGATGGAGAAAATATGAAGAAGGCATGGGACAGAATTTCTGATGCACATAGGAGAATTATGCCTTGGATACCTATAAAAATTGTGCTTAGAAATTTTTACCATGGTCTTTTTAAATGGTGTAAACACTCTCTTGATATTATAGCTGAAGGAGATTTCCTAGAGTGTGATGAAGCTAGAGCTCTTGAAATTATACATGGGCTATCTAGTTACTTTGTTTATGATCATAACTTTGATACTGTCATAGATAGACTTGCTACTATTGAGAAAAGAATGGTTGCTCTAGACTTGATGAAGGTGGAGAAACCCAAACCCAATAAGAAAAACATTTTGGAAATAGACAATGATTGGGAGCCTTTTGTTAGGATTAGTATCTCTAATCAAGACTTCCTTGCTTATTGTGATATTGGATCTATGGTTTCTACTATGCCAAAAATTGTTCATGATTCTTTAAAATTTAACATGGATAGATTACCATCTTATCATGAACACACTAATGGAGATATTTCTGAAATCCATGGAAGAATAAAAGACGTGCCAGTTAAATTCCTTAAAGGGATTACAATGGTTGATTTCTTCATCATGGAGCCAAACCAAGGAAATATAGTGCTTGGAAGGGACTTCCTCCGAGCGGTAAAAGGCTTCATCGATATAGGTAAGGGACAAATCCGCTTACGCGGGAAGGCAAAAGGTGTGTACCCATTTCCTAGAAGGAACAAGAGTGAACTTGTTGAGGAACCATTTGAAGCAATTTATAACTCCGATTATTATGATGGTTATTGATTCCTCTATGCATTATGCCTAGCTTAAAGGCAAAAAAGAAAGCGCTTTTGGGAGGCAGCCCACATGAATAAATTTTATTTTGCTTTTGTTGTGTCTTGATGTTGTTACTACAGTAGCATCATCATTGTATCTTTGCTTTTCAACTTTGTGCCAAGTATAGCCTCTGATTGCAAGAAAGTTCAAAAGTTGTGACGTGCTGTCCAGGAGACAGATTTTGTCCTCGGATAGAAAAATTCGTATAAAATAACCAGATCATCTTTTTGGTCTGAATTTTTTCGACAGCGTGCTCTATTCAATTTTCTTTCGTGCGTCTGTTTTGAGTTTCTTTATTAGAGTTGCAGAAGTGCCCCGAAAAAATCATTTACTACCTGCTGTTCTGTTTTTCACAGATTTTGTCCTGTTTTGCCTTTCCTTCATTTTGCAAACCGTGAGCTTGCTTTTTCTTTGCAAAAACCTTTTGGCAATCTTGAGAAACAGTAGACCTTCAAGAATATCCTTATTTCCAGCAAGGAACAATTATTTTATTATGGGTACTAACCTCGCTAATCAGATTATGATGAGTTATGTATGAAGGGAGTTTTCAAGTGTGCGAGGGAAGATGATAAAAAGATTCAGGAGTGTCAAACGCTCAAGCTTGGGGATGCCCCCATGCACCCCCAAGAAATATTCAAGGAGACTCAAGAGTCTAAGCTTGGGGATGCCCCCGTGCATCCCCTTCTCCATCAACATTATCAGTTCGTCTTTCGTTCCACTATATTTTTATCACTTCATGTGTTATGTGCTATGCTTGGAGCGTCTTGCTTTTAGTTTTCTTTTTTAGTTTTCTTTAGCTTTTCATAACGAGTCGGAACTCAGCTTCTTTATGTGGGAGAGAAACACGCTCCACTTCTACCTAGAACATAACATAGAATTTTCATGTCCATCTTTGCTGTGTGTGTTCTTTGTCTTTCAATAGCTACTATCATGTCCAGCTCTTAGTATTCATGCTTATCTTTTTAAAGAGCTTTTGTTTAGTTGGTTGCTTGAACTCTCTTAAGTTATCATGCTTATCTTATTAAGAGAGTTTGCTTCCATTGCATTGGTTGATATGTCTATGATAAAGATGCTACGTGCATAATGGCGCTTAGTAGTTCATGTTTTCTTATGGTTAGTCTCAAATAGCTGGGGGGTTCCCAATGTGTTATTGGAGTACCAACATGATTTGTTTGCCTATGATGTGGTATGGTTTAGTAATATCTTCCTTCAAGAATTTATTTCGATTGACTTGGCGTATGCTCACGCATATTTAAGACTGTAAAGAAAGTCTGTCAAGCCTTGATGATCTTTTCTTTCTGAGTAGCGATATAACTACCATGCCTGATTCAATGTTGCTTTGTCGCTCTGCATGATTATGACCGTCATTGCTCTCTTAGTTGGTCGCTCCCAGTCTTTTGCTAACCTCCACCTGTACTAAGCGGACTGACTGCTTGTGCATCCAAATTCTTTTAAACCAGTTATGCCATATGAGTCCACCATACCTTCCTACATGGTATTTACCTGCCATTCCTAACAAAGACTTTCATGTACCATCTCGAAATTATTCAAAAAGAAAAAAAATGCATTCCTATTTTGTGCCTCTGGTTTAAGTCCATGAGGAAGTAGTAGTTAATTCACGATCTTTTTAAGTTGGACAAGCTTCACCCCGGGATTGCATGTATAATGTGCAAACCCATAATACGAGAAGGAACTGGCATTGAGTGCGCCCGGCTCAAAATTAATATAACAAACAAACCCTCCTTCACGCTTTGTTCATGAGAAAACAGAAAACTTTGGCAGTGATAAACAAAGGAGATTAAGAGGATGTGATCGTCCTCATTCGGGAGCCGTTCCTCGAAACTTGTCCATCTCAAGAAGTGATTGAGTTATCTGCTAGCATTCGTTGACAAAACATGCATGATCTAAGAAAAAAATATATTATTACCTCTGTTTTTAAAACCAAGAGCTCTGGTACATGTTTTGTCTTTGTTTCCGACTACGGGTTTTCAACCTTGCCAACAAAAGCCACGGTTCGAGAGTCTCCACCTTCTTTTAAAGCACCAACTACTGAGAGCATGATTGTCATTCTGAGTGTAATGTGCATTGTCCCAAAGTAGCATTGTCTTTTGCATGATTATGATATCGTTTATTCTGAAATCATTGTATCTAGTCATCACTTAAACCTTGGAGGTGCCCCTGCATTTATGTTTTGCTTCACTAAAGGGGGCAAGCGAGATATCACTTTATCATATTTGCACACCATGCTCATTACAAATCTATTTGATGTTTCAATATCATATTGTAAAACTTTCAGTTCTTTGTGATTTTCTCATGAGGAAACTTAATTACTACAGATTCATTGTCTCAGTAAGCTTTTGTCATATGACTATGAAAAGTCCTATAAGGTTAATAGCATGTCACCACTGAAATTATTCTTGTTATCATTTATCTACTCGAGGACGAGCAGGAATTAAGCTTGAGGATGTTGATACGTCCAAAACGTATCTATAATTTCTGCTTGCTCCATGCCTCTTTTGGGTGATATTGCTATGATATTTATACACTTCCATACACTTTTGATCATATTAGGACTAACCTATTAACTCAGTGCACCCCAGTGCCAGTTTCTGTTTTCTGCTGTTTTTGTATTTCAGGTTTTCCCATTACGAGAACTGCCAGAAAAATCCCGGAAAAATTATATAAAAAATCAGCGTTCCAGAAGCTTCCCAGCAGCCAAAGTACAACCAGAGGGGGGCCACCAGGGCTCCAGGCGCTGTGGTGGCGCAGCCCCCCTGGCCACGCCGGGGGGGGGGGGGGCGCCTGGGCCCCCCGGGCCTCCGCTGATGCCCCCCTTTGGCAAATATTTATATCGTGTCCCGAAACCCTCGAGACGGGAACCCTTTTTCGCGATCTCATCTCTGTTCCGCCGCCACCGCGCTTCCAAGATCGGGAGCACCAGGAGAACTCTTCGCAGCACCCTGCCGGAGGGGAGGATCACCACCGGGAGCTTCTCCACCACCATGGACGCCTCCTGGATGAGTTGTGAGTAGTCTCCCTTGGACCATGGGTCCATGACCAGTAGCTATGTGATGTTCTCCTCCCCTTCTTGTGCTTCACTAATTAGTCCTCGTGAGCTGCCCTACATGATCGAGGCACATATGTAATCCTTATGTTGTTGCTATGTTGAATTTGCTGGGATCCGATGGATTGTGAGATTATGTTCAGATTGTGTTTGAGTAATATATTTGATCTACCTCTTTTATATTTATGTTCGTAAGTAATTCTTGCATGTTCTCCGTTGTTATTTATTGCTTTGGCCAAGTAGTAGGTAGTGACTCCAAGAGGGAACGTTATGCTTGATTGTGGGTTCATGCCCCTCGATGACTAGCTTGAGTGACAGAAACATGAGTCTAGGGGATGTGCTGTTGCCACAAGGGGGAAAACAACGGTGCTTGTGCCCGCGGGTGCAAGGATTATTTACTTTACGCAAAGTTCTTTTAATGCAGTTGTTTGTTTCTTTGAGTTTACACTATGGGTGGGACTCGCAACTTAATACCAGCGAGATGTTCTGGATAGATATCTCAAGGTGGATGATTAGTAGTAGATGCAGATGGATTTCGGTCTACTTGCCTTGGCGTACCGCCCATGCTTTGAACCTCTACCTTTCTTGTAACATAGTTAGCATTGGTTTGCGCACATAATTCTGTCAATTGCCCAGCTGTAATTCGTTCACCTCACATAGTTGTTTTATCGTCTTTTGGGAGAGAGACATCACTAGTGAACATCATGGGACCCCGGTCGATATTACCATCACTGATCACATCCGCTATTTACTTTACGCTTTTACTTACTATTGTAGCAATACCTATCACTATTATCACTTGCGTTTGATCCTTTGTAAACTACAAGGCCGGAGAGATTGACAACCTCTCTGTACTCGTTGGGAGCAAAGTTATTTGTATCTGTATGCAGGTCCACGTTGATTGCTAATATCTGGCGTCGTTAGCAGTTGACACCTTCTTGTTGAAACTGGGAGTCTCAGGGAAATCGATCCTTGGTATCTTTGCCAAGGGAAAACTTCCGCTACACTGCATCTCAAACCTTCCACTTGGGGTAACCAACGAGGGGCGAGAAGCCATCATTCCACCGGCGCAACCTTCTGTTCCCGTGAGATCCCATCTTGGGGCCTGTTCCGGAGCTCCGTCGGAGGGGAGATCTACCATGGAGTGCTTCTACATCATCATCATTGCCTCACCATGAGTTGTGAGTAGTTTACCACAGACCTTCGGGTCCATAGCTAGTATCTAGATGGCTTCTTCTCTCTCTTTGGATCTCAATACCAAGTTCTCCTCGGTCTTCAAGGAGATCTATTCGATGTAATCTCTTTTTGCGGTGTGTTTGTTGAGATCCGATGAATTGTGGGTTTATGATCAAGATTATCTATGAGAATATTTGGTTCTTTTCTGAAGTCTTTATGTATGATTATAATATCCTTGCATGTCTCTTCGAATTATTGGTTTGGTTTGGCCCACTAGATCTATAGTTCTTGCAATGGGAGAAGTGCTTGGCTTTGGGTTCAATCTTGCGGTGTCCTTTCTAAGTGACAGTAGGGGCAGCAAGGCACCTATTGTATTGTTGCCATCGAGGATAAAAAGATGGGGTTTATATCATGTTATTCGAGTTTATCCCTCTACATCATGTGATCTTGCTTAAGGCGTTACTCTGTTCTTATGAACTTAATACTCTAGATGCATGCTGGATAGCGGTCGATGTGTGGAGTAATAGTAGTAGATGCAGAATCGTTTTGGTCTACTTGTTTCGGACCTGATGCCTATATATAACGATCATGCCTAGATAGTCTCATAAGTATTCGCTTTTCTATCAATTGCTCGACAGTAATTTGTTTACCCGCCGTAGAATACCGCTATCATGAGAGAAGCCACTAGAGAAAACTATGGCCCCCGGGTCTATTCTCAACATATCAATCTACAATCTACTTTACTTTTCCGCTTTTACTTTCTATTCTTATATCCAAAAATACCAAAAATATCAAACTATCCTATCTATCAGATCTCACTTTCGTAAGTGACCGTAAAGGGATTGACAACCCCTTTTCGTGTTGGATGCGACGGTCTTATTTGTTTGTGCAGGTGCGAGGGACTCGCGCGTGGTCTCGTACTGGATTGATACCTTGGTTCTCAAAAACTGAGGGAAATACTTACGCTACTGTGCTTCATCAAACTTTCCTCTTTGAGGGAATACAACGCAAGCTCGTGAAGTAGCAAGAAGAATTTCTGGTGCCGTTGCCGGGGAGGCTTACGCAAAAGTCATATACCAAGTACCTATCAATAACCCTTATCCTTCGCATTACATTTATCTGCCTCTCGTTCTCCTCTCTGCCACTTCACCCTTGCCGTTTTATTTGCCCTTCTTTTTGCCGTGTGTTTATCGTTCGCTTGCTTCTTGCTTGCTTGTGTGTTGGATTGCTTGTTTGTCACTATGGCTCAGAACAATACCAAATTGTGTGACTTCTACAATACCAACAATAATGATTTTATTAGCACTCCGATTGCTCCTATTACCGATGGTGAATCTTGTGAGATCAATGCTGCTCTGTTGAATCTTGTCATGAAAGATCAATTTTCTAGCCTTCCTAGTGAAGATGCCGCTACCCATCTAAACAACTTTGTTGATTTGTGTGATATGCAAAAGAAAAGGGATACGGATAATGATATTGTTAAATTGAAGTTATTTCCGTTTTCACTTAGAGATCGTGCTAAAACTTGGTTTTCCTCTTTGCCTAGAAATAGTATTGATTCGTGGAATAAGTGCAAAGATGCTTTTATCTCTAAGTATTTCCCACCTGCTAAGATCATCTATCTTAGAAACGATATTATGAATTTTAAGAAACTAGATCATGAGCATGTTGCACAAGCTTGGGAGAGAATGAAATTAATGATACGTAATTGCCCTACACATGGTTTGAACTTATGGATGATTATTCAAAACTTCTATGCTGGCTTGAATTTTGCTTCTAGAAATCTTTTAGATTCGGCCGCAGGAAGCACTTTCATGGAAACTACCTTAGGAGAAGCTACCAAACTCCTAGATAATATTATGGTTAATTATTCTCAATGGCACACCGAAAGATCTACTAACAAAAAAGTGCATGCTATTGAAGAGATTAGTGTTTTGAGTGAAAAGATGGATGAACTTATGAAATTATTTGCTTCTAAGAGTGCTTCTTCTGATCCTAATGATATGCCTTTATCCACGTTGATTGAAAATAATAATGAATCTTTGGATGTGAATTTTGTTGGTAGGAATAATTTTGGTAACAATGCTTATAGAGGAAACTTTAATCCTAGGCCTTTTCCTACTAATTCCTCTAATAATTATGGAAATTCCTACAATAACTCTTATGGAAAGATGCCTTCTGAATTTGAAACTTGTGTTAAGGAGGTTATGAATTCGCAAAACAATTTCAATGCTTTGCTTGAAGAAAAATTGCTTAAGATTGATGAATTGGCTAGAAGTGTGGATAGAATTACAATTGATGTTGATTCTTTGAAACTTAGATCTAATCCACCTAAGCGTGATATCAATGAGTCTCTCAAAGCCATGAGAATTTCCATTGATGAATGCAAAGAAAGAATCGCTAGGATGTGTGCTAAAAGAGAGAAGTATATAAAAGCGTGTTCTTCTTGTTATGATGAAAATAAAGATGAAGATCTGAAAGTTATTGATGTGTCTCCTATTAGATCCTTGTTTTCTAGTATGATTCTTGATAAAGATGGGATTGCAGATGAGTCTACTTTAAGGTGTCCCAATGATTCAGAGTTTTTAGATCTTGATGCTAAATTTTTTAAAAGTGGTAGTGAAGAGATTAAAACTTTACATAGTGATGAACCCACTACTTTGGATTTCAAGGGGTTCAATTATGATAATTGCTCTTTGATTGATTTTATTTCCTTGTTGCAATCTGTACTAAACTCTCCGCATGCTTATAGTCAAAATAAAGCTTTTACCAAACACATAGTTGATGCTTTGATGCAATCTTATGAAGAAAAACTTGAATTAGAAGTTTCTATCCCTAGAAAGCTTTATGATGAGTGGGAACCTACTACTAAAATAAAAATTAAATATCATGAATGCTTTGCTTTGTGTGATTTGGGTGCAAGTGTTTCCACCATCCCAAAAACTTTGTGTGATTTGTTAGGTGTCCATGAGCTTGATGATTATTCTTTAAATTTGCATCTTGCGGATTCTACCATTAAGATACCTATGGGAAGGATTAATGATGTTCTTATTGTTGCCAATAGGAATTATGTGCCCGTAGATTTCATTATTCTTGATATAGATTGCAATCCTTCATGTCCTATTAGTTTTGGTAGACCTTTCCTTTGAACGATTGGTGCAATTATTGATATGAAGGAAGGAAATATTAGATTCCAATTTCCTTTAAGGAAAGGCATAGAACACTTTCCTAGAAAGAAAATCAAATTACCATATGAATCTATTATAAGAGCCACTTATGGATTGCCTTCCAAAGATGGCAATACCTAGATCTATCTTTGTATCGTGCCAAGCTAGGGGCGTAAAACGATAGCGCTTGTTGGGAGGCAACCCAATTTTATATTTTTTTTGTTTTTGCTTCTGTTTAGGAATAAATATTGCATCTAGCTTCTATTTAGATGTGGTTTTGTGTTTTAATTAGTGTTTGTGCCAAGTAGAACCTTTGGAAAGACTTGTGTGAAGTTTATATGATCTTATTGTGAAAAACAGAATCGTTACCGCTCGCTAGAATGGTCACCAGATTTTGCTGGAGTGTGCTATTTAGTTGATACTTTTTTCATATAATTAATAGACAAATTCCTCATGTTTACCAATTTATTTCGATTTTTTGGAGTTACAGAAGTATGCGAATGTTACAGATTACTACAGACTGTTCTGTTTTTGATAGATTCTGTTTTTCATGTGTTGTTTGCTTATTTTGATGAATATGAGTAGTATTGGGGAGTATGAATCATAGAGAAGTTGGAATACAGTAGGTTTAACACCAATACAAAAAAAGAATGAGTTCATTAGTACCTTTGAGTAGTGGTATGTTTTCTTATACTAACGGAGCTCACGAGATTTTTGTCTAAGTTTTGTGTTGTGAAGTTTTCAAGTTTTGAGTATTGCTTTAATGGACTATGGAACAAAGAGTGGCAAGAGCCTAAGCTTGGGGATGCCCAAGGCACCCCAAGGTAAGATTCAAGGACAACCAAAAGCCTAAGCTTGGGGATGCCTCGGGAAGGCATCCCCTTTTTCATCTTCATCTATCGGTAACTATACTCGGAGCTATATTTTTATTCACCACATGGTATGCATTTTACTTGGAGCGTCATGTATCATTCGAGTCTTTGCTTGTTAGTTTGCCACAATTATCCTTGCTGGACACACCTTTTTGAGAGAGATAAATATGGCCTAGGAATTGTTAGAACACTCTATGTGCTTCACTTATATCTTTTGAGTTGAATAGTTTTTGCTCTAGTGCTTCACTTATATCTTTTAGAGCACGGTGGTAATTATATTTTGTAGAAATTGTTGATCTCTCATGCTTCACTTATATCCATTTGAGAGTCTATTAAAACAGCATGGTAATGTGTTTTGGCTATAAAACTAGCATTCACATGATAGGCATTCAAGATCAATGTAGTAAAAACTTTCACATTAAGTGCATCGAATATGATGAGAAGTTGGATGCTTGATAATTGTTTTGAGATATGAGGATAGTGATATTAGAGTCATGCTAGTGGAGTTATTATGAAATTGAGAAATACTTGTGTTAAAGTTAGTGATTCCCGTAGCATGCACGTATGGTGAACCGCTATGTGACGAAGTTAGATCATGAGGTATTTGTAGAGTGTCATCCTTTGTGTGGAGGTCGGGGGCGCGCGATGGTTAACTCCTACCAACCTCCCCCCTAGGAGAATGCGTTGATTGCTTTGTTTTGATGACTCGTAAATTTTTGCAATAAGTATATGAGTTCTTATGACTAATGTTGAGTCCATGGATTATACACACTCTCACCCTTCCACCATTGATAGCCTCTCTTATACGACGCAACTTTCGCCGCTACCATACACCCACTATATATCCTTCCTCAAAACAGCCACCATATATATTCCTCAAAACAGCGACCATACCTACCTATCATGGCATTTCCATAGCCATTCCGAGATATATTGCCATGCAACTTTCCACCGTTCCGTTCATATGACACGCTTCACATTGTCATATTTCCATGCATGATCATGTAGTTGACATTGTCTTTTTTGGCAAAGCCACCATGCATAACTTTCCATACATGTCACTCTTGATTCATTGAACATCCCGGTACATGATACGTCTCCAATGTATCTATGTTTCCAAACACTTTTGCCCTTGTTTTGGACTCTAACTTGCATGATTTGAATGGAACTAACCCAGACTAATGCTGTTCTCAACAGAATTGCCATGGTGTCGTTTTGCGCAGAAATAAAAAGTTGTCAGAATGACCTGAAAATTTATGGAGAATTATTTTGGAAAAAATATAAAAAATACATGCGGGAAGATCCAGACCAGGGGGCCCACACCCTGTCCACGAGGGTGGGGGCGCGCCCCCTCCCCCAGGGCACGCCCCCTGCCTCGTGGGCCCCCTGACGCTCCACCGACGTATCTCCGGATCCCATATATTCACTTTCGGGGAGAAAAAAAATCAAAGAGGAAGAATTATTGCGTTTTATGATACGAAGCCACCGCCAAGCCCTAATCTCTCTCGGGAGGGCTGATCAGGAGTCCCTTCGGGGCTTCGGAGAGTGGAGATCGTCACCATCGTCATCATCAACCTTCCTCCATCACCAATTCCATGAGGCTCACCGCCGTGCGTGAGTAATTCCATCGTAGGCTTGCTGGACGGTGATGGGTTGGATGAGATCTATCATGTAATCGAGTTAGTTTTGTTAGGGTTTGATCCCTAGTATCCACTATGTTCTCAGATTGATGTTGCTATGACTTTGCTATACTTAATGCTTGTCACTAGGGCCCGAGTGTCATGATTTCAGATCTGAACCTATTATGTTTTCATGAATATATGTGTGGTCTTGATCCTATCTTGCAAGTCTATAGTCACCTACTATGTGTTATGATCCGGCAACCCCGAAGTGACAATAGTCGGGACCACTCCCGGTGATGATCGTAGTTTGAGGAGTTCATGTATTCACTATGTGTTAATGCTTTGGTCCGATACTCTATTAAAAGGAGGTCTTAATATCCCTTAGTTTCCAATAGGACCCCGCTGCCACGGGAGGGTAGGACAAAAGATGTCATGCAATTTCTTTTCCATAAGCACGTTTGACTATATTCGGAATACATGCCTACATTACATTAATGAACTGGAGCTAGCTCTGTGTCACCCTAGGTTATAACTTCTACATGATGAATTGCATCCGACATAATTTCCCATCACTGATCCAATGCCTACGAGCTTTTCACATATTGCTAGTTGCTTATTTACTTTTCTGTTGCTATTATTACAAAAACTACAAAACACTATCATTACTTTTAGTGTTGTTACCGCTACTATCATATTACTTTGCTACTAAACTACCTTGTTGTAGATACTAAGTTTCCAGGTGTGGTTGAATTGACAACTCAGCTGCTAATACTTAAGAGAATTCTTTGGCTCCCCTTGTGTCGAATCAATAAATTTGGGTTGAATACTTTACCCTCGAAAACTGTTGCGATCCCCTACACTTGTGGGTTATCAAGACTATTTTCTGGCGCCGTTGCCGGGGAGCATAGCTCTATTCTTTAAGTCACTTGGGATTTATATCTGTTGATCACTATGAAGAATTTGAAGGACTCAAAAACCAAGATCTTACCCTCAACTACGAGGGGAGGTAAGGAACTGCCATCTAGCTCTGCACTTGATTCACCATCTGTTATGGGTAAATTTGCGACACCTACTCATGCTACTGAATCTGATATGTTGTATGTTCTTGATAATGCCACTTCTGCTATGTATGATGAAACTACTTCTGTGCTTGATAATACTATGCCACTAGGTGAATTTCTAGATGAACAAATTGCTAGGGTTAGGAGAGTGCAAATGTTGAAACTGATAATATTTATGAAAGTGATGATGTAGCTTCTCCCCCTAGATATGAATTGCCTGTTGTTCCTGAGGGTTATGTTATGGATGAAGAAACTACTAGAGACTTTCTTGCCTGCAACGATAGATATAATCTTAAGAAATTATTAGCTAAGCTGAACGAAAAGTCTTTGAATGCTAGAATGAAACATGACCCTGCTTTCGCTACTTCGCCTATCTTTGTTACTGATAAGGATTATGATTTCTTTGTTGATCCTGAGTTAATTACTTTGGTTCAATCTGATCCTTTCCATGGCTATGAATCTGAAACTGTTGTGGCACATCTTACTAAGTTGAATGATATAGCCACCCTGTTTACCAATGATGAAAAGATTCGTTACTACTATATCCTAAAATTGTTTCCGTTCTCGTTAGGGTGATGCTAAGACATGGTTTAATTCTCTTGATCCTGGTTGTGTGCGTAGTCCCCAGGATATGATGTATTATTTCCCTGCTAAATATTTTCCCGCTCATAAGAAACAAGCTGCCTTACGGGAAATTTATAACTTTGTGCAAATTGAAGAAGAGAGTCTCCCGCAAGCTTGGGGGAGGCTTCTCCAATTACTTAATGCTTTGCCTGATCATCCTCTTGATATGAATGATATACTTGATGTCTTTTATAATGGACTAACTGATGCTTCCAGAGACCACCTGGATAGTTGTGCTGGTTGTGTTTTCAGGGAAAGAACAGTTGATCAAGTTGAATTACTATTGAATAATATGCTGGCCAATAAAAATAATTGGACACTTCCTGAACCAGCCCCTAAGCCAACTCCGAAGAAAAGAGGTCTTCTATTTCTCAGTCCGGAAGATATGCAAGAGGCAAAGAAATCTATGAAAGAAAAATGTATTAAAGCTGAAGATGTTAAGAATTTACCACCTATTGGAGAAATACATGGTCTTGATAACCCGACACGGGTAGTAAAGGTAAATTCTCTTTATAGATTTGATGAAGGTGATATTCCTCGTTATAAGTCTGCTAGCCAATGCTTGGATGAGTTTGACAATTTCATTGTGAAATAAGAAAACTTCAATGCTTATGTTGGTAGACAATTGCAACGTAATGCTTATACGATTGAATGCTTGAGTGATTATCTTTCTAGAGTTAAAGGTGAACTGAAACTCATTAGTAAACATGCTTCTATGGTTACCACTCAAGTAGAACAAGTGCTTAAGGCTCAAAATGATTTGCTCAATGAATTAAATAGTAAGAATAATGACTATGCTATTAGAGTGGCAACTAGAGGTGGTAAAATGACTCAGGAACCTCTGTATCCTGAGGGCCACCCTAAGAGAATTGAGCAAGATTCTCAGAGAGCTAATTTAGATGCACCTAGTTCTTCTAAGAAGAAGAAAAAGAAAAATGATAAGACTTTGCATGCTTCTAGTGAACCTGTAGCTGACACACCTGAGAATCCCAATGATATATCTGTTTCTGATGCTGAGACACAATCTGGTAATGAACAAGAACCTAGTGATAATATTAATGATGATGCTCAACCTAGCCATGATAATGATGTAGAGATTGAACCTACTATTGATCGTGATAACCCACAATCAAAGAATCAACGTTATGATAAGAGAGACTTTGTTGCTAGGAAGCACGGTAGGGAAAGAGAACCATGGGTTCAAAAACCCATGCCTTTTCCTCCAAAACCATCCAAGAAAAAGGATGATGAGGATTTCGAGCGCTTTGCTGAAATGATTAGACCTATATTTTTGCGTATGCATTTGACTGATGTGCTTAAAACAAATCCTTATGCTAAATATATAAAAGATATTATTACTAATAAAAGAAAGATACCTGAAGTAAAAATTTCCACAGTGCTTGCCAATTACACTTTTAAAGGTGGAATACCTAAGAAACTAGGAGATCCAGGAGTACCTACTATACCTTGCTCCATTAAAGGAAAATATGTTAAAACTGCTTTATGTGATCTTGGAGCCGGTGTTAGTGTTATGCCTCTATCTTTATATCATAGTCTTGACTTGAGTAAGTTGACACCTACTAAACTATCTTTGCAAATGGCTGATAAATCAACTGTGATACCTGTCGTATTTGCGAGGATGTGCCTGTTGTGGTTGCAAATGTTACTATTCTAACGGACTTTGTTATCCTTGATATTCCCGAGGACGATAGTATGTCTATTATGCTTGGTAGACCCTTTTTGAATACTACAGGGGCTGTTATTGATTGCAACAAAGACAATGTCACTTTTCATGTCAATGGTAATGTGCATACGGTACACTTTTCGAGGAAACAACCTCAGGTCCACAGTATCAATTATATTGGAAAAAATTCAACTATTACTATTAGAGGTTTTGAATTTCCTCTTCCCACTGTCAAGAAGACATATGACATTCTTATTGTTGGGGACATACATATCCCCATTGAGGTAACCTAGTGTTATTCGAAAATTCTCCGGTTTCATGTCATTCAGAAAGAGTTTATTAACAAAACCTAATCAACCTTGTTAATGGACTCCTTTTGATGAGCATGAGATAGGTGAATCTAGATAGCACAACCTTCTGTACCCTCCATTTACTTTCTGTTAATTAGGATAAATAAAGCAAAAATAGTATTTTCTGTCTGTTTCCAGACTTATCCGTGCAATAAAAAATACCCCGAAAATAAAAGTTCTCCAAATGCCCTGAAATGTAATATGATTTTTTCTAGAATATTTGAGAATATATGGCACAGAACACACAGCGAGGGGAGCCAGCACCTGGCCACGAGGGTCCAGGGCGCGCCCACCCTCACAGGGCACGCCCCTTGCCTCGTGGGCCCCACGTGCCCCCTCCACTTATTCATGCACCCATACACTTCTACTTCCTCTTAAAAAAATCACCAACCAGCTCAAGCACGGGTTCTATCTCATCTTACTGCCATTTTCGATCTCCTTTCTCAAAGCACCATTCACCAAACGGTTTGGGGAGATTGTTCCTTGGTATGTGACTCCTCCATTGGTCCAATTAGTTTTTGTTCTAGTGCTTTATTTATTGCGAATTTTTGCTGCTGTGGTGACCTTGTTCTTGAGCTTGCATGTCAAATTTCTTTGGTCCCAAGTAGTTCTAATGCATGATATAGTCCCTAGACACTAGTAGGAGTTGTTGCTATCAATCTTGTTAAGTTTGGTTAACTTTTATTTTGAGTTACTAAAAATTTCAGAAATTTTTAGAAGAGGAAAATGATAGAGATTGTTGAGGGGCTCCTCCAGTAAGAGTTCAGAGGAGAAGAAGAAGGAAGAAAATAAGAAGCCCAAATATAATCTCCCTCGCATGGCGGAAGTTCAGGCGTGTGAATGGCCTTGTAATGATTTCATGAGAGCCGCCGGGATTTACGAAGATTTTTATTGGTTGGCTAATAATGCAGGCCTCACCCACTTCCTCCGCGACCAGCGTGAACAGTATCTCTTACTCACTAATATTTTCACGCAAAATTTTCATTTCCATGCTAAGAAAACACCACCTACAGTGGAGTTTCGTTTATATGATGAGGTTAAGGAAATATCATTCTTTGAGTTTTGTGAAATATGCAAGATACCCTTTGAAGGTAGACTTGATGAACCACATCATGAAGACGTTGAAGGGTTTATTGACATGATAGCTGTAGGGGAAACTAGACAAGTCTCAGGGGCAAGAATTACTAGAATACGTTTCCCCGTTCTGCGCTACTTTGCTTTATTTGCTAGTAGATGTTTAATTGGTCGCGGGAACAGTGGGAATCTTAGTGCCCCTGATATTGTCATTCTATGCTATGCTTTGTTTCAAGACACAAGTTTTAGCTTGGGTGTCGTAGTTGCTCAACGACTGAGTTTGAACCGCTCAAAGGGGCCCGTCTTTGGAGGCATCTTTGCTTCTCGCCTTGCTGAACATTTTAGAACACCTATTAGGCATCATGAGAAGGAAGAAAAATTGCTTGCCCCTGTTTATCTAGATTACAAGAGCATGATAGCACATGATTTTATTGTTAAAGCCAAGGATAGGTTGCTTAATTATAAATTAAGGTTTGATGAAAAATATTGTGAGATTGTTACCTTGCCTGCACCATCTCTGTTTGATCTGTCTACATGCATATATCTTGTTACATGAGATGCTTTCTACAAGCATCAGAGCCAGGCACAAGTTTCAGAGCCAGAGCCGGAGCCACCAGTCGACCCTTATCGTCAGTCTGTCTATGGGTGGGATCTGGATGAGCTTGCCAACCAGTGGCACCCAGAGGACACATCTCATTACACTAAAGGCAGTAGCTTCGATCCGTGGCCATAAACGAACTTAGGCCGAAAGCCTAAGCTTGGGCGAGTACGTGTTTCTCACCGACATTACATTCATGCTCACACACTTATTCTAGTTGTCGGTGCTCACACTCTTTCATTGTACCGTTCATGTTTAGTTTCAATTCTTTTTCTTATTCTTTTTCTCGTGTGTTAGAAAAACCTTAAGAAAAACAAAAAAAAATACTAGTTGTAGCTTCTAGCTAGTTTACTTTCCTTGTAGTAGTAATTAAAAGAAAACCCAAAAAGATTTATCGTTCTTCTTTTTGCTTGTTAGGAGCTTTCCCGTGTAAATAGGTTCTTTTCTTTTCCTTGGGGGTTAATAGTAGAACACCATGATTGAAATTGCTTAGTGCCTCTCATATGCTTTATTGTTGATTTAACCTTGAGCCATATTACCTTGTCTTCTCTCTTGTATTAAATGCTTGCAGATTCCAGCTTAGTCCAATGCACGTGCACTATTATTATTATCCACACCGTTCGGTCGTGCGAGTGAAAGGCAATAAGGATGATATATGATGAACTAATTGAGATGAGAAAAGCTGGTATGAACTTGACCTCTCTTGTTTTTGTAAATATGATAGTTCATCGTTCCCGATTCAGCTTGTTATGAATGAAACATGCTTGCAATGACTATTAGAGATCATAGCTGCTTATGCCATGCTTAATTAGCTGAGAGTTTATAATGGTCTATCTTATGTGCCAACATGATATTAAATTGGTTGTGATGTGGTATGATGGGGTGGTATCCTCCTTTGAATGATTCAAGTGGTCTGACTTGGCACATGTTCACGCATGTAGTTGAAACAAATCAACATAGCCTCCACGATATTTATGTTGATGGTGATTTATATCCTACTCATGCTTGCATTCATTGTTGATTAGTTTTAATGCATGTTCATGACCGTTGTTGCTCTCTAGCTGGTCGCTTCCCTGTCTCTCTCTAGCCTTCACCAGTACTAAGCGGGAATACTGCTTGTGCATCCACTTCCATAAATCCCAAAGTTGTTCCACATGAGTCCACCATACCTTCCTATATGCGGTATTTACCTGCCGTTCCAAGTAAATTTGTATGTGCCAAACTCTAAACCTTCAAATGAAACTCTGTTTTGTATGCTCGAACAACTCATGTATCAACTAGGGTTGTCTATATCTTCCATGCTTGGTGGGTTATTCTCACGATGAATGGACTCCACTCATCATTCACGAGAAAATGGCTGGTAACCGGGATGCCCAGTCCCATGCTCAAAATCATAATAATTAAACAAAACTCCCCCAGGGTTGTTGCTGGTTTGGACGGTGCCTATTGTTTTGGGCTAGCCGTGGAGTATGCTTGTTGCTGGTTGGGGGAGTATAAACTTTACCATTCTATTTGGGAACCGCCTATAATGTGCGTAGCATGGAAGATATCGAGATTCTTGGTTGTTATGTTGACAATGAGAGTATACCGCTCAAAATGTTATTCATCTCTATTTAAAAATCGAGCTCTGGCACCTCTATAAATCCCTGCTTCCCTCTGCGAAGGGCCTATCTATTTACTTTTATGCTGAGTCCTCATCCTCTTATAAAAGAGCACCAGTAGGAGAGCACCTCCATCATTTGCATGCATTACTATTAATTTGCATTGAGTATGATCATGACTGGATCTGTTTTACCATGAATTACAATGTCTAGTCAGTCCGTGATCCTTAAATGTGCTCTGCATTTATGTTTTGCGGTCTCAGAAAGGGCTAATGAGATACCATCTTGTTATAACATATCATGATTGTTTTGAGAAAGTGTTGTCATCCGAGGTTTATTATTACTGCTTGCTAGTTGATTATGCCATTGATGTGAGTAGACATGAGACCCGAAAGTTATTGTGAATGTGGTTAGTTCACAATCATTGCTTACATACTTGCAACAACAAGAGCAAACATAGTTTGTCAAAGTTTTTCTTTATCACTTTCAGTTTATCAACCGAATTGCTTGAGGACAAGCAAAGGTTTAAGCTTGGGGGAGTTGATACGTCTCCAACGTATCTACTTTTCCAAACACTTTTGCCCTTGTTTTGGACTCTAACTTGCATGATTTGAATGGAACTAACCCGAAATGACGCTGTTTTCAGCAGAATTGCCATGGTGTTGTTTTTGTGCAGAAATAAAAAGTTCTCAGAATGACCTGAAAATTTATGGAGAATTATTTTGGAAAATATAAAAAGTACCTGCGGGAAGATCCAGACCAGGGGGGCACACCCTGTCCACGAGGGTGGGGGCGCGCCCCCTCCCGAGTGCGCGCCCCCTGCCTCGTGGGCCCCCTGACGCTCCACCGACATATCTCTGGATCCCATATACTCACTTTCGGAGAGAAAAAAATCAGAGAGGAAGAATTATCGCGTTTTACGATACGGAGCCGCCGCCAAGCCCTAATCTCTCTCGGGAGGGCTGATCTGGAGTCCGTTCGGGGCTCCGGAGAGTGGAGATCGTCGCCATCATCATCATCAACCTTCCTCCATCACCAATTCCATGATTCTCACCGTCGTGCGTGAGTAATTCCATCGCAGGCTTGCTGGACGGTGATGTGTTGGATGAGATCTACCATGTAATCGAGTTAGTTTTGTTAGGGTTTGATCCCTAGTATCCACTATGTTCCGAGATTGATGTTGCTATGACTTTGCTATGCTTAATGCTTATCACTAGGGCCCGAGTACCATGATTTCAGATCTGAACCTATTATGTTTTCATGAATATATGTGTGTCCTTGATCCTATCTTGCATGTCTCTAGTCACCTACTATGTGTTATGATCCGGCAATCCCGAAGTGACAATAGTCGGGACCACTCCCGGTAATGACCGTAGTTTGAGGAGTTCATGTATTCAATATGTGTTAATGCTTTGGTCCGGTACTCTATGAAAAGGAGGCCTTAATATCCCTTAGTTTCCAATAGGACTCCGCTGCCACGGGAGGGTAGGACAAAAGATGTCATGCAAGTTCTTTTCCATAAACACGTATGACTATATTCGGAATACATGCCTACATTACATTGATGAACTGGAGCAAGTTCTGTGTCACCCTAGTTTATAATTTCTACATGAGAATTGCATCCGACGTAATTTCCCATCACCGATCCAATGCATACGAGATTTTCACATATTGCTAGTTGCTTATTTACTTTTCTGCTGCTATTATTACAAAAACTACAAAAACACTATCATTACTTTTATTGCTGTTACCGCTACTATCATATTACTTTGCTACTAAACTACCTTGTTGCAGATACTAAGTTTCCCTGTGTGGTTGAATTGACAACTCAACTACTAATACTTAAGAGTATTCTTTGGCTCCCCTTGTGTCGAATCAATAAATTTGGGTTGAATACTTTACCCTCGAAAACTGTTGCAATCCCCTACACTTGTGGGTTATCAGTACACCGCCGGAGGTATTCATATAGAGTCATACTTTGTCCTAGTATCGAGTTGTAAATCAACAAAAGAGTGATGATCATCATTATTAGAGCATTGTCCCATGTGAGGAAAGGCCAAATAAAAAAAAGAGATGGCCGAAAAAAATATAGAGAGGGGCTAAATAAAAAAAAGAGCCCCTCCAAAAAATGAGAGAAAAGAGAGAAGTTACAATGCTACTATCCTTTTCCACACTTGTGCTTCAAAGTAGCACCATGTTCTTCATGATAAGAGTCTCATTCTTAGTCACTCTCATATACTAGTGGGAATTTTCATTATAGAACTTGGCTTGTATATTCCAACGATGGGCTTCCTCAAGTGCACTAGGTCTTCGTGAGCAAACAAGTTGGATGCACACCCACTTAGTTTTTTTTGTTGAGCTTTCATACATATTTAGCTCTAGTGCATCCGTTGCATGGCAATCCCTACTCACTCACATTGATATCTATTGATGGACATCTCCATAGCCCATTGATACGCCTAGTCGACGTGAGACTATCTCCTTCCTTTTTTGAATTCTCCACAACCACCACTCTATTTCACATAGTGCTATATCCATGGCTCACGCTCATGTATTGCGTGAAAGTTGAAAGGTTTGGAAGAATAGAGTATGAAAACAAGTGCTTGGCTGAAACCGGGTGTCGGTGTACTAAAGCAGGGGTACCTTAGTATCCCGACTTGTGCACGGGCAGTAGCAGCGTCCCGTGGTCGGGCTCGCCACGCGCCAGCCAAGGCCCGCTCTGGATCCTTTAGAACCATTCAAGAACAAAGTATTCAAGTTAAAGGAACAAGGCCCCGGCAAGAGGAGCTTGCCGGGAAGGCCGTACCAGGCTCAAGACCATACCTTTAGCACAAGACCCTGGCAGGAGGAGCCTGCCAGGAAGGCCAAAGCATGGCATTTCAGAAGACTTGCCGTGGTGCATCGCGCGCCCCGGCAAGGCCCGGAGAACGGCAAGCCTCCGGGCGCGGCAAGGCGCTTGCCGCGGCAAGCTTTCACTGTGTGCCTGCGCTCCAGCTCATCTGGCCACGCGTCGCCCTGGGGCCCTTCCAGGGGCACGTGGCAGAAGGCTGTGCAGCCTGGGGTACACGGTGGCAAATCACGATGACGAGGCCACCCTCGTGGCGAACGGAGACGCCCTAACGGACACTTTTTGCACTATTCGGGGGCGACGGCGACGGGCATTCAATGCCCTTGTCCCCTGCCGTCAGGGTTAGGTATAGACCACTGTACATACACTGTTCCAACTACCACCACTTTTACGTTTTTACCCTCCACTATGTTGCCACCTGTCGGTGACCCCTTTGACCTATAAAAGGAGGCCCATGCACAACGTAGAGGGGGTTCCGAGGTTCCGAACTCTCGATCACTCCCACGCTTGGTGTAGCTAGTCTCAAGCACTGTAGATCTTCTTGCTCCCGAGCCAAGAACTCAATAACAAACCAAGGCAGGAGTAGGGTTTTACGCATCCGTGCGGCCCGAACCTGGGTAAACTGCTCGCGTGTGCGCCTCGATCCGCTCTTTGGTGCTCCCTCCGCTCCCTTGCCGTACCGAAAAGGGGCTCAGGTCCCATAGGTGTTCGTGGGCGATCAGTTTCCCCGACATCTTTGGCGCGCTGGGTAGGGGGCGTCGAGGTTGTGCGAACCTGATCCGGCGCTCACGCGGGCGCAATCTTCAGCAACTTCATCAACTTCGTAAACTTCATCGACATGCCGCCAAAGAAGAAAGCTTCGGAGGTAGGAGGCCCGTCTGCGTCGATCCCGCCGCCACCAGAACCAACTGTTGGTGGAGTAGACGCTGGCGGAAGGACGGACGCCGGCGAGGAAACTCACGGCGCCGCCAAGTCCAAGGACAAGACGGACGACCGAGCCCACTCCAAGACCTCGGTGTCCGTACACGCACCGCGCCCCTCTCAGGAGGTGCCGGAACGGCAGCGGCGTGGTACGCAGGGTACCATCTGCTTGCTGGGACAAGGCCAAGTCGGCGGGACGCTGGACGATCAAGGCCAACGCACTGGCATGAGCAAGGCGCGGTCGCCGGGGCGAGAACCTGCTCCTTCTAACGCGGTTAGAAGTCCGAGCATATCTCGCTCCTCACACCGCTCCCCTCCACTCCAGCAGAGGCTCTAGCTAGAGCTCAGCTGCTCATCGACTTCCCTCCAGCGGCAGACAAAGCCGAAGACTGGAGGGCCACCATCCAAAGCCTCATCGCCTTCGCCAACAATGACACGCCGCAGCAGCCGGCAACGTCGCGGCCGCGGCAAGTCAACCAGGCGCGGGCTGATGGAGACAAGACCACCGGGGACAAGACCGCCGGGGGTGCAACAACCGTGCACTCCCCGCCCCGAAGGCCAAGATCGCCGACTCGCCGGATCAACGTCGACGACGACTCCACGGCGTCGTTCGATCCACGGGCTCGCCGCGACCAGCGCCAAGTCCTCGACGACAGGCGACAAGAAGACGCACGAACTCGCATCGAGCGTCGAAGAGAAGCGTGACGACAGTCCGACCAGCGCGCTGGGACCGCTGTTGACATGCACGCGCCCGGTGAACCAGGCGACTTGCCGTACGCGGCAGGTTGCCCTGCGTTCACCCGTGAGCTGCGGCAAGTCCAGTGGCCCAGCATGAAGAACTTCAAGCCCGACGTACCCGAGAAGTACGACGGCAAGACCCATCCCTCGGAGTTCCTCAGCATCTACACCATTGCGGTGCAGGCTGCCGGTGGACGAGACGAGAAGATACTAGCAAACTACTTCCCGCTCGTGCCTAAGCCAAACGTCAGGTCTTGGCTTATGCACTTGCCGGAAAACTCCATCTCTTCTTGGGCCGACCTGGTGCCACCAGTTTGTCGGCGCCTTCACGGGCGGCCACAAGCCCCATGGACAGGAAAGTGATCTCCACATACTTGCCCAGAAGGAGGGAGAGTCCCTGTGGAAATACATCCAGAGATTCAGCCGCGTCCAACACAACATTCCGGACGTCCACCCTGCCGCGGTTATTAGCGCGTTCCATCAGAACGTACGTAACCGCCGGATGTGGGAGGAAATGGCGATGTGCAAGATACGAGATGTCAGTGAGCTTTATGCCCTGGCAGACAAGTGCGCGCGCGCTGAAGAGGGGAGG
>LR738713.1:156424828-156436557 GCA_902687465.1 Secale cereale
CAAGAAGCGGCCATTCAATGGCCGGGGAGGACGCCGCGGCAAGGCCAAGCAGCGGCAAGGAGATAGACCTCCCCGCGGCCGCGACAAGGACGAAGACGAAGACGACGACGAAGACATGGACGACGGAGACAACAGCGAGCAGGAGTTCCAGAAGGCCACAGAAGTTCTGTGCGTCGATGGAGGTGCCTCTCTGCATACTTCCCACCGCCAACTCAAGCAATGGGTGCGGGAAGTCAATGCAGCAGAGCCACCCGTCGAGTCGCGCAAACTCCTGAAGTGGTCCAGCACGCCCATCATCTTCGACATTGAGGACCACCCTGACCGCACAACTGCGGTCGGGTGCTTGCCGATGTTGGTTTCGCCAACCATCCGCAACCTCAAGGTCACCAAGATGCTGGTTGACGGCGGGGCCGGCCTGAACCTGATCTCCTCCACTGTGATCCAGAAGCTGCAGATCCCCGACAGCGAGCTCGAAGAGACCGGCACGTTCCAAGGGATCAACTCGGGAAGGAGCAAGCCGAAGGGGAAGATCGCATTGCCAGTAACCTTTGGCGGAGAGCTAAACTTCAGGACTGAGAGGATCACATTCGACGTTGCCGATATCCCATTGCCATACAATGGGATACTCGGCCGTCCAGCACTCGCCAAGTTCATGGCAGCCTCTCACTACGCCTACAACATGCTCAAGATGCCAGGGCCGATAAGCGTCATCTCTGTCCCCGGCGACAAGAAGGACGCGCTTATCTGCGCCGACAAGATCTACCGGGATGCAGCAGCCGCCACAGACAGCAAAACACTTGCCGCTGAAGCTCCCGGGGGGAGAACAAGACCAAGTCCGGCAAGAGCTCTGGGGCCCACTCCGGCAAACGCACCTCTTCAGAGTGCTGCGCTGCCGTCGAGGACGCACCATCGAGCTCCACCGGCAAGTGCAAGAAGGGAATGGAGCTCCACCTGCAACAAAAAAGGTGTCCACCAAGGAGGACGGCACTGGTGGTACTTTCACCATCAGTGCCACGCTCGATCCTAAATAGGAAGGCGCGCTCGTTGCTTTCTTGCGGGCGAATGTCGATGTGTTTGCATGGCAGCCGTCTGACATCCCCGGCGTTCCCAGGAAAGTAATTGAGCATAAGCTTGTCGTTTGTCCTCATGCGCGGCCCGTCAAGCAGAAGGTCAAGAAGCAAGCGGTGGAGCGCCAAGAGTTTATTGCTGAAGAAATCAAGAAGTTGGAAGCGGCAGGCCTTGTTAGAGGTGTTCTTCATCCCACGTGGCTGGCCAACCCTATTGTCGTGCGCAAAGCTAATGGGAAGTGGAGGCTTTGTATAGACTTCACTGATGTGAATAAAGCTTGTCCCAAAGATCCATTTCCCTTGCCGCGCATTGACCAGATCGTTGACTCCACGGCTGGATGTGAGTTGCTTTTGTTTCTTGATGCATATTCCGGATACCATCAGATATTCATGGCTGAAGAGGATGAAGAGAAGACCGCATTCATTACTCCATGTGGCACTTACTGTTTCATACGCATTCCCTTTGGATTGAAGAATGCGGGTTCAACATTTGCGAGGGTGGTCCACACTGCTTTTGAGCCACAGCTACACAGGAATGTAGAAGCTTACATGGATGATATAGTGGTCAAGAGCAAGGACAAGGATACCCTGATCCAAGACCTGGATGAAACTTTTACAAATCTGCGCAAGATACAACTCAAGCTGAACCCCGAGAAGTGCGTGTTCGGAGTCCCCTCCGGCAAGCTTCTCGGGTTCTTTGTGTCCCAGAGGGGGATTGAAGCTAATCCCGACAAGATAAAAGCCATCGAGCAGATCGAAGCTCCGAAGCGCGTCAAGGATGTACGGAGGCTTGCTGGTTGTGTGGCTGCCCTCAGCAGGTTCATTTCTATGTCTGCTGAACGCGCCCTGCCGTTTTTCAAAATCCTGAAAAAGGCAGGTCCAATGAAATGGACTCCAGAAGCGGAGGCAGCGCTACAGGACTTGAAAGGGTACCTATCCTCCACTCCAACACTTGTCGCACCTAAGCCGCAAGAGAAGTTGCTGCTATATTTAGCAGCAACCAATCAAGTGGTTAGTGCTGCGTTAGTAGCGGAAATGGAGGCAGATGAGGAGCCCACAGCCCCGGCAAGCACGTCCAGCGACAAGCAGGGGGCTTCCCCGACAAGCTCTGGCCCCGACAAGGGAGAGTCTGCGCAGATGCGAGAAGAAGTGCAAAAGAAGATGGTGCAGCGCCCAGTCTATTTTGTCAGCTCCCTCTTGCAGGGGGCTAGATCAAGATACTCTGGGGTGCAGAAGCTGCTTTTCGGCCTCCTCATGGCCTCGAGAAAGCTGCGCCACTACTTCCAAGCACATGAAATAACAGTGGTCACTCGCTTTCCGCTGAAAAGGATATTGCAAAATCAAGAAGCAACGGGCAGGATTGTCGAGTGGGCACTGGAGCTGTCAAGCTTTGGTCTTAAGTTCGAAAGTACTTCAACTATCCAGAGCAGAGCATTGGCAGAGTTCATAGCAGAATGGACACCAACGCCAGACGAAGAGATTCCAGAGACAAACATCCCCGCCAAAGAAGCAAGCAAAGAATGGATAATGTACTTCGACGGTGCCTTCTCGCTGCAAGGCGCCGGTGCTGGTGTGCTGCTTGTCGCACCCACCGGAGAGCACCTCAAGTATGTTGTCCAAATGCACTTTCCCAAGGAACAAGCAATGAACAATATTGTAGAGTATGAAGGTTTGCTTGCCGGCCTCAGAATTGCAGCAGAACTTGGGATCAAGAAGTTGATTGTGCGGGGAGATTCGCAGTTGGTTGTCCGACAAGTGAACAAGAACTACCAGAGCCCATTGATGGAAGCTTACGTCGACGAAGTGAGAAAGCTTGAAGAGCACTTTGAAGGCATACAGATGGAGCACGTTCCAAGAGCTCAAAATGATATCGCGGACGGCCTGTCAAAGTGCGCTGCACTGAAGCTACCTGTGGAACCAGGGATCTTCGTGCTCAAGCTAACTCAACCATCCGTTACACCATCAGTTGGGCAAAGCAAGAAGAGAAAGTTGGTCTTCGGCGACTACTTGCCGGCGGATCTTCCTAAAGCCGCCGCCAAGGTCCCCAAGATCAACGACCAAATTGCTGAGGAACGGTCTGCTCCTGCGGACCCCAGGGTTCGTACAGTTGAAGCAGGCGTTCCCGACAAGTCTTGCCCCGGCGGGCTTGCCGGGGAGCGTCCAGCTCAGCAGAGCCGCAGGTTCTTGCCGTAGAAGCTGACGTTCTCGCAGCAGCACTGATGCCTTTAGTCCTTGTTGTTGAGCCTCAAGCTCCAACCTGGGCACAACAAATTGTCCGTTTTCTTCAAACTGGAGAACTTCCCGAAGAGCCAGAAGAGATAGAGAGAATGACCAGGCAGTCAAGTATGTACCAGTTCGTCGGCAATGAACTGTACAGAAGAAGTCTCAACGGTGTCAGACTGAAGTGCATTTCACGGGAAGATGGACAGAAGCTGTTGGCAGAGATACATGGAGGCATATGTGGCCACCACATTGGCGCAAGAGCACTTGCTGGGAAGGTGTTCCGGCAAGGTTTCTTTTGGCCAGAAGCCCTCCAAGATGCAACTGCACAAGTAACCAAGTGTGAAGCGTGCCAGTTCCATGCCAAGCAAATACATCAGCCAGCTCAAGCTCTCCAGACGATCCCTTTGTCCTGGCCCTTTTCGGTCTGGGGGCTCGACATCCTCGGCCCTTTTCCCCGAGCAGTCGGGGGCTTTGAGTACTTGTACGTCGCTATCGACAAGTTCACGAAGTGGTCGGAAGTGGAACCAGTGAGAAAGGTGACCGCATAGTCAGTAGTCAAGTTCTTCAGGTCAATTGATGCCGTTTCGGAATCCCCAACAGGATCATCACCGACAACGACACACAGTTTACAAGCCGCACCTTCATGCAATACGTCCAAGACCTTGGCGCCAAGGTCTGCTTCGCTTCTGTTGCTCACCCAAGGAGCAACGGTGAAGCGGAGAGGGCAAATGCTGAAGTGCTGCGTGGGCTCAAGGCAAGAACTTTCGACAGGCTACGCAAGTGCGGAAGAAACTGGATTGAGGAGTTGCCGGCGGCTCTTTGGTCAATCAGGACGACACCAAATCGAACCACGGGACAGACACCCTTTGCTCTTGTCTATTTAGCAGAGGCAGTTCTCCCCACGGAACTCGGATACGGCTCTCCTCGAGTGCTCGCTTACGATGAGCTCGAGCAAGAACATCTGCGGCAAGATGATGCACTGCTCCTCGAGGAGAACCGTCTTCAGGCTGCTGTACGAGCTGCTCGATACCAGCAAGCTTTGCGCCGCTACCATAGCCGCAAAGTCAAGGCCAGAAGTCTCGAGGAAGGCGACCTTGTTCTTCGGCGTGCTCAGTCCGCCAAGAATTCCAACAAGTTGACGCCAAAGTGGGAAGGCCCTTATCGGGTGAGACAAGTCACAAGGCCCGGCGCTGTCCGCCTTGAGACTGAAGAAGGCTTACCGGTGAGCAACTCCTGGAACATTGAGCATCTTCGCAAGTTTCACCCATAAGGCGCGGTTGCCGTTATCCGCTCCGGCAACCACCTTTTGTACAAGTCTTGCCGCTGTTGCATGTAAACCTTTGTACAAAGCCGGGCGCAGACCCCGCACAACTTGTCTTTTTCATGCCTTCTAGCTTTTCTTGCATGTGTTATCTGACACTTTGTGCAGCACACACCCCCGGTAAGCAATAACAAGCCGCAAAGCTCAATGCCCATGTTTCCTCCGTTTTTCCTTCTTTTCTCAAGCAGAAGAAGGATTCCTCGCGCACAAGTTTGCCGGGGGGGAGGAGACAGTGGTATGGACCAAGTGCCGTTCAAGAAAGCCTCGCCTTGCCGGGAAGCAAACAACACAAAAGCTAAGTTGCCAAATTTTGAGCATTCAAATTTTTAAAATTTTAAAGTTATCTTCCTTGAACGACCACACTTTGTATGGAAAACCTGTGCGCGGAGGAACCTACCCATAGCTAGCCGCGCCCTTACTTTGTTTCGAGCACGCTCAACGGCTTAAGTGAGCTGCGACAAGTGTCGCGCCCATACTTCGTTTTCGAGTTCGCTCAACAACCTAAGTGTGCTGCGACTAGCTGCAGCAAAGTTTCTTGCCGGTAGAGGCGTTGCCAGCAGGCTGCTGAAGTTCCGCACTCAGCGCTCGCGGTAAGGGTCCCTTTGCCGGCAAGTTCCCTAAAAGCGTAGGGTAAAAGCATACAAAGTAAAGGAGTCGAACCAAGAAAATAACACTGCACTAACCAAAACAAAGTTATATTACAAGATGACTTGTCGCTGTTCTAATAAACTACTGTCCATAACTTGATTGACAGCGACAAGGGAAGCAGGAAGAAGACAGCCTAGTCTACACGGTCGCCGTCGACTCTCCTGATCTTGCCCACCTTGGCTACGATGTGGGCGACACGAGCCTTCAGCGCTTCCTGGTCAGCGTCGGGCGGCAGGGTCCGGAGGATGTTGTCAAGATTGATCCCGGGGTTGCGGTAGACTATCTTCGTCAGCACTCGCTCCACAGTACCCGTGCAAAGCCTGCGCGCCTCGTCTGCCAGCTGCGTTGGAATCCTTTCCCGGAGCTGCTCGAGGGCCGACGCTATTCCCCTGAAGAATAAGCTCAGCTTGGCGCTGTGAGGGAGCTTTGCGTCGGGGGAGTACCCGAGGTGCTCTGTCCCTAGCGCCGCCATCTCCTTGTCGATGTCAGCGGCGGCGGGGACGAGCTCCTCGGTCCACTGCTCCACCGTCTGCCTGAAGTTATTCTCCGTGAGGGCGGCGCTGTCCAACAGTGCCCTCTCTGCCCGGAGATCTTCCTTCAGTTTCGTCTCCCTGTTCCTGGCGCCGTCAAGTGATTCAGTGAGGGTGGACAGCTTCAATTCCAAGTCCGCGATGGAGTCCTTGGCGGCGGAGAGCTCCATGCCCTTGTCGGAGAGACGGACCTGCAGCTCCGAGTGGCTGTGGGCGTCTTTCTCCCTCTCCAACTTGAGCGCGGCGATCTTCTCCTCGCTCGTCTTCAAGTTGAGCTCCAACTGTGCCACCCTCGCCTCCAAGTCCTTCTTGGCGGTCTCTGCAGCTGCAGCGGCGTCCCTCGCTTCCTGCAGAGCCCCGCCAAGGGACTGCTCGCGCGCGGTAAGGTCGTCCTCATGACTATCGAGGTCGACCTTCCGCTGCCTCAGCTCTCCCTCCCGTCGAGACAGATCTTCGGCGGCAAGCCTTTGCTGCTCCTCTGCCTCGGCCTTTTCGAGGATGAAAGCCTGGTGCGCCTCGGCAAGCTCCTCCCGCTCCTCCGCCAAAGACCGGAGGGCCGCCTGGTTGGCGGCACGGAGCTCCTCGGCGCGCTTCTCCAGATCGACGCCAGCCTTGGCAGCCAGGGCCTCCCAGGACTCCAGCTTAGCCTGCCTGGCGCGGTACAGAACCAGGAGCTTCCGCAGGAGCTGCTCCTCTTCGGGCTCGCTGCTGCTGCCGGGCGCGTCGACAAGCCTCAGCCCGGTGGAGGCCAGGACTTCCCCATCGAAGACCACTCCCTCCGCGGGCGCCCTCGACGTAGAAGCCCACGGAACTTGGATGAAGACCCCGTTGGCGGCCTCCAGATAGACGCCCGGCTCGGTCGCGGCAGCAGAAGGGTCGGTGGCCGGCGCAGCATCCGGCGCTCCTGCGGCCTCAGGGCCGTCAGTGCGGTCGCCGGTCCCCTCCTCAGCTGCCGCGTCAGTGGCCACGGCGGTCTCATCGACGGTGGCCTCCGTCTCCATCGGCTCCGGGGCACTCGAGTCTGAAGACAAGAAAAGAAGAAGAAAGAAAGAAGAATTGTCAAGCAAATATCCAAAAAGGAAAAGTCAAGACAAGAAAAGCACAAGGGTTACCTGCGCGGGCCTCTTCTTCGACGGGGTTCCTCGCCGGGGGATCCTCCCTCGGCGGCGTGGTGGTAGCCCCCGCCGGCGGAGGGCCGCTGGCGCCTTCCCTTGGCGGGGTGCTCGCCCTTGGCGGAGTACTCGCCCTTGGCGGGGTACTCGCCCTTGGCGGAGGGCTCGCCCTTGGCGGAGTATTCTCCCTCGCCGGGGAGCTCCTCCTTGGCGGGGAGGCTGAGACAAGCGGCTCTTCGGGGGCAGTCTCTTGACGCTCTTGAGGCTGCGGCTCTGCTTCTGCACAAATCAGCAAACAAACAAGACATTAGCAAGGAAAAGAAGCCCACGCGCGCCCGACAAGTGAAGAAGTAAAAAGAAGACTCACGCTGGGGGCTGCTCTGCGGAGCAGCAGCCTGGTCCGACAATCTTGTCGCTGGCGCATCCCCTGCCGCTGCGACAGGCTCGTCCTCGAGATCGACCACCGGGATTTTGGCCCTCTTCGCCACCCTCTGGGCCAAGGTCCTGGAAGATAAACAAGATCAGAGTCAGGCAAAGAAAATTCAAGACAAGAGCAACAAAAATCAAAAGAAATAAGAGTTGCAAGTGCTTACTCTTCCTCCTCTTTATCGGAACTGAGGACGGAGAAGTCGAAGTTCGCCGCGTGCGCCCCGGCGCGAGGAGCTGGAGGAGTAGGCTCCCTCGGGCGCTTGGCGGGCTCCGGGGTCGTGGTCTGAGAAGACCCCGCTCCGGTCGTCGCCGAAGCCCGAGGGGCGGAAGTAGCGCCAGAACCAGTTCGGGAAGATCCTCCTCCGCCTGCCGCTGAGGCGCGGGGCGCCCCCTTGACGGCCTTGCTCGTCGTGGTGGTGCGCGTCGAGCGACGCTGCGGGTGCTGCTGGGCCGCCGGCTGCCTTGCCGTGTCAGTGGCCTTGCGGAGGCGTTTCTTTGGCTGGGGCGGAGGACTTGGTGGTGGCGGAGAACTCCCCGAGGATGAATAGGAGCCGTCGAGGCCCAGAGAGCCGCTTGAGTCTTCTGAAGGGTCGCCTGATTCGGTGTCCTCCTCGGCGGGCTCACTTGACTCTGTGCCCTGCCCGGGAGCCTCGCTCGTCCCGGCAGGCTGCCCGGCAGGCCTCAGCAGTTTGAGGATCTCTTCCTCCTCGGCCCGGCTCACCGCATCCGCTGCATCCGCCTCGTCCAAGGAGTACCCAAACTCGCCCGCGGCCTCAGCTGCGGCTGCCTCCTCCATCCTGGTGGCGATATACGCCAAATCCCGGTCGGTGGTGTCGCGGGTGAGACCCTTCTTCTCATCGAGATTGATCGGCAGCTCAACCAAGTTGTCGAAGAAAGTTTGTGCAGTTTCGTCAGAAGGCGCCAGCCAAGTGGGATCAACCCCATGGGAGTCGCACAACGGCATCTCCGCGCGGATAGCACTAAGTGACAAGTTGTTACATAGTGAAACTACCCCCCGCGACGGGGCAAACCACTCCGGGTGCTTGGGGTCATGCTTGAATAGCTCCCGGATCATCTCCTTGAGCTCCATGACAGTGAAGTTGTAGTTGAGGCCGGGGCGTAGCCTCATGCAGTCTGCCGGGTTGCCGAAATCCCAAGCAGCCCTTTTCCTCTCCTGCAAGGGGGCAATGCAGCGACGAAGGAAATCTGCCCCGACCTCACCTACAGTAAGATTGGCTTGCCGGAGGCGAAGGATCCTAGTGAGGGCTATCTTCAGCTTCTCGTCCTCCGGGGCCTGATCACTCCAATCCTTGCCGCGCACTATTGCAGCTCGGCGCGGGGAAGTAAACTGTTGGGGTTCATCCTTCAGGATCCAGCACCAGTCAGCCCTCCACTCCTCCCACTTGTCGCGGAGCTCTCCAATCAAGTACGCCTCTTTCTTATTGAGCCTAAAGATCCAAGAGATCCCACCGGACAGGGGAGACCCAGACTCTACCCGAGGTGTGAAGAAGTGGCGGAAGAGAGCTACGTTGGGGGTGACTCCGACAAAGTTTTCGCACATATGTGCGAAAACGGCCATGGTTAAGACTGCGTTCGGGGTGAAATCTAGAAGATGGAATCCATACGTGTTCATAACATCGCAGAAGAACTCGGAGTATGGAGGGCAGAGTCCGCAATGGAAGAACAGGGCAAAGTAAGGATAACCTCCCGGGAACATGTCGCACACTTCGGCGGGGAGGACCCTGGTGCGCGGATGAGCTTTCGTTTCCCTCGACCAGAAGAGGTAGTACTTGTCCTTCAGCTCCCTCGCGCCGAGCCTCGGCGGGAAGACCACCATCCTCTTCCGCACTGCCGCTAGCTTCGCCGCCCGGTCGGTCTTCGCGGTTTTCGCCTTGTCGCTCTTCGGGGCCATGGCGGGGACAGCGAGGGAGGCCGGCGGCGCTGGGGAGGCTAGCAGCGGCGGAAGAAGGGTGGAGCTCAGCTCTCTTTCGACCTTTGGGGAGGAGGAGAGCGGCGGGGGTTTCTGGAGGTTGAAGACGCAATGAAGCAATGAGGGGAAACTGCCCCTGTTTCCTCTGCTTTTAAGGGGGAGTGGGGGACGTTCCGCATTTTCCCATTAAAGAAACAGGCCACGATCTCTCCCACGACGCCGCAATCGACGCGTGCCGTTAGGGAGGGACGCGGCGGATACGGAGGGGGATACGGCGCGCCGTGGGCCGCGGGTGCCCGTGCACTGTTTTGGGCTTGGCCCAACAGCGCTCGGCACCGTGTGTGGCCCAGGCCCGGGGGCTCCTGTCGGTGTACTAAAGCAGGGGTACCTTAGTATCCCGACTTGTGCACGGGCAGTAGCAGCGTCCCGTGGTCGGGCTCGCCACGCGCCCGCCAAGGCCCACTCTGGATCCTTTAGAACCATTCAAGAACAAAGTATTCAAGTTAAAGGAACAAGGCCCCGGCAAGAGGAGCTTGCCGGGAAGGCCGTACCAAGCTCAAGACCATACCTTTAGCACAAGACCCTGGCGGGAGGAGCCTGCCAGGAAGGCCAAAGCATGCCATTTCAGAAGACTTGCCGTGGTGCATCGCGCGCCCCGGCAAGGCCCGGAGAACGACAAGCCTCCGGGCGCGGCAAGGCGCTTGCCGCGGCAAGCTTTCACTGTGTGCCTGCGCTCCAGCTCATCTGGCCACGCGTTGCCCTGGGGCCCTTCCAGGGGCACGTGGTGGATGGCTGTGCAGCCTGGGGTACACGGTGGCAAGCCACGATGACGAGGCCACCCTCGTGGCGAACGGAGACGCCCTAACGGACACTTTTTGCACTGTTCGGGGGCGACGGCGACGGGCATTCAATGCCCTTGTCCCCTACCGTCAGGGTTAGGTATAGACCACTGTACATACACTATTCCAACTACCACCACTTTTACGTTTTTACCCTCCACTACGTTGCCACCTGTCGGTGACCCCTTTGACCTATAAAAGGAGGCCCATGCACAACGTAGAGGGGGTTCCGAGGTTCCGAACTCTCGATCACTCCCACGCTCGGTGTAGCTAGTCTCAAGCACTGTAGATCTTCTTGCTCCCGAGCCAAGAACTCAATAACAAACCAAGGCAGGAGTAGGGTTTTACGCATCCGTGCGGCCCGAACCTGGGTAAACTGCTCGCGTGTGCGCCTCGATCCGCTCTTGGTGCTCCCTCCGCTCCCTTGCCGTACCGAAAAGGGGCTCCGGTCCCATAGGTGTTCGTGGGCAATCAGTTTCCCCGACACCGGGGTGGTGCATGATATGAATATTTTGTGTGATGAAGAGGGAGCATAGCCAGACTATATGATTTTGTAGGGATAACTTTCTTTAGCCATAGTATTTTTAGAAGACACGATTGCTTTGTTAGTATGCTTGAAGTATTATTATTTCTTATGTCAATATAGACTTTTGTCTTGAATCTTTCAGATCTGAACATTCATGCCACAATTAAGAGAATTACATTGAAAACTATGTTGGTTAGCATTCAACATAAGAAATTCTATTTTTATCATTTACATACTCGAGGACGAGCAGGAATTAAGCTTGGGGATGCTTGATACGTCTCCAACGTATCTATAATTTTTTATTGTTCCATGCTATTATTTATGATGTTTTGGATGTTTAATGGGCTTTGTTATACACTTTTATATTATTTTGGGGACTAACCTATTAACCCAAAGGCCCAGTCCAGATTGCTGTTTTTTTCCTATTCCAGGGTTTTACAGAAAAGGAATATCAAACGGAGTCCAAACGGAATAAAACTTCGGGAGACATGTTTTTGGAGCAAAATACGCACGGGAGACTTGAGAACCACGGAGTAGGGCACATGTGGTGTCCACATGTAGGCCCCACGTCTGGCCCCTGGTGCCCTCCTTCTTCCTATGTATACCTACGTACCCCGAAACCATCAGAACAACTAAGAAAACTCTAGTTCCACCGCCGCAACCTTCTGTTCCCGTGAGATCCCATCTGGGAGCATGTTCCGGAGCTCCGCCGAAGAGGGGGATCTACCACTGAGTGCTTCTACATCATTATCATCGCCTCACCATGAGTTGTGAGTAGTTTACCACAGACCTTTGGGTCCATAGCTAGTATCTAGATGGATTCTTCTCTCTCTTTGGATCTCAATACCAAGTTCTCCTTGGTCTTCGAGGAGATCTATTCGATGTAATCTCTTTTTGCGGTGTGTTTGTCGAGATCCGATGAATTGTGGGTTTATGATCAAGATTATCTATGAGAAATATTTGGTTCTTTTCTAAACTCTTTATGTATGATTATAATATCCTCGCAAGTCTCTTCGAATTATTGGTTTGGTTTGGCCTACTAGATCTATAGTTCTTGCAATGGGAGAAGTGCTTGGCTTTGGGTTCAATCTTGCGGTGTCCTTT
>LR738713.1:156436567-156447704 GCA_902687465.1 Secale cereale
CTTTCAGATCTGAACATTCATGCCACAATTAAGAGAATTACATTGAAAACTATGTTGGTTAGCATTCAACATAAGAAATTCTATTTTTATCATTTACATACTCGAGGACGAGCAGGAATTAAGCTTGGGGATGCTTGATACGTCTCCAACGTATCTATAATTTTTTATTGTTCCATGCTATTATTTATGATCTTTTGGATGTTTAATGGGCTTTGTTATACACTTTTATATTATTTTGGGGACTAACCTATTAACCCAAAGGCCCAGTCCAGATTGCTGTTTTTTTCCTATTCCAGGGTTTTACAGAAAAGGAATATCAAACGGAGTCCAAATGGAATAAAACTTCGGGAGACATGTTTTTGGAGCAAAATACGCACGGGAGACTTGAGAACCACGGAGTAGGGCACATGTGGTGTCCACATGTAGGCCCCACGTCTGGCCCCTGGTGCCCTCCTTCTTCCTATGTATACCTACGTACCCCGAAACCATCAGAACAACTAAGAAAACTCTAGTTCCACCGCCGCAACCTTCTGTTCCCGTGAGATCCCATCTGGGAGCATGTTCCGGAGCTCCGCCGAAGAGGGGGATCTACCACTGAGTGCTTCTACATCATTATCATCGCCTCACCATGAGTTGTGAGTAGTTTACCACAGACCTTTGGGTCCATAGCTAGTATCTAGATGGATTCTTCTCTCTCTTTGGATCTCAATACCAAGTTCTCCTTGGTCTTCGAGGAGATCTATTCGATGTAATCTCTTTTTGCGGTGTGTTTGTCGAGATCCGATGAATTGTGGGTTTATGATCAAGATTATCTATGAGAAATATTTGGTTCTTTTCTAAACTCTTTATGTATGATTATAATATCCTCGCAAGTCTCTTCGAATTATTGGTTTGGTTTGGCCTACTAGATCTATAGTTCTTGCAATGGGAGAAGTGCTTGGCTTTGGGTTCAATCTTGCGGTGTCCTTTGCCGGTGACAGTAGGCGCAGCAAGGCACGTATTGTATTGTTGCCATCGAGGATAAAAAGATGGGGTTTATATCATGTTATTTGAGTTTATCCCTCTACATCATGTCATCTTGCTTAAGGCGTTACTCTGTTCTTATGAACTTAATACTCTAGATGCATGTTGGATAGCGGTTGATGTGTGGAGTAATAGTAGTAGATGCAGAATCGTTTCGGTCTACTTGTTTCGGACGTGATGCCTATATATAATGATCATGCCTAGATAGTCTCATAAGTATTTGCTTTTCTATCAATTGCTCGACAGTAATTTGTTTACCCGCCGTAGAATACCGCTATCATGAGAGAAGCCACTAGAGAAAACTATGGCCCCCGGGTCTATTCTGAACATATCAATCTACTTTACTTTTCCGCTTTTACTTTCTGTTCTTATATCAAAAAATATAAAAAATATCAAACTATCCTATCTATCAGATCTCACTTTCGTAAGTTATCGTAAAGGGATTGACAACCCCTTATCGCGTTGGCTGCGAAGTTCTTATTTGTTTGTGCAGGTGCTAGGGACTCGCGCGTGGTATCCTACTGGATTGATACCTTGGTTCTCAAAAACTGAGGGAAATACTTACACTACTATGCTGCATCACCCTTTTCTCTTCGAGGGAATACAACACAAGCTCGAGAAGTAGCAGCATTCAAGGAATTTTCTTTCAGCTTAGCTAACAATTTCTTAAGATCATACCTATCATTGCAAGCTAAAAGATCTCTAGCAGTTTCTTCATCCATAACATAACCCTCAGGCACAACACGTAATTTATATCTAGGGTGAGAATCTTCATCATCACTTTCATCAATATTATCAGTTTCAATAATTTCATTCGCTCTAGCCCTAGCAAGTTGTTCATCACGAAATTCACCTAGTGGCACAGTATTATCAAGCATATAAGTAGTTTCATCATAAATATCATGGATAGCAGAAGTGGCATCATCAAGAACATGCAACATATCAGATTCAATAGCAGGTGTAGGTGTCGCAAATTTACTCATAACAGAGGGTGAATCAAGTGCAGAACTAGATGGTAGTTCCTTACCTCCCCCCGTAGTTGAGGGATAAATCTTGGTTTCTTCATATTTCAAGTTCTTCATAGTGATCAACAGATATAAATCCCAAGTGACTCAAAGAATATAGCTATGCTCCCCGGGAACGGTGCCAGAAAATAGTCTTGATAACCCACAAGTATAGGGCATCGCAACAGTTTTTGAGGGTAGAGTATTCAACCCAAATTTATTGATTCGACACAAGGGGAGCCAAAGAATATTCTCAAGTATTAGCAGTTAAGTTGTCAATTCAACCACACGTGAAAGACAAAGTAGTATGGAAGTAACGGTAATGGTGGCAAAAGTAACAGTAGCAGCTGTAAAGTAACTAAGAAAAGATCAATATGTGAAAAGCTCGTAGGCATTGGATCAGTGATGGATAATTATGTCGGATGTGATTCCTCATGCAATAGTTATAACATAGGGTGACACAGAACTAGCTCCAGTTCATCAATGTAATGTAGGCATGTATTTCGAATATAGTCATACGTGCTTATGGAAAATAACTTGCATGACATTTTTTGTCCTACCCTCCCGTGGTAGCGGGGTCTTATTGGAAACTAAGGGATATTAAGGCCTCCTTTTAATAGAGTACCAGACCCAAGCATTAACACTTAGTGAATACATGAACTCCTCAAACTACGATCATCACCGGGAGTGGTCCCGATTGTTGTCACTTCGGGGTTGCCGGATCGTAGCACATAGTAGGTGACTATTGACTTGCAAGATAGGATCAAGAACTCACATATATTCATGAAAACATAATAGGTTCAGATCTGAGATCATGGCACTCGGGCCCTAGTGACAAGCATTAAGCACGACAAAGTCATAGCAACATCAATCTTAGAACATAATGGATACTAGGGATCAAACCCTAACAAAACTAACTCGATTACATGGTAAATCTCATCCAACCCATCACCGTCCAGCAAGCCTACGATGGAATTACTCACGCACGGCGGTGACTATCATGGAATTGGTGATGGAGGAAGGTTGATGATGACGACAGCGATGATCTCCACTCACCGGAGCCCTGAATGGACTCCAGATCTGCCCTCCCGAGAGAGTTTAGGGCTTGGCGGTGGCTCCGTATCGTAAAACACGATGAATCCATCTCTCCGATTTTTTTTCTCCCCGGACGTGAATATATGGAGTTGGGGTTGAGATCGGTGGAGCCTCAGGGGGCCCACGAGACAGGGGGGGCGCACCCAGGGTGGCAGGCGCGCCCCCACCCTCGTGGAGAGGGTGTGGGCCCCTGGTCTTGATTCTTTTGCCAGTATTTTTTATATATTCCAAAAATATTCTCCGTGGATTTTCAGGTCGTTCCGAGAACTTTCGTTTCTGCACAAAAATAACCCCATGGCAATTCTGCTGAAAACAACATCAGTCCGGGTTAGTTCCATTCAAATAATGCAAGTTAGAGTCCAAAACAAGGGCAAAAGTGTTTGGAAAAGTAGATACGTTGGAGACGTATCAGTCGTCAACCGAAGGACCGATGGACCGCGTCATCAACCAAGACAGTGACACCGAGGGAATTTTTCCTCCCAGACAACTTTTTGTGTTCGACGGCTTCATGCTTCATGCCAACACTGAAGGCCATCTCGAGCAGGTGGAGATGTACGCCCCTGGCCATTAAGTCAGGTTTGGAAGCTTAAATTACGTTGCTGACATCCGCGGAGACTTGATCTTTGACGGATTCGAGCACACGGTGATCTCTCCCCGCCACCACGATGAACACGACCCAACTCTGTCATCGGAC
Organism: Secale cereale; assembly: GCA_902687465.1. Taxonomy (NCBI): domain Eukaryota; kingdom Viridiplantae; phylum Streptophyta; class Magnoliopsida; order Poales; family Poaceae; genus Secale; species Secale cereale. The sequence continues at coordinate 156,440,384 of LR738713.1, forward strand.
CAGGAAATAGCACCTGCAACAGTTCTAGCCCTATATTCGGAACATATCGTGTCATCCGAGGGCGGGAAGCTCAACCCCATCGCGGAAGCCACAGACTTAATGCCGTTGGAGCCGCACACGGACCCAACTTCAAGCGAGATCTATGTTACCAGAACTACGGACTCGTCTCCGACCTTAGGTTCCAAATCATGCGCATCTACGCCCTTCAAGCTCCATCATGCGTCTATCGCCGAATTCAGTGCTGCAGATATCTGCCAGCACTCACCCTTTGGCGACATGTTAAACTCATTAAAATCCCTCTCCTTAGCTGGGGATGCACAACCGAATTATATCCGGTTCGAACTGGAGGCTGATGGAGAATTTTGCTCCCCACCCATAACCCACTTGGTAGCCACGGTCGAAGATCTAACCGATCTACTTGACTACGCTTCTGAAGACTTCGATGGGATGGACCTCGAAGCCGAAGCTAATCTAGACCAAAACCATCCCGTAACCGAGCGATGGACACCTAAGTCCTCATACGATGTGTATATGGTGGATACACCTAAGGAGAAGGAGGGCGACGGTGAAAACGATCCCGCAAAGGACAAGCATGTCGATGAACCTCCCAAACGTTGGCATCCGAAGCGCCAAACTAAATCCCGCAAAGGGAAATATAGCACACTATCACTAACGATGGTGACAGTCCGGAGCAAGCCGAAGACCCGGCAGACCCAGCGATGGAGCAGGACGAGCGAGAGGACGATGAACATACTCCGAAACCGCTGTCCGATGACAGCGATGCCGAAGACAGAAATTATGAACCTGTCTCCGAGAGGACGTTAGCCTGGGCGACGACGAATACATCGTCCCAGAAGAACCCGTAGAACAAAGCGCTTCCATCAAAGGCTTATTGGCACCGCAAGGAACCTCAAAAAGCAGCATGGACGACTTCGAGCCGCATAGGACACGCTCAATGATAGATGGAATGAAGTGCTAGACGCTGAGCAAAAACATGGCTACAATCGCTAAACCAAAGGCTATCCTAAGCGTAAACTGCTGCCCGAATTCGACGACGAGGCCACTGCGCCTATACCGCCAAAGAATAACACAGCCAATAAGCCGGACCGACCACCTCACGGACGGGACAGAGTGGCTAGCAACGGCGTGCACATGCCCGCACCCCCACCCCGTAGAGGAAAGGAGGATGCGGCTCAAGTCTGGAAACACAATTTGCATGAGGACCTGAACAAAAAGGCTGGCAAGAGAAGATCCATCTACGGATCTAGGGACCGTGCTCCCGCACGGGACGGTGGCTATCAAGCCAATCACGTCGGTTATATACCAGTTCGGGGTCAATACCAAACATCACAACCATCGGACATATGCCATGATATAGCAAAATACAGAGGCGCCGCACACCCTCTGTGCTTCACCGATGAGGTGCTGGATCATGATTTTCCAGAAGGGTTTAAACCTGTTAACATCGAGGCCTACGATGGAACGATGGATCATGCCGTCTGGATAGAAGACTTCATCCTTCACATCCACATGGATCGCATAGATGATCTCCACGCCATTAAATACCTACCCCTCAAGCTGAAAGGACCAGCTCGACACTGGCTAAACAGCCTCCCAGAGAATTCCATTGGGAGTTGGGAAGACCTTGAGGATGCTCTTCGGGCCAATTTTCAATGGACCTATGTTCGGCCCCCGGATGGCGACGATCTAATTCACATCATCCAACAACCCAGGGAGTCAGCCCACAAGCTTTGGAATCGGTTTCTCACTAAGAAGAACCAAATCATCGACTGTCCGGACACCGAAGCCTTAGCGGCCTTCAAGCATAGTGTCTGGGATGAATGGCTAGCCAGACACGTCGGACAGGAAAAGCCGAGGACAATGGAAGCCCTAACTAAACTCATGACCCGCTTTTGTGCGGGCGAGGAAAGCTGGTTAGCTTGTAGCAGCACCAGCGACCCTGGAACATCTGAAGTCAGGGATGGCAATGGAAAGCCACGATGTATCAAGAACAAACGTCGAAATAATGTTGGAAGCCCAGATGATACAACGGTAAACGCCGGATTCAACGGCTCCAAACCCGGTCAACGGAAGAAGCCATTTAAAGGCAGCAAAGATGGTCCATCTAGCCTGGACAAAATATTCGGTAGGCCCTGCCAAACCATGGCACCCCAGAAAAACGTGCAAACCATACCAACCGTAATTGTTGGGTCTTCAAGCAGGACGGCAAGCTCAACGCCAAACACAAGGGAAAGGGACCTCAGAGCAAAGACGAGGATGAACCTCGCCAGCCGAACAGAGGGGGACAGAAGAAATTTCCACCGGAGATCAAAATAGTGAACATGATATATGCCACTCATATCCCAAAGAGCGAGCGCAAGCGCGCACTCTGAGATGTCTACACCGTCGAGCCTGTTGCCGCAAAATTCAACCCATGGTCGGCCTATCCGATCACCTTCGATCGCAGGGATCATCCGACTAGTATTCGTCATGGGGGTTCGGCTACCCTAGTGCTCGATCCAATAATCGATGGATACCATCTCACCCGAGTCCTTATGGAGGGTGACAGCAGTCTCAATCTGATATATCAGGACACTGTCCGCAAGATGGGGATTGACCCATCAAAAATAAAGCCAAGCAGCGCGACCTTTAAAGAAGTGATACCGGGCGTAGAAGCCCGCTGCACGGGCTCTTTAACATTGGAGGTCGTATTTGGCTCTCCTGATAACTTTCGAAGCGAAGAGTTAATCTTAGACATAGCTCCATTCCTAAGTGGCTATCATGCACTACTCAAAAGAACAGCCTTCACCCGCTTTAATGCAGTCCCGCATTATGCTTATCTAAAGCTTAAAATGCCTGGACCACGTGGCATCATCACGGTCAATGGAAATATGGGGCGCTCTCTCTGTACGGAGGAGGACACTGTGGCCTTAGCAGCCGAAGTCCAAAACGGCCTATTCAAGCCGCACAACCTATCGGTCACGGACATAGCTAAATGTGTCTGGCATACGTCTCAGTGCGGCAGCTCAGATGAATCTGAGCTAGATTAGCAGCTACGCCCCCATCGACTGACCCATAAGGTGATAACATATGTGCCCCGTGTACATAATTAGGCCCTCAACATCCCTTGGGCGACGCTGGGGGCACACTACATACATATAGTCCATAGTTTGGCTCGAACCTATTCAGACTCTAAAATTATCTTTTAAGGTTCACTAAACGAACCAGTATTGTTTATGGCCACACTGGATCTCTTTTCTTTTCCAGGTTTCTTTTTCTTTTTATTTTCTACAGATGGCCATCACACTCCCCCCTTCAAGGACACATTACAGAGGAGGAAACGGCGCGGACATGCAGCAGGGACCCGTGCTAAGGTTTCTATTTGGATTAAGATCATGTGTAAATCTTTTTTCTCTTTCTTGTTTTATACCTTTCTGGCATGTAAAATGTCCAAGAAAGTCATCGGCATTATCTGTAAGCTTACGGCTCGCCGTACTATAAAGGGATATTAATAGCGCGGCTTGATTCACATTATGTTCGGATCCCGCTTCGTCCCTTTGCTCTTTATGGTCTTGGCTTTGGGCTTCAATCTCCATCGAGCTTCGGTCTTACCCTGGCTCACCTCCCTTACCGTGCTTGGTGTGGTGGTGCACGTGGCTCAGACTGCCCGTGCACAGTCATAGGGGTACAAAAAGTGTACCCCTCTTTTTGTACACCGACAGGAGCCCCCGGTCCTGGGCCACACATAAGCGCGATGCGTTGTTGGGCTAGGCCCAAAACGGTGCGCGGGTAGGCGGGACGGTTTTTACCGAGGTAAGATTTTCCGCGCGTTGTGCCTCCCACGACCCGCGCGCATGGCGCGGGGTGGAGGGGTGCGCGTGACATGGGCAGCATGCACAGGGCGGTTTCCGCAGGCATGTATCACGTCGCAGTAAAGAGGCGGCTTCGCGCCTTCCCCATAACCGAGGGGAGGCGTGAAGACGCGGCCCATTTACTGAATGGGGCTGAGATACGGTTTTCAAGGCGTCCACTCCCCACGATCACAGGGTGGGGAGAGGTCGTCTCACCCGTCCCCTCGGTTCTGCACGTCTGCCATGTGCCTCCCATGCGCTTGGGGTGGCAAACGGTGGAGGCGGGAAACCGGGCCGTCGCTGGTTGGGGCGGCGGGTCGGTCCCGGCTCCCTGCACCTTCTGTGTCTTGATTGGCCGAGCGGGGCGGTCGAGCCCCAGCCCCGCCCCTTTATAAAGCGCGGGAGGGGAGGGACGGCGCCCCGCACTCTTCCATCTTCTTTCTCCTTCAGCTTCTGCTCCTCTCTTCCGTTTGCCATGGAGAGAGGAAATCCCGGCCCTTCAACAGTGGCGGTGAGGGTCGCCGCTCGACAACTGTTGTCTACACACGCTCCTACTCTTGTAGACTATGTTGGGCCTCCAAGCGCAGAGGTTTGTAGGACAGCAGCAATTTCCCTCAAGTGGATGACCTAAGGTTTATCGAACTCAGGGAAGTAGAGGTTGAAGATGGTCTCTCGCAAGCAACCCTGCAACTAAAATACAAGAAGTCTCTTGTGTCCCCAACACACCTAATACACTTGTCAGATGTATAGGTGCACTAGTTCGGCGAAGAGATGTTAAATGGCAAGTGATATGGACGGCAAAACAAAGTAATATAAATCTGTAATAAAAAGTGCAGCAAGCAAACAAGTGGTAAACGTGAGCACAAATGGTATTTCAATGGTGAAAACAAGGCTTAGGATTCATACTTTCACTAGTGGCAACTCCCAACAACATTAACATAATCGAATCACATGATATTTCCCATAAAACATGCAATGGAGACGAACCCGGAGGTCATTCCTTCGTGGTCAAGAGAGGACGAGAATTATGTAGGGCTACAAAAGCACACCTCAAAGTTCGTAGTTCTCAATCTAAGGATTTCCCAATGTCACCGCGGCCATCCAAAGAGAGTTCCACAATCACCACAACATATCTAAAGGATAGTCAAAGACAAGCACCAAGAGACTCTCAATCTTCATTCAACACACAAGAGAGGAAATCACTAATGAAAATATTTTACTAATCCATGTCCAATAGACCGCTGTCACCTTGGTCTCGGGGATTATACTAGATAAAGACAAGTGAGTACATCAATCCAATACATAGAGGAAGGGGAAATATCATGGGATCACCTTAGATTAACATAGCCTATGATCACAACGAAGATCACATCATGGGAGAGAGAGATAACCACATAGCTACACGTACGAGCCCTCGGCCCCGGAGGAAACTACTCACGCATGGACATGGTGAGGAGGAGGTTGATGATGGTTTTGATGGAGAGGTGCAGCCCCGCGAGGAGAGGACGGCCGGCGGCAGCCACGGAGGCGGCGGCGGCGGCCCTTGGGGGAGCGGCGGCGGCGGCGGCCCTAGGGGGCGGCGGCGGCCCTAGGGGGCAGCGGCTCCTTGGCCCCCCTTCTTCCTTGTGGATGGTGCTGCAATGGTGCTGGTCCTCCCCTCCAAGATGGCGGCTCGGGAGGAGGAAAATTCGTGGCCGTTGGTGACCTAGGTTTCCTCTCTTTATATAGACTCTCGGATTCCCGTCATCAGATTTTTGGGCCTCAGTAAAACGGGCTTTACTCGGCCGTACGGACTCCGATTTGGACGAATTTTATATCCAGAAGCATCGCCTCGAAATTCCCCACAACTTTCGCAACTAGACTTTTTCCGTTTGACGTCGTCTCCTAGCAGGAATGTGACCATCTTTAAAAAACGTTCTCAGACAGATTTCAGGAAAGTCAGAGTCCTACACCAATACGACTCCTTTTGCGTTTTTGTCAATTTCCAAGTAATTCCTACACAATAAAGTGTAAAACAAGAACAATGTGCACTTTTGCAACCATTAGTAGGTTAGTCCAAATATGATCAAAAAGTGTATGGAAGTGTATAAATATCATAGCAATATCACACAAAAAAGGGCATGGAGCAAGCAGAAATTATATATACGTTTTGGACGTATCAACATCCCCAAGCTTAATTCCTGCTCGTCCTCGAGTAGGTAAATGATAACAAGCATAATTTCTGTGGTGACATGCTATTAACCATATAAGAATTTTTCACAGTCACATGACAAGTGCTTACTGAGACAATGAATCTGTAGTAATTAAGTTGCCTCATGAGAAAATCACAAAGAACTGAAAGTTTTACAATATGATACTGAAACACTCAATAGATTTGTAGTGAGCATGGTGTGCAAATATGACAAAGTGATATCTCGCTTGCCCCCTTTAGTGAAGAAAAACATAAATGCAGGGGCACCTCCAAAGTTTAAGTGACGACTAGATACAATGATTTTAGAATAAACGATATCATAATCATGCAAAAGACAATGATACTTTGGGACAATGCACATTACACTCAGAATGACAATCATGCTCTCAATAGTTGGTGCTTTAAAGAAGGCGGAGACTCTCGAACCGTGGCTTTTATTGGCAAGGTTGAAAACCCGTGGTCGGAAACAAAAACTGAACATGTACCAGAGCTCTTGGTTTTAAAAACAGAGGTAATACTTATTATATTTAGATATGCATGTTTCGTCAACGAATGCTAGCAGATAACTCAATTACTTCTTGAGCTGGACAAGTTTCGAGGAACGGCTCCCGAATGAGGACGATCACATCCTCTTAATCTCCTTTGTTTATCACTGCCAAAGTTTTCTGATTTCTCATGAACAAAGCATGAAGGAGGGTTTGTTTGTTGTATTATTTTTAATGAGCCGGGCGCACTCTATGCCAGTTCCTTCTCGTATTATGGGTTTGCACATTAGACATGCAATCCCGGGGTGAAGCTTGTCCAACTTAAAAAGATCATGAATTAACTACTACTTCCTCATGAGCTAAAACAGAGGCACAAATAGGAATGCTTTTTTTGAATAATTTCGAGATGGTACATGAAAGTCTTCGTTAGGAATGGCAGGTAAATACCATGTATTGGAAGGTATGGTGGACTCATATGGCATAACTGGTTTAAAGGATTTTGGATGCACAAGCAGTCAATCCGCTTAGTACAGGTGGAGGTTAGCAAAAGACTGGGAGCGACCAACTAAAAGAGCAATGACGGTCATAATCATGCACAGCGACAAAGCAACATTGAATCAGGCATGGAAGTTATATCGCTACTCAGAAACTAAAGATCATCTAGGCTTGATAGACTTTCTTTACAGTCTTAAATATGCGTGAGCATACGCCAAGTCAATCAAAATAAATTCTTGAAAGAAGATATCACTAGACCATACCACATCATAGGCAAACAAATCATGTTGGTACTCCAA
>LR738713.1:156447714-156460619 GCA_902687465.1 Secale cereale
CAGCTATTTGAGACTAACCATAAGAAAACATGAACTACTAAGCATCATTATGCACATAGCATTTTTACCATAGACATATCGACCAGTGCAACAGAAGCCAACTCTCTTAATAAAATAAGCATGATAACTAAAGAGAGTTCCAGCGACCAACTAAACAAAAGCTCTTTAAAAAGATAAGCCTGAAAGCTAAGAGCTAAACATGATAGTAGCTATCGAAAGACAAAGAACACACACAGCAAAGATAGTCATGAAAATTCTATGTTATGTTGTAGGTTGAAGTGGAGCGTGTTTCTATCCCACACAAAGAAAGCTGAGTTCCAACTCGTTATGAACAGCAAGCAAAGCTAAAGAAAACTAAAAAGGAAACTAAAGCAAGACGCTCCAAGCATAGCACATAACACATGAAGTGATAAAAATATAGTGGAACGAAAGACGAACTGATAATTGTTGATGGAGAAGGGGATGCACGGGGGCATCCCCAAGCTTAGACGCTTGAGTCTTCTTGAATATGTCTTGGGGGTGCACGGGGGCATCCCCAAGCTTGAGCGTTTGACACTCCTGAATCTTTTTATCATCTTCCCTCGCACACTTGAAAACTCCCTTCATACATAACTCATCATAATCTGATTAGCGAGGTTAGTACCCTTAATAAAATAATTGTTCCTTGCTGGAAATAAGGATATTCTTGAAGGTCTACTATTTCTCAAGATTGCCAAAAGGTTTTTGCAAAGAAAAAGCAAGCTCAAGGTTTGCAAAATGAAGGAAAGGCAAAACAGGACAGAATCTGTGAAAAACAGACCAGCAGGTAGTAAACGATTTTTTCGGGGCACTTCTGCAACTTTAATTAAAAAACTCAGAACAGACGCCCGAAAGCCAATTGTATAGAGCACGCTGTTGAAAAAATTCAGACCAAAAAGATGATCTGGTGATTTTATATGAATTTTTCTATCCAAGGACAGAATCTGTTTCCTGGACAGCACGTCACAACTTTTGAACTTTCTTGCAATCAGAGGCTACACTTGGCACAAAGCTGAAAAGTAAAGATACAATGATGATGCTACTGTAGTAACAACATCAAGACACAACAAAAGCAAAATAAAATTTTATTCATTGTGGGCTGCCTTCCAAAAGCGCTTTCTTTTATGCATTTAAGCTAGGCATAAGACTTTAATGATGCTCTCGTAGGAATAAGAGTTGAAGAACAAAAGAGAGCATCAAGAAGCAAATACCAAACACATTTAAGCCTAACATGCTTCCTATGCATAGGGATATTGCAATAGAATAATTCATTGAAGCACAAAGCAATAAGCATAGGAAGGCAAAACAAGCATAACTTCAAAATATTCACCATAAAAAAACGAAACTTCTTATTATTAAGATATTTAGAACCATGTCTCCCTCTCTCATTATAAATTTCAGTGGCATCATGGATGAACTCAACAATATAAATATCATATAAGGCATTATTTCCATGATCCAAAAGCATAAAAGTGTCATTACTCTTCATATAAGCAAAATCTTTCTTATTAGGAATAGTGAGAGTAAGACTATCATAACCATCATGGTAATCATCGTATTTAGGAGGCATATCATAATCATAATAAATTTTATCCTCAATAGTAGGTGGACTGAAAATATCATATTCATCATTGTAATCATCATATATAGGAGGCATAGTATCATCAAAGTAAATTTTCTCCTCAAAAGTTGGGGACTAAAAATATCATGTTCATCAAACGTGTCATCCCCAAGCTTAGAGCTTTCCATGTCATTAGCAATATTGATATTAAATAAAAACATACTAATAACATCACCACCATCATGATTGTTATGCAAATAAAGTTCCAAAGGTTTTTTAATTTTCTCTTCGAACACATCATGTCCAAGTTCAAGGTAGAGCTTATAAAGCTCTCTCATATTTTTGTTGTTTTCCATTAAGCAAAACTAGTGAAAATAAAAACAAGAAACAAAAAGATTTAATTGCAAGATCTAAAGATATACCTTCAAGCACTCACTTCCCCGGCAACGGCGCCAGAAATAGCTTGATGTCTACACACGCTTCTACTCTTGTAGACTATGTTGGGCCTCCAAGCGCAGAGGTTTGTAGGACAGCAGCAATTTCCCTCAAGTGGATGACCTAAGGTTTATCGAACTCAGGGAAGTAGAGGTTGAAGATGGTCTCTCTCAAACAACCCTGCAACTAAAATACAAGAAGTCTCTTGTGTCCCCAACACACCTAATACACTTGTCAGATGTATAGGTGCACTAGTTCGGCGAAGAGATGTTAAATGGCAAGTGATATGGATGGCAAAACAAAGTAATATAAATCTGTAATAAAAAGTGCAGCAAGCAAACAAGTGGTAAACATGAGCACAAATGGTATTGCAATGGTGGAAACAAGGCCTAGGGTTCATACTTTCACTAGTGGCAACTCCCAACAACATTAACATAATCGAATCACATGATATTTCCCATAAAACATGCAATGGAGACACACCCGGAGGTCATTCCTTCGTGGTCAAGAGAGGACGAGAATTATGTAGGGCTACAAAAGCACACCTCAAAGTTCGTAGTTCTCAATCTAAGGATTTCTCAATGTCACCGCGGCAATCCAAAGAGAGTTCCACAATCACCACAACATATCTATAGGATAGTCAAAGACAAGCACCAAGAGACTCTCAATCTTCAATCAACACACAAGAGAGGAAATCACTCATGAAAATATTTTTCTAATCCATGTCCAATACACCCGCTGTCACCTTGGTCTCGGGGATTATACTAGATAAAGAAAAGTGAGTATATCAATCCAATACATAGAGGAATGGGAAATATCATGGGATCACCCAAGATTAACATAGCCTATGATCACAACGAAGATCACATCATGGGAGAGAGAGATAACCACATAGCTACACGTACGAGCCCTCCGCCCCGGAGGAAACTACTCATGCATGGACATGGTGAGGAGGAGGTTGATGATGGTGTTGATGGAAAGGTGCAGCCCCGCGAGGAGAGGACGGCCGGCGGCAACCACGAAGGCGGCGGCGGCGGCCCTTGGGGGCGCGGCGGCGGCGGCGGCCCTAGGGGGCAGCGGCTCCTTGGCCCCCCCTCTTCCTTGTGGATGGTGCTGCAATGGTGCTGGTCCTCCCTTCCAAGACGGCGGCTCGGGAGGAGGAAAATTCGTGGCCCTTGGTGACCTAGGTTTCCTCTCTTTATATAGACTCTGGATTCTCCTCATCAGATTTTGGGCCTCAGTAAAACGGGCTTTACTCGGCCGTCCGGACTCCGATTTGGACGAATTTTATATCCAGAAGCATCGCCTCGAAATTCCCCACAACTTTCGCAACTAGACTTTTTCCGTTTGACGTTGTCTTCGCGCTGGAAAGTGACCATCTTTAAAAAACGTTCTCAGACAGATTTCAGGAAAGTCAGAGTCCTACTTCAATACGACTCCTTTTGCGTTTTTGTCAATTTCCAAGTAATTCCTACACAATAAAGTGTAAAACAAGAACATTGTGCACTTTTGTAACCATTAGTAGGTTAGTAAAAATATGATCAAAAAGTGTATGGAAGTGTATAAATATCATAGCAATATCACACAAAAAGGGCATGGAGCAAGCAGAAATTATAGATACATTTTGGACGTATCAACAACGCGTCCCTCCTTCTCCTACACCCGCGGTGGCAGAGCGGGCCACGAGGGGAAGGGGGAGGGGGCGAGGCCGTGGGCGAGGCCGGGGCGCTCGGGGAAGAGGAGGACGGGGCGGCCCGCCGGCCTCGCCCCCGCCGGCAGCTCCTCCTCCAGTGGAGGGCCATGTTGGGAATAACCCTTGTGAGTTCTTCGTCAGGTTGCAGCGGCCGCCGCGCCGTCGCCTTCGTCTCCCGACCCCATTTGTGCGGGAGATGGAGCTGGATCCGCCGAAGTCGCTGCGGCTGCACATGAGGGGCTGCGGGATCAGTGGCACGCGGGTCCGCGTCGACTTCCCTGGTCCTCATGTGATGTATCTTCGACAGGGATGGAAGACGTTTGCTCGTATCCACATCTTGACGGATGAGCTCACTCTCCATTTTAAGTTGATGGAGGGTGGCCTTCTGTCCGTCAAGGTCTTCGGGCACTTTGGGACTCGCGCAAGGTGCTGCGTGGAGAGCTCTTCCGATGACGAAGATTCCTCCTCGAGCGAGGGTGACGAGGAGGACAGTGGCAGCGACGATGAGCGCGGTGGGCGGCAGGATGACGGGTCCGACTAGGTGTCGGGCACCGCTCCTGGTGGCACCTGCGACCCCATCATCCGCATCGCCGGCTCCTTGAACTTCTCGGTGCCGTCCCCTCGGCGGCTGGCGTAGGGAGGCTGCGGAAGAGGAAGAGGAAGAGGGCGGGCGGCAAGGTCGTCATGTCGGAGTACGCGGGCACCGACGCCTTCGACGCGTGCTGACGTCCTGCCGCCTCGTCTTTGAGCTCTGCTTCCGGCGCCGCCATCACCATCCAGCCTTTGGGCGGCCACCAAGATGTTCTCCTGGTGTCTTCTGCCACCCGTAGCTCGCCTAGGCGCTCCTTTTGCCCTTCTCGCCTCCTTGATCTGCCTCCTGAGGAGAGGGACAAGAAAGGCATTACGGGCATCTTATCTCTTTTTAGTTTGTAAGCCTTCGGGCATTTGTTAAATTTAAAACTTGTAATCCCCTTGTTCATGTTTTTCATTCCCTATGGACTGTACCTGAATGGAATGTTTTTTAAAAAAGGAATGTTTGCCGGGTCATTTGTTCGCAGGTAGAACCCACAACAGGGAACAAACCCCTCCTATCTCTAAGATAAACATTTTCTCGCCCGGCAACAGGCCTTGCCCTCTCCCCACTCCGCTCGACCTTTCTCACGCCTTTGGCGGAGGCAGGGATGAAGTGGGTTTAGGCTCCTTGCTTTATCCTTTCGTCGCCGCGACTACGATCAAACTTGGCCCCAGGAACAGGTCCTAGGGCCTAAAGTTATGGGAGCATGGTAGCTTTAAGGAAAGAAACGAGGTTTCACATACCTCAGCCCATAATGGAATACATGATAGGGGATAAAGAACTTATCTGAAGCTGCAGCCCTTGGCAACCTTGGTTTGCCGCGGGTGAATCTTTGCTCTTGCAGCCCCCGGCAACACTGGCTTGCCGGGGCCTCGATGCTGGTCTGTTCCTTTTTCTTCTCCCCAAGTGGTTTCGGCAAGGATATCTGTGTGTCCTGTGAACCAAAGAGGATAAAAGGAAGACAAAGGGATGCAAACTCGACCTCTAAGCTAGGGGTTAGCCGCCGCTAAGCACTATCAACCCTAACCAAGGACGAGACTCGACTCAGCATGCATGCTATAACTTAGGGCACTAGCGCTTCATTTATTTATGCTCAGGGTATGCGCCTGGCTTTGTACAAAGGGTTACATGCCTTGCCGGCAAAGCATGTACAAAAAGGTGGCTTGCCGGGGGGGCCGACAAGCCGCGCCTTATGGGTAAAACTTGCAAAGATGCTCAATGTTCCAGGAATTGCTCACCGGAATGGCAATTTTGGTCTCCAGGCGAACTGCGCCAGGCCTGGTGACTCGTATTACCCGATAAGGGCCCTCCCACTTCGGTGTCAACTTGTTTGTATTCTTGGCCGATTGAACGCGCCGAAGAATAAGGTCGCCTTCCTCAAAGCTTCGGGCACAGACCTTGCGGCTATGGTAGCGGCGCAAGGCTTGCTGGTAGCGTGCTGCTCTCACAGCCTCCCGAAGACGATCTTCCTCAAGGAGCATTGCGTCATCTTGCCGCAGTTGCTCTTGCTCAAGCTCATCATAAGCGAGCACTCGAGGTGACCCGTATATGAGTTCAGTGGGGAGAACTACTTCTGCCCCGTATATCAGGGCAAAAGGTGTCTGGTCGGTGGCTCGATTTGGCATCGTTCTGATCGACCAAAGAACCGCCGGCAACTCATCAATCCAGTGCCTTCCACTCTTGTGCAGCCTGTCAAAGGTCTTTGTCCTTAGGCCTCGTAGCACTTCAGCGTTTGCCCTCTCAGCTTGACCATTGCTTCGGGGGTGAGCAACGTAAGCGAAACAGACTTTCCTGCCGAGGTCTTGGGTATATTGCATGAAGGTGCGGCTTGTGAACTGCGTGCCGTTGTCGGTGATGACCCTGTTGGGTACACCAAAACGACACACTAGTCCCTTGAAGAACTTGACGGCTGACAGAGCTGTGACCTTCCTCACTGCCTCCACCTCCGGCCACTTTGTGAACTTGTCGATTGCAACGTACAAGTACTCAAAGCCCCCGACAGCGCGGGGGGAAGGGCCCAGTATGTCGAGCCCCCAGACCGAGAATGGCCAGGAGAGAGGAATGGTTTGAAGGGCTTGAGCTGGTAGATGAAGTTTCTTTGAATGAAACTAGCACGCTTCAGACCTGGTGACCAGTGCCGTCGCATCCTGGAGGGCAGTGGGCCAGAAGAAGCCTTGCCGGAATGCCTTGCCGGCAAGGGCTCTTGACCCTATGTGGGATCCACATATGCCTCCATGTATCTCCGCCAACAGCCCCAGTCCTTCCTCTCGAGGGATGCACTTCAATTTCACGCCATTCCGTCTCTTTCTGTACAGGACGTCATCGACGAACTGGTACATAGCAGACCGACGGGCTACTTTTTCTGCTTCTTCCTGCTCCTCAAGAAGTTCCCCGGTCTGGAGGAATCGGACGGTATGTTGTGCCCGCGCTGGAGCCTGGTGCTCGATGGCGAGGACAAAAGGCATTTCCTCCGCCATGGGAGCGGCTGTCTCGATGGCAAGAGCTTGACGCTCCGCCGGAGCTAGCTATCCAGTGGCGGGCTCAGTGTCTCCGACAATATCCTTGCCGGTGGCTCCGGGGAGCTCGGCGGGAAAGTACTTGTCAGGCCCTGATTTTCTCCTCTTGTTCTGCTCTATTGATGGATCAACGGATGGCTGAGAAAGCTGAAGCACAAAGGTACCTGGTTCCACAGGTAGCTTGAGGGCAGCGCGCTTTGACAGGTAATCGACGATGTCGTTCTCCGCTCGGGGAACATGCTCCGCCTGTATACCATCAAAGCGCCCTTCCAGCTTTCTCACTTCATCGACGTAGGCCTTCATCAACGGGCTCTGGTAATCTTTGTTGACTTGCTTGACGACAAGCTGTGAATCGCCCCTGACGATGAGTTTCTTGATTCCGAGGTCTGCCGCGATCCTAAGACCAGCAAGCAGCCCCTCATACTCAGCAGTATTGTTCGTTGATACCTCCCTGGGGAAGTGCATCTGGACCACGTACTTGAGGTGCTCTCCAGTGGGCGCGACCAGCAGTACGCCAGCCCCGGCGCCCTGTAAGGAGAAAGCTCCATCAAAGTACATGATCCAGTTGCAACTCGCCTCTTTTCCGGGGAGAGCAGTTTCCTGGACTTCTTCATCAGGCGTCGCGGTCCATTCTGCAACGAACTCCGTAGGACTCGGCTTTGAATCGTCGAGGTACTTTCAAACTTGAGGCCAAAGCTGGACAGCTCCAGTGCCCACTCTACAATTCTTCCCATTGCATCTGGATTGTGCAATATCCGTTGTAGAGGGAGGCGAGTGACGACAGTGATCTCGTGCGCCTGGAAGTAGTGACGCGGCTTCCTCGAGGCCATAAGGAGGCCAAAAAGCAATTTCTGCACACCGGAGTACCTTGATCTAGCCCCCTGCAAGAGGGAGCTAACAAAGTAGACCGGGTTCTGCATCATTTTCTTCCTCGGCTGCACTCCAACCGGCCGTGTCGTCTCTGCACCAGTGGCATCAGGCTGTGTCGCTGCTATCACCTCATCATCAATTTGTCTCTACGCTACTAGTGCGGCGCTGACCACCTGGTTTGTTGCCGCCAAGTATAGCAGGAACGGTTCTTGTGGCCTAGGCGCAACTAGTATTGGCGTGGAGGAAAGATACCTCTTCAAATCTTGTAATGCTGCTTCAGCTTCTGGTGTCCACTCCATCGGGCCTGCCTTTTTCAAAATCTTGAAAAAGGGGAGGGCGCGCTCGACAGACCTGGAAATGAATCTGCTCATGGCGGCAACATAGCCAGCAAGCCGACACACATCCTTGACCCGTTTGGGTGCTTCAATCTGCTCTATAGCTTTGATCTTGTCCGGATTGGCCTCTATCCCACGCTGCGACACAAAGAACCCGAGAAGCTTGCCGGACGGGACGCCAAAGATGCACTTCTCAGGGTTCAGCTTGAGGTTGATCTTGCATAGGTTTACAAATGTTTCTTGTAAATCCGGTATAAGGGTTGCCCTGTTCTTGGTTTTGACCACTATATCATCCATATAAGCCACCATATTTCTATGGAGCTGGGGTTCAAAACCAATCTGGACTGCCCTTGCAAATGTCGAGCCAGCACTCTTCAACCCGAAAGGCATTCGTACAAAACAGTATGTACCACATGGGGTGATGAATGTTGTCTTCTCTTCGTCTTCTCTTGTCATGAAGATCTGATGGTAGCCGTAGTAGGCATCGAGGAATGACAGCAGGTCACACCCAGCCATGGAGTCAACAATCTGATCGATGCGCGGCAACGGGAAGGGGTCTTTAGGACAAGCCTTATTGATATCTGTGTAATCAATACACAGCCTCCACTTCCCATTTGCCTTGCGCACTACCACTGGATGGCCAACAACGTTGGATGGAGCACTCCTCTTACCAAACCCGCAGCTTCCAATTTCCGGATCTCCTCTGTGATGAACTCTTGTCCTTCCAAAGCTTGCTTCCTGACCTTCTGCTTGATGGGCCGCGCATGACGACAGACAGCAAGGTGGTGCTCAATCACCTCCCTGGGAACGTCGGGGATGGCGGATGCTTCCTGACCTTCTGCTTGACGGGCCGCGCATGAGGACAGACAGAAACCTTCTTGGTTCCCGGCGGTGTGGCTCTGGACTTCTTGTTTCTACCGGTGGAGCTCTCTGGCACGTCCTCGACGGGAGCGCGACACTCCGAAGAGGTGCGCTTGCCGGAGTGGGTGTCCAACGTCTCACCGGTCTTCTTCTTGTCGGTGGAGCTCTCTGGCACGTCGTCGACGGGAGCACAACACTCCGAAGAGGTGCGCTTGCCGGAGTGGGTGTCCGAGGTCTCACTGGTCTTCTTCTTCTTCCCTCCCGGGGCTCCAGTGGCAGGAGCAAGTGCCCTCGTGGTGGTAGCTACTGCAACTGCTTGCTGGTATAGTTGGTCAGAATCAGCGCATCTTTCTTATCGAAGGGGATGGTGATGATTATCACAGGTCCTGGCATCTTCAGGGTGTTGTAGGCGTAGTGTGACGTTGCCATGAACTTGGCCAGCGCTGGGCGGCCAAGGATCCCATTGTAAGTCAAGGGGATCTTGGCAACATCAAACACGATCCTTTCCGTCCTGTAGTTCAGATCACTTCCAAAAGTCACGGGCGGCGTGACCTTCCCCTTTGGTTGACTTCTTCCTGGGTTGACCCCCTGAAACATGCCCGTCTCTTCGAGGTCTCCATCAGGAATTTGCAGCTTCTCGATCACGATGGGCGAGAGTAGGTTCAGACCGGCCCCGCCATCGACTAGCATCTTTGTCACCTTGAGGTTGCGTATTGTCGGTGAAACCAACAATGGCAAGCACCCGACCGTAGTAGTGCGATCAGGGTGATCCTCAGTGTCAAAAATGATAGGTGTACTGGACCATTTCAACGGCTTTTGGGCTCTGGACGACGGCTCCGCCGCTGTAATCTCACCCGCCCACTATTTAAGTTGTCGGTGAGAAGTATGCAGCGAGGCGCCGCCATCGACGCACATGGCCTCCGTAGCTTTCTAAAATTCTTGGTCGCCGGACTCGTCGTCCTCTTCATGATCGTCGTCTTCGGGCCTTCTATCACGGCCCCGAGCGGGCCTCTCCTGTTGTTTATCCTTGCCGCGACGGCCTGCTTGGCCGTCACACTTTTTGCTGGACCCTTCAGCACCATCCTGGCCCTTCTCCTTGTCCCGCCTCTCATATTCAGCCCTCTGCTTCTCAGCAAGGAGCTCAACATGTCGGCAGTCCTGGAGATCATGGCCTTTGGTGCGATGGATCTTGCAGTATCGCTTGCCGGAATTTCCTGGCTTCTCGGCAGCCGCCAAGGCCCGGCAGGCGACACACCCGACAATTTCCTTGCCGGGGTCACCCGCCCTGGTTTTCTTGGCGGAGCCGACATCATCAGATCCCTCGACGGCAAGCACGGCTTTACCTTTACGCTTCCTGTTGCGGTGCCGGCCCTTCTTCGCCGGGGCGACAGTATCCTCATCTGAAGAGTCGGTTCCCGCGCCAGCGTCTTCGCTGGGGTACTTCCTTCCCTCTTTAGCCCGGGCACATCTGTCAGCAAGAACATAGAGTTCCGCCACATCTTTCACCTTGGTCATCGCCAGTTCTTCACTCATCTTGCGGTTACGCATGTTCTGATGGAACGCGCTGATGATTGCGGCAGGGTGAACATCCTGACGAGTCGACACATGCGGTACCGGGCGAGGAGGAGGCGAATGCACAGTGGCCATGGCGCTGCCGGTCCTCCCGCCACCGGTGCGTGTGACCCCATCGCTGCGTCGACCTGGGACCTCCGCTGGACTTGGTTCATCCTTGTTGGCGACTGCGACAAGGCTTCGGATGGTGGCTCTCAATTCGTCGAGTTTCCCCGTAACGGGAGGAAAGTCGAGGAGCAACTGTGCGTGTGCTAGGGCTTCGACTGGGGTTAGCGGTAGCGAAACCTGCACAGACCGCGACGCGCTTCGACCCCTGACCGTGTCAGGAGGAGCTCCGTCACGATCCCGCGATCGCATGCCGTTTCCACCGACGCTCCGGTGGGCGGGCAGGTCTTCTACGTCCCGGGAGTGGCGCTCGGGGCTCTTCCCGTGGCGACGCCCGGGATCTTCGGCGCTGATGGCTTCTCGCCCCTCGTTGGTTACCCCAAGTGGAAGGTTTGAGATGTAGCGTAGCAGCAAGTTTCCCTTGGCAAAGATACCAAGGATCGAATCCCGTGAGACTCCGAGGGTCGACAAGAAGGTGTCAACGGCGCCAGAAACTTAGCGGTTGACAGGACCTGCACACAGATACAAATAACTTTGCTCCCAACGAGTACAGAGAGGTCGTCAATCCCTCCGGCCTTGTTGTTTACAAAGGATCAAACACAAGAGATAATAATGATAGGTATGACTGCAACTAGGAAATAAAGACAGGAAGTAAATAGCGGGTGTGATCAGTGGTGGTAATATGGACCGGGGTCCCATGATGTTCACTAGTGATGTCTCTCTCTCAAAAGATGATAAAACAGCAAAGCGAGGTAAACAAATTACAGCTGGGCAATTGACAGGATTATGTGCGCAAACCAATGCTAACTATGCTGCAAAGAAAGGTAGAGGCTCAAAAGCATGGGCGGTACGCCAAGGCAAGTAGACCAAAATCCATCTGCATCTACTACTAATCATCCACCTTGAGATATCTATCCAGAACATCTCGCTGGTATTAAGTTGTGAATCCCACCCAAAGTGTAGACTCAAAACAACAGACAACTGCATTAAAAGAACTTTGCGTAAAGTAAACAATCCTTGCACACACAAGTACAAGCACCGTTGTTTTCCCCCTTGTGGCAACAGCACATCCCCTAGACTCATGTTTCTGTCACTCAAGCTAGTCATCAGGGGGCATGAACCCACAATCAAGCATAACGCTCCCTCTTGGAGTTACTACCTACTACTTGGCCAAAGCAATAAACAGCAACGGAGAACATGCAAGAATTACCCAAGAACATAAATATAAAAGAGGTGAATCAAATATATTACTCACACACAATCTGAACATAATCTCATAATCCATCGGATCCTAGCAAACTCAGCAGAGCAACAGCATAAAGATTACATATGTGCCTCGATCATGTAGGGCAGCTCACGAGGTCTAAACCATGAAGAACAAAGAGGGGAGGAGAACATCACATAGCTACTGATCATGGACCCATGGTCCAAGGTGGACTACTCACGACTCATCCGGGAAGCGTCCATGGTGGTGGAGAAGCTCTCGGTGGTGGTTCTCCCCTTCGGCAGGGTGCCGGGAAGAGTTCTCCTGATGCTCCCGATCTTGGAAGCGCGGCGGCGGCGGAATAGAGGCGAGATCGCGAAAAAGGGTTCCGTCCTCGAGGGTTTCGGGACGCGAGGAATATATATGCGAAGGGGGGTCACCAAAGGCGGAGAGGGGGCCCCAGGCGCCCCCTGGCACAGCCAGGGGTGGGTCCGCGCCAGGTGGCCGCCTGGGCCACCCCTGGCTCCCCTCTGGCCCCGCTTTGGTTTTTCTCGAAGCTTCCGGTACGCTGATTTTTCCTGTATTTTTCCCGGAATTTTTGGAGCACTTTTAATATGGGGGAAACCTGAAATAGAAAAACAGCAGAAAACAGGAACTGGCACTGTGGTGCACTGAGTTAATAGGTTAGTCCAAATATGATCAAAAGTATTTGGAAGTGCATAAATATCATAGCAATATCACACAAAAGAAGCATAGAGCAAGCAGAAATTATAGATACGTTTTGGACGTATCAACATCCCCAAGCTTAATTCCTGCTCGTCCTCGAGTAGGTAA
Source organism: Secale cereale (assembly GCA_902687465.1). Classification (NCBI taxonomy): domain Eukaryota; kingdom Viridiplantae; phylum Streptophyta; class Magnoliopsida; order Poales; family Poaceae; genus Secale; species Secale cereale. Next base: position 156,460,293 of record LR738713.1, read on the forward strand.
ATGATAACAAGCATAATTTCTGTGGTGACATGCTACCAACCATATAAGAACTTTTTAAGTAAAGCAATCAAGGCATGTAATTCAATTCAAGTCATAACAAGCAAGAGTCTATATTAGCATTGTAACAAGCAACATAAGAACATAAAGGTGCAAGAGCTCTCGCTGTCCGTGACTCGAATGTCTCCAAATGGTGTTTGCGTGCAAGAAAGGGGATAGGGATATATGAGAGAGTAAAACATAGTTTTTGTATTGTTGAGAATTTAATCTACTAAAGTTTCACACTTGGTCTTCTTTGGAATCTTATCTTGACTCATCCCCAGACCGTCA
>LR738713.1:156476110-156493102 GCA_902687465.1 Secale cereale
TTTTTTATATAATTTTTCTGGATTTTTCCTGGCAGTTCTCGTAACGTGAAAACCTGAAATACAAAAACAGCCAAAAACAGAAACTGGCACTGGGGTGCACTGAGTTAATAGGTTAGTCCAAATATGATCAAAAGTGTATGGAAGTGTATAAATATCATAGCAATATCACCCAAAAGAGGCATGGAGCAAGCAGAAATTATAGATACGTTTTGGACGTATCAACATCCCCAAGCTTAATTCCTGCTCGTCCTCGAGTAGGTAAATGATAACAAGAATAATTTCTGTGGTGACATGCTATTAACCATATAGGACTTTTTCATAGTCATATGACAAAAGCTTACTGAGACAATGAATCTATAGTAATTAAGTTGCCTCATGAGAATATCACAAACGACTGAAAGTTTTACAATATGATACTGAAACATCAAATAGATTTGCAATGAACATGATGTGCAAATATGATAAAGTGATATCTAGCTTGCCCCCTTTAGTGAAGCAAAACATAAATGCAGGGGCACCTCCAAGGTTTAAGTGATGACTAGATACAATGATTTCAGAATAAACGATATCACAATCATGCAAAAGACAATGCTACTTTGGGACAATGCACATTACACTCAGAATGACAATCATGCTCTCAGTAGTTGGTGCTTTTAAAAGAAGGTGGAGACTCTCGAACCGTGGCTTTTGTTGGCAAGGTTGAAAACCCGTAGTCGGAAACAAAGACAAAACATGTACCAGAGCTCTTGGCTTTAAAACAGAGGTAATGATTTATTTTAGATCATGCATGTTTCGTCAACGAATGCTAGCAGACAACTCAATCACTTTTCGAGATGGACAAGTTTCGAGGAACGGCTCCCGAATGAGGACGATCACATCCTCTTAATCTCCTTTGTTTATCACTGCCAAAGTTTTCTGATTTCTCATGAACAAAGCGTGAAGGAGGGTTTGTTTGTTATATTATCTTTTTGAGCCGGGCGCACTCAATGCCAGTTCCTTCCCGTATTATGGGTTTGCACATTATACATGCAATCCCGGGGTGAAGCTTGTCCAACTTAAAAAGGTCATGAATTAACCACTACTTCCTCATGAACTTACAACAGAGGCACAAAATAAGAATGCATTTTCTTTGAATAATTTCGAGATGGCACATGCAAGTCTCCGTTAGGAATGGCAGGTAAATACCATGTAGGAAGGTATGGTGGACTCATATGGCATAACTGGATTAAAGGATGTGGATGCACAAGCAGTCAGTCCGCTTAGTACAGGCGAAGATTAGCAAAAGACTCGGAGCGACCAACTAAGAGAGCAATGACGGACATAATCATGCAGAGCGACAAAGCAACATTGAATCAGGCATGGTAGTTATATCGCTACTCAGAAACAAAAGATCATCAAGGCTTGACAGACTTTCTTTACAGTCTTAAATATGCATGAGCATACGCCAAGTCAATCAAAATAAATTCTCGAAGGAAGATATTACTAAACCATACCACATCATAGGCAAATAAATCATGTTGGTACTCCAATAACACATTGGGAACCCCCCAGTTATTTGAGACTAACCATAAGAAAACATGAACTACTAAGCGACATCATGCACGTAGCATCTTTATCATAGACATATCAACCAATGCAACGGAAGCAAACTCTCTTAATAAGGTGAGCATGGTAATTAAAGAGAGTTCAAGCAACCAACTAAACAAAAGCTCTTGAAAAGATAAGCATGAAAGCTAAGAGCTGAACATGATAGTAGCTATTAAAAGACAAAGAACACATACAGCAAGGATAGACATGAAAATTCTATGTTGTGTTCTAGGTAGAAGTGGAGCGTGTTTCTCTCCCACATAAAGAAAGCTGAGTTCCGACTCGTTATGAAAAACTAAAGAAAACTAAAAGCAAGACGCTCCAAGCATAGCACATAACACATGAAGTGATTAAAATGTAGTGGAACGAAAGACGAACTGATAATGTTGATGGAGAAGGGGATTCACGGGGGCATCCCCAAGCTTAGACGCTTGAGTCTCCTTGAATATTTCTTGGGGGTGCATGGGGGCATCCCCAAGCTTGAGCGCTTGACACTCCTGAATCTTTTTATCATCTTCCCTCGCACACTTGAAAACTCCCTTCATACATAACTCATCATAATCTGATTAGCGAGGTTAGTACCCATAATAAAATAATTGTACCTTGCTGGAAATAAATATATTCTTGAAGGTCTACTGTTTCTCAAGATTGCCAAAAGGTTTATGCAAAGAAAAAGCAAGCTCTTGGTTTGCAAAATGAAGGAAAAGCAAAACAGGACAGAATCTGTGAAAAACAGAACAGCAGGTAGTAATTGATTTGTTCAGGGCACTTCTGCAACTCTAATCAAATAACTCAGAACAGATGCACGAAAGACAATTATATAGAGCACGCTCTCGAAAAAATTCAGACCAAAAAGATGATCTGGTGATTTTATACGAATTTTTCTATCCAAGGACAGAATTTGTTTCCTGGACAGCACCTCACAACTTTTGAACTTTCTAGCAATCAGAAGCTACACTTGGCACAAAATCGAAAAGCAAAGATACAATGATGATGCTACAGTAGTAACAACATCAAGACACAACAAAAGCAAAATAAATTTATTCATGTGGGCTGCCTCCCAAAAGCGCTTTCTTTTATGCCTTTAAGCTAGGCATAATGCATAGAGGAATCAATAACCATCGTAATAATCGGAGCTATAAATTGCTTCACATGGTTCCTCAACAAGTTCATTCTTGTTCCTTCTAGGAAAGGGGTACACACCTTTTGCCTTTCCGCGCAAGCGGATTTGTCCCTTACCTATATCAATGAAGCCTTTAACTGCTCGGAGGAAGTCCCTTCCAAGCACTATATTTCCTTGGTTTGGCTCCATGATGAAGAAATCAATCATTGCAATCCCTTTAAGGAATTTAACTGGCATGTCTTTTATTCTTCCCTGGATTTCAAAAATATCTCCATTAGTGTGTTCATGATAAGATGGTAATCTATCCATGTTAAATTTTAAAGAATCATGAACAATTTTTGGCATAGTAGAAACCATAGATCCAATATCACAATAAGCAAGGAAGTCTTGATTAGAGATGCTAATCCTAACGAAAGGCTCCCAATCATTGTCTATTTCCAAAATGTCTTTCTTATTGGGTTTAGGTTTCTCAACCTTCATCAAGTGTAGAGCATCCATTCTCTTTTCAATAGTAGCAAGTCTATCTGTGACAGTATCAAAGTTATGATCATAAACAAAGTAACTAGATAGACCATGTATAATTTCAAGAGCTCTAGCTTCATCACACTCTAAGAAATCTCCCTCGGCTATGTCGGTGTACTAAGGTAGGGGGTACCTCAGTACCCCAACTTGTGCACGGGCAGTTGCAGCTTCCCGCGGCAGGGTTTGCCGCGTGCTCGCCGGAGACTTTTCCTGCTCCCTAGTAAAACCATTCAAAAACAAAGTATGCAAGACATAAGACCGAGACCCCGGCAAGAGGAGCTTGTCGGGAAGGCCGTACCAGGCTCAAGACCGCCCTACTAGCACAAGGCCCTGGCAAGAGGAGCTTGCCAGGAAGACTAGAAGACAAAGCCTCGGCGCTATACGCGCCCCGGCAAGGGGCCCGGGGAGCGGCAAGCTCCCGGGCCCGGCAAGATCGAGGCCCCGGCAAGGTGCTTGCCGGGAAGGTTGCGCTGTGTGCCCGCGCTCCAGCTCATCGGCCCACGCGTCGCCCTGGGGCCTATCCAGGGACGCGTGGCGGATGGCTGTGCAACCTGGGGTACACAGTGGCACTCCACGGTGATGGATCCATCGCCGTGGCAGACGGAGACGCTAAGGCGGGAGCTTTTGGGGTCGACGGCGACGGGCATTAAATGCCCTTGTCCCCCGCTGTTAGAGTAGGTATAGACCACTGTTCAGTACTGTAGCTCCACTGTTCCCGCACTGTTGCAACTACCACCTCTTTTACACTTTTACCCCTTTCTCCTACGTTGACACCTGTCGGTGACCCCTTACACTATAAAAGGAGGCCCATGCACAACGTGGAGGGGGGTTCGGAACCTAGATCACTCTCGCGCGCGGTGTAGCTGCTTCTTCAAGCTCCCGAGCGCCCCAACTCAATACACAACCAAGCAGGAGTAGGGTTTTACGCGTCTACCGCGGCCCGAACCTGGGTAAAACTGCCCGCGTGCATCGCTACGATCCGCTCTTTGTGCTCCCTCCGCCCTCGTACCGCACAGACAAGGGGCTCCGGTCCCATAGGTGTTCGTGGCGGACAGTTTCCCCCGACATCTTTGGCGCGCCAGGTAGGGGGCGTCGAGGTTGTGCGAACCTGATCCGGCGTTCGCGCGGGCGCATTCTTCATCAACCTCTCCAGCTTCATCAGCAACTTCATCAGCGACAACTCCATGGCCCCGAAGAAGAAGCCTTCGGAGGTCGGAGGCCCGTCTGCGTCTCACCCGCCGCCACCAGAGCCAACGGTGGGCGGGGGAGATGCCGTCGGAAGGGTGGCCGCCGGTGAGGACACTCACGGCGCCACCAGATCCAAGAACAGGACGGACGACCGGACTTCGGTCTCCGTGGACGCACCGCGTCCATCGCAGCACACGACGACCCAGCAGCACCATACCACGGGAGGTGGTATCCGCTTGCTGGGGCAAGGCCAAACTGGAGGCTCGCGGGACGCCCCGGACCCCCGTCCGGGCGCAAGCAAAGCGAAGGCGCCGGCGCGGGACCCCGCTCCTTCTAACGTTGTTAGAAGTCCGAGCGTATCCCGCTCCTCGCACCGCTCGCCCGCGTTCCCTTCCACTCCAGCAGAAGCGCTCGCAAGGGCGCAACTGCTCCTCGACTTTCCTCCAGCGGCCGACAAGGCCGAGGAATGGAGGGCCACTATCCGGAGCCTGATAGACTTCGCCAACAACGACTCTCCACAGCAGCCGTCGACCTCACGGCCGCGGCAAGCTGAGAAGACGAAGGCTATCGGCGACAAGACCGCCGGGGGTGCGACAAGCGTGCACTCCCCGCCGCAAAAGCAGAAGACGCCGCCCCGCCGGAACAACCCCGACGACGGCTCCACAGCCTCGTCGGACCCGCGGGCCCGTCGGGACCAGCGCCAGGTCCTCGACGACCGGCGAGATGAAGACGCTCGGACCACAATCGAGCGCCGCCGAGAAGCTCGGCGACAATCCGACAAGAGAGCTGGGAATACTGTCGACGCGCACGCGCCCGGTGAACCAGGCGACTTGCCGTACGCGGCAGGCTGCCCTGCGTTCACCCGCGAGCTGCGGCGCGTCCAGTGGCCCAGCATGAAGAATTTCAAGCCCGACGTACCGGAGAAGTACGACGGCAAGACGCACCCCTCGGAGTTTCTCAGCGTCTACACCATCGCAGTACAAGCTGCCGGGGGGCGCGACGAGAAGATCTTGGCGAATTACTTCCCGCTCGTGCTAAAGCCGAACGTCCGTTCGTGGCTCATGCACTTGCCGGAAGGTTCCATCTCTTCTTGGGCCGACCTTTGCCACCAGTTTGTTGGCGCCTTTACCGGCGGCCACAAACCCCATGGCCAGGAGAGCGATCTCCATATCTTGGCCCAGAAGGAAGGCGAACCCCTGCGAAAGTATATCCAACGCTTCAGCCGGGTGCAGCACAACATCCCTGACGTTCACCCTGCCGCGGTTATTAGCGCGTTCCATCAGAACGTGCGTAACCGCCGCATGCGTGAGGAAATGGCGATGACCAAGATTAGGGACGTCAGCGAGCTCTACGCTCTTGCTGACAAGTGCGCACGCGCAGAAGAGGGGAGGAAACTCCCCGGGGAGGATGCTGGCGCGGGGGGAAGCGACAGCGACGACGCCGCCCCGGCAAAGAAAAGCCGGCGGCGGAACAACAGGAAGAAGGGCAAGAAGGAGGTGCTTGCCGTCGAGAATTCCGGCAAGGAGGCCCCCGCCAAGCAAGCGCAGGCTGGCGGCTCCGGCAAGGAGCCTGCCCCTGCAGCGGCGGCCGACAAGCCGGGTAGCTCCGACAAGCAATACTATAAGATCCACCGCACCAAGGGTCACGATCTTTCCAACTGCAAGCGCGTCGAGTACCTCGTCGAGCAGCAAAAAGCTGAGTACGAGAGGCGCGACAAGGAGAAGGCCCAAGGTGGCGGGGAAGAGCCCAGTAAGAAGCGGCCGTTCAACGGCCGGGGAGGACGCCGCGGCAAGGCTAAGCAGCGGCAAGGAGATCGACCTCCCCGGGGCCGCGACAACGACGAAGACGACGATGAAGACATGGAGGACGACGAGAACAGCGAGCAGGAGTTCCAGAAGGCCACGGAGGTCCTGTGCGTCGACGGTGGCGCCTCCCTGCATACCTCTCACCGCCAACTCAAGCAGTGGGTGCGTGAGGTAAACGCAGCGGAGCCGCCCGTGGAGTCGCGCAGGCTCCTCAAATGGTCCAGCACGCCCATCGTTTTTGACCTTGAGGATCACCCTGACCGCACCACTGCGGTCGGGTGCTTGCCGATGCTGGTTTCTCCCACCATCCGCAACCTCAAGGTCACCAAAATGTTGGTTGACGGCGGGGCCGGCCTGAACTTGATCTCCTCTGCTGTGATCAAGAAACTCCAGATTCAAGACGGCGAGCTCGAAGAGACCGGTTCATTCCAAGGAATCAACCCGGGAAGGAGCAAGCCCAAGGGAAAAATCACTCTGCCAGTGACCTTTGGCGGGGAGCTCAACTTCAGGACTGAGCGCATCACCTTTGACGTTGCCGATATTCCATTGCCCTACAATGGAATACTTGGCCGTCCTGCCCTCGCCAAGTTCATGGCAGCTTCCCACTATGCCTACAACGTGCTGAAGATGCCGGGGCCGATAAGCGTCATCACTGTCCATAGCGACAGGAAGGATGCGCTTATCTGCGCCGACAAGATTTACCGGGATGCGGCAGCTGCGGCCGAGAAGGATACTCTTGCCGCTGAAGCTCCCGAGGGGAAGAAGACGAAGACCAAGTCCGGCAAGTGCTCTGGGGCCCACTCCGGCAACCGCACCTCCTCGGAGTGCTGCGCTGCCGTAGAGGACGTTCCATCGAGCTCCACCGGCAAGAGTAAGAAAGGAATGGCTGCTCCTCCGGCAACAAAGGAGGTGTCCGCAAAGGAGGACGGCACTGGTGGTACCTTCACCATCAGTGCCACCCTTGACAGCAAATAGGAAAGCGCGCTCGTTGCCTTCCTGCGGGCGAATGTCGATGTGTTTGCCTGGCAACCATCTGACATCCCCGGTGTTCCCAGGAAGGTGATTGAGCACAAGCTTGCTGTCTGTCCTCGTGCGCGGCCCATCAAGCAGAAAGTGAGGAAGCAAGCCGTGGAGCGCCAAGAGTTCATCAACGAGGAAATCAAGAAGCTAGAGGCAGCAGGTCTAGTTAGAGGTGTGATCCATCCGACGTGGTTGGCAAACCCGGTCGTCGTGCGCAAGGCCAACGGGAAGTGGAGACTGTGTATAGACTTCACCGATGTCAATAAAGCATGTCCCAAGGATCCATTCCCTTTGCCGCGCATTGACCAGATCGTTGACTCCACTGCCGGATGTGAGCTACTCTGTTTTCTTGATGCATACTCAGGCTATCATCAGATTTTCATGGCCAAGGAGGATGAAGAGAAGACTGCATTTATCACTCCATGTGGCACTTATTGCTTTATCCGCATGCCATTTGGATTGAAGAATGCAGGCTCAACTTTTGCAAGGGTAGTGTACACTGCTTTTGAGCCACAGATCCACAGGAATGTAGAGGCTTACATGGATGACATCGTGGTGAAGAGCAAGAGCAAGGAAACCCTGATTCAAGACTTGGAAGAAACGTTTCAGAACCTGCGCAGGATACAGCTCAAGTTGAACCCCGAGAAGTGCGTCTTTGGAGTCCCCTCCGGCAAGCTTCTCGGGTTCTTTGTATCACAGAGGGGGATTGAAGCCAACCCCGACAAGATCAAAGCCATTGAGCAGATAGAGGCCCCGAAGCGCGTCAAGGATGTCAGAAGGCTTGCAGGTTGCGTTGCTGCCCTCAGTAGGTTCATTTCAAAGTCTGCAGAACGCGCCCTACCTTTCTTCAAAATCTTGAAGAAGGCAGGTCCCATGAAGTGGACTCCGGAAGCGGAGACGGCGTTGCAGGATTTGAAACGGTACCTGTCCTCCACTCCTATACTTGTCGCACCTAGGCCACAGGAAAAGTTGTTGCTATACTTAGCGGCAACCAACCAGGTGGTTAGTGCTGCGTTAGTAGCGGAGAGGGAGTCCGACGAGGAGTCAGCATCACCGGCAAACGAATCCAGCGACAAGCAGGGGGCTGCTCCGACAAGCTCTGGCCCCGACAAGGATGACTCTGCGCGGGAACAAGGAGAGGTGCGGAAGAAGATGGTGCAGCGCCCAGTGTATTTTGTAAGTTCCCTTCTCCAAGGGGCTAGATCAAGATACTCTGGTGTGCAAAAGTTGCTTTTCGGCCTCCTCATGGCCTCGAGAAAGCTGCGCCATTACTTCCAAGCCCATGAGATAACAGTGGTCACTCGCTTTCCGTTGAAGAGGATATTGCACAATCCAGAAGCAACAGGCAGGATTGTCGAGTGGGCACTGGAGCTATCGAGCTTTGGACTCAAGTTTGAAAGTACTTCAACCATACAGAGCCGAGCTTTGGCAGAATTCATAGCTGAGTGGACCCCAACGCCGGATGAAGAGGTTCAAGAAACAAGCACACCCGTACAAGAAGCAACAAGTGAATGGGTAATGTATTTTGACGGTGCCTTCTCGCTGCAAGGCGCCGGTGCCGGCGTGGTACTCATTGCGCCCACCGGAGAGCACCTCAAATATGTTATCCAGATGCACTTTCCCAGGGAGCAAGCGACAAACAACACTGCAGAATATGAAGGCTTGCTTGCCGGCCTCAGGATTGCGGCCGAACTTGGGATCAGAAAGCTGATTGTGCGGGGAGATTCTCAGTTGGTCGTCCGACAAGTTAACAAGAGCTATCAGAGCCCTTTGATGGAAGCTTATGTCGATGAAGTGAGAAAGCTTGAGGAGCACTTTGAAGGTTTGCAGATGGAGCACGTCCCGAGAGCTCAAAACGAGATTGCAGATGGCCTTTCAAAGTGCGCCTCGATGAAGTTACCTGTGGAACCAGGGACCTTCTTGCTCAAGCTGACTCAGCCATCCGTTACACCATCAATTGGGCAGTCCAAGAAGAGAAAGTTGGTCTCCGGCGACTACTTGCCGGCGGATCTTCCTGAAACCGCCGCCAAGGTTCCCAAGATCAACAACCACAACGCTGAGGAATAGTTTGCTCCTGCAAGTCCTCGGGCTTGTACAGTGGAAGCAAGCGTTCTCGGCAAGCCTCGCCCCGGCGAGCTTGCCGGGGGACCATCAGCTCCGGCAGAACCAGAGGTCCTCGCCATGGAAGCTGGGGTTCCCGCAGTGGCCCTCGAGCCTTTAGTCCTTGCCGTCGAGCCTCAGGCTCCGGCATGGGCGCAGCAGATCGTCCGTTTTCTGCAAACTGGAGAACTTCCCGACGACCCTCAAGAGATAGAGAAGATAACCAGGCAGTCAAGTATGTATCAGTTCGTAGATAACGAGCTGTACAGAAGAAGACTCAACGGTGTCAGGTTGAAGTGCATCTCCAGAGAAGATGGACAGAAGCTGTTGGCGGAAATACATGGAGGCATATGCGGCCACCACATTGGCGCAAGGGCGCTTGCCGGGAAAGCTTTCCGGCAAGGGTTCTTTTGGCAAGAAGCCCTCCAAGATGCAACTGCACTAGTAACCAAGTGTGAAGCGTGCCAGTTTCATGCGAAGCAAATCCATCAGCCAGCTCAAGCTCTCCAAACAATCCCTTTGTCATGGCCCTTCTCGGTCTGGGGGCTCGACATCCTCGGCCCTTTCCCTCGTGCTGTCGGGGGCTTTGAGTACTTGTACGTTGCAATCGACAAGTTCACAAAGTGGCCAGAAGTGGAGCCGGTGAGGAAGGTGACAGCACAGTCAGCAGTCAGGTTCTTCAGGTCAATTGTTTGCCGTTTCGGGATCCCTAACAGGATCATCACCGACAACGGTACGCAATTTACAAGTCGCACCTTCATGCAGTACGTCCAAGACCTTGGCGCCAAGGTCTGTTTCGCTTCTGTTGCTCACCCGAGGAGCAACGGTCAGGCGGAGAGGGCAAATGCTGAAGTGCTGCGCGGACTCAAGACAAGGACCTTCGACAGGCTGCGCAAGTGCGGAAGAAATTGGATAGAGGAGCTCCCGGCGGCTCTTTGGTCAATCAGAACGACACCAAGTCGAGCCACCGGACAGACACCCTTTGCTCTAGTCTATGGAGCAGAGGCAGTTCTCCCCACAGAACTCGTATACGGATCTCCTCGAGTGCTCGCTTATGATGAGCTCGAGCAAGAGCAACTGCGGCAAGATGACGCACTGCTCCTTGAGGAGGGACGTCTCCAGGCTGCTGTACGAGCTGCTCGATACCAGCAAGCTTTGCGCCGCTACCATAGCCGCAAAGTCAAGGCCAGGAGTCTCGAGGAAGGCGACCTTGTTCTTCGGCGTGTTCAGTCCGCCAAGAATTCAAACAAGTTGACGCCGAAGTGGGAAGGCCCTTATCGGGTGAGACAAGTTACGAGGCCCGGCGCTGTCCGCCTCGAGACCGAAGAAGGCTTACCGGTGAGCAACTCCTGGAACATAGAGCATCTTCGCAAGTTTCACCCCTAAGGCGCGGTTGCCGTGATCCGCTCCGGCAACCACCTTTTGTACAAGCTTTGCCGCTGTTGCATGTAACACTTTGTACAAAGCCGGGCGCAGACCCCGTGCATCAGTAAAGTTTTCGTGTTTCTCGCATCAATTGCCTTTTGCATGCTTTTCTTTGCTATTTGCATGTTCTGTTTGGCATTTGATACAACACTCAAATATACGGTAAGCATTAGCACGCCGAAAGGCAATATGCTTGTTTCCCTCTCCCTTTTCTTTCCTCTTAAGCAGAAGGAACTTTCCTCGCGCACAAGTTTGCCGGGGGGGAAGGAGGTGGAGGAGGATCTAAGTGCTGTTCAAGAAAGAGAAGTCTTACCGGAAAGCAAGCAACATATGAGAGATAAGTTGTTAGAATTTGACCAGTTCAAATTTTAAAATTTAGTTGTCTTCCTTGAACGATCACATTTTGTATGGAAAACCTGTGCGCGGAGGAACCTACCCGTAGCTTGCCGCACCCTTATCTTGTTTTTGAGTTCACTCAACGATTTAAGTGAGCTGCGACAAGTGTCGCGCCCTTGCTTCGTTTCCGAGTACGCTCAGCAAGCTAAGTGCGTTGCGACCAGCTGCGGCGAGGTTGCTTGCCGGCGAGGACCTTGGCCAGCAGGCTGCTCAGAGTCCAGCACTCAGCGCTCGCGGCAAAGGCCCCTTGCCGGCAAGCTCCCCGGGAGCGTAGGGTGAAAAACATACAAAGTCAAAGGTTGAGACAAGGAAGATAACATTGCACTGATTGATCAAAATAAAGCAAATATCTTACAAAGGATAGCTTGTCGCGATGGACTAATAGGTTCATGACATAATGTGCAGCAACAAAAAGATAAAGATAATGGAGCCCTAGTCTACGCGGTCGCCTTCCTTCCTGCCAAGCTTTGCCACCTTGGCGATGATGTGGCCGACCTGCTCCTTCAGGGCCTCCGTGTCTGCATCCGCCGGCAAGCTGCGAAGAACGTTCGTGAGGTTGATTCCCGGGTTGCGGTACACGATCTTCGTCAGCACCCGCTCCAGAGTTCCCGCGCAGAGCAGGCGCGACTCCTCGGCCAGCTGCGCGGGGATGCGGTTCCGGAGACTTGCAAGGGCCGGCGCGACCCCTCTGAAGAAGAGGCTGAGCTTGGCGCTGTGCGGGAGATCTGGATCCGGCGAGTAGATGAGATGTTCGACCTTCAACGCCAGCAACTCCTGGTCAATATTGGACGCAGAAGAAACCAGCTCTTCGGTCCACACTTCAATGGTCTGCCGGAAGAGCTCGGACGCCTTGTTGACGTTCTCCACCAAGGTCCGCTCCTTGCGGAGCTCATCCTTCAACTTGGTCTCCTGAGCCCGGGCAGCATCGAGCGATTCCTTCAGAGTGGTGACCTTCAGCTCCAAGTCCTCGATGGAGTCCTTGGCGGCCTTCAGCTCGTCGCCCCTCTTGGAGAGACTCACCTGAAGCTCGGAGTTTGTGTGAGCGTCCTTCTCGCGCTCCAAGATGAGCGCGGCAACCTTCTCGGCGCTCACCTTCATCGCCTTCTCCAACTGTTCAACCTTGGCGGCGAGCTCTTTCTTGGCGTCTTCCGCGGCAACCGCAGCGGCTTTCGCCTCCTTCAGCTCCCCGCCAAGGGCAGCCTCGCGGGCGGCAAGGTCCTCCTCATGGGAGTCCAGCTCGACCTTCCGCTGCGCGAGCTCTCCCTCTCGCCGGGACATCTCCACCCCGGCGAGACGCTGCTGTTCTTCAGCTTCAGCCTTCTCGAGTACCCACTCCTGGTACTCGCCGGCGAGACGCTCACGCTCCTCCGCCACCTGGCGGAGGGCAGCTTGATTGGCAGCGCTGAGCTCCGCCGCACGCTTCTCCATTTCCGCCGCGGCCTTGGCGGCAAGGGCCTCCCGGGAGGCGAGCTTCGCCTGCCTGGCCCGGTAAAGGGCCAGGAGCTGGTGGAGCAACCTCTCCTCCTCGGGCCCCTCACTCCCGCCGGGCGCCTGGACGATCTTCAGGCCTGCGGAGGCGAGGACTTCTCCGTCGAATGCCTCGCCCTCCGCAGGGACTCGCGATGAAGACCCCCACGGCATCTGAATGAAGACGCCGTTGGGGGCCTCGAGATAGTACCTCTGCTCCTCGCCGGCGGAGGGGCCGGTGGCCGGTGCAGCATCCGATGCTCCCGCCGCCTCCGGGTCGGCGGTGCGGCCACCGTCCCCCTCCCCGGCCGCTGCGTCCGCAGCCGGAGCAGTCTCTTGCGCGGCCGGCTCGGCGGCCTCGGCCACCTCCTCGACGACAGGAGCGTCGCCGCCGCCGCCCTGCGCGCCCTCCTCCTCAAGGTCGATGACCTCCGTCTCCATGGGCGCAGGGGGAGGAAGATCTAAAAAGAAGAAGAAGAAAAAGAAGTTCAAGACTCAAGCAAATAAAAAAAAAAGAGAGGCAAGCCAAGGAGACAAATCACAAAGCATACCTTGGCGGACGTCCTCAACGGCGGGCTCCCTCGCCGGGGAGCTCGGCCTTGGCGGAGTGGCCGCCCTCGCCGGGCTGCTCGCCCTTGGCGGGGTACTCTGCCTTGGCGGAGTACCCGCCCTTGGCGGAGCACTCTCCCTTGCCGGAGAGTTCTGCCTTGGCGGGGATGGCGGGGCCTGCGGCTCCTCAGCGGTGGTCTCCGGGCGCTCTTCCCGCTGCGGCTCCACCTCTGCACAGAAGAAGACAAGAGACGTCAACACATGAAGACAAAACCAAATACTCAGGCGTGCCCCGATAAGCGAAAAGAAAAAACCCCAGACTTACGCTGGGGGCTGCGCTGCGGGCTGCGCTGGGGGCTGCTCATCGGAGCAGCGCTCGAGTCCGGCAGGCTCGGCTCCGGCACACCCCCTGTTGCCGCCGCTGCTGAGCCTTCCGCGACCTCGGCCTCGGGCGCCTTGGCCTTCTTCGCTGCGCGATGGGCCAGGGTCCTGAAATCAGAACAATAGACAGAGTCAGCATCAACAGAAAAATCAAGACAAAAATCAAGAAGATATAAGGATTTGGATCCTTACTCTTGGTCCTCCTCGTCGTCCTCGCTCAGGGCGGAGAAGTCATACTCTACCGTGGGCGCGTCGGCGCGTGGGGCGGAAGACGAAGGCTCCCTTGCGCGCTTGGTGTTCACCGGGGCTGGGGGCTGCGGAGACCCAGCCCTTGTAGTCGCCGGCGCCCGAGGAGCGGGCGGAGCCGCTGCTCCGCTCCGAGAAGACCCCTGCCGGCTCGCTGCCGGCCTGCAAGGCGCCTCAGTTGTGGTCCGCGTACGGGCCGCCTCCGCTGCGGCCGGTGCGCCGGACGACCTTGGCGCGGCTTGGCTCCCCCGGGGAGCTGCCCGGCGAGGTGGCTGTTGCCGGGGCGCCTGCGCTCTCTCCCCCGTCGCCGCCTTGCGGAGGCGCTTCGCCGGGGACTGCCTCGGGCTTGCCGGGGGCGGGGAGCTCTCCGACGAGGAGAGGTCGTCGGCGTACAATTCCGTGGATCCGCCGGAGTCCTCGGCCTCCTCCTCCTCCTCCTCCTCTGCCCCGGCCGGCTCACTGGGCCCAGCGTCCAGCGCTGCGGCCCTCTTTCCCTTGGCGCCTCCGCCTCTCGCGGCGCCTCTGCTCCCTCCGGCGGTGCCCTCTGCCGCCGCGGCCTCCGCCGCGATCCCGTGGATCCCGGAGTGCCTCAGCGAGGGGACCCCGGCGAGCGCGTCGGGGGGAAGATTCAGCAACCTGCGGATCTCCGCCTCCTCCGCTTGGGTGGACGCATCCGCAGCTTCCGCCTGTTCCGGCGAGTACCCGAAAACTCCTGCCGCCGCGGCTGCGGCGGCCTCTTCAGCTCGGGAAGCTATGTAGGCGATCTCCTGCTCGGTGGTGTCCCGTGTGTGCAGCTTGAGGTCCTCCTTGTTCCTCGCCACCTCTTCGAGGTTGTCGTAGAAGTTGAGGACGTCGATGGGCTTCGGGGCGATCCACGTGCGGTCCACGCCGTGCGAGTCACACATGGGCATCATGGCGAGGATCCGATCCCTGACGGCGTTGTTGCAGAGCGGCACCACTCCCCGGGGAGTCCTGAACCACTCGGGGTGTGTCGGGTCGGGCTTGAAGAGTTCTCGTACCATTCCCCGCAGCTCCAGCGTGGTGAAGTTGAAATTGAGCCCGGGGCGCAGCCTCATGATGTCTGCCGGGCCACCGTACTCCCAGGCCGGCCTCTTCCGGTCTTGGAGAGGGGCGATGCGCCGGCGGAGGAAATCTGCGCCCACCTCGGCAACTGACAGATTGGCCAACCGAAGACGAAGAATTCGGACGAGGGCGATGTTGAGCTTGACGTCGTCCGAGTCCAGCTCACTCCAGTCCCTGCCGCGCACGATGGGCGTTGTGCGCGGCGCGGTGAAGGCTTGCGGCTGGTCTTCTACGATCCAGCACCACTCCGCTCGCCATTCCTCCCACTTGCCGCGGAGCTCCCCCGGCAAGTACGCCCCTTTTTTATTCAGACGAAAGATCCAAGAAATTCCTCCGGAGAGGGGGGCGTCGGCCTCGGCTCTAGGAGTGAAGAAGTGTCTAAAGAGGGCTACATTGGGGTGGACTCCTATGAAGTTTTCGCACATGTGTGCGAAAACAGCCATGGTGAGAATGGCGTTGGGGGTGAAGTCAAGCAAATGGAAGCCATATGTGTTCATGACGTCGCAGAAGAAGTTTGAGAAAGGAGGACAGAGACCACAATGAAAGAAGGCAGCGAAGAAATGGTACCCGCCGGGATAGCTGTCCTTGGCGGCGGCCGGATATGCTCGCGTGCGGGGATGCGCGTCGGTTTCCTTGGACCAGAACAAGTAGTACTTGTTCCAGAGCTCCCGCACGCCGAGCTTCGGCGGGAAGACGACATGCCGCTTCCGGTACGCGATGAGCTTGGCCGCTTGCTCCGATTTCTCCTTCTTGGCCTTCTCCGCCTTCGCCTTGTCGGTCTTTGGGGCCATGGCGGACGCGACGGAAGGAGGGGAACGAAGAGCTCGGCGGCGGCGAAGATGTGGAGGCAGAGCACAAGAGGGAATCTTTTGGACAAGGAAGACGATGCAATGATGGCGCAAGGAGGGGAACCGCGCCCGCTTCCTCTGCTTTTATGGGGGAGTGGGGGGCGTTTCCCCCTTTCCATTATGAGATCGTGGGCACGTCCCATCCCCACGGCGCCGCGATCGACGCGTGCCGTTACCGTGGGGTGCGGCGGATATGGAAGTGGATTCGGCGCACCGCGGGCCGCGGGTGCCCGTGCACTGTTTTGGGCCTGGCCCAACAGCGCTCGGCACCGTGTGTGGCCCAGGCCCGGGGGCTCCTGTCGGTGTACTAAGGTAGGGGGTACCTCAGTACCCCAACTTGTGCACGGGCAGTTGCAGCTTCCCGCGGCAGGGTTTGCCGCGTGCTCGCCGGAGACTTTTCCTGCTCCCTAGTAAAACCATTCAAAAACAAAGTATGCAAGACATAAGACCGAGACCCCGGCAAGAGGAGCTTGTCGGGAAGGCCGTACCAGGCTCAAGACCGCCCTACTAGCACAAGGCCCTGGCAAGAGGAGCTTGCCAGGAAGACTAGAAGACAAAGCCTCGGCGCTATACGCGCCCCGGCAAGGGGCCCGGGGAGCGGCAAGCTCCCGGGCCCGGCAAGATCGAGGCCCCGGCAAGGTGCTTGCCGGGAAGGTTGCGCTGTGTGCCCGCGCTCCAGCTCATCGGCCCACGCGTCGCCCTGGGGCCTATCCAGGGACGCGTGGCGGATGGCTGTGCAGCCTGGGGTACACAGTGGCACTCCACGGTGATGGATCCATCGCCGTGGCAGACGGAGACGCTAAGGCGGGAGCTTTTGGGGTCGACGGCGACGGGCATTAAATGCCCTTGTCCCCCGCTGTTAGAGTAGGTATAGACCACTGTTCAGTACTGTAGCTCCACTGTTCCCGCACTGTTGCAACTACCACCTCTTTTACACTTTTACCCCTTTCTCCTACGTTGACACCTGTCGGTGACCCCTTACACTATAAAAGGAGGCCCATGCACAACGTGGAGGGGGGTTCGGAACCTAGATCACTCTCGCGCGCGGTGTAGCTGCTTCTTCAAGCTCCCGAGCGCCCCAACTCAATACACAACCAAGCAGGAGTAGGGTTTTACGCGTCTACCGCGGCCCGAACCTGGGTAAAACTGCCCGCGTGCATCGCTACGATCCGCTCTTTGTGCTCCCTCCGCCCTCGTACCGCACAGACAAGGGGCTCCGGTCCCATAGGTGTTCGTGGCGGACAGTTTCCCC
>LR738713.1:156507960-156548342 GCA_902687465.1 Secale cereale
CACGGGGTCGTCTCGTTATACCTTTGAAGCGTGCGTTTCGGGGCGGCTCGAGACGTAGAGGAAGGAGTCGTTCTCGCGAGTCGTGGTACACGTGTCGTAGAGGGAAGTAGACGTTCTCGTTTCCGAAGGGGTACTTGTCGCGGCATCGGACGTCCTCGGGGCGACGGTAGTCGAACTTGACATCGGTAGGGGTACTCGTTTCTTCCGAAGGTAGTGGAACTTGACGTTTCGCCGTGGAGTCGAACTTGATATCGGGCGTCGAGGTACTCGTTCACGGTTCGTAGATGTTCGGGCCGTAGATGTACTTGCCAAACTCGGTTCTCGCGACGAGTTCGTAGATGTACTTCTCCGAAGGGGTACTTGATGATTCCTCGTGTAGTCGAGCTGCCGAAACTTGGGGTCCTCGTCCACTTGGCGAAAAACAAACAAAAAAAACAGCAGCAGGACACAAAACGCAGCAAGGCAGCAGCGTGGGGCGGTGGCCCAGAAGATGGAGGCTCGGCGGCGGGACCTTGGAGCGGCCGGGCTTCTCCCGTGCTGGAGGAGCAGAGGCGGGAGATGGGGCGCGGCTTGCGGACGCCAGACGGAAGGGAGGCCGGGGCGCTCGGGGCCCTGGCTGGTCGAGCGAGGAGACGGCCTCGGGGCAGGGCCCGAGCCGGCTCGCGGGGCTGGAGGCTCCTGGAGATGAGGCAGGGGAAGAGGCGACGCTCGAGAGGGCCGCACGGGGCCGGCCTTGGCTGGACGGCGCGGGAGGCCAGGGTGCAGAGGAGGCGACGAACCCGGCCGGCCTTGGCGTCGAGGATGGAGGGAAGGGGCGCGCTCCAGCGGCCTTGGGGCGAAGCGGGGCGGACGAGGCAGGGAGCTGCTGCGGGCGAAGGGAGGCGAGGCAGGGTCGCGACCTGCTCGAGGGGCGCCAGGCGCGGGCGGCGCACGAGCACGGCGGCTCGCGGGGCAGCCAGGGAATCGGGGCAGAGGCGAGCTGGGGCTCGAGGGGAGAGGAGAAGAGGGAGATGGAGCGAACGGGAGGAGGGTTCGGGCGAGCGAGGGGAAAGAAGTGCGGGGTCGAGAGGGAAAAGATCGAGGGAAACGGGGATGGGTTCGGCCGCGAGGGGAGGGAGTGATGCGTGCTACGGCGGCGCACAGGGGGAGAGGGAGAGGAGCTGCGACCGCTAGGGTTGGGTGGCTGCTGGGCCAAGGCGGCCCAAGTGGGCTGGTGGCCTTGGGGGATGGTGGAGCTGGGCCTTGAGGCCTGGGAAGGAGGAGAGGGAAGGCTGGGCATCTTTATATTAAAACTGCTGTTGTTTTTCCAAATAAAACAGAAAAACAAAAGAGGAAAAGAAAGAAAAGAGGAGTTAGGAAAAGGCTTAGGGCAAGGGGTAAAAATCCCTGGACTCACAAAAATGTCAGGAATTTAATAAAATTGTTGGAGGGGTTTTTGGAAGAACCTCGAAACAACGGAAAGAATTAGAGAGGGTCTAGATGGAGAAACTCGAGGCGAAAAAGGCATGAAGAAATTATGCAAGTGTGTTGGGTTAATTGCAACGAATGGAATATTTATTTATATAGCTCCCTAAAATATTGGGATGATATGTTTTAAAGAGAAGACACCTTCCCTCGATTTAAATGGACCGAAGGTCCACACAATTTATTTCGGTTGAGATGCAAATTAAATATGACATGATGGCATGATGACATGATGCAATGCAAAAATAAATAACACAAGCAAAAAGAACACACGGGCAGCCCGGAACATCTGGAATCTTCTGGAATCTTCTGGTATCTTCTGGGACGTCAGTCTCGGGCGTCACAGTATGGTATGGTTACAGAGTCGATCTACGACAAGATCAAATGAGCTAAACCCTAGGCTAATAGGGCGATGGGTGTTGCTCTGAGCCCTAAAGACGAAAATCCAAGAGTTACATATAGTTGGTAACAATAAAGGAAATATCATGTCGGATCTAGAATCTTGACTTGAGGGACACACCCAGGCCCCGAAGATTTCCTACATCACATCGCCATAGCTCGGCCTCACAATAGCCCACTGGTCCGACCCATAAAGCACTGACCGGTGGCCCGAGGTCCCCTTGATCATAATTAGTGATCTAGCTAGGTTCCAGGGAGGAGGGATGTTTCATTATATGTTGGATAAATGTATCAAACATCATCTTCCTCTGCTCCTTTGCTTTTACATGGTTCACACAGTCATGTCTGCAGCTTCGGAAGAGATGCAGATCATAAGCTCGCAAGGCTAATTGGTTACCGATTCTTTTTCTTTGATGTTTACCAAGACCACTTTGCAGGTATAATTTGCTGCATCTACTTTTTAGAAACATGTATCTTTATGTTTTATATAAATATATGATTGCTGTTTTGTGAGTCTGCTACTGCCCATTGCTTACACGTTGCTAGGTATTATATGATTTACATTGAAGATTAGTACATTCCTTGCATCTCGGCATTTCACCCTTTCTGCTTTACCAGGATATACCAAGGAGATGCTCTTATCTTGCTACAGGTTGTTTTCCCTATGTTTATTAAAAGAACAAGATGCTTTCTTTGATTGTCTATTAATTATATCTTTTAGTATAATATAATTGGTGTTGATTTTGTATCATCTTCTTTTCCGGAGATTGTTCATCATGTTGTTTTTCATTGCCTTGTTTATCTCCAGTGATTTAATCTTCTATTATGGTGATTTCACATAGCATTGCTGCTCTGGGTTTGTAACCTCATTAGTATGCTTATTTTCTCATATGACAATGAGACTATGCTGAATAGGTCTGTAGATGGAGACTTCAGAACCATAATACCTAAAAATAAACAAAGATTTTGGTAGGCATGCACAAGTAGATGAATTTGTACTAATCATTCCTTCTCTTTTGGTTGTGTGCAGATCTTAAGATCACTTGAATTCTTTGATAGTTAAAGGAGAGTTTTCCTCTTATATGAACAAGTGGTTGCACATTTGGTTTCCTCTTGCAGTAAACCACCATTGAAGCAATCATGATACTCATTGCATTGATGCCAAGTATAGAAGACTACTCTCTTTCTGCTTTATTGGCTATTTTAAATATACAGCCGCTGTTGATTTAGGTTCTAGGGACCATGGCATCATTTATTTGACTGTACTTGTCACTTATAGTTCAGTTTTAGATATAGTTCTCAATGCTCTGCATTTTTTCCAAGGATCTCATTAAAAATCACAAATTGGTTGTTGGTTTACTATGTTAGCTACGGGTGCCCAGTTGAAAAGTGGATTTCTTTTATGTAACACATGAAAAAGGTACAGAAAGTTGGCAATTTGGCTTCCAAGGTTCCGAATTGGTTATGTTAGTTATGTAATGGATTAAAAAGGTACATAAAGCTATAATTTCTTTTAGTTCGCAGAGCTGTTTTACAACTGTATTTACATGGCTACTGTTGCAACAACTCCCCGTTTGGAACAGTAACACTGTGAGCACAAGGGCACTCATGCCTTAATAGAACTTAGTTAATTTCTGGATTGCTAGATTAGGTACTCATGTATTTGTCGCTTATAGTAATTAATGTTAGTCTTCTTCATAGTATCGGTTGTAAGCAATTTAAGAAAGCACATGGTTATGTAGTTGTGACTCAATTTTGCTTTGTAACATCTGTTTGCAGATCGATGTGGATGAAACCAGATATGAATAAAATCATGCTATGGATTTTAGTATTGCAATTGTCTTGCACTAGCCACCAACCTTTTTAGGTTTGTGCCCTAGTTATTAATTACATGCTAGTGAGTAACAATCCAAATTTCTAATATGAACGGTATAACTTGGCATCGATTAAATTAATACACTACAGAAGGTAACAAAATTTCTAAATTCAAACATGTGTAAACTTTAACACCATTACTACAATTCACTGCATATTTAGAATTGTGATTCTGTTATTGTTTTTACTAACAACTTGATAGCTTTAATATATTTGTCATTTCCAATTTAGGCATGCATCAACAGGCAATGTCGATTGTTTACTATTGGCTCTCACTAAAGCATGGTGTATGTTAAAGTGTTTGACTACTATTTCAGATTATCTATTTCACCCAAGAGATTATCTGCTTCTTCTACATAGGCTACTATTATGTAGTTATTATGGATGAGAAGATACATGTAATCTTTTTTGGATGACCAGCGAAGATACAATAGAGGAATGAGCTTGGTTAACATACGAAGTTCTGTTACATTTACCTCCCAGAATAAGTGAGATATTTTCATTTCCCTTCACATGGACATATTTTTTTCTCCAAGTTAATTACTAGCATGTGGAAATCCATTGTTCTTTACAAAAGGGATGTGATGTTATTATGGCATCTCTTCTGTTGCCACTCTGTATCTTTTGTGTATACATTCAGAAAGTATGACTTGGGTTTGTATGATGCATATAGGTTACTACACTATGGAAGTAGGAATATCCTGCAAACTAAGGCATAGCCTAGTGGTGGGAAGGGGTTGATGCCTTCCCGCTCACCCAGGTTCAAGGCCTGGTACTTATAATTTGGGTTTGTTGCACCAATTATACTGTAAGGGGTTCACTTACAGTCTTTCTATAAAAAAAGTAGTCATATCTTGGCCTCGTGCCATTTGATCTGCCTACATTAATCCCATGTTTGGTTTGAAGCTTCTGTTATTTGGCTGACCAGGGCTCAAAAACAAGATTCATGGCTCGGTACGGCATGTTAGTAAGCACATGCCAAATTTCGAAAAAAAACATGGGTATTGAACTAGAAATTCTCATGAAGGAAACCAGTTTAAATATGCATGCTCTGCTATAGTACTTGCAATGTTTACTTGTGATTCCAATTTCTTTTTATGCCATTATTCTCGGAACCTATGATTTGTCAAGCAATTCTCTCGATTAGATGATAATGTGACATGTGGAATTCCATATATTACTATGCTAGGTGGGACTGATTAGAGACGAATGGTCTTTAGCAATGTTTTTAAGGCGGTAAGGCGAGGCAAGGCACTGGGGGTGCCTCACCGCCTAAGCGATAAGGCATAAGGCAAGGCGGGTGCCTTAGAGAGTTCTCAGCAGTAGATGGAGTAGAATTTGGTAGGCAACTAGGCATACACACTACAAATCTTGCACTTGTTGCTGGTTGTACAGCCCATATAGCATCCATCCTCTTTGAACTTTCTCTTCTTCGTTTCTCCCCAACAGTAATCATGCATTATTCTAACCATCCTGGCATCCACTAACCACTATAGGAGAGGCAATGAGCAATCGGCAAAGCAGCTAGCACAAAGCAGTGAGCCACCAGCAAAGTAGGAAGCAATGCACAACTAAAAAGCAGTAAGCAATGAA
Organism: Secale cereale; assembly: GCA_902687465.1. NCBI lineage: Eukaryota > Viridiplantae > Streptophyta > Magnoliopsida > Poales > Poaceae > Secale > Secale cereale. The sequence continues at coordinate 156,513,292 of LR738713.1, forward strand.
GAACTAAACATTGAAGAAATAGAGCAAAGGAGGGTGGGGAGAAGCGGGAGGGAGAGGAGTAGATGATAGGTGTCGTGGAGAAACACGATCACCTATGGGGCCATCGGCCCCTTTGTGGTTCGGCGGGGGAAAATCACGTTGCGCAAAGAGCGGAAGCCATGGGACAGCACATCGATGGTGACGCTGGTGGTTTTTACCCAGGTTCGGGCCGCCGTGAGGTGTAAAACCCTACTCCTGCTTTGGTGGAATTGGTAGGAGAACCTAAAGAAAACGCAGTGCTCGTGCCCGTCAAGGAAGCCTCGGGGGGAGCCGCTATGCGTGTACGAGTACGTGAGGGTCCAAATGCTTTCTAGCTAACCCTGGGCCTCCTTTTATAGTTTAAGGGGCATCCATCATGGCTAATAATCACTATTTGTTGATTAGATAACTAACATTGCTATCATACCTAACTCTGCCAGTAGGACAAAGTGCATTAAATGCACTACCAGGTGTCGTGCTAAGGATGTAGCCCGGCAAGCCTGCTGCTCCGCTTATCCATCTCTTACTTGTATGTTTGACACGCCTCTGGGCGGTTGTCATTTGGAGGTAATCTATCTTCGAAGCGGTTGTCACGTGCTTAGTGGAAGTCACTTAATCATCCAAGGGCTCGACACCACACTGATGGTTGATTTGCGTTGTGGTCCGATGGAGCGGTGACGCCTTGGCGGGGAGGTTCGACCTTGGCGGACCCGACAAGCTTGCCGGGGAAAACTTAGACTTGTTCGTGGGGTGGCCTTGACCTGGCCAGGCTCTCCTGCCTGGTAAAGGGAGGCTTTCCCAAGGTGATATCTTGCTATCTTGGTCTTCTTGATGTGCGCTTTGACCTCTCAAAGAGTTGCTTCTCTGGCTTGGCCTTGCTACACATGTTGGAGCTGAGCATTTATAATGCTGTTGTGCCTATGTATAGTCCACGCAATGAACGTAAATGTTTGTCGCACCGACAGGAGGCCCCGGGCCTAGCTCAAACGTGTCACTGGGTATTATTGGGGTAGGCCCCAATAGTACACACGGAAGCACTAGAGCCATATCGTCGCAGGGGTTACGCCTTTCTTGATATCTTCCTTGCTTCTTCATTAACCTGTGATGGAGTCAGTTTCCGCTTTTCCCGCCCGTCGTGTGAGACAACGTGGAGCAAACGTTCGAGCCATGACTCGTCGGCTACCCACATCCCATGCTTACGGGGTGGCAACTGTCGTTTTACTCACCCGCCGCTCCTTCCGTTTCCACCACGTATGATGCATGCATTGCGCAAGGTTGGTAGCAAAAACGTTGGGCTCGGGAAGGATTGCCACAGCAGAAAGCCAGGCGCCGCGGGTAGGCGCAGGAGGGCGCTCTTGATTCTATGCGCCGTTAGCGACGCAGAAGAGCCAGATTGGCGGAGCGGGGCGGTTACCTCCTGGGTGAGGAGCCAGCTCACGGCCATGCTTGCCTATAAACAGGGGAGCGGGCGAGGAGCTAACTTGCGCACATCTTATCCTTATTCATCCTTTTCTTCTAGCATTGTCTTTCCCTTCCCCCAGGTGGTCGGGGGGAAGGGCCATCTATGGATTCTGGTTGCGGTAGGGCCTCATCTTTATACTCGTACCCATCCCCCGGCTTGGGTTAACGATCTCGAGCCGAGCGTCGGCAGAGAGGGCCCTGGGTGGGAGAGTGGGTGGCATAGTGGCCGCATCTGGGCCAACCACGATGGTGCACTCATTGTCGCGTCGCCCGCTACTTTAGTCCTGGTGGAATGTCGTGCAGGCGACGCCACGTTGGTCTTCACGGTGGGAACGCGACGTCGCGGCCGTTCGCCATCCTGGCGCTCTTTCTTCGGGGTGGTGGAGAAAAATCATCCAGCCTGCTGTGGGCTGCACGCGCATGGTCACAACAGCAGATCGCCGCGGGTTGCGGAAGAGTTTTCCACTCATGGCCCTATGTGTCACGCGCCCTCGTGTGAGTTTCTTGCTTGTATATGCTTCTTCGGGGTGGGGCATCTTCCATGCTTCAGGCCGACGGAGACGACCATGCTCTCTCTGAGACCCTTTCGGGGAGCTTGCGCCTCGGCCATCGTGTTATGGGCCCAAATGATGGCGGAGGCGTCTCGCTGAGTAGTGGCGATGAGGAGGATAGCAGCATTGGCAACCTGTGACGCGTCAAGAACGGAGACGACAGCTCCGACGCGTCGCGGTCGTCGGTAGCACCATCAGCACCGGTCGCGCCTCCGTAATGCCTCCGTTTGCACCCGCCCTCTATCTTCTTCCTCCCTCCCGGATTCGTTCGCCTTGCCTAGAGGTAGGGGCCCTCTGGTCCCCTAGAGAGACGCTTCCCGCTGGCCTTGGCGGGGAGGTGCCGAATCCCAGCTAGGCGCTCCTTTTGCCCTCTTCACCCCCTCCTATAGTTTCTAGGAGGAGAGGGACAAGAAAGGGATTATGGGGGCACTCATCTTTTTTCAATCTAAAATATGTAGGCATTTGCCAAATTTTAGTCTTCAACATGTAATCTCTTGCATCCATATTTGTACTCTGTGCGGGTTGTACTTGTTTGTCTGCGTATAAATGAAAGAAAAAGATGGGTTTGCCGGGTACTTGTGCACGTATTACATCCATGCAGAGGAGGAACTCCTCTATACTTTCAAGTAAACAAGATTTCCCGGCAAGCTGCCTTGCCGGTCCCTTCTATCGTTGTCGCGAGGCTTGGCCTGGCGGGCTTAGGGGTGAGGGAAGGAATCGGCCCCTCGACAAACCTTCTTTTCCCAAATGCCACTATGACCGCCTTGACCGAAGCAATCTTCTAGTCGAAAGTTGGGAGCACAAATGTTTTGAAGGTGAGAAGGTTTCCCCTCACAGAGGCACATTGTGGATATCTTAAAGAAAACTTATCGGATTTGGCTGTCGAGGATCGGTATGTAAGCTTGTTTCGACACCTCCTTTCTGGGATCTGAGTCCACGGCAGGGGGTCTGTAGTTAGTACAGAAGGAAATCATAGCAGCATATGACCCTCTCTGCATGATCATGGTAAACTTAAGTTAAACTAATCATGCATGCAAGTTCTTAGGTGCGAGCGCTTCGTTTTATTATCTTTGCACAGGGTATGCGCCTGGCTTTGTACCAAGGGTTACATACGCATCGGTAAGGCTTGTACAAAAGGGTGGCTGCCGGTGTTGAGCCCGGTAGCCGCGACTTACGGGTAGAACTTATGAAGATGCTCAATATTCCATGAGTTTTCACCTTGATGCCATCTTTGGTGTCCAGACGGACCACGCCAGGTCTGGTGACTCGTACTACCCGGTAAGGGTGTAGCGACCAGACCTCAAACAGTCTGATCTCCGTGCATCAGTGTCATCCCTGGATCAGTAATGCTGACACGCACGGTACTTGAAGGATTTATAACAGAGTAGCAATCACACACTTATTACATCGATAGTCCAACGATGAATTTATTACAATAATATGGCTGAAGGCCATCTAATACGATAACAGCGGAAGGCTTGGAAGATAAGTGAGTCCATCAACTCCAGCGGCATCACTGAGTATAGAACCACGACCTAAAAGGGCATCTTACTCGTCGTCTGAAAAGTCTGCAACATGAAACGTTGCAGCCCGAAAACGGGTCAGCACATGGAATATGCTGGCAAGGTAACACAAGAGAATGCAATGAGAATAAGGCTATACTATATGCAATATTTGGCTGGTGGAAAGCTCTATGGTTAAGTTTTTGCGTAAAGCTAATTTTTCCCTACTTCAAAGGAATGCATTTTAATTAACTATCATGGTAGTTGAAACATCGTTGAGAAGATAGACATCCTCTCAACCCCAATTAAAGTAATCATTAAACCCAACAAAATTAAATTAAAGTAACATGATGAGATGCACATGAAAATCCAAGTACTAGATACTCAAGACGTCCATAACCGGGGACACGGCTAATCATGATCAGTTTGTACACTCTGCAGAAGTTTGTGCACTTTCCCCACAAGACTCGATCGCCTCCGTTTGGTTTCTCGCACTGCATGGTGTTTGAGAAACGGATGACCGAGACATAGTCTTTCAGAAGCGCTAGCACCTTACGATCGGGCGGACCGTACCAACCTACATCCCCTACATCTGCTAGTCCACCAATGTAAGAGTTCGCACGACTTACTCATACTATGCTAGAGCCCATAATAGCATTGTGGCTGCACACGGAAGTTTCTAGTATGAATAATCTCATGATCCCTTTGAGCCTGGGTGGCGATCCAAAAGAAAAACAGGCAATCCTGGAATACCCAGATGCCTCAATCCACCCAGATGTGATTTAATGTTGCCACCTTAAATTGAACCATTAATTAGACAATCTCACATCTGTCATGGATTTCACTCACCAATCCACGTCTACGAGCATAGCATGTCCTAACAGCAAACGTAGAAGTAACTCCCAAGGGTTTGAATGTAATGCAGGTAATAGGTACTACCTCAACTACTTCCCAATCCCACAAGTTAATTGTTCCTACTCATGCAATGTGTGAGGGTTTGACTAATGCAATGAAAACTGGGAAATTGGAAAACATGATCAAAGTGTTACTTGCCTTGCTGATGATCCGCAAAACCTAGAGACTCAAAGTAGCAAGCGGCGCACTCCGGGTACTCTATCGCAATCAAACAAACAAGCATACAATAAGTGCTTAACTAATGCACGGGTAAAACTCAAATACGAGATCTAACCAGAAAGTTCAACTTAAGAACTCCGGTTTGCAAAAAGAATCAACTCGAAAGAAGCAACGAAACTCAAACTGCAAAAGAAACGAGCTCCGAATTACTAGTTGGCCTAAAGTCAAATTTTACAGTAGCCAAAATCTTGTTCCAGTTGATTAAACGTAAAGAGGGCTTCGAGACGAAGATCTGGATTTTGAATCACCTGATTCCGACTCTCGAGCGAAAAGAAAAACGAGAAACAAGATCAGGGCAGAAATCGCGATCGGAAAAATCACAGATAAATACACCGAAAAAGAAAAACGACGCACAGGCTAACGAACGAAGTTCGCTGTCTTTAACTAACGAAAACCGTTCGTTAAAACGAACGTACGGACGAACGTCCGCTATTTAACTAAACCGGCGGAAAATAAAAAAAACCGAACCGATCTATTTAAAAAAAACATATCTAGGTTTTCCTAAACAAACCGATCTAAAAACCAAAAAAAAAAACTACCTCACTCTGGCGAACTCCGGCGAGGGGCGGCGGCGGCGGCTGCGCGGCGGGGCGGCGGCGGCGGGAGGCGACGCGGCGGCGGCAGCGGCGGGAGGCGGCGCGGCGACGGCGGGTGGCGGCGGCGGCGGGCGGCGGGCGCGGCAGGCGGCGGCAGCGGCTTGGGCGTCGGGCGGCTAGGGTTTGAGCGGGCTGGCTGGGCGTCTCGGGCCGGCCTGGGGCGGCTTATAAAGCCCAGGAGTCCTGGGCGAATAAGACTCCTAGTCGGTTTCCGTTTTTTTTTCTAAAAGAGTCCCGGCGCAGAAAAACTAACGAAAGAAATACCAAACGGACTCCAAAATTCCCGAAATAAATTTTCACCGTCCTCTAATAATATTTAGGACAAAGTGAACATTTTTCCCGGACCTAAATGCAATTTTGAAAAACGTGTATTTTTCCTATGCAAATAAATCCGAAATTAAATCCAGAAAAATACCAAAAGTGATTTTAATATTTTTCCTCCAATATTTCTGTTATTTTGGAGAAGTCATATTATCTCCGCTCATATTTTGTATTTAGAAATATTTTTAGGAGAGAAAAATAATTAGAATCACACTGTCCTCGTACTGGTATTCGAGCGAACTCAAATACGAAAACGGTAAAATTCTCAACTCTCTCCGTAGGTCCTTGAGTTGCTTAGAATTTCGAGGAACGCCACAAACAAAAATGCAAAAAAGCATGAAATGCAATATGATCTATGTATAACATTCCGAATTGAAAATTTGGGATGTTACAAACCTACCCCCTTAGAATGAATCTCGCCCTCGAGATTCGACTTGGCTAGAGAACAGGTGTGGGTGGTCCTTGCGTAGATCATCTTCTCATTCCCAAGTGGCTTCTTCCTCGGTGTGGTGACTCCACTGAACTTTGCAAAACTTGATAACCTTACTGCGGGTAACTCTGCTCGAAAATTCGAGAATCTTAACAGGCTTCTCCTCGTAAGTCAGATCACTATCTAACTGAATTGCTTCCAGGGGTACTGTGTCTCTAAGCGGTATATCGGCCATCTCCGCGTGGCACTTCTTCAGTTGCGAAACGTGAAACACGTCGTGCACTTCTGACAATCCTTCGGGCAATTCCAACTTATAGGCAACCTCTCCCATGCGTTCCAAAACACGATAAGGTCCCACAAATCTCGGGGCTAACTTCCCTTTAACTCCGAAACGTTTAACTCCTCGCAGAGGCGATACTCTCAGGTATGCTCTGTCTCCGATCTCATAGGTTATCTCCTTGCGCTTCGAGTCGGCATAACTCTTCTGCCTGGACTAAGCTACCTTCAGTCTATCTCGAATCAACTTAACCTTCTCCTCATACTATTTGATTAAGTCTGGTCCAAACAACTGTCGGTCTCCAACTTCATCCCACGACAACGGTGTTTGGCATCTCCTTCCATACAATGCCTCGAACGGTGCCATCTTCAAACTGGCCTGATAACTGTTGTTATATGAGAACTCTGCGTAAGGCAAGTTGTCATCCCAACTAGATCCATAATCTAATGCACAGGCTCTCAACATATCCTCCAGAATCTGATTGACTCTCTTCGTCTGTCCATCTGTCTACGGATGAAACGCTGTACTAAACTCTAGCCTGGTACCCTAAGTTTCATGTAACTGATTCCAGAACTTTGAGGTAAACTGGGTTCCTCTATCTGATACAATACTCCTCGGAACTCCATGCAGACATACAATTCTGCTCATGTATATCTTAGCCAACTTCGCACGGTATATGTGGTTTTCACCGGGATAAAGTGGGCTACCTTCGTCAATCGGTCTACTACTACCCAGATTGAATCATATCTTGCTTTGGTCCTGGGCAATCCGGTGATAAAATCCATGCCAAGCTTCTCCCACTTCCATTCGGGTATTGGCATAGGTTGTAACAATCCTGCTGGCTTCTGATGTTCTGCCTTTACTCTCTGACATACATCACAAACTGCTACATACTCCGCAATATCCTTCTTCATACCGGTCCACCAGAAAATATCCTTCAAATCCAAATACATCTTAGTATTTCCTGGGTGAATCGAGTATGGCGAATCATGGGCCTCCTGTAAAATCAACTTCCTAATCTCCGGGTCATTGGGCACATAGATTCGATCCTCAAACCATAAGGTGTCGTGTTCATCCTCACGAAAACCTTTAGCTTTTCCTTCGCTCATTCTCTCCTTTATTGCGACAACCTCCTTGTCAGCTTTTTGAGCTTCTCTGATTTTATCCATCAGGGTAGACTGGATTTCTAACGTTGCTACATAGCCTCTCGGAACTATCTCCAAACGTAGTTCTCGTAGGCCCTCGGCTAACTCCTTTCGAAACTCCTCCATCATTAGGGTATTGACATGGCTCTTGCGGCTTAGCGCATCGGCTACTACGTTAGCCTTTCCGGGATGATAATGCAATCTCATGTCATAATCCTTAATGAGTTCCAGCCATCTCCTTTGCCTAAGATTCAACTCCTTCTGAGTGAATATGTACTTCAAACTCTTATGATCCGTATATACTTCACAATGGTTTCCAATGAGAAAATGTCTCCACGTCTTCAATGCATGCACTACGACTGCCAATTCCAAATCGTGGGTGGCATAGTTCATCTCATGAGGTTTCAGTTGTCGTGAAGCATACGAAACAACTCTTCCTTCCTGCATAAGAACTGCTCCAAGTCCTCGACGTGAAGCGTCGCAGTACACCTCATAGTCCTTATGTTGATCGGGCAGAATCAACACAGGTGATGAGACCAACCTTTTCTTCAACTCCTGGAAACTAGTCTCACATTCTTCGGTCCAACAGAACTTGGTGTCCTTCTTCAACAACTCCGTCATTGGCTTTGCAATCTTCGAGAAATTCTCGATAAAACTCCGGTAGTATCCTGCGAGTCCAAGAAAACTCCGGATCTCTCCAACTGTTGTCGGTGCTTCCCAGTTGGCACAGTTTCCACCTTGGCGGGATCTACTGATATTCCTTCTCCGGATATAACATGTCCAAGGAATCCAACTTCCTTCAACCAAAATTCACATTTGCTAAACTTGGCATATAACTGATGTTCTCTGAGCTTCTCCAATACCAAACGCAAATGCTCTTCATGCTCCTCTTCATCCTTCGAGAAGATCAATATATCATCTATGAACACTACAACGAACTTATCCAAATACTCCATAAACACTTTGTTCATCAGGTTCATAAAGTATGCCGGTGCGTTTGTCAGACCAAACGACATAACGGTGTACTCATACAACCCATACCTAGTGGTAAAGGCCGTCTTAGGGATATCTTGCTCTCGGATCTTCAATTGATGGTACCCTGATCGCAGATCGATCTTCGAAAATATCTTAGCTCCTTGCAATCTATCGAATAGATCATTGATCATTGGCAGTGGGTACTTGTTCTTGATCGTTACTTCATTCAATCCTCGGTAATCAACAACCATTCTTAATGATCCATCCTTCTTCTCCACTAGAAGTACTGGCGAACCCCAAGGCGAAGAACTTGGGCGTATGAATCCTTTATCCAGTAACTCCTTAATCTGCTTCTTAATTTCCTCCAAATCCTTTGCGGGCATCCTATATGGTCTCTTAGAAATTGGCCCGGTGCCTGGCAAAAGTTCAATCAAAAACTCTATATCTCTATCCGGTGGCATGCCAGGTAACTCCTCTGGAAACACATCCGGATAATCCTTCACTACTGGCACTTCCTCCTGAACAACTCCTGACAAGGAATTTAACCTACTCCTCTTTGACTCATGTCGGGATACATACTTGATCCTTCTTCCTTCTGGCGTAGTAAGAAAAATGGTCTTACTGGCACATTCAATATTCCCTTCATACTTAGATAACCAATCCATGCCTAATATCACATCCAGTCCTTGAGATTCCAATACTATTAGGTCCGAAGGGAATATGTAATTACCAATCCTTAAGGGCAACTGATCACACCATGACTTAGCCATATACTCTGCTCCTGGTGAGGTTACTAACATGGGCGATCTAAGGGCTTGGGTCGGCAGCTTATACTTATCCACGAATCCCCTTGATATATATGAATGCGATGCACCAGTATCAAAAAGAACGAGTGCAGTAAAGGACTTAACTAAGAACTTGCCTATAACTGCATCTGGTTGCTCTTCTACTTCCTCCACGGTCACGTGGTTCACTTGTCCTTTGTTGAACGGGTTAGGCTTCTTCCCGGCGCTTCCATTGCCGTTCCCATTCTTAACTTCTGGGCATTCATTAGCATAATGTCCAGTCTTCCCGCACTTGTAACAAGTGACATGGCTAAAATCCCTCTTGGTGGGTGTGGACGATGTAGGGCGGTTCTGGTTTCCATTGGCTCCATTCCCGTTTCCATTCCCATTTCCATTCTTGGTGCCATTGTGATTGTGCGAGCTACCTCCTCCATGGGTATGTTGAAACTGTCCTACCACTTTAGGAGTAAAGCGGGGCTTCTGCTGAGCTCCAGGGTTATACTTTCCTTGCCCATACTTCCTCTTGCGACTCTCAATCTGTTGATGCTTCCTTTCAATCATCAGGGCGCGGTCAACCAACTCCTGATAATTATTGAAAGTTGCCACCATCAACTGTACACTCATCTCATCATTCAGCCCTTCCATGAATCTCTCATGCTTCTTGGCATCTGTAGCCACATCATCTGGGGCATAATGAGATAGGGTACTAAACTCATCCACGTACTGGGCCACAGTACGGTTCCCTTGGCGCAAGTTGCGAAACTCCTGCTTCTTCATACTCATGGCTCCAGTCGAGCCATGGGCGGTACGAAAAGCTTGCTGAAACTGATCCCAAGTGACATTGGCTACGGGGTAAGTGGCTGTGTAATTCTCCCACCATGCTGCGGCTGGTCCATACAATTGGTGTGTGGCAAATCGCACCTTCTCAGCATCCGAGCAATTGGTGGTGGTCAAATCCCTTCCAATCTTGCGTAGCCAGTCATCAGCCACAATTGGTTCGATGCTGCTAGCAAACACAGGTGGTTGCAACCTTAAGAAACGTGTCAGGTTGTCCACAGGTGGTGGTGGTGGAGGGTTGTTGTTGTTGTTGTTCTGGTTGTTCTGGGTGTTCTGGACAAGAAGTTGCATCAGGGTGTTTAGCTGCTGGATCAACTGGGTGAGCTCAGGGGGAAACTCGAATTCACGTCTTGGAGGCATCTGATGGGTGTAGAGGGAAGAGATTAGAATAGAAAAGAGGTCTAAGGGAAAATCACTACCCATATGCACATGAGACAAACACACAATCATATCACACCAATCAATTTCAAACAAGGTCTTACAAATCTAACTATCGTTACAAGGTGCTGTAAATCTAATATATGGAGGTAAACTACTAGTCACGGGGTGGTCATGTAAAAATATTGATCGGCAGAGGATTCCATAATATCTGCTCCAGCTTCATCTTCATAGTCTTCATCCTTGCTATCCTCAGCTTTCGAATCCGTGTCATCTATGATGATATAATCTTCTGGTGGAATCTCCTTGGGTTCTTCTTCCTCGTCTTCTTCTCCCATGAGTATCCCTAACTTCCGGGTCAAATCATCATTCTTCTCCACAAGTATCTTCATCTCCTCCTCATATCCGTCGCGTGTAGACTTGAGTTCTTCCTCTAGCTCCAAATTCCTATTTAGGGCCTTCTTCAAATCTATCATCCCAGCACACATCTGGTGCTCCTGGCGACGAATGTGGTGGTTCAACTCCTGGATGAATGCTGCAATGGACCTACCCTTCCGGGTGTTGATCATATCCCAATTCTCATCCCGGCGTACACAAATCTGGTAGATGGTGTCCTTTAGCTCCTGCTTGTAAACTTCTCCAATCCTTCCCATAGCAATGTGGGCTGCCATACTCCTTCCTAGGCTCCATGTAGGTGCATTAAAGGAAAATGCTATGAGTGAGGTGACGGGTGCGAACGTCCTTCCTGGAACTTGAGCTTGAATCAACCAACGCTCCTCCTCAGGTAGAGTGGCATTGTAGGTTCCAGTGAAACTTGGTAATCCAATGTTGAGATATCTGGTGACTTCCTTCAGGTGTCGTCCAAAGGGTGTTTCTTCATCCGGTTGCATGAACTTATACTTTGCTTCCACCATCCTAAAGAGTAGAAAAGATGAGGAGTCAGAAAAGAGAAGGGTGAACTGTGCTCTAGGGCTTGTCTTAGTGGTCGTGTCCTACAGTCAGCATGTGCTCTGATACCATCTTGTAGCGACCAGACCTCAAATAGTCTGATCTCCGTGCATCAGTGTCATCCCTGGATCAGTAATGCTGACACGCACGGTACTTGAAGGATTTATAACAGAGTAGCAATCACACACTTATTACATCGATAGTCCAACGATGAATTTATTACAATAATATGGCTGAAGGCCATCTAATACGATAACGGCGGAAGGCTTGGAAGATAAGTGAGTCCATCAAATCCAGCGGCATCACTGAGTATAGAACCACTACCTAAAAGGGCATCTTACTCGTCGTCTAAAAAGTCTGCAACATGAAACGTTGCAGCCCGAAAATGGGTCAGCACATGGAATATGCTGGCAAGGTAACACAAGAGAATGCAATGAAACTAAGGCTATACTATATGCAATATTTGGCTGGTGGAAAGCTCTATGGTTAAGTTTTTGCGTAAAGCCAATTTTTTCCTACTTCAAAGGAATGCATTTTAATTAACTATCATGGTAGTTGAAACATCGTTGAGAAGATAGACATCCTCTCAACCCCAATTAAAGTAATCATTAAACCCAACAAAATTAAATTAAAGTAACATGATGAGGTGCACATGAAAATCCAAGTACTAGATACTCAAGACGTCCATAACCGGGGACACGGCTAATCATGATCAGTCCGTACACTCTGCAGAGGTTTGTGCACTTTCCCCACAAGACTCGATCGCCTCCGTTTGGTTTCTCGCACCGCATGGTGTTTGAGAAACGGATGACCGAGACATAGTCTTTCAGAAGCGCTAGCACCTTACGATCTGGCGGACCGTACCAACCTACATCCCCTACATCTGCTAGTCCACCACTGTAAGAGTTCGCACGACTTACTCATACTATGCTAGAGCCCATAATAGCATTGTGGCTGCACACGGAAGTTTCTAGTATGAATAATCTCATGATCCCTTTGAGCCTGGGTGGCGGTCCAAAAGAAAAACAGGCAATCCTGGAATACCCAGATGCCTCAATCCACCCAGATGTGATTTAATGTTGCCACCTTAAGTTGAACCATTAATTAAACAATCTCACATCTGTCATGGATTTCACTCACCCAATCCACGTCTACGAGCATAGCATGTCCTAACAGCAAACGTAGAAGTAACTCCCAAGGGTTTGAATGTAATGCAGGTAATAGGTACTACCTCAACTACTTCCCAATCCCACAAGTTAATTGTTCCTACTCATGCAATGTGTGAGGGTTTGACTAATGCAATGAAAACTGGGAAATTGGAAAACATGATCAAAGTGTTACTTGCCTTGCTGATGATCCGCAAAACCTATAGACTCAAAGTAGCAAGCGGCGCACTCCGGGTACTCTATCGCAATCAAACAAACAAGCATACAATAAGTTCTTAAATAATGCACGGGTAAAACTCAAATACGAGATCTAACCAGAAAGTTCAACTTAAGAACTCCGGTTTGCAAAAAGAATCAACTCGAAAGAAGCAACGAAACTCAAACTGCAAAAGAAACGAGCTCCGAATTACTAGTTGGCCTAAAGTCAAATTTTACAGTAGCCAAAATCTTGTTCCAGTTGATTAAACGTAAAGAGGGCTTCGAGACGAAGATCTGGATTTTGAATCACCTGATTCCGACTCTCGAGCGAAAAGAAAAACGAGAAACAAGATCAGGGCAGAAATCGTGATCGGAAAAATCGCGGATAAATACCCCGAAAAAGAAAAACGATGAACAGGCTAACGAACGAACGTTCGCTCTCTGCGGTTAACTGACGAAAACCGTTCGTTAAAACGAACGTACGAACGGTCCGCTATTTAACTAAACCGGCGGAAAATAAAAAAAACGAACCGATCTATTTAAAAAAACAGATCTAGGTTTTCCTAAACAAACCGATCTAAAAACCGAAAAAAAACTACCTCACTCCGGCGAACTCCGGCGAGGGGCGGCCGCGGCGGCTGCGCGGCGGCGTATTTTTCCTATGCAAATAAATCCGAAATTAAATCCAGAAAAATACCAAAAGTGATTTTAATATTTTTCCTCCAATATTTCTGTTATTTTGGAGAAGTCATATTATCTCCGCTCATATTTTGTATTTAGAAATATTTTTAGGAGAGAAAAATAATTAGAATCACACTGTCCTCGTACCGGTATTCGAACTCAAATACGAAAACGGTAAAATTCTCAACTCTCTCCGTAGGTCCTTGAGTTGCTTAGAATTTCGAGGAACGCCACAAACAAAAATGCAAAAATGCATGAAATGCAATATGATCTATGTATAACATTCCAAATTGAAAATTTGGGATGTTACAAAGGGCCTTTTCACTTTGGCGTCAACTTGTTGGAACCCTTGGCGGACTAAACAAGCCTAAGGACAAGGTTGCCTTCCTCAAGACTCCGGGCGTGAACCTTGCGGCTATGATAGCGGCGCAAGGCTTGCTCGTAGCGTGCAACACGCACAGCAGCCCAGAGACGATCCTCCTTAAGGAGCATGACATCGTCATGCCGGTGTTGCGGTTGTGCTACTTCATCATCGTAGGCAAGTACTCGAAGTGACCCGTATATGAGTCCCGTGGGGAGCATTGCTTCTACCCCATAGACTAGGGAGAAGGGAGTCTGGCCGGTGGATCAATTCGGTGTCGTACGGATGGACCAAAGAACCACCGGTAGCTCGTCGATCCAGCATCAGCCGCATTTTCACAACTTATCAAAAGTCCTTGTCTTGAGTCCATGCAGCACTTCATCGTTCATCCTCTCAGCTTGTCCATTGCTCCGGGGATGGGCAACAGAGGCAAATGAGACCTAGCTTCCGAGGGCTTGAACATAATGCATGAAGGCACGACTTGTAAACTGGGTGCCGTTGTTAGTGATCACTCTGGCAGGAACTCCAAAACGGCACACCAATCCCTTCAAGAACTTGATAGATGACAGTGCGGTTACCTTCCTCACTGGTTCCACTTCCGGGCCACTTTGTAAACTTTTCGATTGCAATGTACAAGAATTCAAAGCCCCCGACAGCGCAGGGGAAGGGCCCCAAGATGTCGAGCCCCTAGACCAAAAAGGGCCAGACAAAGGGCTTGTTTGTAGAGCTTGAGCTAGCTGATGGATGTTCTTGGAGTGGAACTGGCAGGCTTCACATTTAGTAACTAGCTCGATCGCATCTTGGAGGGCCGTCGGCCAGTAGAAACCTTGCGGGAAACCTTTCCGGCCAAGGCTCTTGACCAATGTGAGAGTCGCACACACGTTTGTGTATCTCTGCCAAAAGTTCATGCCCCTCTTCCCGACAGATGCACCTCAATTTCACACCATTGGGCGTCCTTCTGTTATGTGTCATCAACGAACTGATACATACTGGCCCTCCAAGCTACTCTTTCGGCTTCTTTTGGCTCTTCGAGAAGTTCTCCTGTTTGGAGGTAGTGGACAATGTGTCGTGCCCAAGTTGGAGCATGAGGCTCGACAATAAGGACAAACGACACTTCCTCGTTCATGAAAGCGCTTACCCCGACCGCTAGAATTGGTGGCTTGGCGGGAGGATGCTGCTCACCAAGTGAAGCAAGGTCGTTCCCGACAGCCTCCCTACTGGGGGCTTCAGGAAGCTCTACCAAGAGATGTTTGTCAGAGTCCAATTTCCTCCTTTTTCTATCCATCATTGAAGGGGATACGGATGGTTGAGTTTGGTGGAGGACAAAGGTTCCAGGTTCCAGAGGGAGCTTTTGTGCGGCGCATTTCAAGAGATGATCGACAATGATGTTTTCCGCATGCGACACGTCCTCTGTTTGCAATCTGTCGAAACGCTCCACCAGCTTCCTCACTTATTCCACATAGGCTTCCATCAATGGGCTCTGGTAATCCTTATTTACTTGCCTCACCACCTGCTGCGAGTCTCCATGGACGATCAACTTCCTGATTCCCAACTCCACTGCGATCCTGAGCCCGACAAGGAGCCCCTCATACTCAGCAGTGTTGTTGGTGGCGTTCTCCCAAGGGTAGTTCATCCAAAACATGTATTTGAGGTGCTCTCTGGTGGGTGCAACAAGGAGCACCCTAGCCCCAGCGCCTTGCAACAAGAAGCCTCCATCAAAATACATCATCCATTCCTGAGGCGCTTCCTTGTCGGGGGTGGCTGTCTCTGGAATTTCTTCATCTGGGATTGACATCCATTCCGCAATGAATTCCGCTAATGCTCTGCTCTGAATGGTCGAGGTTCTTTCGTATTTCAGGCCAAAGCTTGACAACTCCATCTTTAACGCACAAGATGCGACTATATCTCCTACATGTCGAGGCACGACTTAGAGGCATAATCGCATTTTGGAATGATCGCAAGATGGTCATCTTCACACATTCCCATGTACAAGAACAAAGGGGAAACTACATAGTCGGCTTACAATCGCCACTTCACACAATGCATAAATAAGTCATACATTCATCCAAGTACAAACATGGTCCGACTACGGACGAATGCAAATGAAAAGAAGATAACCACCCACTATGCCCGATCGGCCCTAGTAGGAACCACTACTGATTGCTGGGATATGTCACATACATTCGCCCACGTTCCTCATCGAACTCCCCCTTAAGTTCTTGGCCATCACTTGAATCATACTCCGTTGTACCTGCACCTGTGTTTGTAGTAAACCGTGAGTCACGAGGACTCAACAATCTCATTCCCAGGTATCAAAACTATCAAAGCCTTTGGGTAAGGAGAAAGTGTATAAGTGGTCGGCTGCAAGCGCTAAGCGTAGATGAGGTGGCTAGCTTATGTATCATCAGAGCGAGAAGAGAAGTGAAAGCCATCGGTCGTGAAATAATCATGATCACTAGATGATCCTGTCTACCTACGAGTCATGCATAACCCAGCCGTGTTCTCTTACCGAACTCCCTCGAAAAGAGACCATCACGACTACTCACACAGTAGTGTATTATGTTTGAGTTTTTGTGTCAAGTTATCTAGAACCGGATATTAACAAATTCCAATCCGCCACATAACCTCGGGCACGACTTTCGAAAGATCATAACCCTGCTCTCATGATCAACAGAGGTAAAAACCCCTTACCTTAGGGACTACCTGATCAGACTCGGAATCCCGGTGTACAAGATATTTCGACAATGGTAAAACAAATCCAGAAAGACCTCCCGACGTGCCAACACCCTGATAGGAGCCGTGCGTATCTCGTATCAGGCCACGATCGGATAAGCGATGCGTACAGGTAAAACCAATCCTCGAGTTTCCCCATGTGGCCCCGCATAGTGCTCTAGTTTGGACCAACACTCATAAGGAGCACTGGCCCGGGTAGTTAATTAAGTCCTCGGGTGCTATCCGGTCCCTATGCAAGTTTTAGTTATTAGGCAAATGGTAAAACCAAAGTTGGACCTTGCTAGAGGAGTTTTATTCAAAGCAAACAATCAAGGGGGGGCCATAAACCCCAACTGCGTTAGGAACGCAGAATCAAGGAACATAACACCGGTTTATCGGTTCTTAAGGCGGCATGAGTGGAACAAAACACTGAGCAAAGGGCCAAGCCTTCCACCCATTTCCATGTATATATGTGCATTAATGTAAATAATAGATATTGTGTTATTCCTGAAAACCCAATCAACATGGAACAAACTTCATCTTCATCTGCAATTAGCAACGCTATAAGAGGGGGCTTGAGCAAAATCTTAACTTAGCCAAACAATGGTTTGCTAGGTGGGTAGTTAGAGGTTTCATGGCAAGGTGGGGGCGACAAGCAAAAGGATAGGTATCGCAACAAGCAATAGAGCGAGGCATCTAGCATAGCAACAATAGAGGTGATATCAAGAAATGGTCATCTTGCCTGGTAAGTCTTCGGTGTTATCGGGACCTTGCTCTTCGTAAGCGTACTCAACGGTTGTCTCTACCTCAGACTCGAACTCGTCTCCCAGTGCTACCCAACATAAACAAGCATCCAAATAAACAGACTTGACAAAAAAAGAACACATGTTATGCAAGAGAGATGCAAGTATGATGCTACGGAGCTACAGACATGAAAGGAGATGAAGCCGGAAAGGACATGTGAAGACATGATGGATGTGGGCAAGAACTTGGCAAACCAAGCATGCCACATGATAGATTGAAAGATTTCGGTCAAAATCAATATAAAGATCATTGGAATCGGATGCACGGATTGCAAATGCCAAGTAAAACAAGATGCAATCAAAACTGATGTTAACAGCAACATGGTATCTTTGGAGCAAGGTTTAAATATGCTACATCACCCAAACATGATGACAAAAGGCATGGATGTGAAGTAGACATGATTCTCAACATAAATGCACTCAGAGCACACCCAAAAACTTACTGGAACACAATTAAACTAGCATGGCAAGATTCAATAAGTTAACAAGTTTTCAGACTTAGTGAAAATTACTGGACATGCAACCAGGAACAATATGCTGCTGCCTTTGGAGGCACATAACAGTAAGCATATCAATTATATCAAGCACGAAAATTACATCAGCATGAAGAAGACATAATATACAACCAATTCATCCAAAGAAACAATTCATTCCATGCAAGTGTTGATTAACATGAGCTTTGCCAAATTGAATACTCTGTTAACAGGCTGACAGTTCAGATATCAAGCATTTTGAGAGCAAGATACTAACAAGGTACAACAGAGCATATATGCAAACAAAGGCATGGATTGATAGAAAATTACATGGACATCAAGACATGCTGAATGGTTATTCCAAAACGTGCATGGAAAAGATTGTAGCATCAAGTTTACATGGCAACATGTTATAACAGATTCCAGACTTAGGAGTTTTTCACTAAGTGTAAAAAACAGAAACAATGACATGGCATGTTTACAAGTTTGTTCAAGGCACCACAGGGCATATCATGAAAAATCAATTACACCACTTCAAATATAACATGATTATGCTCCTAAAACATGTTGACATGTGACTCAAAAGAAAATCATACAAAATGCTACGAAATAGACAAATCAGCAAGTTGTAACAATTTCAGCATCTTAACAGCAACAAGCACTTTTGTAACATGGATAATCATGGCATAATGCAACCTAACATGTATGAAAATTCATCCATCATGAAGATCATCACATGATGAACATTTTGACATATCACACACTCCATTTGGAGCAACATGCACAAAGATATGATCTCACAAACAAGCTATCATGCTGTTGACAGACAACTTAAGCTGAAACGTAACAACAACAATCAGTTCGGAAATGAAGATTACGACATCAATATGAACCCTAACATGCATGCACATGATATCAACATGTAGAGCACTCTGAGACGAACAAATCCATATCTCATACATGCAAATCGGAGCTACGAATACAGAGATATGGTATGGTAAAGAGGGCATCATGATATTCGGACTCATGGACTTAGTGGAATTTTACCCCCGCGAAAAAATCAACGCGGACGAGGAGAAGCGGCACGCGGATATCCGGGCGCGGTGGAGGCGTCTGGATGGGATCCCGGTGGATCTCGTCCCGATCCACCGGATCCGGATGGCGGCGGCGGCCGGAATTGGCGACGGCGGTGGAGATCCGACGACGTGCGGGACCGGCGGCGGCGAGGGCGACGGTCGGCGGCGGAGCGAGGCCGGCGGCGGAGGGGCGGCTGAGGAGGCGGGTGGCGCGAGGCCGGCGGCCGGATCGGAGTTGGCCGGCGGGGTAGGCGGCAACACGGTGGCGGAGGCGCGGGCGCGCGGCGGCGGGGAAGACCAGCGGCGCGACGTTCCAGGTGCGGGGAGGCGGAGTGGCCCGGGTGCGGCTCAGGGCGGGCCGGCCTCGGGCTCGCGGGCCCGGCGACGCGGAGGAGAGAAGAAGCCGGCGGCGAGGGCGACATGTCGCGACACGATTGGACGAGGGGGCAGCGGCGCACGTGTCTGGCGCGGTGGGAGGAGCTCGGGATAGGGTTTTTTACCCGAAAAAGGACGTGGGGGCAGTTTATATAGGTAGAGGGAGCTAGGAGAGTCCAAATGAGGTGCAGTTTTGGCCACGCGATCGTGATCAAACGGCAAAGAGCATGGAGGGGGTTTAGATGGGCTAGTGGGATGTTGTGGAGGGGTGCTGGGCTAAAAGAGAAAGGGCTTCCGGTGATTAACACTGTTAACCGTTAGGGCATCAAACGACCTCCAAATGGAACAAAATTTGACAGACGGTCTACCGGTGCTATACCAAGACCACTCGACAACTCTCGGCCCATTCCGAGGATGTTTTTCTCCCCCTCACGAAACAAAGACTTGAGAGGTGCGACGGGTGTTGTGTGAGAGAGTGGGAAACCGAAATGGACAACGGAGAGGATGAAGACGATGCAACTACACACAGATGCAAGTGAGACTATGCCAATGCAATGCACATGATGAAAATGACATGACGATATGCAACACATGCTCAACGCAAAACACAAAAGACTCGAAAATGATGGAGCCTAGAATGGAATTGATTAAGCCAACGATGAATATATTGCCATATAGGGAATTGTTACATCTGGGGTGTTACAAACTCTCCTCCGCTACGAAAAGATCTCGTCCTGAGATCTAGGACTGACGGAACTTTAGATATTTGGAATGGAGGTGATCCTCTTGTTCCCACGTAGCTTCTCGATCGGTATGGTGTGACCACTTCACTTTCAAGAATTTGATTGATTTGTTGCGAGTCGTGCGCTCGGTCTCTTCAAGGATAGCAATGGGGTGCTCATGATAAGACAAGTCGACTTGAAGATCAATTTCTTCGATGGCGACGATGCGCTCGGGCATCTTGAAGCACTTGCGGAGTTGTGACACGTGGAACACGTCGTGCACGTTGGAGAAGTTTGGAAGAAGCTCGAGTTGGTAGGCGAGGTCGCCTCTTTTCCCAACAATCTTGAAAGGACCCACGTATCTTGGAGCTAGCTTGCCCTTGATACCGAACATCTGAGTGCTCTTCATAGGAGAAACATGGAGATAAACATGGTCTCCAATGTCGAAAGCCAAGTCACGATTCTTGCCGTCATAGTAGCTCTTTTGGCGTGATTGCTCGGCCTTGAGATTCACACGTATGACTTTGCACATTTCTTCAGCCTCTGAGATCAAATCATTTCCAAGGAGTTGACGTTCACCAGTCTCGGACCAGTTGAGAGGGGTACGTCACTTTCTGCCATAGATAATTTCAAATGGTGCTTTGCCTGAACTTGCTTGGAAGCTATTGTTGTAGTAGAACTCGGCAAATGGAAGACAATCTTCCCATTTCATACCGAAGGAGATGACACATGCCCTGAGCATGTCTTCGAGAATCTGGTTCACCCTCTCGACTTGACCACTTGTCTGAGGATGGAAACCTGTGCTGAAGCGAATCTTCGTACCCATAGCTGACTGGAAGGAATCCCAGAATTTCGAAGTGAACAAGCTTCCACGATCTGAGGAGATTACTTGTGGGATACCATGCAAAGAGACAATTCTGGAGGTGTACAACTCTGCCAGCTGGGCTGCATTGATGGATTCCTTGACTGGAAGAAAATGAGCCACTTTTGTGAGCTTATCAATAACCACAAAGATAGCGGCGTTTCTGTGCTTGGACTTGGGGAAGCCGGTGACGAAATCCATCTCAATGTTATCGAATTTCCACTCGGGAATAGGCAAAGGTTGGAGAAGTACGGATGGATGTTGATGTTCTGCTTTGACTCTGCGGCAGACATCACACTCGTTCACGAACTAAGCAATTTCTCTTTTCATGCGATTCCACCAATAGGATTGCTTAAGGTCATGATACATCTTGGAGCTTCCTAGATGTATCGGGAGAAGGGAATTAGGAGCCTCGTTCATTATGACCTTCCGTAGGTCACCTTTTCGAACCATAATCCGGTCCTCAAAGAATAAGGTGTCCTTGTCATCAATGCGGTAGGATTTGTACTTTGGAGTACCTTTGGCAATACCATGCTTTCACCATAGCATCAAGAAGTTGAGCTTCATGGATTTGGTCTTCCAATGTAGGAGCGACTTGAAGGTTGGCAAGAAATCCTTGCGGAACAACTTGAAGGTTGAGTTTCTGGAATGCTTCGCAAAGATCCGGTTGGAACGGTTTGAGGATGAAACTGTTGCAATAAGCCTTTTTGATCAAGGCGTCTACAATCACATTGGCCTTGCCAGGAGTGTACTCAAGGGCTTGAGATAATATGACCAAGATAGAGAACTTCATCCAACCAGAATTCGCATTTTGAGAATTTCACATAAAAGCGGTGCTCTCTGAGCCTCTCAAGAACCAAACGGAGGTGCTTGGTGTGGTCTTCTTTTGTCTTGCAGAAAACCAAAATATCATCGAGGTAGACGAGGAAGAACTCATTGGGTGTATGGGTTGAATATGAAATGCATCATCCGAGAGAAGGTAGGAGGTGCATTTGCAAGCCCGTAGGACATGACTGTGTACTCGTAGGAGCCATAACTAGTCATGAATGCGGTCTTGGAAATATCTTGCTCATGGATACGAATTTGATGGTAGCCCATTCGAAGATAAAGCTTCGAGAAAACCTTGGCTCCTTTGAGCTGCTCGAATAGTTCATTGATATTGGTGAGAGGGTACTTATTCTTAATTGTCTTCTTGTTCAATGGCCGGTAATCAACGCAAAGCCGTTCCGTGCCATCCTTCTTCTTGACAAAAAGAACACCGCAGCCCCAAGAAGAAGAAATCGGTCTGATCAAACCCAAGCATTCTTGCTCATCGAGTTGCTTCTTCAATTCCTTCAACTCTTTAGGAGAAAGTTTTGTGACACCCTCGATTTGACCGTACACTAATCATGCACGTAAATGTGTACGACCAAGATCAGGGACTCACTGGAAGATATCACAACACAACTCTAAAAGTAAAATAAGTCATAGAAGCTTCATATTATAAGCCAGGGGCCTCGAGGGCTCGAATACAAGTGCTCGATCATAGACAAGTCAGCGGAAGCAACAAATATCTTAGCACAGACATAAAGTTAAACAAGTTGTCATAAGATGGCAAGCACAAACAGGGATACAGATCAAAAGAGGAGTAGGCCTCCTGCCTATGATCCTCCCAAACTACTCCTGGTCATTGTCGGTAGACTACATGTAGTAGTAGGCGCCTCCGGTTTAGTAGGAGTTGTCGTAGGTGGCGTCTGGCTCCTGGGCTCCACCATCTGGTTCCATCATCCAAGAAGAAGGAACAGAAGGGGGAAAAGGGGGAGCAAGGCAACCGTGAGTACTCATCCAAAGTACTCGCAAGCAAGGATCTATACTACATATGCAATGGTAAAAATGATATTGGTAGTATATGTGGACTGAACTGCAGAAAGCGAGAATAAGAGGGGGATAGCTAATCTTATCGAATACTATGCTTCTCGCAGCCTCCATCTTGCAGCAGTAGAAGAGAATAGATGGTAAGTTCACCAAGTAACATCGTATAGCAATATCCTACCCGGCGATCCTCCCCTCGTCACCCTGTGGGAAAGCGATCACCGGGATATCTCTAGAACTCATTTGGATGTGTTTTATCAAGTATCCAGTTCTAGTTGTCATGAGGTCAGAATACAACTCTGGGTCGTCCATTTACCAAGGGACACGACTATTCGAACAAATTAACTTCCATGCACGGGTGCACCACATAACCCAGCACGCTCGATCCCATTTCGTCGAACACACTTTCCTGGGTCATGCCTGGCCTCGGAAGATCAACACGTCGCAACCCTACCTAGGCACAACAGAGAGGTCAACATGCCGGTCTAAGTACTAAGCGCGCAGGGGTCCGGGCCCATCGCCCATTGCACAACTACACATTGCGTGGGCGGCCGGTAAGCAGACCTAGCCTCTCCTAATACCAGAGTAGGCGTTCCAGTCCAATCCGGCGCGCGCCGCTCAGTCGCCGATGTCAAGAAGGCTTCGGCTGATACCACAACGTCGAGAGCCCATATCTATTCCCACATAGCTGGTTAGTGTGTATAGGCCAGCGGCCAGACTCGGATCAAATATCCAAACTCGTTAAGCGTGTTATTATGAAATCACCACACACAACGACCAGGGCCATGCCCACCTGTCTCCTAGGTGGTCGTGACCTGCCCTGTTGCTCCGCAACAAAGATCCACACAGAGGGCCGTCGGGAAAGTATGTCTTTTCAGCCTCCAATCCGTGAATCAACCGCGGGTACTCAACGAGCCGACCCGACTTTAGTCACAACATGTATCATGTATAATATGTATGTAGTATATACCCGTGGTCACACCCAAAGTGATCACGGGCCGATAGAATAGCAGGGCAGACGGACAAGGGTGTAGGGCCGTTGATGGAATACTAGCATCATGTACTAAGCATTTAGGATTGCAGGTAAGGTATCAACAGTTGTAGCAACAATGACATGATATGCAGCAGAGTAGGATCAATCGAAAGCAGTAACATGCTACACTACTCTAATGCAAGCAGTAGAGAGAAGAATAGGCGATATCGGGTTGATCAAGGGGGGGGTGCTTGCCTGGAAGCTCGGTAGCGAAGGAGGGATCGTCAACACAGTAGTCGATCGAGGCAGCAGTAGCGTCGATCTCGTAGTGTACCGGAGAGAAGAGGGGGAAGAAACAATGAATACAATGCAAACAGATGCATGACGATGCATGACATGACATACAACGATGCTAGGTGTGCCCTAACGCAGTACCGGGTGCTACTTGGAAGGGGGAAAACATCCGGGAAAGTATTCCCGATGTTAGACGTTTTCGGACAGATGGACCGGAGGGGGAAAGTTGTACGTTCGCTATGCTAGGGACGTGTGGTGGACGAACGGACTGCGTATTCGGATTCATCTTGAAATTCTGAGCAACTTTCATGTACAAAGTATTTTCATCCGAGTTACGGATTATTTTATATTAATTTTTAAATTTGTAAATCATTTTCTAGAATTAAGAGATTATTTAGTACGAAATACATTTATGACGTCAGCATGATGTCATCAGTCAACTAGACAGTTGACTGGTCAAACTGACACATGGGTCCCACTTGTCATAGTCCCATTAACCTTGTTAACAAATTAATTAGGTTAATTAACTATTTAGGTTAATTAATCTTAATTAGTTTAATTAAGCAGAGTTTAATTAACTATTTAATTAATTAATTAATTATTGTTATTATTTTTATTTTTATTTCTTTTCTTAAAAAAAACATTCTGGGCTGCGGGCCCTGGCTGTCATAGGCCAGGGCCAAAGCGGGGCGGGCGCTGGCGCGGTTACGGGGCTTCGCCCGCTGTCTTGGGCGAAACCAACGGCGCGAGTGCCGGGGCGCTGTTGGGGCCGGTCCGGCCGTCGGCGGTGAGGTAGGCTAGGCGAGGCGGGGCAATGTACCGGGCGGCGACGATCAGGCCGTTCAGGCGAGGAGCGGCGAGGTTGGTCGGGCGGCTGGCGACAACGGCGAGCGGGGGTGAGCGAGGAGGCGAAGCCGGCAAGGCCAGGCGGGCGATGGCGACTAGGCGGAGCGGAGTGGTCAAGTGAGTGCGGCGGCGAGCACCCGCATGAGGCCGTAGTAGGGAGGCGGCGGCTGACGGGGCTGTGGCGTGGCCAGAGCCACTGTGAGCGCGAGCGAAGGCGGCTGTGCTGGCGCGGAGCGGTGAAGAGCACGGCGACGACGAGCGTAGGGCGCAACCCAGGGCAGGGACAGTGCGGCCGGAGATGGCCCAGTGAGTCGAGCGGGTGCGTGGATGCGGCAAGAGTGTGGAGCGCGCACATGACTGGGAAGGGGCGGCGCGCAGCTGTCGCGGGCGGGCGCGTGCGGTGGCGAGGTCATGCGCGGGGCGAGCGTGTGAGGTCCACGGCGAGTGCCCATCGGCATGCCCAGGTCGTGCGGTGCACGCGACGACCTCGATGGAGTGCGGGACGGAGAGGGGAGGAGAGACCGGGGGTGGCCTCACCGGCGCTGCAGGGGTTCAGGCGGCGAGGCTCGGGGGGGTCCGACGAGGGAGAGGCGGTGAGGCGTCCGGCGACGACGTGGGAGGAACTGCGGGGCGGAGGCAGCGGTCCTCGGGCGCGGCGCGGCTCCGGCGACGGGGTGTAGCAGGCTCCGGCGATGGGGCAGCGCCAGGGAGTTGGCGACGGCGCGGAGCGACTGGCCCGATCGATCCAAATCGGGTTGGGGCAGAGAGGAGCGAGGGCAGAGGTGGATCTGGTGGGGAGTTAGGTCACCGAGGGGAATTATAGGCCTAGGTGGGTGTATGGGCCAGCTAACTGGGCCAAGGTCGTGTTAGGCCAGGGGGTTGGCCCCTTTTATCCCTTGTTTTGGTTCGGCTTTGTTTTTCTTATTATTATTTCTTATTTCCTTTCTGATTTCTATTATTGTTTCTTTTATTTTAGTTTTAACAAATACCAAAGTCATGCCTAACAGAGTAATCATAATTATACCATTGCCACAATTAACTTGGCACCTAAAATAAAATAGTTTGTAATTGTTTATTGTTTGAAAAGCATTCAAATAATAGTTTCCATTACTATTTTATTGATCTTATAGTATTTACACATTTTTATAAAAGTGTGGTTTCTTCACCATAATCACCTATGCATCAACTGACACAACCCGAACATTTTGGTTAATATTTGAAAACTTTTGATGTTTGCCTTTATTTCAAATTTGAATTAATCAGTTTCGAACTAATGCGAGATTAACAACAGTAATCGTGGTGACGTGGCATCATTACCAGAGGGTTACTGTAGCTTGATTACCCGGGCGTCACAATTCTCCTCAACTACAAGAAATCTCATCCCGAGATTTAAGCGGTGGAGTAAATGGGGAAATTTGTTGGTAGCGAATCCCTAACGAGTCTTCTCGGTCTTGGCTGCCCTTTCGAAGAGGTTGATCCCTTTCGTTGATGTCTTCATTTCTCTGCTTCAAGTCATTGTGATCAAGTCGTCATCCTTTCTTCGGGATCTCCATCGTCCTACGAACGCGACCAGGGGAAAAACTCTGGAGGAACGCATCTCCACAAAGATGGGTATCTGACGGTGAACTCAATGGGAAATACATGAGGTACCCCACGAGTTGTATTTTAGTGAATTCCTTGAGGGCAATATACGATGGTACCAAAGTTTCAAATGGGTAGACAATCATTCGATGCCTAGACAGAAGCTGGAATGGGGGCATTGAACAACTAGAATAACATGGTGTTTGATTCCAGGATGAATAATAGTATAGGATTTAGCTCGTGAATCGCATACGAAGCTAGGTGCAAAGGATACATTAGAATCCGGGTTGTAAAGAAGAGTCATGTTTCGATCCAGTGGACCTGTGGGTTATGGGCCCCCCCATGTGGACTGAAAGTAGAAAGGTTGGTGACATCTTGCACAACCGTGACAGGGAGGCATGCCAGTGGATAGCTTGTCAGCTATGTCGGCAACAATGTCGGGGCCAAGGACAGGGAATGAAGAGAACCATTTTCCCGTTCATTGAAACGAGGTGGACCAATATGCAAAGTTCTCATCCACCGGCAGTGCCGGAACGTTATCAGTAATAGAATCAAGGTCTTACTGACAGAGTTGTACAACAAGGTGTTTACATAAGCAGAGAATTATTACTGCTTAGATCATATCGACCAAGAAGGTTAAACAGAAGAATGGAAAGGAAAACTGTGATTGCACTCAATTGTTAGGAGTATGTCCTTCCCATGGACAAGTAGAACATATTATATAGGGTAGGAGAGCAAGTACCCAACCATTCAGATAAAGAGGCAAGGATTAATCAAGATGTACCCATACAACGGTGCTTGGATAACTGACTAAGAAACACTTATCATCGCGCCTCCAATGTTCTTGTTGATGAGCCGGGTATCATTGTCATGCTTCAAGGGAGCATGATATGGTGCTTCAATCAAGGGCTAGACTTTGGATACCCAAATGATCCATCAGGAGCAACTTATAAAATAAGTTTACAATTTCCTCCTGGAAGAATGGTTATCCTTGCAAAAGAAATTATAATGATAGGTCCTCCGGCCAGGAGTGCTACGCATGACATCATATTACCGGGTCATCAAAGGACCAACATTATAACTCCTGGAAAGTTGTCCCAACCATCATATCTGACCGAGATTCAGATCCGATTGGTGTCATGATACCTCAGACTCCGGATGTTCGAGAAGAAAAGGTGCAACACCAATCGACGAAATGACATTGCAAGATTCTCGAGATATGAACTATGGAGCGGGTTCCCGAAACAATAGTTCATCATTAAACCAAGGAGAGGATGAGGAGGTGGCTGATGGGCTCAGCGACAATTCATCGAGAATTCCAAACTGATGGATTTCCACAATAATGTGAACAAGTAGATGACACTTGTCAACTCAAATGATATAAGGTTGTATGCTCGAGGAAAACACACACCATTAATCATTAGTTGAAAGGTATGCCCGAAATATGACCTTAGGCGGCAAGATCAATGTTAGAGTGACGATTCAATAACCAACAGTCTAAGAACGAACTATCGATCGTTAACTTCAAAGCATTAGGGTTGCTAGAAGTACAGAACTCAAGCAAGAGCATTAGCATATTGGTATCCCGGTTAAAAATAACACAATGACCAAGGAAGAATGGTGATGGTGAGAAGTATCATCATACCGAGAATTTCTAGGAGGTGGAGCAATCCCCACAACATTCTCGATATAAAAGACAGTAATACTTCAAGGCAGAACACAAAACTAGCTGGAGAGCAAGTTGTATTCATAATGTGGACAAGTTCGCGATGAAAGGGAGTCAAGGGTGTTGTCGATGATCATAAAAATCATCGAGGACAAGGAGGGTATTTCTCATCATGAACACAGTTGACATCTCGGAAGAAGTCAAAGTGCTGAAGGTGATACAACACATTTCCCATGAAGTTTCAAGATGATGCAATCAAACAACGACTGCAACAAGCAAGGGAATGATGAAGTGTCAAGTTATAGGATCAATATATAAGATGCAAGCTCAGAACCAAAGTTGCCTTTCAAGACAAGCAACATGATGTTGAAAGCTCGACGTAAGTCGTGCTCACACACTGAAGAATTCGTGCACTAGAGGACGAGGTAGCATAGTGCTACTTCTCGAGCTTGCGTTGTATTCCCTCGAAGAGGAAAGGGAGATGCAGCACAGTAGTGTAAGTACTTCACTCAGTTTTTGAGAACCAAAGTATCAATCCAGTAGGAGACCACGCGCGAGTCCCTCGCACCTGCACAAACAAATAAGAACTTCGCAGCCAACGCGATAAGGGGTTGTCAATCCCTTTACGGTTACTTACGAAAGTGAGATCTGATAGAGATCATAGTTTATATTTTTGGTATTTTTGTTTATAAGAACAGAAAGTAAAAGCGGTAAAAATAAAGTAGATGTAGATTGATATGTTGAGAATAGACCCGGGGGCCATAGTGTTCTCTAGTGCCTTCTCTCATGATAGCGATATTCTATGGCGGGTAAACAAATTACTGTCGAGCAATTGATAGAAAAGCGAATAATATTAGACTATCTAGGCATGATCATTGTATATAGGCATCACGTCCGAGACAAGTAGACCGACTCCTGCCTGCATCTACTACTATTACTCCACACATCGACCGCTATCCAGCATGCATCTACTGTATTGAGTTCATAAGAACAGAGTAACACCTTAAGCAAGATGACATGATGTAGAGGGATAAACTCAAGCAATATGATATAAACCCCATCTTTTTATCCTCGATGGCAACAATACAATACGTGCCTTGCTGCCCCTACTGTCACTGGGAAAGGACACCGCAAGATTGAATCCAAAGACAAGCACTTCTCACATTGCAAGAACTATAGATCTAGTAGGCCAAACCAAACCAATAATTCGAAGAGACTTGCAAGGATATTATGAGCACACATAAAAAGTTCAGAGAAGAACGAAATATCTTTCATAGATAATCTTGATCATAAACTCACAATTCATCAGATATCGACAGACACACCACAAAAAGAGATTACATCGAATAGATCTCCTCGAAGACCGAGGAGAACTTTGTATTGAGATCCAGAGAGAGAGAAGAAGCCATCTAGATACTAGCTATGGACCCGAAGGTCTGTGGTAAACTACTCACAACTCATGGTGAGGGCGATGATGATGATGATGATGATGAAGAGCTCCGTGATGGATCCCCCTCCGGTGGAGCTCTGGAACAGGCTCCAAGATGGGATCTCATGGGAACAGAAGGTTACGATGGTGGAATTAGGGTTTTCTCTCTGTTCACGATGGTTTCAAGGTACGTAGACTTATATAGGAGGAAGCAGGACACCGGGGGGTGCTCGGGGGGCCCACGAGCCAGGGGGCGCCCCCACCCTCTTGGCCACCCCGGGGCTCCCCTAACGTGGTTCTCAAGTCCCCTGTGTGTGATTTCCTCAAAAAATATCTCTCGCGAAGGTTTCATTCCGTTTCGACTCCGTTTGATATTCTTTTCTTGCAAAACCCTGAAACAGGCAAAAAAACAGCAATCTGGACTGGGCCTTTGGGTTAGTAGGTTAGTCCCAAAAATGATATAAAAGTGTATCATAAAGCCCATTAAACACCCAAGACTTCATAAATAATAGCATGGAACAATCAAAAATTATAGATACGTTGGAGACGTATCAAACATCCCCAAGCTTAATTCCTGCTCGTCCTCGAGTAGATAAATGATAAAAACAGAATTTTGATGTGGAATGCTAACCAATATAGTTTCTCAATGTAATTCTCTTAATTGTGACATGAATGTTCAGATTTGAAGGATTCAAGATAAAAGTCTATATTGACATAAGAAATAACAATACTTCAAGGATACTAACAAAGCAATCATGTCTTCTCAAAATACTATGGCTAAAGAAAGTTATCCCTACAAAATCATATAGTCTGGCTATGCTCCCTCTTCATCACACAAAATATTCATAACATGCACAACCCCGATTTCAGCCAAGCACTTGTTTTCATGCTCTATTCTTTCAAACCTTTCAACTTTCAAGCAATACATGAGCGTGAGCCATGGACATAGCACTATGGGTGGAATAGAGGTGGCTGTGGTGAAGACAAAAAGGAGGGAGATAGTCTCACATAAATTAGGCATATCAACGGGCTATGGAGATGCCCATCAATAGATATCAATGTGAGTGAGTAGGGATTGCCATGCAACGGATGCACTAGAGCTAAATATGTATGAAAGCTCAACAAAAGAAACTAGTGGGTGTGCATCCAACTTGCTTGCTCACGAAGACCTAGGGCATTTGAGGAAGCCCATCGTTGGAATATACAAGCAAGTTCTATAACGAAAATTCCCACTAGTATAAAAAGTGACTAAACATGAGACTCTCTACAATGAAGAACATGGTGCTACTTTGAAGCACAAGTGTGGGAAAAAGATAGTAGAAATTGTCCCTTTTGGGGGGGGGGGCTTTCTTTTTTTCTTTGGCCTTTTTTTTGCGGAGGGGCTTTATAGATTTATCCTTTCCTCCCACAGGACAATGCTCTAATAATGATGATCATCACACTTTCATTACAACTCAATATTACAACTCAATATTACAACTCGATACTACAACAAAGTATGACTCTAAATGAATGCCTCCAGCGGTGTACCGGGATGTGCAATGAAACAAGAGTGACATGTATGAAAAATTATGCATGGTGGCCTTGCCACAAATACGATGTCAACTACATGATCATGCAATGGCAATATGACAATATGATGCGTGTCATATGAACGGAACGGTGGAAAGTTGCATGGCAATATATCTCGGAATGGCTATGGAAATGCCATGATAGGTAGGTATGGTGGCTGTTTTGAGGAATAATATGGTGGCTGTTTTGAGGAAGGATATATAGTGGGTTTATGGTACCGGCGAAAATTGCGCGGTACAAGAGAGGCTAGCAATGGTGGAAGGGTGAGAATGCGTATAATCCATGGACTCAACATTAGTCATAAGAACTCATATATTTATTGCAAAAATCTACGAGTCATCAAAACAAAGCAATCAACGCATGCTCCTAGGGGGGATGTTGGTAGGAGTTGACCATTGCGCGGCCCCGACCTCCACACAAAGGTTGACACTTTACAAATACCTCATGCTCCAACTTCGTCACATAGCGGTTCACCATACGTGCATGCTACGAGAATCACTAACCTTAACACAAGTATTTCTCAATTTCATAATAACTCCACTAGCATGACTCTAATATCACTATCCTCATATCTCAAAACAATTATCAAGCATCCAACATCTCATCATATTCAATGCACTTCATGTGAAAGTTTTTACTACATTGACATTGGATGTCTATCATGTGAAGACTAGTTTTTTAGCCTAACACTTTACCATGTTGTTTTAATAGACTCTCAAAAGGATATAAGTGAAGCATGAGAGTTTAACAATTTCTTCAAAATATTATCACCACCGTGCTCTAAAAGATATAAGTGAAGCACTAGAGAAAAAAATATTCTACTCAAAAGATATAAGTGAAGCACATAGAGTGTTCTAGCAATTCTTAGGCCATATTTAACTCTCTCAAATAGGTGTGTCCAGTAAGGATGATTGTGGAAAACTAACAAGCAAAGACTCAAATTATACAAGACGCTCCAAGCAAAACACATAACATGTTGCGAATAAAAATATAGCTCCAAGTATAGTTACCGATGGATGAAGACGAAAGAGGGGATGCCTTCCCGGGGCATCCCCAAGCTTAGGCTTTTGATTGTCCTTGAATTACTTGGGGTGCCATGGGCATCCCCAAGCTTAGGACTTTGCTACTCTTTGTTCCATAGCCCATCAAAGCAATACTCAAAACTTGAAAACTTCACAACACAAAACTTAGACAAAAATTCTCGTGAGCTCCGTTAGTATAAGAAAGCAAACCACCACTCAAAGGTACAGAAATGAATTCATTCATTGTTTATATTGGTGTTAAACCTACTGTATTCCAACTTCTCTATGGTTCATACTTGCCAATACTACTCATAGATGCATTGAAATAAGCAAACAACACACGAAAAACAGAATATGTCAAAAACAGAACAGTCTGTAGTAATCTGCAGGTTTCGCCTACTTCTGGAACTCCAAAAAATTCAAACTAAATTGGTAAACGTGAGGAATTTGTCTATTAACCATATGAAAAAATAATCAACTAAATAGCACGCTCCAGTAAAATCTGACGACCACTTTAGCGAGCGCTAACGATTCTGTTTTTCACAGCAAGATCACATAAACTTCACACAAGTCTTCCCAAAGGTTCTACTTGGCACAAACACTAAACAAAACAAGAAACCACATCTAAACAGAGGCTATATGCAATATTTATTCCCTAACAGCAACAAAAACAAAAAAATATAAAATTGGGTTGCCTCCCAACAAGCGCTATCATTTTACGCCCCTAGCTAGGCATTGATACTTCAATGATGCTCACATGAAAGATAAGAATTGAAGCACAAAGAGAGCATCATATAGCATTTTCAAATCACATCTAAGTCTAACATACTTCCTATGCATAGGCATTTTATAGGAAAACAAATTAGCAAGACAAGCAAGATCTAACATATGCCAGGAAGAAGAAAGAAATAAGATCAATCTCAACATGAAGAGAGGTAATTTAGTAACATGGAAATTTCTACAACCATATTTTCCTCTCTCATAATAATGGCATGTAGGATCATAATCAAATTCAACAATATAGTTATCACATAACATATTCTCAACACGATCCACGTGCATGGGATGTCGACACTCTTCCAAAATAGTGGGATCAACATTAACTAAAGTCATGACCTTTCCAAATCCACCTTTACCAAAAATTTCATAAGATTGAACAATATCTAAAGTAGTGGGATCAAAAGTTGACATTCTTTCAAATCCACTTTCAATATTATGGCAAACATTATTATCAATCTCATATTCATGATGGGGTTTAAATAAATTTTCAAGATCGTAAGAATCATCACCCCAATCATGATCATTGCAACAAGTAGTGGGCATAGCAAAATAAGCATCCCCAAGCTCAGGGTTTTGCATGTCATTAACACAATTGACATTAATAGAATTTAAAATAACCACATTGCAATCATGCTTTTTATTTAACAAGCTATCATGAATCACTTTTTCTTTTCACAATTCCTCACAATTTCGAGATTCATAAATTTCGAGCAAAACCTCATAAAGATAATCTAGTGCACGCAGCTCACTAGCAATAGGTTCAACATAATGGGATCTTTTAAAGAGATTAGCAAGTGGATGAGGATCCATACTTTAGCAAGCGAAGATGCAAGCTAGTTGAGGGCACATAGCACACAAGCAAACAAGAGGCAAGCGAACGGTAAACACACGGCAGAAGAAGGGCAAATAAAACGGCAAGGGTGAAGTGGGGGAGAGGAAAACGAGAGGCAAAAATGTAATGCGAAGGATAAGGGTTTGTGATAGGTACTTGGTATATGACTTTTGCGTAAGCCTCCCCAGTAATGGCGCCGGAAATTCTTCTTGCTACTTCTCGAGCTTGCGTTGTATTCCCACGAAGGGGAAAGGCAGATGCAGCACAATAGCGTAAGTATTTCCCTCGGTTTTTGAGAACCAAGGTATCAATCTAGTAGGAGACCATGCGCGAGTCCCTCGCACCTGCACAAACAAATAAGAACTTCGCAGCCAACGCGATAAGGAGTTGTCAATCCCTTTACGGTCACTTACGAAAGTGAGATCTGATAGAGATGATAGTTTATATTTTTGATATTTTTGTTTATAAGAATAGAAAGTAAAAGCGGTAAAAATAAAGTAGATGTAGATTGATATGTTGAGAATAGACCCAGGGGCCATAGTGTTCTCTAGTGGCTTCTCTCAAGATAGCGATATTCTACGGCGGGTAAACAAATTACTCTCGAGCAATTGATAGAAAAGTGAATAATTATGAGACTATCTAGGCATGATCATTGTATATAGGAATCACGTCCGAGACAAGTAGACAGACTCCTGCCTACATCTACTACTATTACTCCACACATCGACCGCTATCCAGCATGCATCTAGTATATTGAGTTCATAAGAATAGAGTAACGCCTTAAGCAAGATGGCATGATGTAGAGGGGTAAACTCAAGCAATATGATATAAACCCCATCTTTTTATCCTCGATGACAACAATACAATACGTGCCTTGCTGCCCCTACTGTCACTGGGAAAGGACACCGTAAGATTGAACCCAAAGCCAAGCACTTCTCCCATTGCAAGAACTATAGATCTAGTAGGCCAAACCAAACCAATAATTCGAAGAGACTTGCAAGGATATTATGAGCACACATAAAAAGTTCAGAGAAGAACCAAATAACTTTCATAGATAATCTTGATCATAAACTCACAATTCATCGGATCTCGGCAAACACACCGCAAAAAGAGATTACATCAGATAGATTTCCTCAAAGACCGAGGAGAACTTTGTATTGAGATCTAGAGAGAGATAAGAAGCCATCTAGATACTAGGTATGGACCCGAAGGTTTGTGGTAAACTACTCACAACTCATGGTGATGGCGATGATGATGAAGAAGAAGAGCTCCGTGATGGATCCCCCTCCGGTGGAGCTCAAGAACAGGCTCCAAGATGGGATCTCACGGGAACAGAAGGTTACGGCGGTGGAATTAGGGTTTTTCTCTGTTCACGATGGTTTCAGGGTACGTAGACTTATATAGGAGGAAGGAGGACA
>LR738713.1:156553559-156591354 GCA_902687465.1 Secale cereale
ATGTAGGTAAACAATGCAATGAGGGAGTAACATGTATGCTCTTATTCCATGACTATAGATATACTACACTGAGTAAATTTTTAGACCAGCACACTGCAACAGATTAAGTGCCGCTCCCTCTTAATCTATCTATTGTCTCTCCACTTAATCAATGTTCAGTTTACATACATAAAATATATGTTCCTTATCTACAACTCACTAGCAAAATATAGGATCAGAAAAATATTAACTTGATGCAAAGAAAATCTGTTCCAGGTCTTGCCTACATTTTGATTGAACATGCTTGGTTAGATCAATATAGCTATTTGCCTAAAAGATTTTACTTTATATCCAACTTCTGTTGCATTTACCAGAAATAATCTTATGTTGCCTTTTCTGTGCAGGTTGAGTTGAGCAGGGCATGATAGTCATAGTTTCTGCAAAACGTATCTTCAATACTCACAGGTTGTTATCCTAGGCTTATGCTATGTAGCAAAAGATGGTGAGTTCATGCTAAATACACATTGAAGCTTTTTGTTGATCTTATCTTCCAAATACTCATGGCATGTCACTTGCTTCATGAATTTGAGCATACATGTGTACTATTTGACTATGCACATTAGTGAGTGAAAAAATATTCGAGCTTTCAATATAATTCTTTTTGCCACATATAATGAGAAATATGTTACTCCCTCCGACCCATATTTATATTCATTGATTTGAAAAGTAGCATTTATTAGAAATTTGGTTGACTTAGCATGTTGACGGCTCCATAGAAAAGTTCTTGAAATCCTAAGGTTATGCAAATTGACACTGGCATACAAAGTTTATTTGGTTCTCTCGCTCTTCTGATATTTGTTGTATCGGTCACTATGGTTCTTAAAACCGGATTCTGATTGTTCAATCGATCAGATCGAGAGGTTGAGGGCAGGGGGTTGATTTAAATTCCCATTATAGAGAAATATTTACTACTCCCTCCGTAAACTAATATAAGAGTGTTTAGATCACTAAAATAGTGATCTATACGCTGTTATGTTAGTTTACAGAGGAGGTAGATGTGAATAAAAAATTCAGTGCTTATTTCCTTTTGTTTCGACATCGATTACTAAATTAATGTTAAGGCTAATACTTAAACATGGGACTACTAAAAAGCAGATCATGTCTGAAGTCGTATTATGCTGCAAACAAATTAGTTTGTTTTATAATGGGCAAGTTTTGTGTACTTCTCACCGATTAACTCTTCCTTTTTCTTTTCTTGAAAGTGGATTTGGACCTTTGAAACTAAACTATGTAACAATACAATGCTCGGATTTGAAGACATTATGTTGCGCACATGTGTCGGCTAAGGAGGCAACCCCATTGGTTCATCAAATTAACTGTAGGTGGACCTTATGAGTGTATTAGTATGTTGTAGCATAACTATACAAATCCTTTATACCACTCTGCTCTGCTTTTGATATCTTGGATCTATGTGTTTCTGTTAAACTTCATGCAATTAAGCTTTCTTTAGGGAACTACTGTGTTACTTTTGGTACACATTGAATCTCCATGATTTGTATTGAACTTGACATAAATTTATCTTATGCAACAACAATTGCTTTTGCTATAACTTTTCTTTGGCTACATATGTTGTACACTTCTTGCAATTCTTCTATGACTATATTATCAGATTAGATATGACTGTACCGGCAACGGTGTTGCCAGGTGCACTTCCTACCTAGTTATGCTAGAAACGAGCGCATCACCGCCTGTCGGTTGGAGCACGCACCCCCTTTTATCGTGATATCGTATTAGACGACTGTAAACCTGTCACTCACTATGGAACCTATTTTCTCGCAAAAAAAAAACAGCGGAGAGTAACACCACCGTTATGGTGAGAAAAAGAACATACAGACAAGGGATATAAGACGCCCGAAATGTGCAATCAAGTCTAAGATCCTGCTTTTATCGGGAACCACTAGGAATCGACTACTGATCCCTAGCTTCCCATCAGACCAGCATGTGGCCGTTGGATCAAACCTTCTTGAGCGTTAGATGCATCCCTCCAACAGCACCATTCCCTTGGCAGTTGCTAAAACGAGTTTCCTTTATTTACGTTGCTTCCATCCCTATAATCATGTGCGGCCATATCCTAGATATTTTCCAAATCAACCGCCCTCCTTTATTCACTTGTTTCCATATATGAGGTCCATGCATGTGTCCGTATACACATGATGATTCCTTATTCCATCGCACAATAAACTTTCTTCTACTAGCAATTAGTTGTGATCTTTCAGGACGTGTTTCTTTACATATGGCAACTTAATTTTTATATAATGGAAGCATTCTGATTGATGCATGGAAGCATAATGTTTCCTTCATGTTATCCTTTTTTTTTGCGGGGACTTCATGCTATCATGTGATCATGGATGCTTCCAACCAATGCTTCGGATAATCACGCATGCTTCTTTCCTTCCTATAATCATATAAGTTTTCATGTTTCTAATTGACTCCTAGTCAGGCATGCTTTTTTGCTTCCTATATTTGTGTTCTTCATATAAGAATCATGCTTTGATAAGTGTCGTATATGCTTCCTTGTTTTTTGCATGCAGGTACATCCCATTTTTTTGCTTCGTGCATAATTTAGTGAAGCTCCGTCATTCATCACTTTGTGCTTCGGCATTCATCAAAAACTAAAATAAAAGGAACATGTTTCTTTCATCTCTTGCTTCAACAGTAGATCAATACATGTGCACATGTGCATGTTATTTGCTTCCTATCTGTATCAATATTTCTTCAACACTCATCATCATCATGGAGGTAGTCGTCAATGGGAGAAGGTCAAGTTGGAGGGAAGGGAGGGTGAACCGCTGGAGGTGCTGAGGGAGCTGTTGGTGCAGTGGAGGAAGAAGACAATACCGACTTTCGATCGCGTTCCTTGCCGGCCGTTGATCGACGAAATCGCTGACGAGACGACCAAGCAGGAGAATACCGTCGACAACGACGAGGAGATGGAGTCGAAGCAGCCGAACGCATGGTAACCGACCAGAGAGAGAGAGAGAGAGAGAGAGAGAGAGAGAGAGAGACGAGCGCCGGTGTGTTAACCACCGCGCACGACCATGAGCTTTTACCTATTGCCGGCCAAATAGATGGAGGATTTGGTTTCAATTTGATTGTAGTACGATGTTATGGTCACAGCTAGCAATAAATGACAAACGATATGATTTATGGCATTAATTGGAGATGGATAACAACATGCACCCGTTGGATGAAAAGGTAAATGAATGGCGATGCAATAGTCTGATGGAAAGAACCCATCAGACGTATATGAGAGGAAGCGTTTCTCTTTATCTATTTCACTTTTCTCACGATGTTACTGGCTTAAAAAACGTCTTACATTAATAAACTATTACATCTTCATCAAATATGTGGACCGACTATTGGACCCCACGCCCAACTCAGACATAGACTACTCGTGGGCAGTTCATACCGACGCGAACCTTAGCTAGAACTCAAGGGTAATTGCTAACCTACCAGACTAGTATTGTATAAGCCTCCATCCACATACCTGCAAACAGAGTATATGACTTGGGTACCATTCAACTCGTAGCACAACTAGCACTTTCCATCAGCCAAACCAGAACACTTTGCTAATTAATAACCTCCAATGATGACATACACGATTGGTTGTTGATGGTACTGATGCAAGTTTGGATTATTATTGCCATCAAATACGTCATGCCAGCCGACGCAATCCCAAAAGGACACATCGAACTGGATGAACCTGTCTACGAGCCTTTGTCCATCTGGGTTACCATGACTCCGTTGCAGGCAAAGATTCACGTGAAGGGGGAAAAGTGCGGCTGATGCCAGGAAGAGCACAAGGCCCACGACGCCCGCGACGATGGTGAGCGGCCTGCTGAATTCGCTCTCGAAAGCGGCGTAACAGAGCAGCAGCAACACGCAGGCGATGAAAGACGCCAAGAAGGAGAGACCCACCAAGCATATGAACCTGTCCCGGCTAGACTCGTCAGGCTCCGGGACGGCGAGGAGGCCGTTGAGGATAGCGTTCTCGTCGTCGGCCATCTGCTTTCCTCGAGCTCCTTCCTCCTTGGTTTGCTTCGCTCTTTTCCTGTCGCTCGGATGTATCGACTCCTCCTGGTGTGTCGTTGCAGAGGCGCACTCAACTGCTAGGGTTACACGGGCAAAGGGGGTTGATTGATTGATTATTAATGCTACTAGGGATATACAGTACTTGCTGGAGACGTAAGTAGATACCGGCCGTACCCGTCTTCATCTTCTTTTACTATCTATATCTACTAAAGCAATTCTAATTCTAATTCTAACTCGGGGTTCGGAAGCAGGAAACCGACCGGGTCGGATACCGGCCGTACCCGTCTTCATCTTCTTGTACTATCTAATAAAGTAAGATGAGAGACTATAAAAAAAAAAACAAAGATGAGAGAGTTAGATGTGAGATAATATCTCACATCTAGATGTGAAATAACAAACCTGATAAAGTAATTCTAATTCTAATTCTAATTCTAACTGGGGGTTCGGAAGCAGGAAACCGACCGGGTCGGGAATCGCGGCGCTCTTTGCCCAGGACCTGGTTGCCGATGACACTGTTCGGCACGCCGTTTAATGGAAGAGCTTTTCCATGTAAAAAAAAATCAATATGACATCGTCCTTACTAAATTCATCAAAACGAACACACGAACCGTTTGCGGACATGTCCGGCCGTGTCCCTCCGAACATGTTCGTGGACCGCGCTAGCCGAGCCGGCCATCCAACCAGACACATCAAATAAAAGTTGACATGTTTTTTTCATCAATGTAGGATTATTTTCTACATATAGGTAAAGTCATCGACATTATTCTACAATTCGATGGTCGTGCGCACATTCGTGTTCCGCGGCTTGCTCTTCATCAGAGGTGGTCACATCCGTCTCCTATGTTTTACTCCTCGCCTGAGTCCACCCTTTGGCCGCGGACGGCGTCGGTGGAGATGAGGTCGACGTCTACGTGAATGGTCCGGCCTCATGGTCATTGCGGCCTGACTCGACGATGTGGAGCTGCTAGCGTTGGCAGCGTTCTGTTCATGATCGCCTGCGTCGCCTTCGCTTGTGCCTCTGTCGTGATCTGCTCGAATATGAGGTCGCGCTCTTTCTGCCAATGCTCGCGACAGACGGTGCGGTGGTTGCGCGTCGACTCGTAGAGCACCCACTGCTCATTAACGAAGCAACGACCTCCGCAAGCTGGTGCTGCTTGAGGAGTTGCAGATTGTATCGCTCTTCCTCCTGTAGCTTCAAGAACGCGGAGACCGGCGACGTCGCATGCTCCTGGTGAGCCTCCCCCGCAATGAATGCGTCGAAGTAGGCATGCGCCGCGGTGAAGCCCACGATCGGTGCGGCGTGGGTGTGGGCACATGCTTGTTGTCGGACACCTCCTTCCTCGTCCTCC
The DNA here is from genome assembly GCA_902687465.1 of Secale cereale. Lineage (NCBI taxonomy): Eukaryota > Viridiplantae > Streptophyta > Magnoliopsida > Poales > Poaceae > Secale > Secale cereale. The sequence goes on from LR738713.1 coordinate 156,558,980, forward strand.
AAGCTCTCCTCCACTGAGCTCAAAGGCAAAACCCGTCTCTACGCGTTCCGCACACCGGACCTGCCAGTTGTGGGCACTACTCGTGATCTTGTGTCGGCGCCGCAATGAGATGCGCTTCCGCCACGTTGTACTGCTCACGATCATTACGTCGACTGTTGTTGTGGAAGACATGCGAATATAAGTGGAGATGCGTCGGTGGTCGTGAAAGGGGCAGTAAGGGAAGAGGAGGTGGCGCGGTTTTTGTCGTGCACGGCCGTGCTTATATAGAGGCCGACAAGGCCAAGCGTTGGTTTGAAAGTGGACGCACAGAGTGTGTTCGCGCATGTTCAATACCATGCAGGCAAACGAATGGGCAGTCGACTTCAATGCAGTAGGAATCCAACCCATCATCCCATCCGGTCATGTCTCTCTTAGCCGGCATTAACGCGGCCCAGAGAGCGTGCGCATGCGATGCGACGGCAGGACGACGCAAGCGCCGGTGTGAATGTTGCGATGTCTAGCGAACCTGCGCCTGGTCATGTCCGTCCTGGACCGGCATGAATGCGGCACGGAGAGCGCAGCAGCGGTTGAAATAGAAAGAGAGGGATGGTTTTGTGTGGATTCGGGATGTCACGCGCCAACGTGGCGGAGGTCCATATACGCACAAACCTTCTCCGGATTTGTCTTTTGATTGCGGGAATTTGGACACGTGAACCTGTCTATGAACGTTCGATGGACCGTATTTGAGAGCGTAAAGTGTCCGGTGTACGTGGTCCGAACGTTTACAGGTGGTTTCACGCACGACATTAAAGATGCCTTAAGCTCACTGGGTATAGGCAGGTGTGAGGGCTCTAAGGTCTGGCCTCATGGTGGGCTCCACACCTCACAAGCAAGACAATGATTTTGCGTGTTGTGGCATGTGTATCAGGCTTACGTGTATGCTTTATTCGGGGTTGTTGCGGCCTACAGGGGAAGTTGTGATTTTAGTGCCATACAACTACACCCTCTATCATCACTGTCCATTTTTGCATCAAAGTTCATGCGAGGAAACATCTCTTTTTTGTTTCTCCCAAATAAAAAAAACATTTGAATGGACACGGAGTTTCTGCGCACGAGCGCATATGTGCATGTTATCTGGGCGGTCGGCTGTTGCGTTGGGATTCGTTGCCTGTAATAACTGCACCTGGGGACTGGTTGGATAGAAAGTAAGGAAATGGTGAAATACGAAACGACCGATTTCTGGATGGTGGGCCAGAATAGTAACGGAGTGACGGTCACCGTCGACGGATGAGTAGTGGGCCGTGGCTCATGGTGTCTTCAGTTTTCCCGATCCGTGGATCAGGAAACGTACTTTCCGGTTGACAATGGTGGACTTGTCTTCTACCTTGACGATCTGCTGCGCCTGTGTGAGTACCGTGAGCCGCCGCGTTGTGCCGAGGCGGCGAGGGGAGGCGAAGCTCTGCTGCTGTTCGGCTACATGGAGTTTTTAATGGAGCCGATTCGAAGGTACCGCACTTAATCTCTTAGACCTGATGTAAATCTGGTTTGGATCCCCCTCCTAATATCAATCCACCCCGCGACCTATGGGTCTGCAGAGTCACGGTGCTGGATGAAGTGAACGACAGCGAAATCACGATGGAGCCGCTGCATTATCCAGTCACCGCCACTGTGGGCGTGCAGCAGCCGCCGCCGTTGCCCGAGTTAACCGTGGAGGGTCAGATCTGTGCAGTGGGCGCCGTGATGAGTGCTGGAAGGCAAGAATCACCACAAGCGTCTGAGCAATCGATAGGCGAGATGAACCCGGCAGCTCCTGGGTGGAGGCGTAGGTATGCTACTTAGGAGTCTGAATGATATGCTTCCCACTGGAAAAGTTAATTGGTGATTGTAGGTCCGGTATGCTTGTCTGATAATGCTCACTAGAGATTGTAGATTTCAGAACTGAAATTGTACACATACTACTACAGACGCGAAAACATTGTAAACATAGAAATCGTAAGTGTAATCGACGTGCAACTGCTTGCTCTGCAGTACTGATAGAACTTTTTTTCTGAAGTTAATTGAATGTTGATGTGGTAATAATCCAACTACTGGTATTAATACGTTCGTCCAGCTACTGGTCATTATAGAGTTCAGGTTGTAGACTTGCATTGGATATACATGCTGTTAAATTCTAAAGCATTTTTCCGAGATTGTCCACTTTGGCTACATAATTTGGGCATATGTAGACATCTAATGAAAGAAGAGAAAATTATATGAATGTCCAAATATGTTCTCTGCAATGCTGGCAAACAAATTTCTGTACCTAAATGTAGATGTGATGTTGCTCCAGTAATTAAACTCCAAATTTCTAATCTCTAAGAATTAATTGGATCAAGATATGGCATGCTGGGTTTGTATTTTTCACAATGGATGCGGAGTACGGATTGGTGCTGCTGCCCCTTGTAGGACACCTTGTCCTAATCGTGCGAGTGCCCTGGAGAAGGCAGTCTGCGGTTTCATGGAGAATCCAGGGGACAATGTAATTGTGACGACATTAGGAATCAGCTTTGATACTTTAGTGAAGCATATGAGATCTACAACTTATACTCGTGGGAGAAGGGATTTGGTATTAGATATGGCAGAAGCAGGCCGTGCAGGAATTTTTTTGCTGCTGTGCGGTGAGTACTTGGTACCGTTTGATTATATATAACTCTGTCCTGGTCTGCTGACTTTGAAGTGGCTAAAATTGCAATTTTGCTTTTTTTCGGCGTGCAGGGAAAGCCCTGGATTGAGAATACTCAGTCCTGTCGTTGTTGAGTGTCCTGCTCTTGGTTGGACGTGAAGGTATGTTGGTACTCAGTAGAACCATCCGAAGATTAATGGCACAAATATGAAGAAAATGATTTTCGATGCTTGTAATTGATTGTAATTAGGAGACCACACTACAGAGTAAACCTGATAAGATAGTGACATCTTTGAATTTATGCTCTTGTATTGTAAGAGACAATGGTTTTGTTAGTACATTAGAGACTCTAAAATGTTGCAAAAGTGATTATAATAGATAATGAGAAGTGTGCAAAATATTGACATTGTTGGGAGTAATTAAGCACCGCAGGCTAGTTTTGGAACATAGTAGATAGCCAGTACGTACATCTCCGAAGAAATTTAATAATGCAGACATCAAGTGAATGGAGTAATGTGATTATGCCCTAAGATGTGCATCATTGAAATGACACAAGTATGAAGAAAATGCTTGCGATTGATTGTGATTAGGAGACCACATTATGAAGTAAACCTGAGTATATAGTGACATTTTCAGATGTAGTGTTCTTGTAAGAAAGAATGTTTTTTAGTACATCAGAGATTGTTAAAGTGCTGCAAAAATGATTATAATAGATAATGAGTAGTGTGCAAAATATTGACATGGCTGGGACTGATTAAGTACTGGGGCCAGTTTTGGAACATAGATAATAAGTACGGAATTATTTGTTTGAAGAGATTGACTCTTGTGGAAGTAATTCATAGTTTACTGATTTGTATCGGGTTTTTTTTCTTGTGTTTGAGTGTTTCTGAATGGGATATTTATTTCTTTTATTTGAATAATAACGGGAATACCAGTTCCTTTTCTGCACATTTCCCTGGGATGTTCCATGCACCCACCATGCCCATCTATGTTGTCCGCTCTTGAGAAAGCAATCGGGAATTTCGCAGAGAGTCCAATAGAGAATGTAATTGTACCGAGCTGGGGACTCTTTAGAGAGGCCTATGATTTCTACAGCCTATACTCTTGGGTCAAAGTAGTTGGGATCAGATATCGGAAGGGCAGGTTAAGTGTCGAAAGGACGAAATGTATGCATGAGACTCTGTGGATGTGCGGTTAGTGGGATTGCCACCACCAGCAAAGACGAAGGAGATGGGACGGCCGACGACAAGTAGGGAGAAGGCTCCATACGAAGGGTTGAGCAAGAGGACAAGGTTTGTTTCTACTTTCAAACTGGTTACATGTACATTGTATGGAAACCAAATTGTCTGCTGCGCATTATGTGGATCGCCTTAACGCTATTTGTTTAGCCTTGTTTTTTCATATTGGCATTGAGGACAAAGCTGATGTGTATTGATGTTTCACGGAGAATCCCGGGGACAATGTCATAGTGCTGACGTTGGAGACAAGCTTTGATACTTAGGGAGAAGCCTACAACTTTCACAACATGTACTCTTGGGAGAAGGGATTCGACATTAGGTACGGAAAGAATCGACCAAATGTTGAGAGGATGAAGTGCATGCAAGAAATTGCTTGTGGGTACGCGATGAGTACATCTTAATATGTATGTTGTCGTTGCACAAATGAAAAGGAAATGTAAAAGATGTATGCAAGAGAATAAGGTTCTGTACGAGTTGTCAGCAGCAGGATCACAAGAGGACAACATGCCCAGATCGCGGCGATGTTCCAAAACTTGTTAGGAGGCCAGCTCGATGCAAAAGCCGTGGTGTACAAGGGCATAGGTGATACGGTGTATCCCATGATCATCCCCATGTTCACTCGACGAGACCTCAACTACACACAATTGGACACAAGGTTCACTCGCTCCTCTCTGAACCCCCACTTTCTACATGCGAGACATGGCTACTACCTCAAATATATGTGCTATGCATGACTAGGAACCAAGAGGGAGGCCATGGAACAGCTAGGAGCGTTGGACAAGACGGCGAGGACACCAAGTACAAGGAACAAGAGAAGCTGCTGGAAAAGCTTCAGGCTCCGGACGTCCGGCATCTACCGGACGACCGGCGACTCCCAGGCGACCGGACGACCGGAGGCCACCGGAAGTCCGTGACTTCGACGACAGAAGGAAAATAGCGGAAGTCCGAAGACTTCCGGACGTCCGGACCCTCGCGAGCCACCGGACGTGCGGTAGCCGTCGGACGTCCGCTACCTGCTGTCTGCGCACAGTTATCGGGCCAGAGGCCCATGTATCCCTCTTCCACTTACCCCTTCGTGGCCCTAGACTATATATACTCCTCCACCTCCTCCTAATGAGGGTTAGCTTAATGATAGCTCATTTGATACTATCTAGTGGTTCATCTCCTTGTGAGTGACTGCGGCCCCTCCACGGAGAAGATCCACACGGATTCAAGACCTCCTTCACGGAGAAGATCCTACGGGATACCCCCAAGACCTCCTCACGGAGAAGAACCGGTTACCCTTTTTATCGTCCCTTGTTGATCATGGATCTTGTATCTCTTTGTGTTTCGAGGATCTAGCACATGTGTGACTTGTTCTTGTTGGTTTGAGTGATTCTCTCGTGTTTCCCCTCGTGTTCCCTCTCGTGTTCTTCGTGTTCATCGTGGGATCCACTCCATTTCGTGAAAGATCTGCTGATTAGGGTTCCACCCTGCATCATATGGTATCAAGAGCATAGGTTGATCACGATTTTGGAGCCCCATGCATTGTTTTCCAGCTTGTTTTTGTTGTGTTCTTCCCCAATTTCGAAAATCCCCACCAAAAATAGCCCCAAAAAATTTTGTGATCTGTTGGTTTGATGACGTTTTGTTGATTTTGATCCATGGATTTGCTTGGTTTCAAGTGGATCTAGCATTTCCCCAAGTTTCCCCATCTTTCATCCACGAAATCTCATCAATTTTGACCCCAAAATCTCCATTTTCCGCCCAAAATCGCGTCCTGGATCTCAAATCTCGAGTTGACCCCGACCCACCGGACGACCGGCCTTTTACCGGACGTCCGGACCCTCTCGAAGCACCGGACGTCCGGAACTCACCGGACGACCGGAACCACCTATACAGCAAAAATTACCGGATTTCCGGTCTTTCCCGGACGTCCGGTATCCCCAGATTTTGACTTCGGCTGATTTTTGTTTTGTCCATAACTAATTCATACGAACTCCGATTTGGACGTTCTTTAGCTCGTTTCGAAGCTCTTGACATTCCCCTTCACACAAAAATACAACCATATTCATTTGACTCCATCATATTTTGTGGATTTTGGCATCTTTGCCTAGGGCCTCCACCACATCATCCGCTATACCACCATCGACTCCCGCAACCTAACCATTTTGTCCCCCATAGCATTTGTGGTTGCTTGAGTAGTGATTTGAGTCTCCTAAGGTGTTTAGGCTACTTAGGGACAATTGCTTCTTCATCAACCACCACCACCACTTCCGCATACCCTTTGCCCATTATACATAGCCAACCCAACTTAACCCAATTTTGTGTGAGCTTGTCTGAGTTGTGGCTCGTGTCTCCTAAGGTGTTTCGGCTACTTAGGGACCGTGACTCCAACTACGACAACGTGTATAGCCCATCATTCCACTTCCGCAACCACCACGGCATTGCCATACCACCTTTTGACATTTGTCCTTGAGATTTTGAGTTGTGGTTTTTCCGTTTCCTAAGGTGTTTCGGCTAACTAGGAACGAGTCTACATCAAGAATACCGCCTCTCATCATCGACTCGGACGGTAACCTCGACGACATCATTGTATATTTCCCTTGCAATTGCATTGTTAACCCCTAGCCCATTTTTGCGTCACTTACCCATCGAGACTAGCCTTCGAGTATTGCCGGCAACGTCACTTGTGCACATTAGTGATCATACTTCCCATAGCATACATACCATATCACCGTGGTGCATATCTTGGTATCATCTCTTGTGACACAAGGTTGTCATCGCATATACTCAATTGCTATCTTGGTTCGTGAAGTTTTGCATGAGAAAAGAGCTCAAAAGAGAAAGAGCCAAACAAGCTTTTAAGCACAAAGGAAAAGATAAGCAAAGAGCTTTTAAGCAAGAACCATAGCATCATACTACATTAAGATTGTCATACTCGATCATTTTGGATCATACCACCGGAATACCATACATATAGCATACTTGGGATAGAAGTCGTTGCATTTTGCATAGTAGGTTGTGCACAAGTTCGTATCCGCCTATTGTGCAATCGCGCTAGCGTCTCTCTAGTGTTGTGCAACAAGAGCATTTTCGTGGATTCCACATTTTGGCTCACCCCTTGGTTGCACGACCCCACTTATCTATCCGTGTGTGTGTTTCCGTGTGCCACCCATATTGCTATTGGTCTTCTTGTTTCACTTGCGAATTTGTGAATCTTTTTCAACATTATTGAATCTTGCTAACTTTTTGCATCAAATTTTTGTGCCACTATCCTCACCGAGCTCCACCATAAGCTTTACTTGTGTAGGTGTGAGAAACCGACAAGAATTGGTACCAATTGTGCTATTTCCTTGTTCCACATTTGAGTGATCATTGATCCATCTTCAACATCGGTCAAGGTACATTTGGTCTAGTTCTTCTCTTTCTCCCACTCATACTTGCTAGCGTCTTGTGATGGATAGGCAAGGCATTTCATCTCCGGTCTTCGACATCGACGGCGCGAACAAGGACATCCACGCGAAAACCATCGGACTACAACGAGAAATGCAAGAGTGCTTGGGCAACATCGCCATCGAACAACGACACTTCGCGACAAGGACAACGGCTTCCCTCGACGACATGTGCGACTCCTTCAACAAACAAATGGCGGAGCTCCGACACTTGGTGGTCGATTACAAGTCTTCTTCCCCTTCGTCATCCTCTCGGCGGCGACGTTCAAGTCACAAGTCTTCGGAGCGCAAACATGATGCAAGTGCAAGTCTTCCACATCCACACCGCCATGGCGACCATCGACATCGTCATGAAGGGCAAGTCACCTCCAAGCATCATGTGCACGACGACGACGAACGACATCTACCAAGAGCTCAAGCACGACAACGACATCATCATCATGAAGATGCTCGACAAGCGCATACCTACAAGTCCGAAGAAGCTCTACATCACGCCAAGCCAAAGCTTCAAGAGCACATACGAAGACCGCGAGACAAGCACACCCAAGAAGGAGCTACGGCTACAACCACCACTTCGGCATCTTCGCCAAGTGCTATCAAGGCATCTTCGCCAAGTGCTATCAAGGCATCTTCGCCTTCGGACGTACGACATCTTCGCCTACTTCCCATGAGTTCGCCTACATCGACGTCTTCATCATCTACGAGCGACGGCGACAAGACGGTCGAGCATGGGCCATCCCCTTCGACCAAGGCGACGAGCATGAACCTCTTCGACACCATGAAGACGGCGCCCATATTGGACTACTACTCCGGGTCAAGCTACGCGAGCAAGCATGAGACCTTCTCTTTGACCTCGGAGGAGCGTGATGGTTTGCCACACCCTACGGCATTCATCTTTGGAGGCTTTACGGATGAGGAAGTTGAGCATGGAGACTATTGCACCTACACCTCTTCGACATCCACATATGACGAGATGCCCCAATTCTCATGTGAGGAGAGCCACCACCACATGAGTGATACGAGTGACTCCACCATATGTGAGCTTGAGAGCATCTCCCTTGAGAGGATGAGTGTGCACACCACTAGCCCCACACATGAGAGCATGCCACTTCTCCTATGTGAGGTTGCGAGCCATTTGAGTGACTCCACCAACCATACGAGTAAGAGCATCCATGAGGGAGTGAGTGAGCCACAACACTTAGTGAGTGAGGTAGTTGATAGGGCATGTGAGGCCACTATGATTTCTAACGACTTAACCTCTACTCCGAGTGTGTTCTATTTGGTGCTAGGTCTCCTACAAGAGGACATGCCTACCCTCGATGAGTCCGTCCCTCCATTGGATAACCCGATGGCCATGGTGGAAGAAGATGTACCCCCCACATGGTACCATCAAGTTGCAACCTCACCTACAATACATGAGCGATGCTCCAAAGGTAACAAAGGTGATGGTGCTTCTTTCGTCCCACTTGTGGACTATATCACCAATGATTGCTTGCATGATGTTGATTCACCTATGACCATGCTTCATGCTATTGCAACTTCCTCATGTCTTGACTTACCTATTTATGATGTATATGATGATGAGCATGTTGAGTTGCCTAGTTGTGATGCTATGCTCCACAGGATATCATGTGAAAATTCTTTTGGTCACATCATGTTTGATAATCCTTTGAACTTGTCATATGCTATGAGTGAGATTTCCCATGTTGTATCATTGCAATCTCAACATAGTAGCTATGCATGCCCCATTAAAGTAAATCCTATTTGCACTTGTGGCATAGATGACAAGATGATGGTCATTGGCTTGTGTTTCTCTTGCGATGATATTGCAATGCTTCCTTTACATGATTTGCGCAATTCATCTATTATGCCATGCCATGAACACATTGTTCCAAATATGCTTTGCTTTGGATGTTATCAATATTCTCCATGTGATGTTCCCATGAATGCTATTGAGGAGACCCCCATAGTTTCCTCATACATACTAGGAGATCTTGATGCATTCCATACCTTGCATGATTACCATGATTGTGTGCACAATATGCATTCCATGAATAACAATGCTCTACCTACTTGTCATGATGCATTACACAATTTGAGTCTCCATTATGCTATACATAACAACAAACCTCTCATGATGGATGACATGTTTCTATACCACGCATCTCATTTATTTGAGCATTGGATATTATGTGCTAACCAACACTTGCACGTGCGCATCATGATGGATGATGTGTACATATACCACGCACATACAATTTTTCCTTTGCCTTTGTCTTGTGTAGGTACTTTTGCAAACTCGTCAACCTCACAATCCCATGAGTTGACGAAAAGAGCTCTTGAGAGCAACGATGACTTGGGATTCCGTGGAATCTCCTTACCACAATTCTCTTCGCGCAACCACTACGCGCCTCTCTTTTACTTGGCTCTCACACGGCTATGGGCTATTTGCCACCTCTCACATTATGCCCATACTATCGTGTTCACTTTGCATGTTATGCCTCTTGCTATGACTTTGCCATGCAATTGTGACCCTTGCTTGCCTTTACACATGATTCACCATTATGATACTCCTATGTGTATTTGCATGCTTGGTGGAGATACTTGTAGCTATTGCCATGATTTCTTTGTGCCCCATGCTATTGTTGATTCTTGTGTTGAGAGAGACATGATATCCCATTGCTATTTCCATATGGCCTCTCATCAACACATTGATGCTATTTTGCTCATATCTTGCTTTCATGCTTGTGCTATGCCATGTGCATCATGTATTCTCACTATTTGCACACATGCCATGATTGCCATGATTACTTCTAGTATGTTGCATCTTTGCACTACTAGCTTGCTTGACTTGATCACTATGCTTGCTTGCTATGTTGCATCACCCATGTTCCTCTCTTACTTGCTTTCTTGGGTTGATGACATATATGCTCATGCCACTCACATGATATACATTGATCATTGTCATTTGTCTCCACTAGTTGCATCTCTCATCACTTGTATTGAGTGCAACAATGCTATGTTTGTTGATCTTGGAGACTTTGACACCTTTCTTGTGATGCATACTTGCTTGATTGAGCCTATTGCATTTGGTTGTTCTCGCATCTTATGCCTACATACCATGCACCACACCCTTATACTTTCTTATGATAAGAATGATGCAAGCACTTGTTGGGTATTTTCCCGCACGAATGCTAGGTTTCGCATTATGGCTAACCTCATTTGTTTTTCCGAGTGTTTGTCATGTTCTTTCATTTTGAAGGATTCACAAGGCGGTACCATCACGAGGCATCTTGGGCATGTGAAGGCATACACGTTGCGCGACACCAACACCTTCGAGAACATACATAAGGTGAATTCCTTCTTTGTGAGCCATCCTCACATATGCATATTGGATGGGCCATACTTTCATTGTTGCTTCCTTCTTGTTGTCTACATGATACATCTACGGGATGGAGGACCGACATTAAAGATGGACCCTATGGATTCACCACCGGTCTACCACTATTGCCACGACATCGAGCATTGGTATGACAAAACCCCTTTGCCACATTGCACCAAAAACTTCATATTTGTTGATTGTGTGCTCACATGCCATGCTCAATGGACATATCATTCCCATAACAAATTTGCATCTTGCCCATGGATTGACTCACATTATGAATGCCTTGTTGCATTTTGTATTCCCATGTCATCCATGATATATGAGCTTGTGCATTTCCTTAGCAAATTTGTTGTGATCTACCTTGATGGCATATTCATACATAATGATCACATTGCCAAACATCAATTGCATGATAACATACACATATTGAGCATCCATTGCCATGTTCATGCTCTTGATAAACCATCACACTATGACATCATTTTGCACAATGGTTGCATTGATCACATTCACAACACCTTTGTGTGCACCACAAATGCATTTGATCACATGAATGCTTTACATCTCATACTTTATCATCTTGCTAAGCTTCATGTGCACACAGACTCATTCTTACATGATGGACACTTTGTGTGTGCTAACCATTGTATTTCCAAGTGTACTTTGTGTTTGCTCATTTTGCATGTACCACATACCGGAGACACCTTGGAGTACTTGGAGTGCGACATGACCTCAACTTCGTCCAACTACAAGTCCGTTCACGACTACCGTTTCCATGGTGATGAGGTTTTTGATCCGAGGTCGGATCTTTCCCAAGGGAGGGGAGATGATACGGTGTATCCCATGATCATCCCCATGTTCACTCGACGAGACCTCAACTACACACAATTGGACACAAGGTTCACTCGCTCCTCTCTGAACCCCCACTTTCTACATGTGAGACATGGCTACTACCTCAAATATATGTGCTATGCATGACCAGGAACCAAGAGGGAGGCCATGGAACAGCTAGGAGCGTTGGACAAGACGGCGAGGACACCAAGTACAAGGAACAAGAGAAGCTGCTGGAAAAGCTTCAGGCTCCGGACGTCCGGCATCTACCGGACGACCGGCGACTCCCAGGCGACCGGACGACCGGAGGCCACCGGACGTCCGTGACTTCGACGACAGAAGGAAAATAGCGGAAGTCCGAAGACTTCCGGACGTCCGGACCCTCGCGAGCCACCGGACGTCCGGTAGCCGTCGGACGTCCGCTACCTGCTGTCTACGCACAGTTATCGGGCCAGAGGCCCATGTATCCCTCTTCCACTTACCCCTTCGTGGCCCTAGACTATATATACTCCTCCACCTCCTCCTAATGAGGGTTAGCTTAGTGATAGCTCATTTGATACTATCTAGTGGTTCATCTCCTTGTGAGTGACTGCGGCCCCTCCACGGAGAAGATCCACACGGATTCAAGACCTCCTTCACGGAGAAGATCCTACGGGATACCCCCAAGACCTCCTCACGGAGAAGAACCGGTTACCCTTTGTATCGTCCCTTGTTGATCATGGATCTTGTATCTCTTTGTGTTTCGAGGATCTAGCACATGTGTGACTTGTTCTTGTTGGTTTGAGTGATTCTCTCGTGTTTCCCCTCGTGTTCCCTCTCGTGTTCTTCGTGTTCATCGTGGGATCCACTCCATTTCGTGAAAGATCTGCTGATTAGGGTTCCACCCTGCATCAATAGGCGAACAACTGCCCCTGAGTAGGCAAGCTACGCCTACAGAATATGTGAGTATGATCTTCTCGCTGAGATTGCGAAAATTTCAGCAGTCCTGCGTGCTCTGTGAGGTAGTTGGGAAAGTGATATATGAGGTACTCCCTCCGTCCCATAATGTAAGACGTTTTTTGATACTAGTGTAGTGTAAAAAACGTCTTATATTACGGGACGGAGGGAGTAGTTTTGAAAGAACACTATCGTCGAACTAGTGTGTACTTGAGTGTTAAGATGTTGTAATTGTGAACTTACGTTGCAAACCATCGATATGCTGTCTGTCCTGTCTCCTGTGTCACTCCTGATAGTAGGCTTTATGGTTTGATCGTTCGAGGCTCTTGAGTTTTTCTTGCGTGATGACAAAACTTTGCATTAGTGATGCTGATTTGGTTGAATTTACTTGTTTCCCCCACGATCACAAAGATGAGTGAGTGGTAATGTTTTTTTCTCTACAAATTAAATATATCTGTTGAGCTTTCTGAATATTTGATTACCTGAAAATTAAGGAATTTCTTAATTACCGAATATGTCCTACTGAACATGTTTATGTCGATGGGGGGAATTTCTTAATTCCGCGGAATGCGAAGAAGTTGGCGATGTGCAAACCGTCATGCCATTCAACTGCTAGGCTCGGTTCTGAATCCGGTTTGCTGTGGACTGACTGCACTGTAGTTTACTTGCTGAATGATCTGTGAAGATGAATGCTATTAACATTGTTGGTTGCGTAGCTGACAAGTGTAGCGAGGTAGCAGGTCGCGTGCGGTGTGTGTGTCCACTTGATTTGATTTTGGAAACACAAGAGCGAGAAAAGCAGAGGCAGGATGACACAAAAGGCAGCAGAGTGGAGGCTCTGCAATGCCTGTCCTCCACTGACCCTTTGCTGTTAAGAGAAACGACGACTCGCGCGAAGAGAAGATCGATGACGCAAACAGTTGGAAGCGAATTGACTGTTCCCTAGTCCAGAAATTGGGTTGCGACGGTCCATATCGTCTGTTTAATTCCGATCCGCTGAGAGGCCCTGTTCGACGCCCGCAGGCGTCGAAGAGACGCGCGAACGCACAGGGCGGGCGCCAAATGGGCCGGCCCAGTAAGCGGTAGTGTACAGACCAGCGTACTGCAGCAGTCCAACCACTGTAGCAAGCGCTTTTGTAAAAAAACAAATTCCCTTCCGAAACTGGTTTTTCTTTTGTTTTATTACATTTTATTTTTATATAGTTTTACGTACTCCCTCCGTTCCATAATGTAAGACGTTTTTTGACACTAGTGTAGTGTCAAAAAACGTCTTACATTATGGGACGGAGGGAGTACTACATAAAGGTTAATAATATATGGTGAACATTTTCCAAACTACACATTGAACATTTGTGAAACAGTACAGTGAACCTCTTTTCAAATGCAAGCTGAACAAAATCTCTGTACGTGATGAACAATTTTGTATACATGGTGAACATTTTTTTTCAATGTATGGTGAACATTTTTTGTCAATGCAATGAACTTTTTTTTGACAGGTGCAAAAAATCTGAAAAAGTTGAACATTTTTTAATAATGATTTTGTTTTGTAATTTTGAACATATTTCGGAGAACTTAACAAAACTTTAAATTCTGAACATTTTTCGAAAACTTTAGTTTATGAAAAACAAAAACAAAAACAAAAGAAAACTAAAACAAGAAAATCAGGAATAAAAAATAAAAAATTCAGAAGAATACAAAAAAAAAGTAAAACAGGAAAAACCCGGTTCAGAGAACCCTCTAGAAGGTTCCCAAAACCGGCTGCTGGCTTGAAGTGGGCCGGCCCGTGCGCATCGCTCGCTAGCTTCGCTTTCAGCGAAGCCTCGTCTGCTTGCCGCACACGGGCGGCAAATAGGATTCGCCCGATCCGCTATAGCGGATGTCAACAATGTAGTGCTGCCTTGCCCTCGGACGTGGGCCATCAGCCCTGCTGGTAAAATATAAATACGTGCTATATACCTGGGCCTATACATTGGGCTCTGCCAATCTCGAGGGGGGCGAAGGGGAGGGATATCGAGGGCATCTGTGCTCGAGCACAGAGTAGCACTTCCGCATTTGGATTCCGAACTTTGCAGCTCAGCATCACACAAGTACTATCATATGTAGAAAATGCCTTTAGATTTTTTTCACAATAAAAATATTTAAAGTGAAGCAACTTATCCAAAAATTGTAACTTGAAACATTTATGTTTCATCAAAAGAATCAAAAACATTTTACGCACGGAGTGGCACTTGTGCATAGTTGACCTGCACATTTTCAAGGTCAAATGTTCTCTTGCTTCGAAGAGATAAAAAATAGAAATGTCTACATAAAGATACCATGGATCTTGATGCAAACATGATCGCCTAGATAGAAGGTGTAGCTACATGGGAGTATGGAAAATCCACACATCTAGGAGTGTAGGTCTACAATAACGGTGTTGCAGTTGCTTGTGCCATTCGCGCCTGCTCCATCCCACTGGCTCCATCCTCCTCCACCCTGAAAAAGGGGAATGCCACTGTTGTTGTCCACGCCTCCTCCATCCCACCGGCTACCTCCTCCATCCCACCGACTACCTCCTCCACCTTGCTAGCATTGGGAAGAGCACATACCATCTGCAGGAATGTCACGGCCATCGTCCAGGGCCCCTCCACCCTATTGGTTAGCTTCTCCTCTGCCGAGCATCCCCCTCCTCTTATGTGTAAAGCTGCTCCTTAGAATCGACATGCCCGTGGGTCATCTATTTTTCACCGCTTGTTTGGATATGGAGAAGCCCTTGTCAAAGTCTTTGGTATCTACCCCCTTACACTGTTGTTGTCATGTACCTCCATCCTCCCAGGCACTCAATCGGAGAAACATGGTCTCTGTCGCCCCATCCTCAAGGTCATACTACTACTTTTCTCTGACGGACAATAGGAGTAGCTTCGTAAAGACAAAGGATGAGCCAAGATGAGACATTGCCGATTTGTAGCACAAGACGTTTTCGTTTTCTTTTGCCTCATGTACTATGTTTTATTGTGCGAACACATTGGTGTCAAAAAGAAAGGTATTCTGGTTTGTGCAAATAATTTTCTTTCTATGAAATAGTTTCCCTAGGTAAATTTGCACATATGGGTTCAATTCCCCTTACCATTCATGATGTTGGTGATTTGTTCCTTGTTCTAGAAAGATGTACTAAGAATTTCAACTATCCGTAAAGCACAAGAAAAAAATCACAAGGAGTTTCATCTAGGAAAAGCATAAGAAATGACGACATTTAGAGATGTGAGCAATTATATGTAGACATTTTTGTATGGAGCTATCACGGAAGTTATTACTTTTCTTTAATACCAAGAACTTCCTCTAATGTGCACTTGTACCATGAATTTGGGGATACAAAGGAATATCATAGGTGGTTTTGTTTTCCCAAGATTCCTTTTGCATATTTGTCTATTTAACTCCCAAGATATCATAATTGTGATTTCATTTCTTTGCTTTATGTCATTCTGGTTGTGGTGAGCTTTCATCCCATAATATGTCATATTTGTTGGGGAACGTTGCATGAAAAACAAAAAATTTATACGCACACGCAAGATCTATCCATGATGCATAGCTACGAGAGGGGGAGAGCATCTTCAAACCCTTGAAGATCGCTAAGCGGAAGCGTTTATCAACATAGTTGATGTAGTCGTACACCTTCACGACCCGTCCCGATCAAGTACCTAACGTACGACACCTCCGCATTTAGCACACGTTCAGCTCGATGACGTCCTTGCCTTCTTGATCCAGCAAGAGGGGCGAAGTAGTAGATGAGTTCCGGCAGCACGACGGCGTGATGATGGTGGTGGTGAAGAACAATTTTCGTAGGGCTTCACCAAGCACAACGGAAACTAGATGGAACTAGAGGGGACGGTGTTGCCGGCACACGGCTTGGTGAATCTTGATCTGTTCCGGGTGCTAGCCCTGACCCTCTAGTTATATGTTGAGCCTTGGGGTCGTATCTTTGAGAAAAAGCCTCCTCAAAGTCGGTTTACCCTGCAAAAAGAGTCCTTCTCGGACTTCCAGGACCAGATGCCACAATCCTCGGCATCTGGCCCACACGCCATGGGCCTCGGCGTCTGGCCCAAGGCCAGACGCCATGGTCCCTAGTGTCTGGTACCAATGTCCACAAAACTTCCTTTTGCACGACCTAAAGCCCCGTGG
Organism: Secale cereale; assembly: GCA_902687465.1. Lineage (NCBI taxonomy): Eukaryota > Viridiplantae > Streptophyta > Magnoliopsida > Poales > Poaceae > Secale > Secale cereale. The sequence continues at coordinate 156,575,603 of LR738713.1, forward strand.
GCCTTACCCCTTGGCCCAACCATATCATCCAATATATCAATATTTATCTTTGGAGCTCCTCGTCATGTCCGTGATCTCATCCGGGACTCCGAACAACATTCGGTCACCAACATACATAACTCATATAATACTATCGTCAATGAACATTAAGCGTGTGGATCCTACGGGTTCGAGAATGATGTAGACATGACCAAGACGCTTCTCCAGTCAATAACCAATAGTGGGACCTGGATACCCATATTGATTACTACATATTCCACGAAGATCTTTATCGGTCGAACCTTTATGACAACATACGTAGTTCCCTTTATCTGTCGGTATGTTACTTGCCCGATATTCGATCGTCGGTATCTCCATACCTATTTCAATCTCGTTACGGGCAAGTCTCCTTACTCATTCTGTAATACATCATCTCGCACCTATCTCCTTAGACGCTTTGCTTGCAAGCTTCTTGTGATGTTGTATTACCGAGAGGGCCCAAAGATACCTCTCTGTCACACAAAGTGACAAATCCTAGTATTGATCCATGCCAACCCAACAGACACCTTTGGAGATACCTGTAGAGCATCTGATTACCCAACTACATTGTGATGTTTGATAGTACACAAGATATTCCTCCGGTATCCAGGAGTTGCATGATCTCATGGTCGAAGAAACATGTATTTGATATTAAGAAAGCAGTAGCAATAAACTGCACGATCATATGCTATGCTAACGGATGGGTCTTGTCCATCACATCATTATCAAATGACAACTCGTGTCTATGGTTAGGAAACCGTAACCATCTTTGATCAACGAGCTAGTCTAGTAGAGGCTCACTAGGGACACGGTATTTGTTTATGTATCCACACATGTATTTAAGTTTCCGGTTAATACAATTCTAGCATGAATAATAAACATTTATCATGATTAAGGAAATATAATAATAACCATTTTATTATTGCCTCTAGGGCATATTTCCATCAGTCTCCCACTTGCACTAGAGTTAATAATCTAGTTCACATCGCCATGTGATTAACACCCAAAGAGTTCACTAGAGTCAGTAATCTAGTTCACATCGCCATGTGATTAAGACGCAAAGATTTCTAAGGTGTGATCATGTTTTTCTTGTGAGAGAGGTTTTAATCAAAAGGGTCTGCAACATTCAGATCCATGTGTATTTTGCAAATCCTTATGTCATACTGTAGATGCTGCTATCACACTTTACTTGGAGCTATTCCAAGTGACTGCTCCATTATATGTATCCGTTTTGCTACGCAAAGTTATCTGAATTGATGTCAAAGCTTGCATCGATGTTACCCTTTACGACGAACTCTTTCTTACCTTCATAATCGAGAAACATTTCCTTAGTCCTCCAGTTACTAAGGATAATTTTGACCGGTATCCAGTGATCCCCTCCTGGATCACTCTTGTACCCCTTATGTCAGACACATGGCAAAGCACACATCAGGTGTGGTACACAACAAGGCATATCGTATAGATCCTATGGCTAAGGCATAGGGAATGACATTCATTCTGTCTCTATCTTCTGTCGTGGTCGGGCTTTGAGTCTTACTCAATTTCACACCTTGCAAAACAGGCAAGAACCCCTTCTTGGACTGATCCATTTTGAACTTCTTCAAAATCTTATCAAGGTATGTGCTTTGTGAAAGTCCTATTAAGCGTCTTGATTTATCCGTATAGATCTTGATGCCCAATATGTATGCAGCTTCACCGAGGTCTTTCATTAAAAAATTCTTATTCAAGCATCCTTTTATGTTTTCCAGAAATTATATATCATTTCCAATCAATAATATGTCATCCATATATCAGAAATGCTTGCACGAGTCCATAGATGGATCGCTGGAGCTTGCACACTTTGTTAGATCCATGGTACAATGTATACCCAATAGTTTCTGGAAAGGACCCAATCATTTCCAATCAAACTCCTCTAGAAAGGACCCGTTCTTAGCAACAAAATCTCGCCTTCGGATCCGTGGTACAATGTATACCCAATAGTTTCTTTAGGGTATCCTATGAAGACACACTTCTCCGCTTTGCGTTCGAGCTTATCAGGCTAAAGCCTTTTTACATAAGTGTCGCATCCCCAAACTTTAAGAAACGACAGCTTATTAGGTTTATTGCCAAACCACAATTCATACAGTGTTGTCTAAATGGATTTAGATGGTGCCCTATGTAACGTGAATGCGGCTGTCTCTAATGCATAGCCCCAAAACGATAGTGGCAAATCGGTAAGAGACATCATAGAACGCACCTTATCTAATAAAGTACGGTTACGACATTCGGACACACCATTATGCTGTGGTATTCTAGGTGGCGTGAGGTGTGAAACAATTTCACATTGTTTTAAATGAAGGCCAAACGCGCAACTCAAATATTCACCTCCACGCTCAGATCGTAGAAATTTTATTTTCTTGTTATGATGATTCTCCACTTCACTCTAAAATTCTTTGAACTTTTCAAATGTTTCAGACTTGTGTTTAATCAAGTAGATCTAACCATACATACTTAAATCATCTGTGAAGGTTTAGAAAATAACAATACTTGTCGCGTGCTTCAACACTCATTGGACCACATACATCGATATGTATTATTTCCAATAAGTCATTAGCTCGCTACATTGTTCTGGAGAACGGAGTTTTAGTCATCTTACCCATGAGGCATGGTTCGCAAGTATCAAATGATTCATTATCAAGTGATTCCAAAAGTCCATCCGCATGGAGTTTCTTCATGTGCTTTACACCAATATGACCTAAACAGCAGTGCCACAAGTATGTTGCTGTTGGTGCAACAAACTTTTACGTTCATTGCCCGGAACGTACACAGGCGCAACGACCCTCCACGTTCAGCTCCAACATGTGTCATAAGGCCAAGCCAGAGAAACATCTCTTTGAGGGATCAAAGAGAAAATCAAGAAGTCCAAGACAAGTCAAGACAACAAGGTTTCATCTTGGGAAAGCCTCGCTTGCCAGGCAGGAGAGCCTGGCCGGGTCGAGGCCGCCGCAAGACCAAATTCCAAATCTCCCCCCGCAGGCTTGCCGGGAATCGTCGAAGGGCGGATTTCCCCGCCAGGACGCCACCGCTCCACCACACCGCAATGCAGGTCATGCATCGGTGCGGTGTCGAGCCCCCAGATGATTAAGTGGCTTCACTAAGCACGTGGCAACCCTCTGTAAGAAAAAATACCTCCAAATGACACCCGTCCAGAGGCGTGTCAAGCAGATAAGCAAAGTGGCGGTTAAGCGGCATGGGAGGCTTGCCGGGCTGCATTCTCAGCATGACACCTAGCAGTGCATTTAATGCACTTTGTCCTAAGTGTGAGAGTTAGTTATGATAGCAATGTTAGCTATCTAATCAACAAATAGTGACTGTTTGCTACTGTGGATGCCCCTTAAACTATAAAAGAAGGCCCGGGGCTAACTAGGAAATGATTCGGACCCATACGTACTTGTACGCGCGTAGCAGCTCTTCCCGAGGCTTCCTTGCTGGGCACGAGCACTGCGTTTTCTTTGGGTCCTCCCATCAATTCCACCAAAAGTAGGAGTAGGCTTTTACGCCTTACAGCGGCCCGAACCTGGGTAAGAACCACCACCGTCACCATCGCTGTGCTGTCCCATGGCTTCTGCTTTTTGTGCAACGTGAGCTTCCCTCCCACCGAACCACAAAGGGGCCGATGGCCCCATAGGTGATCGTGTTTCCCCGCGACATCTTTGGTGCGCTAGGTAGGGGGGAAGCACTTGTGCGAACCCGAAGTCGTAAACAGCGCGTCGACCTTCATCATCGTCTTCTTCGCCACTAGTTTCATCATCCATGGCACCCAGAAAGGAGCACGACGCGACAGCTCACCCTTGTACATCGAAGGCCCCTTCGCACACAGCCGATGATGCCGTGGGCGCTGCAGCATCGTTGGGGGAAGCGGGTGCTGTGGGAGACACCACCAGCGCAGGCGGCCCTGTCATTGTGTCCCCCGTGGTCAAAGCTGGAGCTGAAGCCGTTGGGGGAGAACGACATCAACAACATCCCGACGGACGTAACCCGCAAACCGCGGACAGGGAGAACATTATGTCTCCACGGAAGGAAATATGCCCTAGAGGCAATAGTAAAGTTGTTATTTTATATTTCCTCATATCATGATAAATGTTTATTATTCATGCTAGAATTTTATTAACCGTAAACTTGATACATGTGTGGATACATAGACAAAACACCATGTCCCTAGTAAGCCTCTACTAGACTAGCTCGTTAATCAAAGATGGTTAAGTTTCCAAACCATAGAAATGTTTTTTCACTTGATAAACGGGATCACATCATTAGGAGAATGATGTGAAGGACAAGACCCATATGTTAGCATATCATATTGATCGTTCAGTTTTATCGCTATTGCTTTCTTCATGTCAAATACATATTCCTTCGACTATGAGATTATGCAACTCCCGGATACCAAAGGAATTCCTTGTGTTCTATCAAACATCACAACATTACTCGGTGATTATAAAGATGCTCTACATGTATCTCCAAAGGTGTTTGTTGGGTTGCAATAGATCGAGATTAGGATTTGTCACTCCGAGTATCGGAGAGGTATCTCTTGGCCCTCTCGGTAATACACATCATAAGAAGCCTTGCAAGCAAAGTGACTAATGAGTTAGTTGCGGGATGATGTATTATGGAACGTGTAAAGAGACTTGCTGGTAACGAGATTGAAGTAGGTATGAAGATACCAATGATCGAATCTCGGGCAAGTAACATACCAATGGACAAAGGGAATAACGTATGTTGTCATAACGGTTCGACCGATAAAGATCTTTGTAGAATATGTTGGATTTAATATGAGCATCCAGGTTCCGCTATTGATTAATGAGCGGAGAGGTGTCTCGGTCATGTCTACATAGTTCTCGAACCCGTAGGGTCCGCACGCTTAACGTTCGATGACGATATTGTATTTATGAGTTATGTGATTTGGTGACCGAATGTTTTTCGGAATCCCGGATGAGATCACGGACATGACGAAGAGTCTCGAAATGGTCGAGAAGTAAATATTGATATATAGGACGGTGGTATTCCGACACCGGAAGTGTTTCGGGATGCACCGGGTACTTATCGGGTCACCGGAAGGGGTTCCGGGCACCCCCGACAAAAGATATGGGCCTTATGGGCCAAGAGGGGAAACACACCAGCCACAAAGAGGCTGGTGCGCCCCCCATATGGGCTGGCCAAATTGGAGAAGGAAAGGGGAAGGAGGAAAGAAAAAAGGGAATAGGATTCCCCCTTCCCCCTCTTCCCCTCATACTCCGAATAGGAATAGGAAAGGGGGGTTGGCCGAATTGGAGAGGACCCCAAGTAGGATTCCTCCTACTGGGGGCGCCCCCTGGGCTGCCTCTCCTCCCCTCCCACCTATATATATATATATGGGGAGGGGGCGCCTAGAACACATACCAACAATTGTTAGCCGTGTGCGGTACCCCCCCTCCACAGTTTACGCCTCCAGTCACATTCTCGTAGTGCTTAGGCGAAGCTCTGCGCGGATCACTTCACCATCGCCGTCACCATGCCGTCGTGCTGACGATACTCATCTAATTCCTCGACACTTTGATGGATCAAGAGTTCGAGGGATGTCATCGAGCTGAACGTGTGCAGAACTCGGAGGTACCGTACGTTCGGTGCTTGATCGATAGGAACGAGAAGAAGTTCGACTATATCAACCTTGTTGTCAAACGCTTCCGCTTTCAGTCCACGAGGGTATGTAGACACACTCTCGCCCTCTTGTTCCTATGCATCTCCTAGATAGATCTTGCCTGAGCGTAGGATTTTTTTTTAAAATTGCATGCTACGTTTCCCAACATCCACCGCATCGCCGTATTAGCGGGCACAGCCGTAGCGACAAGGCCCGTTCCGACGCAAGCCGTGATCCTCCAGCAACACAAGCAACTGGTGCAGCTGCTGGGCATGCGCATTGCCCATAACAAGGCAAGCAACACAGGGCGCCGAACGGGGCCGCCAACCCTCAAGCGCGCCCTACCCATCGCCCAACCGCCTTGGCAACCGGTTCGCGGCGGAAGGACTGCGGCGACGCTCCTCCATGTACTACTAGGGGTCGAGCGACATCACAGTCCACCTCGATAGCCATGCCGAGCTCCGCCACTAAAGCCATGGAGCGTGCCCAACTCCTACTGAGATTCACACCCAGCACCCGATCAAATGGATGAGTGGAGAGCCACCATCCAGAGCCTGATTGGCTTCACTGAAGTTGAAAGATCCCAGCAGGCAGAGCCACCATCCAGATCCAAACGGTTGGCCACGCTGGGGGAGCTGCACCTACGGTGCAGTCCCCTCCGCGGCAGCGGGCTCAAGGGCAACAACGAGATTAACCCGACCACGAAGCTGACAAAGCATCGATGGCCTCATTTGATCAACGAGCCCATCAAGATCAACGACGAGTTCTGGATGACCGGCGATGAGAAGATGTGTGTGTCACCATATAGCGACAATAGGAAACCCGCAGCCAATCAGACATTGCAACGGCCCAAACATTGACGAATCCGCGCCTACTGATGGCGGATACCTACCTTTTGAGGTTGGATGCCCTGCCTTCACTCGCAAGATGCGGCAAGTCCACTGGCCGTCTGCCCGCGTCTTCAAGCCAGAGCTGCCTGAGAAATACGATGGAAAGCTGAACCCGACATAGTTTTTGAGCATCTATATGATTGTTGTCCAAGCTACCGGAGGAAGGGACGAAAGGGTGTTTGCCAACTACTTTCCTTTGGCGCTCAAGCCAAATGTGAGGTCGTGGCTAATGCACCTACCAGAGAACTCCATTTCATCTTGGGCTGACTTGTGCAACGAGTTTGTTGGTGCCTTCACGGGTGACATCAAGAGCCTGGGCGGCCCAACGACTTGCAAGTTCTTGTCCATAAGGAAGGACAAAGTTGGCGAAAACATGTAGAGGTTCAGCAGAGTGCACTGCAACATTCCATATATACACCCGGCAACTGTGATTGCCGCATTCGAATCGAACGTGCGCAACAGAAGGATACATTCCAAGATGAGTTGTATACCTTGGCGGACAAGCGGTCGAGCTGAAGTGGGGAGTCGACCTCCCATGTAAGAGGACGATGTCGATGTCTATTCAGACGACGACGACGAGGTTGCTGGCTCGAAGAACAAGGGCCGGAAGCGCAATAAGAAATTCAAGGAGAAATTAGTATTGGCCATCGAGAGCTACAGTAATCCTAGTACCGGCAAGAAGGACAAAACCGAAGCCCCCGGCAAGGAAGATGCCGCGTGCACTGAATGCAGAGAGGCTGCGGCAGTAGAGAAAGCTGGGAAATCTGATGGGCCATACTGCAAGATCCGCTGCACTAAAGGTCATAATCTCCAAGAAAGTCATAACTTGTCAAGAAGCAGAAAGTTGAGTACGAGAAGCACGACAAGGAAAGAGACTAGGAAGGTGCTGCCGGGAAGGGCCACGGTGGCATAGGGGGCCACCACGGCAAGGCCCCGTAGCAGAAGGAAAAGCCTACCAGAGGCTGAGAGAAGAATGAAGGGGACGAAGACAGTGAAGAAGGGGACGAGGAAGAGACCAGTGAGCAGGAGTTCCAGAAGGCAACTGAAGCCATGTGCATTGACGGAGGTGCATCCATGCACTCCTCTCATCGTCAGCTTAAGCAGTGGGCACGAGAGGTCAATGCCGTGGAACCAGCTGTAGATTCTTGGAAGCCGCTCAAGTGGCCCCGCACGCCTATCATCTTTGATGAAGAGGATCACCCCGATCGCACCATCGTGGTAGGGTGTCTGCCGTTGTTGGTTTCACCAATAATACACAACCTCAAGGTCACAAAGATGCTAGTTGACGGTGGGCTGGGTTGAACCTTATCTCCCCTAAAGTGGTTAGTAAGCTGCAGATCCCTGAGGAAGAGCTCAAAGTTACCGATACGTTCCAAGGAATCAACCCCGTCAGGAGCCGACCTAAGGGAAAGGTTACGTTGTCGGTAACATTTGGTGGAGAAATGAATTACCGAACTGAGAGGGTTGTTTTCGACGTTGTCGATCTCCCTCTGCTTTACAATGGGATCCTTGGCCGTCCAGCTCTGTCGAAGTTCATGGCAGCATCCCACTATGCCTACAAAGTTTTGAAGATGCCAGAGCCGATCGGCATCATTTCCGTCCCGTCAGACAAGAAAGATGCAATTATCTGCGTGGATAAGATGTACCAAGACGCGGTAGCTGTTGAAGCTGTTGAGGCTGCGGCTCCTGCTGAGAAAGCATATGAGAGAAAGAAAACTAGCAGGGACACCGGCAAAGAGTCCGGGAAGCGTGCCTCTCCGGAGTGCGCTACTCCTGTCGATGACATGCCCGAGCGTTCCACTAGTAAGAGATCCAAGGTTGTCTCACCTGCTGTAAAGAAGGTCCCGGCAAGGCAGGATGGCGTTGATGGTACGTTCACCATTAGCGCCACCCTTGATGACAAATAGGAAAGCGCGCTCGTTGCTTTCCTGTGGGCGAATGTCGATGTGTTTGCATGGCAACTATCTGACATCCCCGTTGTTCCGAGGAAGGTAATGGAGCGCCACCTTGTTGTCTGCCCTCATGCCCAGGCCGTCAAGCAGAAGGTCAGGAAGCAAGCTTTGGAGCAGCGACAGTTTATTGCCGAAGAGATCAAGAAACTTGAGGAAATTGGTTTGGTTAGAGGAGTGTTGCATCTGACATGGTTGACAAACCCCGTGGTAGTGCGCAAGGAGAATGGGAAATGGAGGCTTTGCATAGACTTTACGGATCTGAATAAAGCATGCCTGAAGGACCCATTCCCCTTGTCACACATTGATCAGATTGTGGACTCCACTTCAGGGTGTGACTTGCTTTCATTTTTGGATGCATACTCCAGGTACCACCAGATATTCATGTCCAAGGAAGACGAAGAGAAGACTGCGTTGATAACTCCGTGTGGCACATACTACTTTGTGCGGATGCCCTTCGGGTTGAAGAACATTGGATCTTGTCAGGCCCAAGATGCGATTCTATCCCGATCACGTGACACTTACGTGATTGGGGCACAACCGCATTTCGGGCGCTTAGCAAGATGGATATCGTTACATCGTACCATTACATACATACATGGGGGATACAACAATACATACAAGTCACATGAATACAACAACATCAATACAAAACATCCGACTACAGGTGCAAACATGAAAAGCACAAAGACATCCATCTGCTATCCCAGGCTGCCGACCCGGAACCTAACCCAAGACTGAAGAAGAAGAAGAAGAAAGATCTCCAACACAACGACATCGCTCTCACATCAAGACATCGGAAACCTGCAACTGCAACTGTTGTTGTAGTATCTGTGAGCCACGAGGACTCAGCAATCCCATAACCATGGGTAACAAGACTATCAAAGCTTAATGGGTAGGAAGAGGTAAAGTGGTGAGGTTGCAGCAGCGGCTAAGCAAATATATGGTGGCTAACTTACGAGTACAAGAATAAGATGAGCTTCTACGCGAACGATCGCAACTAGTAGTGATCGCTAAAGATCCTGAACTACATACGAGTCAAACATAACCCCACCGTGTTCTCTTCTCAAAGTGAAAAGAGACAGTCACGGTTACTCACACCGTTGTGTGTTTTACTTCGGATCCTCTGTCAAGTTTTCTACAACCGGACATTAACAAATTCAAATCTTCCACATAACCGTGGGCACGGCTTTCAAAAGATCATAACACTTCAGGGGTGTCCCAACTTAGCCCATCACAAGCTCTCACGATCAGCTGAAGTGATAAATATAATATCATCAGCCCTTATCTTAGGGAAATCCGATCAGGCTCGGCATCCCGGTGCGCAAGACATTTCGACAATGGTAAAACAAGTCCAGCAAGACCTCCCGGTGTGTCGACACCCTGAAAGTAGCCGCGCGTATCTCGTCTCAGGCCACGACCGGATGGGCGATAGTACGAGTAAAACCAATCCTCGAGTTTCCCCGTGGTGGCCCCGCAGAACCCCCGTTTGGGACCAACACCATCAGCACTGGCCCCCCTGCTATGTAGAAAGAATCCTCGGGTAGCGCTAACTCCCTATGAAATTTAATTAATTAATTAAGTTGTTATTATGAGCAAATTAAAACCAATGTTGGGCCTTGCTGGAGGAGTTTTATTCAAAGACGAACTGTCAAGGGGTCCCCATATACCCAACCGTGTAAGGAACACAAAATCAAGGAACATAATGCCGGTTTATCGGCGCCTAAGGTGGCATGAGTGGAACAAAACACCGAGCAAAAGGCCAAGCCTTCCACCCATGCCCACTATATAGGTGTGTTATTATATATATAACATATTGTGATATTCCAACAAGAAGTTCCCACCTGGAACGATCTTCATCTTCACCAACAACTAACAACGCTATAAGAGGGGCTGAGCAAGCGGGTAACATAGCCAAACAATGGTTTTGCTAGGAAGGTTTTCAAAGGTTAGAGGTTTCATGGCAATAAGGAGAGGGGCTGACAATAAGATGGGTAGCGCGACATATAACGATAGCATCGAGACAACTAAGCAAAGGCAATGATAGTAAAGGTATCCAAGGGTATGGTCATCTTGCCTGAGATCCCGCAAGGAAGAAGAACGGTTCCGTGAAGAAGACGGAGAAGAAGCCTTGAAGAAGAACCACGGGTAGGCGAACGAATCCTCACGATCGCAACGGAACAAGCACTAACGAGAAGAAGCAAGCAATACGGTAAACACACAACACAAGATCATTACAATATGCGCAACCAAGTATGATGCAAGACAGTTCTATATAGGAAGCACTACAAGTCTATACAAGAAGCATAGCATGACAAGGTAGGAAGCACAGCAAAACAACACAAGTCTATATATGATGCATTACATGGCAAGGTATGATGCATGACAAGTCTATACAGGAAGCATTACATGGCAAGGTAGGAAGCACAGAAAAACAACACAAGTTTATATATGATGCAATACATGGCAAGGTATGATGCACTGCAAATGCACTTAGGATGCATTACATGACAACATAGGAAGCACACCAGAACAACACAAGAACAAGACAATAAGCTCAAGCAAGTAGGATGCAAGACAGATCCATATAGGATGCAAAACATGACAAGGTAGGAAGCACAGAGAAGCAACATAAGAACAACAAGTTTAAATGAGGCCGGAAGCTACTCAAGACAAATCCGGTAAGTCCTCATATGCATAGTTTGAAATTAGTCAAGATCTGCACAAACCTTAAGTTTAAGTTGTTAAACAGAAATTTAACATGCACCATCACGATCTACACGGAATTCTAGTCAAGTTTCATATAAAGTTTGTTTAATTCGGAGCTACGGCCTAGAAGATATGAGCAAAACAAGTTAAGCATGGCAACGGTGCAAGATGCACCCAAACATCAAGCAAACTCACTCAAAACATGAAAAAAACATGATATTATGATTCTACATGCAAAATCACACAAGTTTCATATAAGGAACACTCCAAACGGAGCAACGGGCTAAAAGATACACATGAAACAAGATATAACAACAAGCTGAAGTTAACAGCCACATAGCAACTTTGGAGCAAGAAATATATACTCTACATCACTCAAACATGGCAACAAGAAGCATGGAAATGAAGTATACATATCCTACAGCAAACAACTCCATTGGAGCAACTCCATAGGAGGCATGGATCAACAGCAACAAGCTACAACATTTGATCATGACACTAAAAACCTGACAGCAATATTTTATAGCAACTTGGGGAGCAAAAATTAAATAAGCTACAACAAGCCAAATGAGCAAGTGAGGTCATGAATGGATAGACAACAACATATACAGCAAGGAATGATCAATGGCCACCCCAAAACTAACATGGATTTACCTAGGGCATCAAGCAAACATAGCATCAGGATATTACAGATTCCAGACTTAGTGAAATTTCACTAAGTGTTAAAACAGCAATAACAACATGGCATGTTTGCAAGCATGTTTAAGTCAACACAAGGCATACCATGGCAAATGATTTGCACCACAGCAAAGAACACATCATGGAGATTCTACAACATCTAGGCATGTGACATGGGGACAAACACATCAATAGCAACGAGCTCCTCAACTAGGCATCTCGTAACAAGTTACAAAACCCAACAGCCACATGCACTTTTGCAACAGAGATTAACATGGCAATATGAACTCTAACATGTATGCTATAGCAACCAACATGTAGAGCATCTCATGATGAACATTTTGACATATCATTTGCATCATTCGGATAAACATGCACCAAGTTATCATATCTCAAACATGGCAACAAAATAACAAGTAGCAGCAGTTTATAACAAGTAGCACTCTTGCAACAGAGATTAGAGCAACTAGATGAACTCAAATGAGCATGGCACAATGGAACAAAGTGTAGAGCACATCACCATGATCATTTTGACATATCATGCACTCAAAACGGACATACACACAAAAGTTACAAGCTCCCAAAGATGCAACAAAATACTGACAGAAAAGGACTTAGCAATTTTTAGACAAGGAAAAAACAAACGGGCGCAGTATAGCTATAGCACGCATGGGCGGGATTTAAGGGACGCTCACCATGGGCCTGGCCCAAGACAGTGGAGGAAGAGTCGGGCCGGAGGGAGCTGGAGGGCGATTAGGCTGGCCTTAGGCAGGGCCCACGAGTAGACGAAGGCCGAGCGGCTAGGCCTCGAACGGGGACGCGGCTGGGCCGACCAGCGCGGGGCCCATGATGCGGCGACGGCACGCGCCCTAGCCCGAAGCAGGGAACAAGGCGGCACTGGACCTGGCTGCCGGCGGCGAAGTGAGGAGGCGGACGCGCGGAGTCGGGGTCGCCGGATCCGGCCGCCCAAGGCCCATTCCGGCTAGATCCGAGGCCGGTGGCGTCGGGCAACACGGTTGAGGCCGAGGGGCGGCGATGTGGCTCCTGTAAACATGGCAGATAGAGAGAGGGTAAGGCAGAGGGAGGACTAGGTTAGGGATGGCATTTTTGGACGTGGGGGTGTCTATTTATAGTAGGAGGGCTAGGGTTTGGGGTTTTGAGGCCGTTTTTGGACCGTTAGATCCCGATCGGGCGGTCTGCAATGGAGGGGTTAGGTTAGTGGGCTAGATGGGCTGTGTAGAAGCAGTTGGGCTGAGGTGAGAGGAGAGGGAGAGAGGCCCGTGGGGGTTTTCGGAGACCGAAAACGTCCGACGAAATAACCGGCGACTAGTGCCGCTATATATAACGGTTGGGCTATCAAACGGACTCCGAATGCGATGAAATTTGGCAGGCGGCCTGTCTACACTATAATAAGACTACACGCCAAGTTTCAACCCATTCTGAGAACGTTTTCCGGCCACTCATAAAATAAATATTCGGAGGCACCGCGGGCGCGTGCAAGTGTGTCTGGGCTCAGAACGGATATCGGAGAGGACGAGGGAACTTGGGCGGTATGCAAGTTTCGAAAACATGCTGATGCAACACACATGATGACATGGCAAGATGCAACACGCAAGCAGATGACAAGGCACTGACAACAAATAACTGGCTGACACCTGGCGCACCGGTCTCGGGGTGTCACAACACTCCCCTACTAACAAGAGATCTCGTCCCGAGATCTTAGGAACAAGACGGGAGGGAAAAGGAAGAACACAAGTTCTTCGATGACAAAAGAGCGAACCCAAAGAACTTTGAGAGGTTGAGCCACTTGAAAGAAAGGATACAACAGAGATGAACGAAGTTGAGAAGCTCTGTTACAAAAGAGGAACAAGGAACACAAGAGAACCAAGGGTTGAAAGTCACGAAAACAAGAGCTGAAGGAACAAGAATGAATTCGAAACCACTCCGGTTAAAAGAGATAGAAAATGAATCTCCATGAAGGAATTCGGGTAGCACTCCGGCTTAACTGAAAGAAATAGCACACTGGTTGAACATGAATGGAATGGAACAAGAACTAAACGTTGACAAGATGAAGAACACAATGCCTCCGGAAGAAATAAAGAACGGAATGAGAAGAAGGGAGAATGAAATGACAATTAGCACAAGTGACATGAACGAGAATTTATAATAGAAAGACTTAAACGGAGTTGTTGAGATGATCAACAACAAAAGAATAAGCTTGTTGTGGACTTATGAAAACCATCTCACACTTGAGGTGAATTATGCCGCAACCAAAGATTGAATCGATGAGAATGAAGAAATGCAAAACTCCACTTCAAACGAATACAGAGAATTATTTGCACTCGGAAGGCAAAAGAATAAAGCTTGAGCTGCTCCAGAAGAACTAGATGAATATATGAAGAATGAATTAAATCACGATGAACCACCATGAAGAACTCCGGTAACGAAAGGATGATGATATAGAAATAACGAAAGAAAGGAATAAGATTAAAGTCTTCCGATGATTAGTCGGGGTTCCGACGAGATAGCCGAGAAAAACTTGAACTCTGGGGAAGAAAATATGAAGCACTTGGAACTAGAATTTATTCGTCAAGAATAAACTCTGAAGGAAGGAATTAATCAACTTGATGGAAAAGAATAAGAATTATGTTATGCTTTTCCTCCATCAATTAAATTGATGAAAGCAATGGATTCACACATCACTTATTCTCGATGAAATTGATTTAAAGAAGAATATATCGCGAACTTGCGACAATCTTCATGGAACACCGGTAGGATTGGAATGAACGAATGAATTGACGTGATAGCACCGGAAATGAACTGTTGAGCAAATCACCGTAAGAAATTTAAGCCGAGTGAAGAAATGAACGAACCACCGATAAGAATTAAAGTCGAGTGAAGAACGAGAATGACCATCGTAAGGAATGAAACTGAACGATGCAAGAGGCAAGCCACCGTGAAGAATTGAAATTGAGTGAACACAAAAGAATGAATCACCAGGAAAGAATAAAGCACTTGAGGACAATTTGAATGACGAGAACGAAGAGATTGTGAACTGATTAAAGAATACTTGAACGAAGCACCAGAAGAATGTGAGATGAATGAAGAGGCATGAATGATGAATATTTGGAGGACGAAGTTGAAAACTTCGGATGAAGAAATCTTCTGATATGATGACCTTCGGAGAAACACAACGAAAAGAACTCAAGAACTACTCCGGATTGTAAGGAAAAGAATTTATGACAAACGGAACAAGGCGGATGAGATACTCCGGACGAATGAAATAAGGAAAGGTTGAACCAACATGAACAAATTGAAAACAAACTTGGAGAAGGCACATGACTGATGAAATTCATACTTACGTCACACTTGAAAAGAATTTCGGAACACTCCGGGAAATTAGAAGAGTCAGGTAAGATCCTAGGAAAAAAACATGTGGGTTATGAGCCCACCGAAGAGAAAACCACCGTTGGGAAGGATCGAAAGGAGCCGCTGCACCTGAACGTTTGAAAGACTCGAATGAGGTGACGACCTCGAATTAATTGATAGGCAGACGAATCTCCTGAGATGTCTTCGGAACTCTGGAATAATTAAATGGCGAGAGGTAAACGAGCAAGGGGAATAACCGAGCCGAGGGAAAAGAATATGAATAACACCGAATACTTGAATTGAATCCACCGGAAAAGAAGAAGAGATGAAGAATATCGACGAGAGGAGAATTCATCGGAGAATAAAGGAGATAAACGATGACGAACTAGACGAGAATTCACCAGTTGGAATAAGTGAGGAAAGGAAGCAACGATTCACACGAGTCGGATGGATACTCGATTAAGGACTCCGGTCCGAGAAGCAAAA